>CM056205.1:54664278-55386778 GCA_029692085.1 Gymnothorax javanicus | reverse complement strand
CTGAATGAGGTGTCTTTGTTGTTAGTAA
Organism: Gymnothorax javanicus; assembly: GCA_029692085.1. NCBI lineage: Eukaryota > Metazoa > Chordata > Actinopteri > Anguilliformes > Muraenidae > Gymnothorax > Gymnothorax javanicus. The sequence goes on along the minus strand of CM056205.1, from coordinate 55,386,750 downwards.
ACAGCCACAAATGCCGCTGCTGTCCAACCAAAATGTTCGATTTTGGTCACATCTGACTACAAGACCTCTGTCCACCTATAATTAAAATGGCCTTCACCAAATTGCAAGCACTCACTTCTGTGTCTTCTGGTCAAAAAAGACTTTCTCCACGCAACCCTTCTGTGGAGGTGGAGACTGATGGTGGTTTTTGAAACTTGGGGACGCCAAGACGCAACCAAGGCCTGCAATTCCTTCATGGTGATTCTTGTGGATTTTTTTTTGCTTCTCTCACCAAAATCCTTCCAATCCTGAGGGTGAAACACATTTGCATCCTCTTGCTGTCAGGTGTTAAACTGCTCCATTAACGTTCTTTAATGATTGCGCTCAGAGTGCTCGGAGGCATGTTTCATATTTAGTGGCTCTTCTCAAAGCTATTCCCACGTTTATAAAAGTCTATCACCACTGAGCTCTTCCGAGCTGTCAGATCCTTTGTTTTCTTCAGGGTTCATATCCCGGGATAAAATCAGAAGTGATGTAATGACACAGTAGTTCCTTAAAAGTGATTTTAACTTGACAAAGTTGAATTTCATCCCTGATTTAAATTTGGTAGATTTATAATAATCTTTACTGCTGATTCGGAGGAAACTGATTTTTGAGCAAATAAATCCCTTTCGTTGGTTCCACTGAATTATAAAGTACAGCACTTCTCATGCAAGCATTTTGAATCTCTCTGCAATGTTAATACTCATTTTATAGTACTTTTAGTGCATTTCCAGTTCAGGTGCCAATAATTCTGGATCCCACTCTTATTCCACCCAAAATCTATGAGCAATAATCATCTTAATCAGATTAATATTCACTAGCAAGCATCAACTGTGATAAACCCATTTATACGGAAACCAGAATATTAAACAAATAACATTATTAAAACACAGTACAAAGATGCACTGAAAATTAAGAACTAATTAACTGGCAGGAGTAGCTAATTAAGTTACCCTTTCTGAGCCAGCAACTCTCTACAAACACAGCGGAGGGACACAAAGATGACATTCAAACACCTGTTTTCCAAATTTCCGTGCAATTAACTCCTGAACAAAAATAAGCACACAATTCAATCTGAAAATCTTATATGATTATGAGCTTACTTTCTAGTGCTCTCATTCGCCAAACACTTCTGAACACAGTGCTCACCCCCGACAATTAAAACAAGAGCAATGCGGAGCATGACATATGCCCCCGCCCGTATGTTTAACTAAGGTTAAGGTTGAATAGGTTGCTAGTTTAGCATGGTGAATTGTGAGATTGAGTAATACTGAAAGTTAAACATGTAAAAAAAAAAAAAAAAAAAACAAAACTGGTTTTCGAATGAAGATGAGGAGTTCTTTAGTTATTGCGTGGAAACTGAAATGAAGATGGCTGCCATAGTGGCCATATTGGATATCGAACGGCGCTGGTTTTCAAAAGGAACCTTTCTCTACCCACCCCCCATACACCACCTAGAAATGAGATGGATCGGACGAGGCGTTCTTTAGTTATTGCGTGAAAACTGAAATGAAGATGTCTGCCGTGGCGGCCATATTGGATATCGCACGGCGCTGGTTTTCGAAAGGAACCTTCCTCTACCCACCCCCCATACACCATCTAGAAATGAGATGGATCGGACGAGGCGTTCTTTAGTTATTGCGTGGAAACCAGAAGTTTACAGCCGGACGCCCGGACGGAAGGGGCGTTGACATAATGCCCCCTGCTCATTCGAGGCGGGGGCATAATAACAACATTCTTCTCTCTTAGGCTATTAGCAGGGATCTCCAACCATGCTCCTGGAGAGCTACCATCCTGTAGGTTAATACTGCAGTAGTAATTCAGCTCACCTCCTGTGGCTAATTAACTTAATCAAGATCTCCAACTGGGAAATGAGGTGTGCTTTGATTTGGTTGAAGCACAAACCATCAGGACGGTAGATCTCCAGGAACAGGGCTGGAGAGCACTTCTCTAATGGCTGGTTTGCCATTTTTTGAAAAAGTGAAGGTGAAAGTGAAAAATGAAAAGTGAAAATGGCATAACATAAATCGATAGAAGTTTAAAAAAAAAAACTCCTATAAATAAGAAACAAAATTTCGCTTAAAGGAAAAAGTAGCCACTTTAAAAAGCAATTGGGTTTATTGTCAGAAGAGCCGTTTCCCCTGAGGCCGGTCTCACCGTCTAACGACAATTACACAGACCTCCAAGTCGTGACGTAAATTGACGTCAACGTCCAACATGCAGTCACTCACAAATAAACAGATTAGACAATCAAACAGAAATAAATAATACAACTCTTCACAGAAATAATACGAAACAAAAAACTGACATTGGTGGTAAATAGTTAAAAAAAAAAAAAAACTTCTGAAAAGCTAAATAGCTTAAAAATAAACAATCAAACAAAAGCAATTACAGATGACTGAAGCAAACAAAGTGCTTAAGAAGGGAAGGCTCTGTAGCTGTTCTGTCCACACAAACTACCTAAATGTTTCAACCACTTAAGTACTCCTCAGATTTTAGCAGAGCCAAGGTTACATATGTGTCTGAACCTCTTTCCAATGATACTGCAATGCAAACTCTATCGCAGGATATTCAGTGCAGCAGAATAAGACCAGAGAGGAAAAGAGTGGGAGATAGGAACTGAAAAAAATATGAAGCATGAGATCGACAGCACAAAGAATAAATGTGCAATACACTAAAAAAACTGCCAGTAAACACACTCATCAAGTGCAGCGGAGCAGTAAACAATCGCGTAAGTGAAAATGTCAGGAGGTGGTCCAAACACAGACAGGAGATTACAGTCTGGAAACCTTTTCTCAGAAGTAATGAGAACAGGATATCAGCGGAATTCATTCAAGCTGAGGCTATTCAACATTATCTTCTGTTCTCTGTGGCTTCTGCGTTTTTCTCTCCTACTGTTCAGAAGGCTGAACCTGACGGGCCACAGAAAGCAAAATGCACAACTAACTTGCATATTACATGAGGGAAAAACACACTGTTACATTAGATGCCTTGAAGAAGGAGGATTATAAAGCCACAAACGTTATAATTTCCTATGGTGCGCGTCCCAATGAGCACACCTCATTTCCCATAAGCATTTATTCTGTATGACGCTCTGAAATGTAATCACGCAGATGCGGAAAACGAGAGAAACAAAGTCAAGCTAGCCCTGTGTGTATGCAGGATACATGCTTTTCGTCCATCAAGCATGTAAGCACTGATCATGACCCAGCTCCTGTACTGTGATTATTCTTGGTCTCGTTGCTTGTGTTTCGTGTTTTTGTTGCACAGTTTGTTTTAAGCTGATGCTACATCCCTAGACGGGACTAGCAGGGCATGTGGGGGGTTGAAATCATGCAATGCCTGAGGTACAAGGTCCTACAGACGCTTTTTAACCGCAAAGTACTTTACTGCAGGCAGCTGCAGCATGGCTCAGCAGCCAAGAGCCCAGGACAAACAAGCAAGGATATGAGGCCCAGATGCATGCTGGGATAGGAAGATGGCAGAACGCCGCGGCGGTAAACATCATCAATCATGGCGGGCAATTTTCGCGTAAATATTCAACGACGCCGCCCAGACTAGTTGGCCCTTGGGATACGGACCAATGAGCTTTAAGAGTGCAGAGATAAACCACAAGGATGTCCGACAACTGCCCATCTCCCCTCCCCCTTTCTGAACACAGGCCAGCTGCAGAAAGGAAAGTCTGTTTCATAATAACGGACAGCGGTCCAGGGGAGGGGTGGAGCGCGAGGCTATCGGCCGCAAATCAAATGAAGTGTCAGTACCCGTATCCAGCAAGCGGTGACACATGGGCCGAACTTCATTTTCATCTTAAACCTCTTTGCATTTTCAGGACCCCATTATAAAGCTGGAGGCCTCGGATAACTGTTTTTCCCCCAGGCTGGAGAAATACGGCCATCCAAGTAAAACTTCACTCCGGCCACAGGAGCAGGCATGCTGATAAGAGTGTGAGCGTTAATTTACACACTTTTACTGCAGTCATTTCAAGGAGACCCAATGAAGACTAAAAAAAATAAGAAACCGCAATAAAATGTTTTATTTTTTTCAATAAGGGTCAAGGGTCGAGTTACTTCATTTATACCTTTGGGCAGCTTTGTTTTGCAGTGAATCCTTTTCCAACACATAGAAACAATACAGGCATGAACACATTCACTCTGACACATTTAAAACAAACATAGATTCAGGAAGTAAATGAAGAGAAAAACTGAAAGTGTAAAAGAGAAGGAAGATGGTGTTTCACGAGAGCTTGCCTCGTCACTGGGAACGGTGTCGACAGGCTCATGTACAGTCAGAAATGAGCTCTGAGATCATCTGCGTAAATCAAGGTTCTCAACATAAATTTCAATCCATTTTTTTCCCAGTTTCTCAGTCTGATCTCGGGTGAGTCACCTGATCAGAGGCACAATCACATGGTAGCACTTCTACACTCATTTCACGTACTGACTCAAAGACTCCCTCTGTGGGGTTACGAGCAGCACGCTGAACCGTACATGCGAGTCACGGTGCCAGCCAGATTAGGAGGAAGACAGCAGGAGTCAGGCACTTGAGGTAGGTACTTATACTGAAGTACTTCAGTACACATCGAGCTGAGCAACAGGGGAGAAGGTCTTACCTCTTGTCCTGATAAATAATAGGCTGCCAGAAGACCGCCGATGAAACGGATGTTGACTTCGAAGACGGACACCTCGACGTTCTGCGGGAGAGAGAGAAGAGAGTCGAGGGGGGTGAACACACTATTCATGACATAACTGCAGGGTAAGAGCTCAATACCAGGCATACTGCTGCTGCGTACATTTTATAAAAGAGTTACTGAAGCCAGAAAATAGCAAAAAGATAGAAGAAAACAGTGGGGAACAGCAAAGACACGGGGAGTTTTAAAAGGGTAAGACAGCACGGTAAACACAATGCTTCACATGATATGTGGACATCAGAGCGGGGAGGGATTCTGATGATTTTGGACACAGTTTGAGAAAAGGGAGTAATTTATCAGCCACATACTCTTGGCGATTCATTCCAACCAATCACGAACAAGCAGGTTTGAGTGCGAGGCATTCTATTGGTGGGCGTGACAAGGAAGTGAGCCATTACATAATCCGACTTTAATAATAAATAAGAGCTAATTCTTTATGTTAACCCGGGGCTGCCCTGTAGCACACAGGACACAGGAGGGGGACAAGCCACATTAGAAGGGGAAGGTACAACATCAAGCACAGGAAGAACGAAAGCTGCCCGAGCCTGAGGGCCCAATTTAAAAGAGCTGCTCGCCGGTTCCATAAATCCTCAATGCTGTGCGAGGGAGAGGGACGACAGGCAGGCCATTGGACGAGCACATTACTTCCTGGTGGCTGACTGCTCTAAAGGAGAGCTGGTAAATTCGGGCAGACCCTGGGCATCCATCACTGAGTCAGATTTGCCGAGTGTGTAGTGTGTCATTGAGCAGAGCGACACATACAGACCTAATAAAACTCCTGTGCTAATGTAGTACACCGGGATACGCTGTTTGCCTGAGTCACACGCGCCCTGTGTTTGCATGTTGCAGACTGATGTGTATTTTTAATGATTTCACTTCCATCACGCTGAGTTTCGACCATTAAAGTCCAGGCAGGCTGAGCACATAAAGCAGTGAACGAGCCCTGAGCCGGAGATGAAGATGAAGACGAGCGGCAGCTCCTGGAGTTACCGTCTGCCACCTTTCTCTGGGATTCACCGTGCACTAGAAGAGATGACAAAACCCCTGCTTCCTGCCACTTCACAAATCTTGTAATTCCTGAAAGCTTTAATAAGCAGCCTGTGAGAAGATTTACTCAGTGTAAGCAAGGTTTGCTCAATGGAGATGTGTCTATGCGTACGTGCGAGCGTGCGTGCGTGCTCGAGCGCTCGTGTGCGTGCGTGCGTGTTTTCACGCTTTTGTAACCTGTTGGGAACCTTATCCAGTATACATACTGACCTTTTCGGGACTGGTAGTCCTTACAGGGACCAAAGCCTGGTCCTAATATGGCAAAGTGTCATTTCTGAGGTCATAGTTGAGGTTAGGGGTCAGGTGTGAATAGAAGTTTTGTGAAGGTCAGGTACAATTTGGCTATGGTTAGAGCTAGGGTAAGGCTGTCCATAATGAATAGAAGTCAATGCAATGTCCTAACAAGGATAGCTGTGCGAACTTGTGTGTGTGTGTGTGTGAGATTGTGCTTGAGTAAGTTTCACAGAGATGATCTTTGTACTATTTACAAATGGTTTCCAGAGTGCATAAAGTGCACAGAGGGTGCTCAAGGGTAATTTTACTCAATGAATGTACGCAGCATGTCTACAATTTCCCATAAGGCTCAGCCACACAATACCCTCATGTTTGCATATGCATTAGCGTATTTATTCAGTTTGTGTAGCTTACACATCAGATTTTGGCTGCAGTCGCCCTGAGTGTACTTGTGTCGACAGGAAGGTTGAAATGGAGGCAGACAGCCAAAGAGCAGAACAGCAGTGTAGTACACACAGAACGTGCTCAGTGTACTTTCTGTGATCGCCGACAGCCACACACAAGCTAAATAGCCGCGCGCTAATATTTCCCACTGAAGCTGAATGAGCAAAGTAATACAAACAAAACTTCACTTCACTCGTATTGAACATGGAGCTTCAATGCCAAGCTAATGACCGTTAACGGCAATGGAGGGTAATCCCAAATCGTGTCGCTTACAGCAGGGATGGGACGGTATTCCTGAAAACTTGGGTTGGTAAAAACCTCGACTGGGGATGTGTTAGGGCCTCGAAACTGACAAGACGGAAGTGCCACGTGACTGAATAATTATGGTCACTGACGCAATTGTATCTCCGGATATTAGGGACCTCAGTCTGGTTTGTTTACCCTGAAAAAAGGAGAATCGTGGCGTTGAACCAGACACTGGATCAGAGGTGAAACCCCACGAGCAGCTGAGCCGATGATCAAAGCAGCCCGAGAGTGAAAGGGCTGTAATCATGCGGCCATCACGACAGGATAAGAGCAGGGAATGTTGTACCTGGCTGCGCAGACACAGCTGCTCCCTGTAGAAGAATCCAGAAAAGGCCAACTGTAAAGTCGCTTTCACACCGGACGCGAAACGAAATTTTCGCACGACAGATGACATTCAAAGTCAATGCATAGACGCGAATACACGCGAAACGCGTGTGCTCGCGTCTTTGCATTGACTTTGAATGTAATCTGTCGTGCGAAAAATTCATTTCGCGTCCGGTGTGAAAGCAGCTTAATTCTGTTGAAGTTTGAGCTGAATTTTCAATGCCTCTAGACTGACAGGGCAGGGCAGGTCCGGTCCGATACTGGACGCAGCAGGCTGAACTATCTACTGCTAGACTTGCTGACCAAACAATGTTATGCTAGTGAACGGCAGCTCAACCAGAAAAATAATTCCATGAAAAGTAAGGTAAAAAAGCTTAAAACATCTTGATCAGCAGCCTTCAGCAGGAATTTTCAGCTGAGCTATCATTTCACTGCACTACAATGACTTACCCTCATCATTAAACAACTGTTTACAGAGCTTATCTGCTTACTGGTGTAAATTCAGACATCAACTATCTGAACACTGCGATACAGCCACACACTAACAACTTGCGCCTGCCAAGCAAAGTGAAGTTTAAGAAGCATGGATGATCATTACTGCGACGCCAGCCCTCTAGCTGAAATTACAACAGCTAGCAAGACGAGACGGCGCAACATCCCCAGCCGTATTTCGCCAATACACTTAAGAGTGACGCATTACGGTAAAACTGCATCTGTGTGTCATGTATAAACTTCAGCCTTTCCCCGTTTCTCTCTGATGACAGGACAGCCAACATCAGCACTTCGCCAACATTAGTCATGCTACACGTGCATGTGTACAGCCTGCGACAGTGCGCACCAGGAAAACCAGCTATAGTCTCCCTGCAAGTCTCTGTTATCCTGTACGCAAGGTCAAGGATCTCAGCAGCTGGTTCAACATCAGGATTCACACAGCATCAATGGTGACATTATACCTGAAAACACACTATCATGCTATATGTACTTAACATGAAAATCTATTTATTTTTGCATTTACCTAAATTAATCAAGTTTAATCAGGATTGAATCATGTTAACTAAATAATTTGATTAATTAACAAAAACCTCTTTTTAGAGTATTTTTATAAAAGAAATAATAGCCACGGCAGGGCTGCATTCTACCATGGTTGCATCAGCAGAGCGCAGAGCAAAAAATACAAAACATTAAGTCCCTCTTAACTCCCAGCCCACTGTCTGATTCATCTGTATCCGCTATGGCCACGATCGATGTGTCCTGATACATGATCAATGGGTCCTGTAATTACAGCAGAGCCCCATGCTGTCAGGGGGGCAGGCTGCTAAATGGCAGAATCGTGCTTTTCAAGCAGTGCAGCATGGGGGGGGGGGAAAAAAAACGAAATTGAGGGAAATTTCACTCATAATTAAGCCTGTTAGTTCCAGACGGGGGCGAAACGGAATCGCACCGTGCTGCCGTGCGGTAATCCAAGCGCTAACCCGCTCAGGCCGATCCCTGCGAGTCTGTATGTCCTCAGAACAGAATATTACAGTTTCTAACCAAAGAGTTTCAAAGTAACAGCAGCAGCTGCTGCTGTTAGGCAGTCACCATAGCAGAGATGGATAGAGGTAATAGAGCTTATTCCAGGGACGGTATCTCAGTATGTTCAGATAGGACTATAAACCACTCACTGTGAGACGCAACATCTCCAGCACATTCTACTCCCAGCAGTAAATCACTGCCAGCGGCCCATTTAAACACGACTCATTTCAGAATCGCAGCGCCGGTGTCACAGTGCAGCCGAATGCTGAAACCCAGCCAAGAATTTATGCAACGGAATTTGAAAAACACTTCCCTTTCCTTTGATGAGAAAATAATCTTGTTAAACGCCTGTGGTCCATTGAACAGATGGACAATTGGGTTTTATCTTCTCAAAAAGTGAGAGGTGCTGCCTGAAAGTTAGCAAGGAGGCAAGGACAGACTGCGAGAGGGCATGTCTGTGCTCCAAAATCCTGTCTGTAATGAATTTAATTATCCTGTGTGAGTTAGCTTGGTCTCGTATTCGGTCCGGTACCTGCCCAGCAGGCTCAGACGCCAGGTGCTCTGTGGGTTTGAAGGGGTCAGAGGTCAGAGCACACAAGCTGGGATCTGGCAGGCGGGAGCAGCTCCCTGCTTCCCCACAAAGCTAAAACAAACAGAGACCACAAAACTATTCCAAAAAAATCAAAAACAAACAACATCTGAGGGGTGCGGAGAGACTTGTCCTTTGAATTCGGTCAATGGCACAGAGGACACAGTCTATGAATCGCTATGAAGACTGGCATTTCCTGTGGCAGGCACATAACAGGAAGTCAGGAAAAATAACAGGGCAGAGGGCCCAATAACGGTCCCTAAACTGTGCTCTATCAATTATGAAATGAATTCAGCGCAAAAAGTTTAAACTATGTTATTTGCAAGTATACTCTACATAAATGGGGAAACAAGCATTTCACAAGGGCAGTTATTTTTCAAAGCAGGTGCTAAATATAAAACCTCAATCATATTTGTTGGCTAATGATGGCATTAGCTGCTTTACTCCTTCTGCAACATCAGGACACGAGCCGCAACAAATTCAACGGGCCCAGCACTGATTGAACTGGACATGGAAACAGAACAAACTTTGAAACGGAGACTTGCCGTCAAAATTGCTAGATCACTCCCTTGCCCACAGCCACAGGTGCATACACCCCCGTAGTGTGACTAATCCCTCCTTTGTAACAGACTCCAAAAATACATTTCAAGAGAATGACTTTCTTTATCACTTGGGTACTACAACATGATTACTAGGTACTTCTTACAAAATCACCTTGTTAACATATGACACTATACATAAAATTAGCCGATTTCAACCAAATTCGATGGGAGGTGCGACCTCCCCATCACAAATCATCCCACCAGATATAAAATCACTCCACCCACTCTCGTGAACTGCAGTCCGATGATGAGCTACACATCAAAATATCATTACGTTTGCGTAAAAAATTGCAAATTATTAATTTTTATGATAAGCTGACCTTACCAACACTGATCATCCCACCAAATATGAGAACAATCAGATTAAATTTGTAGCCTGTCGAGCGATAATGAGAATCACGTGCGGACACAAACGCAAAACGAAGCGTGATCCATAACACGTTCCCATACTTTGGTGTGGGGGATGCAATTACATATGCAATATGCACTTCTCTTGTTGTACAGTATAAATCAAGGCTTTAACTGTATCAAACCTAATACCACACCAAAAATCTCAAGTGTGAAGTATAACCAACAACGAAAGAAGATCAAATTGAAGGAAAGATGGCATTCTGTCAAGCATTGTGCACTGTGTATGGGAAGATGGCAAACATTTAATGCATTTTTGAGTTACCATAGTTTCCATCAGGTAAATTGGGAAATCTACTTGCAGTTAGAAAGCACTGACGTGTGCTCCGTTCACTGTTGTAAATTTGAAAATGAGCTTTCATTTGTGTTGGCCAGAAGAAAAAAGTCACAAGAGAACCTTCTTTGTAAGTGGTATTTGGTGCTCACCAGGACTAAAGGCCAGTAATCATATGCTCTCTGACAGCACTCGCTCATGAGGAGGACAAATTCCAAGATTTAACATCACAGACCATGACAGAGCCAACTGCAAGCTGGGAACTGGCCAAGCGTGGATACAAGTGCATTTGGGATGACTGACCGATCTGTCATCTATGGACTGGATTTCGAACCAACAGCAGAACTCGGGATGGAGCCAGAAGTGGAACATTTTGTGTGACAATGGCACGACAAGACCGAAAAAACTAACGTGAGCATCTACTCCAGCCGTTCTGCCCTGCACACAGAGCAGCCAGAAACACCATTCAGAAGAAAGGCATAGCCATACGGGGAATAATAATGCAGGCTGGCAGAATAACATCTTTTCTGCAGTCGTCCTGCAAGGTGACCCGTGCTGACAGCAAGAGACGGGTAGCTACAATCGGCCAAGCAGCAGTTGAACTAGAAACAGAGTCATGAATAATCAAAACATTGTATAATATTCAAATTAGACTTAGATAAGAGTTACTTTTGCTTTTCAGTATAAGTAGGCACATGGCATACACTAATGCTCTACAGAGACACCAAACACTATTAGAGGGGTTTATAAACCCCAAGTGAACACAATGAACGCCATATTGCAAATTAATTGTGTTTGACATCTATGGCTAACCTCGGACCAGCTGCCAGGAGAGATCAGAAGGTTAACCGTCTCTCCAAGCTGCTACATTTTTCTCCAATAAAGGCGCATTCCTGCCCTCTATCCCATGAGACCTTCAAGGACTTCCGTACCAGAACATATTCCTTTGAAATACTGCCCTAGTAGATTAGTCAAGGCCATGTTTTAGAGAGCGAGTAGCATCAGCCACCTGAACAGTTTGGGTCTGCTGCGTCCACATGAATGTACTAGTGGTGCGACAGATCATGGAAGATGCAGTTCAGCTCGGTTCGTGGATTTGGTGTTCCTGCTTGCATAGAACTCAGAAGAAAACAGAAGTGTGGATTTTCATGTACTTTCGATCAAACTTGCACTCAATTAACTTCAACGCTATTCAAAGCCCGTCTGTGTGATCTATAGAAAATGAGCTCCATGATGAAAGGACAAGGAGCCACTGAAGATTCAAGGGTCATGTACCTCCCTGAACTCATAGGAACCACTTTACTGTTACTGTTTGGTACTACTGCTCTCAGGTTTTCTCAGTTGATGGGCAAATATTATCACACAATACAAGGCTAAGGCCTTCTGACCTCGGGATGCCTCAAGAAAACCAGAGAAGCTCAACCAAGCGGTAATGTCCTTCCTGAAAAGTGAGGCCAACTCAAAAGGGCCTAAAACTGCAGTTCCTCAAATGGTCACCTGAGGCTGGCTGCAAAAGAAAAAAACAAACAAAGAAAAAAACAGTTTTAGCCTCTATTGCTGATTTCCCCTACGTGAAAACTGCGGCGAGTGAATTTTTACATATAATTTTTATTTACCCGTTTAAATTATAAAAAGACTGAACATGACGTTCAGACGAAAAGCGATTCCCTAGTCTCCTATGAAGAGCTCCCTTAAGGACATACGAACCTTGCCCGAGTTTGGGACACCAGGGCCCCCTCCTGGAGCCTGGCCTGGGAGACGAGCTTGCAGGCGAGCGCCTGGTGGCTGGGTTTTTCCCGGGACCTGGCCGGGCTCAGCCCGAAGAGGCGACGGGGAGCTGCCTCCACGTGGGCCCACCTCCCGCAAGGATAGGAGTAGGGGACGGGTGCAATGCAGATCGGGTGGCAAATGGGAGCGAGGTCCCTTGCGTTCTGGGCTTTGATCATGGAATCTGGCTCTTGGGACAAGGAATGTCACTACACTGGTGGGGAAGGAGCCAGAGCTTGTGCAGGAAGTTGAGCGGTACCGGCTAGATATAGTCGGACTCACCTCTACGCCCATCTCTGGCTCTGGAACCAAGCTCCTTGATAGGGGTTGGACTCTCTCCTTTTCTGGAGTTGCCTAAGGTGAGAGGCGGCAAGCTGGTGTGGGGATACTATTGTCCCCTCGGCTGAGTGCCGTCGTGTTGGAGTCCATCCCAATGAACGAGAGGGTCTCTGCAATTCGTTTGCGGGTTGCGGAGGGGAATGCTCTGACTGTTGTTTGTGCTTACGCACCAAAGAGCAGTTCAGAGTATCCAGCCTTCTTGGAGTCCCTGGGTGGGGTCCTGGAAAAGGCTCCTACTGGGGATTCCATAGTTCTGCTGGGAGACTTCAACAGTCATGTGGGCAACGACGGAGACACTTGGAGGGGAGCGATTGGGAGGAACGGCCTCCCTGATCTGAACTGGAGTGGTGTTTTGTTATTGGGTTTCTGTGCATCATGGATTATCCATAACGAACACCATGCTCGAACATAAGGGTGTCCATAAGTGCTCTTGGTACCAGAGCACCCTTAGCCAAAGGTCGATGATCGATTTTGTAATCGTGTCATCAGATCTGCGGCCATATGTCTTGGACACTCGGGTGAAGAGAGGGGCTGAGCTGTCAACTGATCACCACCTGGTGGTGAGTTGGATCAGATGGCGGGGAATACTGCCAGACAGACCTGGGAAGCCCACACGTGTTGTGAGGTTGGACTGGGAACGTTTGGTTCCTGTCCAGACGATTTTCAACTCTCACCTCCGGAAGAGCTTTTCCCATATCCCGAGGGAGACTGGGGACATGGAGTCCCAGTGGACCCTGTTCAAAGTCTCTATTGTGGAAGCAGCTGCTACGAGCTGTGGCCTGAAGGTTGTTAGTGCCAGTCGTGGTGGCAACCCAAGAACCCATTGGTGGACTCCAGCGGTGAGGGAGGATGTCAAGCTGAAGAAGGTGGCCTTTCGGGCTTGGCTGGCTCAGAGGACCCCTGGCTCGGCAGACCGGTACCAGCAAGCTAGGACTGCGGCCGAGGTAGTTGCTGAAGCAAAAACTCTGGTTTGAGAGGAGTTCGGGGAGACCATGGAGAGGGACTTTCGGGTGGCCTCAAAGAGGTTCTGGCAAACCGTCAGACGACTCAGGAGGGGGAAGCAGGGTTTTGCCCAGGCTGTTTTCAGCAGGGGTGGGGAACTGCTGACCTCAACTGAGGATATCGTCTGGCGGTGGAAGGAGCACTTTGAGGGACTCCTGAATCCAGCAGACGCGCCCTCCATTGAGGAGGCAGGGACGGAGGACTCGGGCGAGTCGTTGCCCATTTCCCTGGTGGAAGTCACTGAAAAGCTCCGCAGTGGGAAGTCACCAGGGATGGACGAGATTCGTCCTGAGATGCTGAAGGCCCGGGATGTTGGTGGGCTGTCATGGTTGACACGCCTGTTCAGCATCGCATGGATGTCGGGTACAGTACCCATGGACTAGCACACTGGGGTGGTGGTTCCCATTTTTAAAAACGTGGACCGGAGGGTGTGTTCCAACTATAGGGGGGTCACACTGCTCAGCCTCCCAGGAAATGTCTATGCCAGGGTGCTGGAAAGGAGGCTCCGTCCAATTGTCGAACCTCGGATTCAGGAGGACCAATGCGGGTGCCATTCTAGCTGTGGAACAGTGGACCAATTTTTTATCCTCGCACGGATACTGGAGGGGTCATGGGAGTTTGCCCATCCAGTCTACATGTGTTTTGTGGACTTGGAGAGGGCTTATGACCGCGTCCCACAAGGTATCCTGTGGGGAATGCTGCAGGAGTACGGGGCTCCAGGGCTGTTAATTCGAGCCATTAGATCCCTGTACAACCAAAGCCGGAGTTGTGTCCGCATTCTCGGCACTAAGTCAGACTCGTTTCCAGTTGGTGTTGGACTCTGACAAGGGTGTGCCTTGTCACCTATTCTGTTCATGATTTTCATGGACAGGATATCAAGGCGCAGCCGAGGTTTGGAGGGTGTCCAGTTTGGTGGCCTCAGGATTTCATCTCTTCTGTTTGCAGATGATGTGGTCCTGTTGGCATCATCACGCTGTGACCTCCAACACACACTGGAGCGGTTCGCAGCTGAGTGTGAAGTGGTTGGAATGAGGATCAGCACCTCCAAATCTGAGGCCATGGTTCTCTCCCGGAAAAAGGTGGATTTTCCCCTTCAGATGGGGGGGTCAGTTGTTACCCTAAGTGGAAGAGTTCAAGTATCTCGGGGTCTTGTTCACAAGTGAGGGTAGGATGGAGCGTGAGATTGACAGACAGATCGCTGCAGCCTCTGCAGTGAAGCGGGCGTTGTACCGGTCCGTTGTGGTGAAGAAGGAGCTGAGCACAAAAGCGAAGCTCTCGATCTACGTTCCAACCCTCACCTATGGTCACGAACTTTGGGTAGTGACCGAAAGAATAAGATCGCGAATACAAGCGGCCGAAATGAGCTTTCTCCGTAGGGTGGCTGGGCTGACCCTTAGAGATAGGGTGAGGAGCTCAGACATCCGGGAGCGGCTCAGAGTAGAACCGCTGTTCCTCCACGTTGAGAGGAGTCAGTTGAGGTGGTTCGGGCATCTAGTCCGAATGCCTGCTGGACGCCTCCCTTTAGAGGTTTTCCAGGCATGTCCAACTGGGAGGAGCCCCGAGGCAGACCCAGGACACGCTGTAGGTATTATATCTCCCGGCTGGCCTGGGAACGGCTCGGGGTCCCTCAGGTAGAGTTGGAGGAAGTGGCTGGGGAGGGGAGGGGGGCGCCTGGGCTTCTCTGCTTAGTCTGTTACCCCTGCAATCAGGCTCCAGATCAGCGGAAGAAAATGGATGGATGGATGAACATGACAAACTTTAGGGCAGGAGTTCCCAAACTACCACTGCGTTTGCTGGTTTTTGTTCCAACCACACTTACAATCCCAGAATTAACAAGGTGTTGATTTATTTAATTAATTGCTTTTCAGGCCAGAGAGATATTTCACCTGCTGAAACCACTTTGACAAATATGGCTATGCATTCCATGATGTTTAAAAGCCAAACGTTTATATTGTGCTTATTTTGTGACATTCCTAGTAAAGAAGCCAAGCCAAGGTGGCAATAAGTTTTAAATGATCAAAATCAAGACTATGGTGAATGCTTTACAAATGTTTTCCTCAAACAAATCACAACGAACAGGTTTGACTCATCATAATTTGCTTTCTTTGATATCTTAATTACCCAATAAATGGTTTATTTTAGTGACCACATGTCCACAGTTAGAATTAAAAGTCAACTGATTTTACAACTTCAAAAGTCACAATTTTCCTCTGTTTAAGTAATTTGTAATATAGCACTCTTTTAAAATGTAGCTCTTCAGGAAAAGCCTGGACAACTAATTCTGGCATAATGTGGCTTAAAAGTGTAAATAATCAGTATGAGTAGATGTAGCGCAGTTAAGAAAAATTAGCAGCTCATTAAAATTCTGGGATTGCAATCGTGGCTAGAACAAAAACCAGTAGACACAGTGGGAGTGCCAACATCAGTCAGGTTGCAGTTTCATTCATCTTGGTGTCGCACTTGTAAGATTGAGCAATTCCTCACGTCTAGTTCAACATACTTGGCCTACAGTGTGGAGTGAGCTATATCACGATATCAAGATGACAAGATGGCGCCGGTGTTGGCAAGCCGTCAGCCTCCTCTGCTCTGTGTGTTGCTTGCTGCTGCTCTGTTTCTCTGTGTATGTTGTCGGGATGCCTCCACTCTACTTGTCTACGATCGCCAAGCTCTTAATCATCAGAGCTTTTTGTAAAACGCTGCCTCTACCATAGAACTATGCGAGTCCCCCTCCTGTGTTTTCGGCAATTCCTGCTCACCTTCACCGCCTCCCCTGTGCTCTTCTTGGTAAAAAACGTTCCAGAAGACGGGGAAAGCGGGGTGGCGTGCTTGTGAGATTCAAGGCTTACCTGCTGACCTCTGCGGGTGCAACCGATCCTCGCCTTCTCCGTGATGGATGCTACTTCCCTGCACTCAGACGCTCATTGCACTGCAGAAGCCGCTGGATCCGTCCTGTTGACATCGACCAGCTGATGCCGCCGGATTCTTCTCCTGCTCCGATGATCGCTCCTGCTGCTGCTGCTGCTTCTTCTCATCCGATGACAAAACATGGTCCGGCTATGAGTGACCCGTCATCGCACCCTTCCTCACCGGCATTTCCTGGCCTGTCCGCCTCCATCTGCCTGGTGACAGAACCCCCACGCCGTCGCGGCCAGTTGCGGGTCCGCAGAGGCAGCGTTTGCCATGCCTTCCTTTGCCTGGTGAGACGCGCTGTTCTTTTGGCTGGTCCGGATCTAGAGCTCAAGCTTCGCATAGCTTTGCTAAACGCTAGGTCGCTAGCAAACAAGACATTTTTGCTGAACGATTTCTTCACCTCTCTTGATCTGGATTCATGCTCCTGACAAAGACTTGGCTCCAGGCCGGTGAGTGTACACCCTTCTCCGAACTCCTTCCTCCCGACAGTGTTTTCTTTAGCTCCCCCCGAACCACCGGTAAAGGTGGAGGACTAGCCTCTGTGTTCAAATCCATCTTTCTGTGCCGGCAAACTCCATCTGACATTTATTCGAGCTTTGAGCCACAACTGTTTGAACTGAACCTGTCTTCTCCTGTCCTTCTCGCGGTTGTATATCGCCCTCCTAAATTTAATAAGAACTTTATTCTAGATTTTGCCGATTTCCTGTCGGGTATCACTGTGAAGTATGACCATTTTTGAATCACTGGCGATTTTAACATTCATGTTTGCTGTGAATCATGACCTATGGTCACTGATTTTTTAAATCTCATTGCGTCATTTAATCTCGTTCAGTCTGTGACCGGCCCAACTCATGAAAAAGGGCACACCTTAGATCTTGAGTTGTCATGTGGCTTATCTGTGTATGTAAATGAAATCTGTGAAACAGCATGTATTTCTGACCATCTGCCTGTGCTCTTCACTGTTTCAATCCCTTGTTCAAGGGTTAAAACTTGAGCTCCCACACGTCGCCTGCGCATGATAAACTCCCAAACTTCTTCCCAGTTTTTGGTCATGTTTAATGAATCTAATCTGTGTTGCACTCTGGATGACAACTGCGCTCTTAGTGCTGAAGAGCTTTCAACTTCTTTTGATTCTTTATGTACAAACATCTTGGACTCTGTAGCGCCCTTCAGGTCTAAGCGTACTAAAGCACTGTCAGAACCATGGTTAAATGACTCCACCCGTGCTCTCCGACGCATATGTCGGTGTGCCGAGAGAAAATGGAAAAAAGACAAGCTCCACATCTCTCGACAAATTCTTATAGAAAGCGTCTTGGCTTACCAGAGAGCTGTCAAGGCTGCTAAAATGGAGTATATGTCTAATCTTGTGTCGAATAACAGTCACAAGCCTCATGTTCTGTTTAACCTTTTTAATTCCCTTGTAAATCCATGTGATAACTCCCCCGTGGTGCCATCGCCCACCCTCTGCGACAGTTTTCTTAAATTTTTTATCGACAAAATCTCTTCTCTCAGGCTAGCCACTCTCACCTATGCTGCTACTGACCCTGTCCCTACTGCTCCTTTTTTCGCGCCCGGCTGTCTTTGATCAGTTCGAGCCAATATCCCTCCCCTCACTTTAAGACATAGTTGAGCATCTACGGCCTACAAACTGTCCCTTTGACAGCATCCCCTCTCCCCTTCTCAAAGATGTTTTTGGTACAGTGGGACCCACTATACTCGCATTGATAAATACCTGTCTTAGCTCAGGGTGTGTTCCAGCCACTTTCAAACACTCTGTAGTTCAACCTCTTATCAAAAAGAGAAACCCGGACCCTTCTGTTTTATCTAATTTTAGACCGATTTCTAAATTGCCTTTCCTGTCCAAGGTTTTGGAGAAAGTGGTTTTTACTCAGTTGCAATCCTTCCTGGTCACCCATGAAATTTATGAAAAGTTTCAGTCTGGCTTTAAACCGCACCACAGCACGGAAACAGCCCTCTTGAGAGTTACCAATGATCTCCTGTCCACTGCTGACTCAGGTAGCTCTGCTGTTCTTGTGCTCCTTGACATGACTGCTGCTTTTGACACTGTGGATCACAGGATCCTGTTATCTCGTTTGGAGCATGATGTAGGCATTACTGGTATGGCCCTTTTATGGTTTTGGTCCTACCTGAGTGATCGAAGCTTCTCTGTCCATTTGGGGGACTTCTCCTCAGCCACTGCTCCTCTCACTTCCAGGGTCCCCCAAGGTTCCATTTTGGGCCCTATCCTCTTTTTATTATATATGCTGCCGCTAGGGTCAATTTTTAAGAAACATAACCACTTCCACTGTTATGCTGATGATGTACAGGTATACCTACCCCTTAAATCAAATAGTAAGGATTCCATTCAACCTTTGCTAGATTGCCTAAGGGATGTCAAACCCTGGATGACCATGAACTTTTTGAACCTCAACAACAATAAGACTGAGATCACTATGTTCGGCCACAACCCCAGTGACTGTCGCCCTGGCTTTTTGACTCTTATAACATCTGTTCATCTGTTAAAAATCTTGGTGTGACCTTTGATAGTGCTTTTAAATTTGATAAACAGGTCAACTCTGTCATAAAAACAAGCTTTTTTCAACTTATGCTGCTAGCTAAGATTAAAGGCTACCTCCCCTCCAAAGACCTGGAGAAGGTAATCCATGCTTTTATAACCTCACGGCTGGATTACTGCAATTCCTTATACATCAGTATTGATCAGTCTCTTTTGCATCGCCTACAGCTTGTGCAGAACGGGGCAGCTCGCCTCCTTCCTGGTAAGCGAAAGCGTGACCACATCACTCCAATACTGGCCTCGCTCCACTGGCTGCCAGTGAGGTTTCGGATTGACTTTAAGATCCTGTTGTTCATTTTTAAAGCTCTTAATGGGCTAGCACCCCAATATCTTGTTGATTTGCTGCACTTTTACACTCCACCCAGGGCGCTAAGGTCTGCTAACCAGCTTTTGCTGGTAGTTGCTAAGACCAGACTGAAGACCATGGGTGACTGGGCCTTTGGGGAGGCTGCCCCTCGGCTTTGGGACAGCCTGCCCTGGCACGTTAGGTCTGCCCCGTCCCTAGGGTCTTTTAAGTCTTCTCTGAAGACCCACTTTTTCTCCTTAGCTTTTAATTCAGGTTGAGCTCGACTCACATTTTGTGTTGTAGATAGTGAGTGGTGCAATGTAATTTTGTTATTGTTTATGGTGGTGTGATTTTATGTACTGTACAGTAGTGTTGTGTATTTATTTGTATTTGTAGCCACGTGCAACTGTACAGCACTTTGGTCATCCTCGGTTGTTTTGAAACGTGCTTTATAAATAAAGTTTGAGTTGAGTTGAGTTGAGTGAGCTAGAGCTGATGCTCATGGCTGTGATAGAGATACTTTATGTGAACTATATCTTACCCAATCGATGTACTGCGGTAGTGCCAATGACCTTCGGTATTAAAACACTGCACGCCGCTGTAGATACAGGCATCTGCCAAATAACTGCAGTGTAATGAGACCAGGGAGCGAGTGCAGAGGCGTTAACACTGCAGGTGTGTAGGCGAGCGCACGGATGGCTTACAGCAGTGCAGAGTCACTTTGAGAGGACAGCACAGCCCTGACGGAGAGACGGAGGGTAACGACGATCGTTAACTCCGCACCGCTAATCCTGACGGAGCTCGTCTCGTACCCTTCCGGAGAGAGTGCTCGAAACGGGTCGTTCATTACGTCAGTCGCGGGAGCATGACCCCTCCATAAAGCCAGTCATTACTGAGGGAGAGACTCACCTGCGAACATGGCTCACCAGTGCAGCGCACATCACGTCAGAGCAGCACGGAAGGTTCTGGGGAGGTGGCGCCCTGACGCTTGTTTGGTCTGTAAGTTTGTGTGCTGCGAAACGACCCCTCTGTCCCGCGGTACAGTGATTATGTTATGATTAAAGTTAATGGCTCCTAGATGTAATGCAGCTGTGTTTTTGGAGCGGGGAACAGGGGTAGCGCGCCAATGCGCACCGGAACGAGGGAGAGCGAAAAACACACCTGCGTCCCTTCAGCTCTCTCCTGCAGGCGCCCCCCACCCCCCCTTTATAGACAATCCTGCACTCAGTTCCACAGTACAGTACCACAGCAAAGCTCTCTCTCTCCATCCCTCCCTCTCTCCCTGTATTTGCCTGTGCCACTGCTTTTCTCTTTCCTGCACCCCTCTCTCTCTGTCAATGCAGTCGTACTACTAAGGTTTTTCTTAAATCCAGTCTGTTTGCTTTCTGTCATCCTTCAGCCTTATTTTTAATTAAATTTTATTTTATTGCTGACAATCCTATACAGTGTCAGAACATTACTAGACAAAATATAGGGCACTGGCGGTCCCAGAAGCTTCCACTGTTAAGATAAACAAAATGTCGAAGTTTTTGTTGACGGAGACACGCACGGACAGAAGCACATATGGATGGAGCCCGATACCATAGCTCCCGCTCCACTCGGGTGGCGGGAGCTAATTAGGAGCCTGTAACTGAAATAGTTGATAAGATAAAGCAAAATGTCCAAGTTTTTGGTGATATTTTTAGGCTAGTGACCTTGAAAAAATAGGCCAAGGTCACCCTTAGGCACGTCATTTGTAGGCCTTTATGAGATGCATGTCCAGTGAAAATTAGGAGCCTGTAACTGAAATAGTTGATGAGATAAAGCAAAATGTCGAAGTTTTTGTTGATGGACGCACGCACGCACGCACACACACACGGAGGGAGCCCGATACCATAGCTCCCGTGCCGCTCGGGCGGCGGGAGCTAATAATAATAATAAAATGATATGATATTAAAAACAAGAAGAAATGGTCCTCACTATCCCCCGCCACGATAAAGGGCCATAAGGGCCATTTAGCGATGTGCTAAGTTTCAATAATTTATTGACAATACTTTCTGAGAAAGCTTGTCTCCATTTGGCGCTATGCACAAAGTAAGTCGTTTTCCGAGGGCCATAACTCTGTTGATAAAAAAAGCTGCAACATAATTTTTCGAACTCAACCTAGATCGTGACTGGTTCAGCAGGGACGCAAAATTATGTCTCTCTCATACTTTCTCAGAAAACTTGTCTGCATCGAAAGCGTGGTGGGTGGACAGACGGACGGGCACAGAACCTATCCTATATCCCCCGCACCACTTTTTGGCAGGGAATAAAAATGAACAAATACATCCAACCGCAATATGAATATAAATAAAAAATATTAATGGTCAATAAGTTTGTGTGGAATTTGTCTTAGATTTATCAATGTTACAGTCATTCTCTGCACCGGTCCATGTCTGAAGAGAAATCTGAGCTTAGACAAGACAACCCTGTGGACACAGAAACACCTGCAAGCGCATATAAACACAGAAAACACACATAAACACACACTCACACACATACACAAACACACTCAGGCCCGATTCTCACCACACTCCAGTCCAGGTTCTGCTCGATCCAGTCTTGCCCGTCCTTGAACTCGCTGTGCAGGCCCATAATGTAGAGGGTGTCTAAGGCGTCCACAATCGTGGCTCCCAGCTGGGAATTTCCTGCAGAGAGAGGAGAGGCCTTCACTTAGCCTGTAACCTTTTAAACACTTCACAGCGGCCAACAGCACTACACACGCACGCGGTGCAGTCCTTGTGGACTTGGACGGCGACACTGAGTAAGAAGGGGTGGAATTGACAGGATGCACATAAAATTACGCACAGCTGAAAATTAATGTAAGGTCATCTGTAATAAAGCAGATTTTAACCAAATGTACTCACTGTACAAATACTGACTGCACTGCAGATTGCAGCGTCACTGCTAATGAATTCAGACTTTTTTAAACAAAGACTGTTTTTGTTTTATTTCTTTTTGTTTAAATCACTCTCTAGCACTTCCGGTTCGAATGGTTTATTCATGTTTTTTAGTTCATTGAGCTGAGCGTCATTACCGATGGTCACAAATTTATCACCTCATCCACCCGAGGATATCAGGAGAGTGAAATCAGTTCCATATTATAAACAACAATACAAATAGGGCCAGTACAATGCCAAGACGCCACCAAGAAAACTTTACAACTGAACAACACATGAACAAACCAACCATAAAGATTTCAGGACTAACTCCACACTATTATCAAAGGATGACAAGACGTCAACAATTCGCAAACTCTACAAAGCTAAGTATACAAATCTCCAAGACAACAATTCACAAAACATTAGGATGGGGCCACGCTACGCCAACAAATTCAAAACATCACTCAGATGGCAGTGTGTCGGCATTACAGCGACATCAGACAAACAGGTCACAGCTGTGGCAGGGGACACATAACAGCTCTACTCATTAGTGTTTTGACTGTTTTCAGCTTGTCGTTGTAGCCCCGTCACACAAACAGGTCTGTGCAAGCGCTTCATGACTGGATCATTTAATGAACAGCACACCTATGATACTGTTGAGCAAGTATGCCATGGCAACCCGAACTACCTCTCGATTAGCGCCTGAGCTGAAGGACGGCTGGTGATCACACAGCCTAAACCAACAAAGACTGGAGTCAAAGATGGGGGGGGGTTAGGCAGACTGGAGTCAAAGCAGGGATTGATGAGGCAGACTGGAGTCAAAGCAGGGATTGATGAGGCAGACTGGAGTCAAAGCAGGCATCGATGAGGCAGACTGGAGTCAAAGCAGGGATTGATGAGGCAGACTGGAGTCAAAGCAGGGATTGATGAGGCAGAGTGGAGTCAATGCAGGGATTGATGAGGCAGACAGGAGTCAAAGCAGGAATTGATGAGGCAGAGTGGAGTCAAAGCAGGGATTGATGAGGCAGAGTGGAGTCAAAGCAGGGATTGATGAAGCAAACTGGAGTCAAAGCAGGGACTGATGAAGCAAGCTGGAGTCAAAGCAGGGATTAATGAGGCAGAGTGGAGTCAATGCAGGGATTGATGAGGCAGACAGGAGTCAAAGCAGGGATTGATGAGGCAAACTGGAGTCAAAGCAGGGATTGATGAAGCAAGCTGGAGTCAAAGCAGGGATTGATGAGGCAGAGTGGAGTCAATGCAGGGATTGATGAGGCAGACAGGAGTCAAAGCAGGGATTGATGAGGCAGAGTGGAGTCAAAGCAGGGATTGATGAGGCAGAGTGGAGTCAAAGCAGAGACTGATGAGGCAGAGTGAAGTCAAAGCAGAGATTGATGAGGCAGACTGGAGTCAAAGCAGAGGTTGATGAGGCAGACTGGAGTCAAAGCAGAGATTGATGAGGCAGAGTGGAGACATGACCCAGTGTATGGTGTGTCGTCTATAGGAGATATTACACATCACATAATGTATGCTGACAGGGTCATTATTTTCACGGTTTTAGAGAGATCGTACTGAAAGGAGAGAAAGAATTAACCACCCATCGGTGATTTAAATGAAAGACTGAAGCTGAAGTCTACATTCACTTTTTTCAGTGTAGTCTAAATTTCCACGTTAACACCTTAAATCATATACTGCGTAACAAAATTAGCAAAACTTAAGTATTTTCACTGCGAAAATCATTTGCATCAAACACAGGGAAAACAATTTTACTTTGACATTTACTTTAACGATTTTAACATGTTGTCAACAGGCACCAGCAGGTAAAGTGCTGATTAAATTCGCCAGTCAGTCATCCGTTCCCCTCCAATCAAAGTCCTTTTAGAGCTTTTCAAATTAACCGCAGTTTATAATTCACATGGTTATCATCTATCAAGTTGACTCCCATCCCTGGGAAAAGTTTAGTTTTGCTTGCATGTACTGAATGCCAAATCGCAGAAGCTTATTTTAAGTGGTTAACTGTGTTTGTGTGTTTGGTTTCAGGCAATAGAGAGATGACTTGCATTACTTTACTGTTCTTGCAGCAGGAGCTCACTATTCTTAATGAGCACGATGCTGAGGTAACAGCCTTTTTTAAACCACTATAGCCACAGGTATGTGGCCAAATAAACCCTGCTCCTGCTGAATATCCTTGTTAAAAAAGAAGTATGTCCCACTGGGACACACCGATACTGAATTTTATTTCCATTTCTCCCAGGTTCTCAAATTAACTGAACTCTGCTCGTGATTGGCCAGATTTTCTTCACACCATCTCACCGGACTCACAGGTAAAGAGAGGCAGGCTGTCAGGGAAGGGGATTTCTGTAAAAGGACCAACCACAACAGGAAGATGGCACCTGCCTACTATCTACTCCCATGGGCTAACGTCCAATGTCCTATTTTATGACAATATGTCTACAGTAAGAACTCAGCAAACAACGCATGTTCTCACAATGTTACTGCTGTGTACAGGAAATGTTATAACACTTTTGAAACATTGCAACAGCATTGTGAGAACATTGTGAGAACATGTTATTGAGTGAACAGTTATCAGTTCTCATCTCCTTCTTGTCTCCATCCCATTGTCTCTCTCACTCTAATCTCTTTCTCAATCTCTCCTTCTCAATGCCACTCTCAATTTCCCTTCCCTCTTTCAGTCGAATCTCACTCCTGATCACAGCTCCCATTGAAGTGCCTTCAAACGGTCCTCGGCCTGCAGAGGAGACACGGCGATGCTACAGGCGATCGCGCTTGATGGGGATAAAAAGGGAAACCCGTTGATGCGGATGGAGCCGCGAGTCTGACTCCTATCTCACGCACTGCCTCTCCGTGAGTCAGTCTCTCGCTCTCTCTCGTCCTAACAGCAGGAGAGAGTCCGTAATGATCAGAATCCATCAGAACCTCAGGCTCAGATTTCACACTCTGTCTCTTGCACCCATGTTCAGAATCACATTTATTAACTCTACCTAATGGCACCACCCTTACAACATCGCTCTGGTTGTTTTTTTTTTTTTTTTAAATAAAGTCTCGAGAATCAGACAAGGCTGTAGCCTGTTTGGGCCGTCTCCACTTCACTGCAGAATCTATCCGCCAATTCATCTGTTCTTAGATGATAAATAATGACTGTAAAACAATATAGATATGTATAACGTTCCATAAAAATTAGTGCATGAGCACCACGATCCACGAGCACTGCATTAGTCACGTAAAGCTCACTGCATGCTGCATGGTGTATAAACACAGAGTGTGTAAGTATGAAGTGTTTACGTTGACTGTGTATGTTCTACTGCTCAGGCACATGAGGAAAATCATCGAGTGCATAAGCTCCATGGCGCTGACAGAGAGTTGTGTACGAGTGGTGAGATCAGCATGGAACCACAGAGCACTTCTGCAGAAAAGACCAGAGCAAAGAGGTTAGCTGCTGCCAGGCCGTTAGAGGATATGCACTTACAGGATTGGCATCAGCTCGTACTGATGGTTTAACTTCACTCATTCATCTCCGCAAAGGAGGCAACGTCACGATTGCAAAGCAATGACACTGATTAAAACACAAATGATAGCCCCCGCTGCTTTTCCTCCATGATATTAAAAACTACAGCAGCGAAGCAGCTATACAGTAACATATAATGAGACAGCACATGAACATTCATCCGAAGGAAGGCCAGTATCATTTTCTGCCTTACGCAGATTTCAGACATCATTCTTCAACACGCAGAGCAGAATAACACAAACACAACAGTCTGAATGTGTAAGCAAAGCAGCAGGTGAGGAGAGGTGAAGGACAGCATCAGGGTTTCCGCTACATATAATTGATCGTGGCAAAATAAAAGCTGCCATGCCTTTGTAAAATGACTAAACATAAACTCCAAAAATCCTAAGGACAATCAGGTGTGGCCAGTTCTCATTGTTAAGTTAAAATGAGCGCTAATAATTCTTGACCTGTTGTCAATCATCTTGCTTGATGAACACGTTTTCCAATGAATAAAAATTAGCCATCGGTAGTAAAATGCGCTGCTTTCTTCTTAATGCAACGTGTGCAACGATTCGAGAAACAATATTTTGTTCACTTTGCAAAACGATAAACTACGATGTTAACGTCTGTGTTTGCTCCTACTGCTGTACCTAATTGTACCTTCATGATTATTTAATTCCAATTCCGGAGTCCGGAGTCATCATCGGTTTTCATATTATATGTGAAATCCACCGTGACGCACGTGAAACTGATAAATCTCCATGCACACAGACTTCAATTATTACATCGCCTACGTGCTGATTAATGAAAACTGGCCACACCTGATAATGCTGAGTTTTGACCCGACGCTGAAGCCCTCCGCCTCAGTTTCAAAAAATCCTGGAGGAAACCCTGAGCATTACCTGCATTCAGAACATCTGACTGACGTTTAACAGGAAATATGTCTAAATCATAATTGCACAGAAGGGAGAAAGTGATTTGCAGCAAATGTGCATCAGCCACTGTCTTTTAAGGAGCGCTTTCGCGCGTGCATCATAGCGCGCCTAAAAAATAAAATTGAGGCGAGGAAAAAAGCGTGCACCTCACAAAGACGAAGCTCGAAAAATAATGCGCGCCTCCTGGAAACTAGACTGGTTCCGTCTCCATCGTTACACTCCGCTGGTAGACATTCCGTAGGATACAGAACAGTAGCGCCAACAGCGCTTTGTAGCGGAAAAGTCTTTGTGGAGGCTGGAAAACTAAAAGCGAGAGATACCCATTCTGTAATGGCTGGTAAAATTGAGAGGCCAAGTGCAGCGGCCAGAGAGAAACGAGCAGCACGGACACAATACAAACACAGAGAATTATTCAGACCACAGGAAAGTACTCGTGCTTCCAAAGGACGTATAATAGTCTGAAACACGGATCAACGCGAGAGAGATAAAAGGGAGGAGAATCTCAGCAGCCGAGAAAAACAAAGCACCTAAATAGTGCGACAAAAAGACCAGAGAGAAAAAAGCAGAAAAGGGAAAATCCCTAAAGAGGAAGGAACTCCAATAATCACGAGAAGATAGAAAGTCACACAAAACCTGACTACAGATATCTTCGGCTATAGCGCTTAGCTACAAACAGACACTCTGGCGAAGGAGGCGTGGCGGACTTCCAGCTTATATAGAGTCCAGGGAAGTGCCGCCCCAGTTCAATCAGCCAGCTGGGTAAAGAATCCGATTGAAAAGGAATTCGATATCGTCCCTGGACAAGAGCCACAAAGAAAAGTCCAAAACACACACACACCTCACAAACCATGACACATTCTGTGACTGGGCAACCCGCACCAAGTGACCCTTTTTGAACCAATTGCCTATGTTTCATTTTCGCCTTCGGAGCGACTGTAGATGGTCACGGGACATGCCATTAGGGGAGAAACTTCCGAAAGGGATTATGTCCCTAGAGTGAAAAATGTAAACGGCAAGCCCATGGTGGTGGAAGTAAGTGAACGTTTGACATCGGGTTAAAAAACTTTAGCGACAAAATGCAAGCTGAATCATGGCTTTCGAGAATGCTAGTCTGCTGCAGATATGTGAATAAACTAACGATTCTCATTCCCAGAAGTTCATTAGCTGTGGACGCGTAGTGTTAGTGAAGCATCAGTGGGTACTGTGGACGAGGTTCAGACAGTGACGTTTGTTTTGGTTTCAAAATTTGGTCAGGTTACGCTACGGAGTCCACGTGCATGGTTTGTGAATGTAGCCAACTAGCAACTACCATTTCTGATTGTGATTCATTGATTCTTTTGAGCCGTGTCAGGTTAAGCAACTATTGAGGTAAGCCCCTGTAATGCAACTGACAATTTCATAATGCTGATGATTTTGTTTTCATTTCATGCCTTCTTTAGTTTTAGATAAAAACGTTTTAACAAAAATATGTAATTTTTTTTTTCGGTAAATCTGCATTTTGGTTCTTTATTCTCAGGATAGACTCCTATTAGGCTCATGCAATTGCATTAAGAGGTTTAAGCTTATGCTGGAGAATAGGTTCAGGATGCTTGTCAAAATCTCAGCATGCCTTGTGTAAGAGGTAAACTAAAGTTTAAACTTGTTATGCATCAGCATGGGCCCTGCGCCTCAGAATGAATCTATCCTGGAGTAACACGCCTGTCACAGCAAAGACGTTCCTTGCGAAAAATGCAATGGACATCCAATCTTTGCATTCTTCCGGTTGCCCCAGTTTTGGAACGAGCCGCGAGGGCCGAAAAAAAAAAAAAATCTCGCCTTGAATTCCGAGGCGAGGTTTTAGCCACTCACCTGGAAATTTTAAAAGACCATGACTGGTGCATGTATACAGCCTGGCACACACATGCATGCGAGCACACACATGTAGGGACACACACCCACAGCATTGCAAGAGAATAAGCACACACACACACACACACACACACACACACGGTCAGCTCTCCACTGCCTAAGCCCTGATCCCGGGCCAGCAGGGATGAGATCAAAACACTAAAAGAAGGAAAATGCAACGCAGAGACAAGACACCGTGACCCTAAACTATGGGAAGGGTACTTCCTGCACCATTAAAAAACAGTGTTCATTCCATCAGCAACAATCATCCTATCCCCTCCCTGTGTTTTCAATCTTTATCCCGTTCCAGCGGTCGGATTCCCAGCCGAATCCCAAGGGCATAAGCGGATGAAGTCTGAGGGCTCGCGCACAAAGCTGATAGATTGTGTTAAGGGGTTTATGCACGCTGTGCTGTGGGGCTTGGTTTCTGAGCACCTAAACTACAGGGGTATTGGGGGGGCTGGCGGTCAGCTGGAGAGATGTGGGAAAGTCATTTACACCTGTCGCCCCTCCCTTCCCTCGCCACACACATTATCAACTCCTTCCCACAATCCTCAGCTGCTCAGCGTCCAGCACTGCGCTCACAACCCACATAACAAATCACCTCTTCTCACTTCCTCCTCCAAAATCCCCGAGACGAGGCAAAAACCCTTCCCAGGAGCCCCGAGGAGAGAAAACTGTGGAAACTTGGCAGGAGAAGAAGAGCGATTCCATGCTTTTCCACAACTCTATCCAGTCAACTGACATTTCTTAGCACAAAATACAGCAAACTGTGCAGCTCCCAGCACAGAACTTTTGGCTTAAGACTATCCGATTATGAAACAAAAACAGAAGTTGGAACCTCACATCTCATGCCCCAGTGCGTACAAAGGAGAGAGAGTTAGAGATGCAGTGGACAGGAGTGAGACAACAGAGAGGTTCCCAAAAGATCGCTCTGGAGGAGGCTGTTCAGACGACTCACTTAACGGCCAGGAGCAGGCTGTTATAACACTGTTATGATGATGTTATAACAATGCCATAGGATTTTGCCAACACTATTTTTATGTTTTAAGAGCCCATCATTTCCGCAATATAGAGGCAATGAAGGGAACAACAGGATTTGTAATAAAAATGCAATCAACTGTAAAACATGGAATTTGCCAAAATGAGGATGGAATTTATAAAAATGGATGTTTTCCCTGCAGTGATGAAAGGCCAGTTTACAGTGCAGTGAGAAAGTGTTACCTGACAGAAATCGCAAAACGTTTGTTCTAGTATCGCCCGACACTGGAAGTGGTCGTCGTGGTTATTAAGAAATATAAACTCCCCAGCAACGTTCCAATGACTCTGTGCTGTGGAAAACTGAGGAAGAAATAATTTTGCAAGAATTTTTTCCAGTGCTTTATCTCCAGAAAGGTGAGGGCAAATGAAGGCAAACTGAAGCAGAAAGAATGTCACAAAGTATTTTTTACTGACTGTCAGTTGTTGCAACAATCTTGCAATACAGGCTGACACATCGTAAACCAATGCCACCCGGCGAAAGACTGACCTTAACCATAAAGAACTGAATGTACAGTCAGGAGGGATACACCTGAACAACAACTAACAGCAAAGAACAGATTTATTCAAGGTTACACCCTAAGCGCTAGCTATTTATATATATATAATAATATATACTATTATTCTAACTTGGATAGCTAACTAGTAACAGCTATGCAACCCCAAATGAATTTCACTTCCACAGCATTTATTTAAAGCTTCAAACCATAATCAAACCAGCTAATTATAGTAATAATAGAGAAACGTGTAACCCATGCCTTCACATATAAGTAATAAGTATCTCCACAAAAGAACTGTCACTGTCCTTTGCAGTCTACAGTATAACGTTAACATCGTAATAAGCAAGTTATAAGTGCAGTGCGGCGAGAGCAATGAAGCACTTGATTTCAGAAAAGGGTGGACTGTATTGTTGTTCAGGCTAAATGTATTGTTTATAGAACAACTGTATTGATACACTTTCTTTGAAAAAAGCGCCATATGTTAAATTTACTGTTATTCCTTCAATTTCGAACATTTTCTTATTTAATTGTTGAAATTTTAGGCATCCACCACATCTGATGAAAAAGTATACTCACAATAATGCGGATTATTATTTTATTTTTTATTTTTTTTACTGCTTCCTGTAAATCACGTAGCACCTTTTAATATTATGAGCACTTGTCCACTCCCCATTTCATACATTTACTTCTCTCTTCAAAAGGCTTCACTGAGTCCACAAGAGCCAATGCTAATTCTTCGTAAGAATAACATGCATTAATTTTCTGTCATATCTTTTCCAGTTCTGACAGTAAAAGTATTTCTGCTGATACTGCTGCTACAAGCACACACAGTTCTCCAAAGGATTATTAATAATAGATGAAAAAATACATTCCTAAATTATTCATACAATGTAGCAACTAAAGGGAAATCTACACCCCAATAAAAAGTTGAAACAGCCAGTTAAAGGTGAAAGACGTGCACACCAGTTAAAGAAAGATGGCCTGTTACAGAAGGGAGGCCCAGCCATGTTTCCCACCGACGAGCTTATCACTAATTCAGGACTTTTATCCCCCATGATACAGTAAATTAAACATGAGAATATGAGCTCTCAGAGAACTGAGCGGATGAAAAAAGCACACAGCGAAGAACTTCCCGACCAGCAGGAGCAACTTCCCGACATAAATCCAGAAGAGAAGTGCTTGAACCTACCTGTCAATATATACATATATGTGAACGTGGAAAGAGTTCGAGAATATGGGTGAATCAAGGAACTGTTCTACCAATTAGGGCTGTGCGATTGCCTCTAAATTTCAAGCTGTAGATTGTCATTGCTCTAGATTGCCAAAACACGATTAAATCGGCAAGGGGGACGGGGGCGGCAAGTGTCCTTGGCACGTGTCTTACGCTGATCACTACCAGTCAGCATGGCTGCCAGCACTGACACCGCTGTGGCTTTGGTGGCAAAGAAAAACGCCACATCTCCAATTTGGGAGTTTTTGGGTTTATCCCAGATGCCAGAGGTGAGCCGAAGGACACAACAAAGCCTATCTGCAAAATATGCAACAAATGTGTGTCCGTGAAAAAGGTTCAGACAACCAATTTATTTGCGCACCTTCGTCTTCATCGTCCCGCTGAGGCCGCGAAACTCCCGCTCCCCGAAGCCAGCACTTCAAGCACTGCAGGTGCTGTTGCTCACAACACGCCTCGCCAGTCCTCCATCACTGCTTTTACCAAAGGCTCACCTTACAGAGTGGACAGCAGTCGATGGGCACAATGCACAACGGCTCTGGCAAAATATACTGCAAAGGAAAACGTTGGCTTTAATACGGCGGACAGCAAGACTTTCAGAGAAATGGTGGCGACTCTCGATGGGCAGTATGTCCCTCCCAGCAGGACATATTTTTCGCGCACCGCAATTCCTAAACTTTATAATCAAATGAGAACTGATCTAG
Source organism: Gymnothorax javanicus (assembly GCA_029692085.1). Taxonomy (NCBI): domain Eukaryota; kingdom Metazoa; phylum Chordata; class Actinopteri; order Anguilliformes; family Muraenidae; genus Gymnothorax; species Gymnothorax javanicus. Next base: position 55,354,717 of record CM056205.1, on the reverse strand, counting down.
CCTGTGAATTGAAAGAGGCCCGCTTCATTGCACTGACTACAGATATGTGGTCCAGCCGGGATATGTCTCCCTACATGTCTATCACTGCTCACTACATTTCTCCGGACTGGATATTAAAATCTAAACGTCTCGAGACCTCTTTCGTACCGGAGAGTCACACCGCTCAGACACTTGCTGGTGCGCTCAGAGAAGGAATGCAGGCATGGGGAATAGAAGAGAAAAAGATAGCCTGCATCACAACAGACAACGGTGCAAATATCGTTGCGGCTGTGAGAGAGCTACCGTGGCCATGGCTGCTTCGGGCACAATTTAAACTTGGCGGTCAACAATTCACTGAGCAAAGAAAAAGCTAGAACCGATCGGGCTTTCGGTGTGTGCTGCTCAATCAACGCAGCCTTCTCACACTCCTGGCAGAGACGTCAACAACTCCGAAAAGCACAAGAGGAACTGGGTCTGCCAGATCACCGTCTGATAACAGTATGTAAAAAACAAAATAACAAATAAATAAATTGAAATAAATGTATGTTTTATGGTTATGTAGTGGTTATGTGGTGGTTATTTTAGGGTTATGTGTTGGACACTGGTCTATTAAATAGCCGACTCATAGTTTTTTTCCCTCACATTTTCCTTTTAACAGGACTGCGCAACGCGCTGGGGGCCCAAGTTCGCAATGACAGAGAGAATCCTCCAACAGCTATCTGCCATAAAGAGAGTGTTCGCAGATGACAGGAGCCGCAGTAACCTACCCAACATCACCTGGCAGGACATTGCGGTACTGGAGGCTGTGAGGGACGGGCTAAAATCTGTACCAGAGTTTACAGACATCACGTCAAGCGAGAGTGGAGTCACCCTGTCATCTCTGTTCCCGCTGCTGAAGCTGCTGTCAGAAACGCTCGCGGAGAAAGACACGGATGCGAAGATGACATCAGACATTAACCGGGGAATCCTGGAGCAGATCGACAAGAAGTACGACAATGAAAACACTGTGCAGCTAATGCAAACAGCGACCCTCCTAGACCCGCGGTTCAAAGCTACACACATGAATGCTGCCACTGCCGACAACATCCGAAGCAAAATTGAGGATGAGATGGTGGTTGTCTGGGGAGAAGTCACCAAACCACCTGTCACTATCAGGGTGGAAGACGAGGAGGAAGAGGGGGAACAACAACCAGTCAACCAGCTGAGAAGAAACAGGCTCTGGGGTCTCTCCTTAGCAGAGTCGGCCCCGCAGTCACCTCGACACCAGAGCAACGCACACATGCTGAAATGGCCATTCACATGCAAGAAGATGTAATTGCGGGCGATGAGCGGCCCCTTAGATAGTGGCAGGTGAATGAAAGCAGGTTCCCCTTACTTGCAAACATGGTACGGAAATATTTGCCCATCCCTGCAACCAGCACACCTTCCGAACGCATCTTTAGTCGAGCAGGTCAGGTTGTAACTCCACACCGCAGTTGTCTAAAGCCCCAAAAAGTCGACATGCTGGTTTTCCTCGGAGATAACATGTAGGCTAGTAATCCTACCAGCACGGCAATAAGAAATAGGAAGGTTTTTCTGTTATTTTTTTTGTTTTAAAAGTTTATTATAGGCTGCACTACAACAGTTTTATTTAAATGATCAATGAGCAAAATGTAAAAGCGCAAGCTATAAAAGTAAGATACCTCCTTTAGTGCAGCTATTTAAGTTTTTTTTATTACATTGTAGCATATTGTTATATTGCTTGTATTGCTACTGTAACCTTATACCTGGTCTACATCCAGAGTTCAACGGTAAAACGAGTTTTATGTTTGAAAATAGAAAATAACAACCACATTTAATGTTGCAAGCAGTTGGTTTGCTTTGCTGTTGTCCATTCATGTCAGGCAAGCTACCTCTATAGCCTATGTCTGTTTTGCTAATTTGCATTGTCGAAAGGCTAAGTTATTTCGTGTTTTGGATTAATAAACTGACTTGTGAATAATCCGAATTTGATTGCATGTGTGAATTGTTTATGCTTGAATAATTAGGAATACGGAAATATAGAACAGTTTTACTGTTACAATGTCTTATTTGTATGGGGCTTGGGCACATCAATTTATTCGTTTTTTATTAATTTATGATCAGCATTGGGTCTATTTTGACGTTAGATTGAATTACTGTGAACAAGAGGTCCATGCCTAAGGTGTCGGCAGGAACTTAAATGCAATAGGCTAAAAGATATAGGCTATAGCCTAGGCCAACCGCCGCACTTTTATATTTTTTGTTAAAATGACGTTATTTTTAATGTTTTGCATCACATGCAAAAGTGAGCGACACCGCTGCGCTGACAAGCCGGAGACGTGTTGCTCCTCCTCACTTTGAGTCGCTGTCATTAACTTTTAACCTGCAAAGGCGGCAGTGCCACAAAACTGTAGGAATTTATGAAAGCCCTTGTGTGCACATTTCAATAGCAACACATTAAAACAATATTTATTTGCAATTAGCCTACTCTATTGAACGACCCCGAAGCATGAGCAAACGGGCTGTGTCAGTTCGGATCAAAGAGATGCGCCGGTGTACCCTGCGCTGAGAGAAGAGAAGAGAAAAAGTGGATTATAGGTCTGTTTGTAAACGGGGCTTCTCTAACAGTCATGTATTTCCTCCAGAAACATCTCTTAATGCACAGTAGAGCGCGGGTTTTTTTTTTTTTTTTTTTTTAAATCGCCTTGATAAACAGCAAATTGCCTGGCAAGCCTCCAATCGCTAATATACAATTTGATCGCGGATCGTCCCAGCCCTACTACCAATTCACCATTTGAAGTGGTTTTCGTAAATGAAATCAGACTCGTGATGCAACATCATTGACAGGGATCCTAAATGATCCATAAAGCACAAGCACTGCAGCATCCTTGAGATCTGGACGAACTGACCCCCTCTCCAGTGGAGCGAAGAGTAGGACCCCTGTCAGGCAGCCATATGCCCATTCTGCTCGCCTCACCTGCCACCGCTAATGATCTCACCGTTTCCACCACCCCGGCACAATGTCACTCTTTCTCCGTCCTGCAAACTCACACATCATCATCCTCATATTCTTTATACCCTCTCACCAGCACACAGCACTCATCTCTTATGAGTCACGTTCTGTAATTCACTCCATCTCCACTCCCTCTATTTTCACTCTTACTTTCACTCTAAGCCTCATCGTCCCACAAATTAATTCATAAACATGTACACTTCCATTTCCTGCCGTCCTGTCCGAGCTCCTCTGCACACCAAGCTCACCAAGGTTCCAGCTCGCATCAAATCTGCCAGCAACGCTTCATGTACAGTAATGATGAAACCTCATACAGTTTGTGGATCACACAGCCTGCCCATTCCAGAGCTCAGCTTTACCATGTTTGGTCTGGGCTCACTTGCTGCAAAATTCTGTAATGTCTAATTCTCTGTAATGTTTTCAAAATACGGGCGCACTCAGAACGCACTTCGACTTCTTTTTTAAATGTCACGTAAAAGTTATGTAAACCGTTTTTCGCGATATTCTGTAAAGCACTGACTATTCGGCATACCAAGATCAGTTAACTCACGCCATCACCACAGGTGAAGTACAGCTTTCAACTTAAGCGCCACCCGCTAAGCAAGCAAAATGACGAGTGCAGGAGATAAACCTTAATTTAAGGACCCTCTGACGTTGCTGAAGTGGGCCAATTGGGAGCATTATGGCGGCAGCGGTAAAGGCCTGTGCATAAGCACTGCTTTGATAATGTGCTCTGCGCTAATGGAAACAAAAAGAGGGCAAATTTACACCCACGTCGCTCTGGTGTACGGCACTGAGCATATTTTAAAAATTACTGAAAGCAAACATGCTTCCCTAAAATAATAAGAAAAAAAAAAGTGTTGAAATATCTGCAACATCTAGGATATAACATCCATAAATCTACGACATCTATAACATCTATGAATAGCAGCAAATGGTCAAAAATGTATGAAGGTATTATTGGTGAAAAAGGTTTGAGCACCTGTAACAGTGGAATTTGTAGTTGTGTACAGTGATTTGTATGTGTATCAGTAAATTTGAGGTCACATACTCTATGAGTTGTGTACTTGTAGATTTTTTTTCTCTGCACAAATACAACACAACACTTACACATTCACAAATTCTTAATTACAGGTGCACAAATCCTATTTTACAAGTCACAGATTAAAAAACTGATACGCTCACATTTTTGCTCCTATTGTTGCAGTATATTTGGTGCAAAACATATTTGTGCACCTGTATCAAACAATGTGAAGTTGTGGACAAAATTTCAATATGTGCAAATCTGAATGTGAATTTGTGCAATAAAAGTTCAATGTATGTGAAATAATTTCTCACGAAAATATTTGTGTTCTTTTAAAACACAAATACAAATCGATAACTGCAACTACTCGAATCTTCCCCACGAGTCACAGATTCTGTTACCTACTAGTCACAGATTCTGTTTCCTACAAGTCGCAGATTCTGTTTTCTACAAGTCACAGATTGTGTTTCCAACAAGTCACAAATTGTGTTTCCAACAAGTCACAAATCGCGCCCGTCCACTGAGATATGTGGTGCAAAACTATCTGTGCATTCAGTCTACGGAGAAAAAGGCGGGTGCTGATCTGAGATCGACTGATTCCACAGCCAATCAGAGGAGATCGGCTCTCGTCCCACAGCCAATCAAAGGAGAGGGGCTTTTGTCTACATTGCGGAGTGAAAGGAGAATTCCCGTTGGTGGAGTTGATTCAGCACCAGAGGTGTATAGTGACGAAGTACATGTGCTTCGTTACAGAACTTAAGTAGTTTTTTTTTTTTTGAGGATTTGTACTTTACTTGAGGTTTTTTTTTTTTTTTTTAACCCGGACTTTTACTTTTATTCTACTACATTTAAAAGAGAAAAAGTATTCTTTTACTTCGTTACTTTGACAGTGGCCAGTTCGTTACTCGTCACAAATTAAAATATTAATGTAATTAATCATTTAACGATTATCTGGATTTGGCGTGCTCGAGAAGAACAGTGCTCGGCACGGTATCTTAACCGCGCTTTGAGCAGATGTGCCCGCCAGCAGACATGAAGCTGCAAATTTATGCACGCAGTTACAATATTCTGACACAAGATGGCACACCAGGATCAGTTACTGAATATTCTCAAGCAAGCAGCTCAAACACGTTTAGAATATTATGGACGAGTTCATTCCGATCCCTGTTTTTCAGGAGTTGCCTGAATTAAACTCCTCAGCTAAGCCTGATGTGCAAACTGCTCAATACTCTTGCCCACAGTATCTATCCAGCGTTTCAAAAAAAATTCTCTCTTGCAACAGAAAAAAATCGTTGCCCTCTCTAGCAACCACCTCAGCTACAGTGAGCCAATGGTATTCCAATTAGTAGTTATGAAAAATCAGTTTTCTGAAGCAAAAATTCGACATGGTATTGATAATGTGTCATTCTACTGTTAATTATTGTCAATTCTAGTGGTTTTGTAAACTGCCAGTAAACTCAAAGAAGATGAAGTATAAAGCACAGACTGCCTGTTTGTTTTTTGAATACAGCATCTTTCATTCACCTGCAAGTTGATTAAAGAGAACAAGAGGAGAACAATGTGTGGTTGTTTTGTTTCTTTCTATGCGTACTATGAAAAATGCTTTGTAGGTGTACTTGCACTTTTGATACTTACGTATTTTTTCTCACAAGATACTTTTTGTACTTGAGTACATTTAATGTGAGCTACTTTAAGAGTTTTACTCAAGTAATTTTCTTATGGGTGACTTCAACTTTTACCAAAGTAACTTTCAGTTACGGCACTTCTACTTTTACTTAGTTATTTTTTTTCGAGTACTTTATACACCTCTGTTCAGCACATACACTGTATTATTAAACTAACAGCAGCAGAGACAGCGATTTAGGCAACATTTAAGGTAGGTTGAATTTTTAACCACACTAATAAATTCACTCCGACGCGAAGCTGAGAGATTTAGCGTCCTGTCACTTTTCCTGTTTTGCTAACGCTAACCCTCCTCCCTGCCGCGTGCATTTGTTTTCAATGAAGTCGTTGAGAAATCAATCCGTGGTGCGGTGGATTGTCATATACTATATGTTATTAATTGCTTATTTCCGTATTGCCTTGTTATTGGCCTTTCGGTCGCGGTAACTGCGGCACTCGCTCTCTTCAAAGAAGCAGACGACAGTCGCGGACCTAGCATTTAGCGCGTACTTCAGATTACTACTTCAGAAGTCATAGTCATAATATTGTCATGATAGCACAACATACTTAACCAATTAATAAAAATATGATTAATTGCTTATTTTCGCATTGCCTTGTTATTGGCCTTTGGGTCGCGGTATTAGCCCTCGGCCAATAACAAGGCAATGCGGAAATCAGCGATCAATAACATATAGTATATGATAATCCACCGCACTACGGATTGATTTCTCAGCGACTTCATTGAAAACAAATGCACGCAGCAGGGAGGAGGGTTAGCGTTTGCGAAACAGAGGACAAGTGACAGTATTTTCAGCTTCGCGTCGGAGTGAATTTATTAATATGGTTCAAAATTCAACCTACCTTGAATGTTGCCTAAATCGCTGTCTCTGCTGCTGTTAGTTTAATAATACAGTATATGTGCTGAATCGACTCCACCTACGGGAATTCTCCTTTCATCCGCAATGTAGACAAAAGCCCCTCTCCTTTGATTGGCTGTGGGACGAGAGCCGATCTCCTCTGATTGGCTGTGGAATCAGTCGATCTCAGATCAGCACCAGCCTTTTTCTCCATAGACTGAATGCACAGATAGTTTTGCACCACATATCTCAGTGGACGGGGCGCGATTTGTGACTTGTAAGAAACACAATCTGTGACTCGTGGGGAAGACTCGAGTAGTTGTAGTTATCGATTTGTATTTGTGTTTTAAAAGAACACAAATATTTTCGTGAGAAATTATTTCACATACATTGAACTTTTATTGCACAAATTCACATTCAGATTTGCACATATTGAAATTTTGTCCACAACTTCATTGTTTGATACAGGTGCACAAATATGTTTTGCACCAAATATACTGCAGCAATAGGAGCAAAAATGTGAGCGTATCAGTTTTTTAATCTGTGACTTGTAAAATAGGATTTGTGCACCTGTAATTAAGAATTTGTGAATGTGTAAGTGTTGTGTTTTATTTGTGCAGAGAAAAAAAATCTACAAGTACACAACTCATGGAGTATGTGACCTCAAATTCACTGATACACATACAAATCGCTTTACACAACTACAAATTCCACTGTTACAGGTGCTCAAACCTTTTTCACCAATAATACCTTCATAAAAATGAAATAAAATCAGAATTAGCTACAACCAACCTTCATCATCATGCAGTCAATTTTATATGATATGGTCATGCAGTTTAATTGAAAAATTGGATGGAAGGCTGTTCAAGCGTACTGAACAACTGGCCAGTGTTATTCTGCAGACCCACTCATTTGCTTCTTTCCCAGGTAATTCCAGAGAGCGTGGATAACATCGTCATCAGTGCTCGGAGATCAGGCCAAACCTTCTGTTACCATCGCCAAACCTTCTCAGTAACCATTACATTTTTTGGAAGAGTGTTTTCAAAACACTCATCTACCGTTTTCCACTGACACACAAAAAAAGAAAAAAAAAAAAATCTAAGGCCAAATAAGCACATTAAACTCTGAAGCCAAGGACTGCTGCACATTACTGCAGACGCCTCAAGCACAATCACTGGAGGCAATGTCTGCTGATTAAACCTGAGCAGCAGTCATGTCCCATTCATTTTTCCACGGCAAAATACTGTTCTCAATTTTCAAGTTTAAAAGAATTTTATTCCCTTTAGACTGTTTTTCAGAATCAATTTCAGGAATGTTTTTTGAAGTCAAGTCCAGTCCAGTTAAGGTTACTTTTAAGATGTGGTTTTTTTTTCTACTTTTACTCATTACTTGTAATATTACATGATTTCTTATTAGCACCATGTTTCTTTTAGAAAGAGAACTTTCAAAACTCTGTTCTTGAAGCTTTTGATAGTGATTTGATTAATATTTAAAGAACATTTTAATAGATTGTACAAAAAAGGAAATTAAATTACAGCAGGCAATAATTTTTTTTCTCTGATCCTCCAATAATTGGCAAGTAGAAAAAAGAGACGATGGAAGCCTTCCTGTTGGCCCATATCACCTCACTCTCTTTCTACTGGACAATCCTGCCATCCCATTTATTTCTTCTCTCTGCGCCTCACAGTTCCAGTCCCGTATCGCTCTCTCGCCCACACGCCGATGCTCCATTTTCCATCATACCTCCCTCACTGCGCTGCGTTTCCTCCTTTGTAATGAATAAGCAAATTTAATGACACTGGAATCCATTGCTGGCAAAGATTAATGCATGATATTTTGGAACAACAATGCAAGCTTTGCTCTCTCGCACATACCGTGTGCCTTTTAGTTCCTTGTCTGAGACTTGCTATGTCCCAAAACAGCTTTTCCACCGAATATGATCCAGTATAATATGCATGTGGCACAGAATACAATCATTTTCTTGTTCTGAATATATTTTCTCCATCTTATAAGCCAGCAGACTGTGAAGAACAGTGGAAGAGAGAGAATGCACATGAGGCCGAGAGAGAGGGTCCGCAGGAACAGGGCTTAAATAACAACAGGAGAGAGGCATGACCACGCTGTGTGCGATTAACCCTCCATGGGTACCTCACAGCCAGACTCTCAGCCAAAATGCAGACCACATTATAACATTTTTTTGGACCTCCTGCAAAACATCTGCTCCATCCATACTCCAGTCGCCAATTTGCTTTGTTTCCCTCCTGTTGCGAAAAAAGATGCACAGTTTGCCCACAGAGTTCAGCTGGCTGGAAGAAAAAAAAAACAATAAAATCTGCAGCACTTTGTGGGGAAAATGCACAACTCAGTTATTTTTCCTCCCAGGTTTGTCTAATCGTTGCACTGACACCAGTTCCACCACCAGACAATCTTCTCCAAATGGCTTGGGTGAAGGCCGATCCCATTACTAGGCCCTCATCGTTTCAGCAGTCTGGCTTTGCAGCTGTGCAGGTATTATGAGGAACACTATGTGTGTCCCAATAGCTACTCAAATTGAATACTGTACTTATCTATATAAATCTGTTGTGATCAGCCAATGAATTGATAGTTTAAAGCCCCACAATGACGAGTTCAGTTCCTGGGATTACAACTCGGGGTCCAGGGCGCTTCACATTACTACACGTTATAAAATACCTGACTTTAGCTAATGATGGAGGTCCTCTGGAGTTTGACGGTGGATGGGGGTCCCTAGATCAGAGAAGTCAGCTAACTCCTGGTTTCGAGCAATTTTGGAAATGAAATTATTTCAATGAATGATTCTGAAATTGGGGGGGGGGTGTCACAGTAGTGCTACAAAAAAGCCTCTTATTAAACTGCTTCACTAAGCCTGTTTGTGGGAGCTCTGCCTTGTAGATCTCCATTTACCCAGTGGCATCCCACAGGGTGAAGTATTTTTAAAAACCTTCTTTTAGTTTTTAACAAACATGCCCCCTGTAGACATGCAGCACAAAAAAACAGGGTGAATCCCAGCACTTCATCCCACTTACCAACATTTGAGAAACACCGATCAGGGGCTTTGGCCTTAAGGCCTCTGATTGGACAGATTTAGGAAAATTAGAAAGATAAACATACTTCATCTGTGAGGAAAGCAAAATCAGACTGCTTTCTAAATGAATGGCTAGTGCGGATCAAAATTATGCAAAATTCTGCAATTCAAGACCGCAAATTCTTACTCCAATAAATTTGGGAAGACCATAGTTTCGTACCAAAAAGTGACTTGTTCTACCTCCAACTTGCCTTTTGGGGCTACAGCTTATCGTTCTGATAACGGAAGCCTAAGAGATATGAATTTCCCTTTGGTTACCCTTTAAATCATGGGAACGTCTCTCATCAGTTTTCTCAGCATTCATGTGCTACCCAGGTAGCTGAGGAAGCTTTCCAAGCCATTAACTGAAGAGGCTTTAAAGCAATACATGACAGTTTCTTAAACTTTTGACTAAACAGCGCCCCCACAGTTCCCAGGTGTAATTGCACTGTCGTCAATACGCGCATTTGGCCTAGTGGTCCGGGACGGACCACGGCCACTTCAGGCACCCATAGTAAAAGAACTGCTGACAATGTAGAAATGTTAGAATGATCATTTGCAATATTTTTAGTCAATATAACAGTAAAATAATTATAAGGCATTTTTTGTTAAGGTACAAAAGTTGTCCTGTATTGCTTTAATGGATGATCTGAACCCATTAGTCATCAAGCTCTCCACCACACTGATGTCCAATAAGCTGACTCACACTTTCCACTGACACAGAGAACATTTGTAAAGTTGAAAAAGAGTCCATGTTCTCTGCTTCATAAAGGTGGTGATTAGTAGAATGTTAACAGGCTAACTATAAACCCACGATGAAATTCCTCGACTCCATTGCCAACAAGTATCTAACCTCATTTCTCTCACATTATGCCGTTTTGAATCTCTGTCAGTCTAGCTTTAGGTCTGACCACACAACAATCACTGTCACTTCCCAAATATCAAATGAGATTGTTTGTTTTTGACAGTAGAGAGCATTGTGTTGCTGTCTTTGCTGATCTGTCAAAAGCCTTTGACACAGTTGACCAGTTTAATACTAGCTGACACAGTCTGATACATTTCCTCTTGCTTGGTTTCAAAATGATCAGACATACAGGTTTCAGGTAATACGGATAAATTATACTTCTTCAGACGAAACGACTGTAAAGCCGCTTTCACACCGGACGCGGAACAAATTTTTCGCGCGACAGATTACATTCAAAGTCAATGCAAAGATGCGAATACACACGTTTGGCGTGTATTCGCGTCTTTGCATTGACTTTGAATGTAATTCGTCCGTGTGAAAGCGGCTTAATGATCTTGATATGCTGTCATCCCCGTCTCAGTTGAGCCTCCTCACGTCGACTAAAGAAGTGTCTGACTGCAGTTGTTTTCAATGAGCAGTTTTCCGTATATTTGTTTGACTGCATTCCATAACGGTGAAAAATGATGCAATTTAGGGATTTCTGTGACAAATTAACATGGCATTTCCAAACTACCCTTGGAGCAAACTCGGACCATCGCTTATGTAGCAGTGGAATTTCTACGCAAGTGACAGATAAGATCTTGCTAGCCATCTGACTACACAACCCAAAATAAGCCTAATTGGCATCTGGAGTCAAAACTCCCGGGGGAAATTTCCTGCATGCAACTGACATGCTTCTTCAAGACTGACACTGCAGATAATATACTGACAGACTTGAAACCATGTCCTTTCAGAAAATCTACCAGTGGGTACATACCACACTGTTTTGACATCCTGTCAGGCAGGTCAATGGAGTATAGTGCTTTATCAGCACTGAGGGACAACCACCAGTGGAAGTAAAATAACCACTCCGTGGATTTTATTATTTCCCTGCAGTTATGGCTTCCAACTAAACCACAGAGGCAAGTGGGGGGGAATTAAAAAAAACAAAACAACTGAAAAATTAAGAATGAAAAAGTAATAAGTAGATTATTAAGATTTAATTTGGCTTTGATGAGTGTAAGGGTTTATATTCCACCAATCAGCGACATAAACCAGTGTACACAGAAACAAGATGAAACCATTGAGCAGTGACAGCGGAGTCTGTTGACGGGGGGGTGCGAATGGGGGAGGTTTATCTCCGGTGTAGAACGGTGTTTTCTGACAGCAGGTAGCTCAGAGGAAAAAAAAAAATCCCTCCAATTAGGCAACAGCAGATTTACAACAGAGCCTGTTATTTCTGGTCTCAATAGCCTAGCGACTATGGTTTCATCAGCTTCGTCTCAAATTGCTTTCCCCAGAAAAAAATCATTGGTAATACTCATCTTGAACTCTTTTGGGAATGCGGGGTAAATTTGCTCCTCTTAACCATAATCGAAATCTTAAATGGTCATCAAAATAATCGGCCTATTTACCTAAGCAGTGTAGTATGTTGAGTAACCATACCTTTTAATATTGCCTTGAGCGTCTGAAGTCGACATAAGTTGCCAAATTTGACCAGACGGGCCTCTAAATCAGTCCAGCAATACATCTCCATCAGGTATCAATGCCAGGAGACGGCCTCTTCCAATATAAACACGTTCTGAGCACGGCACCGATACAGAGTGAGTAAAAAAAAACTATACACTTTTTAACGGGTCATTTTGTGATGATGTAGCAATATACATGTATACAACGTATTTTGTTCTTTTTTGCCGCAGATCTTTCCGCTGATATTGGTACCAGTTACACCTCATTAGGTTTCAGGCATGACTGCACAGAGGACAATTAAGGAACTCAAGTGAAATCTGACTTGTGCCAGCTGACCAGGGCTGGATATGAAATTGATCATGCATGTCATAATGGGTTGCATAGTCATTTGAACTTAAAAACAGGCATATGAATGTTGCCTGTGCATTGGTCGTAATGACCTGGCACTGCCAAGCATGGTGCGTCCACAGTTTACCCCCAGGCAAAGGGCCTTCTTGGTCACTGAATATCATAGGACACGGAACGTTACAAATGTGCTGCGGAGTTTTTGGCGTCAGTTTCCTAACGTGCCATAAATGTTTTATGTTGACTTGAAACTTCACAGAGGGAATTCTGTTTTGTTTGCGTTGTATCAGAGCCTGATCAGTTGGCACAAGTGAAATTTCACTGAACTCCTTAAATTGTTCCACAGCAGTCATGGGTTTCATCTAACAAGGTGCAAACTGGTATCAAAAGAAGCAGAAAGAGCTGCTGAAAACGTACATGTAAAAAGATGTTGTATACATTGCTACAGAATATAATAATTGGACATTTAAAAAGTGTATAGTTTTTTTTACTCACTCTGCAGAGTCCAGAAACTGACCTGGGGCCTGTAGTCCAGCCATGGAGGCCAGGGATGGCTGCCCACTTTGTTGTGGTTCCAGCAGGTCTAGCCAATTCGTTCTCCCCAACTGGAGAACTAGAGTTAAGCCATTTCATGATCATCCTGCTGAAAATCCCAGAGGAACAGCAGGATTGGGAATGAAGAGCTGGGACAGACAGCTCTCCCACTGACTGCCCAAATACCCCTGAAAATCACCTTATGCCTGAATGCCTCAAGCACCAGGCAATGAGCAGAGGCCACAGTATGAGATGCATTTATTCTGCCAAAAAAAATAAATTCATTTCAGCAGGGTTCAGAACAAAAAATTAGATTTCCTGTCACAAAACTCCACACAAATCCTCGTTCTTATTCCCACCGAGTTGTGAGTTGCGTGGTGGTCCGCAAAGAACTCAAACAGTCCAACATGTGTAGAACACGGAGGACCTGAGACAGACCTCACCACCCACAAGGGGCGAAATGAGAAAGGGGCTCCATCTGTTCCTGTGTATAATCAGACAGGGGGGCCCAGATCTGCACCGAGTGGTCCATCTGTACCCGTCTGTAATGGGACTGGGGCCCCCATCCCTTACCTGTATCTAATACGAGAGGGTGCTCATTACACCAACATTACAGAGAACTGTGCCTCTTGAGAATCGCTCCAGTCCACCGGATATCAAAGTCTGCTCAGCATCGCAGCATACGCCCAGTCTCAGGCTGACGATACTAACTCTGATCGTGCACCGATATTTGAGTGCAGGATTTGGAGACGACTGAAATTGAAGGCAACCAGGAACAAGGATGCCGCTATTTTTGCGATGTAATTAGAGCGAATTGCTCATTAGGAAAACAACTGCTTTGAGTCTCAGGAGGCGCTGACATTCCCACAGGGACACTGACACAAATAACACCGTTCCAGAGTGCATACAACCGCAGCTGGGCTCTCTTCAGAGCTGTGCGCTACACCTGAGCTTATCTAGGGGCTCTAACTCATCCCTCAATGTGATAAACACAGCCACAACAACAGTACGTGTATTTACAGACAGAGAAAACCATTTTAGTATATCTTGAATGTGGTACTCATAAACAATAAATAACCAAGGCATGGCATTATGTTTTATTGCATTATAAAAAGACTCAATGACGAGTAACTGATCAAAACACAAACAGGAGTCAAATGATTCCCTCAGATAGTCAGCTGAGTATAGAATGGTTTATCAAAACTATCCTTTACTTCCCAATATAATTTTCTTTACTTGTATTTGCATAGAAGAATCACCCAAGATTCCAACTTAGAGTGATGACACAGATATCGACATGATTGAACTGAAATTGAAGACCTGGGTGCAAGAAGTACTTAAGGGGGAACTCCGGTGTGAAATTGACTTGGGGTGTATTGAAACATGATAACAAGGATACTACCCTTGTGAACAAATACCCCACCTCCGTAACAGTTTAAACCCAACATTTCAAAATACAGGGCTTTTAGCCGAAGCATCCCAACAGGCTTACAATGGTAGTGAATGGGGAATCACTGTTGCCGTGCAAAGAAATCGCTATTTTTGCATCATTAAGAAGGCTCAAAGTAGCTCCACACTTCATTGGTAGAATTCATGGGCCCCGAACATTTAAAAACGAGGCACTGAGAACTTCGAAAATGCACAAGCAGGTTTATTAAAAAGGCTGTTTATGCAGACAGTACGTTGAGGAAGTTTCCGTCGCCTCATCTCTTGAAAGTCACGTCAAGTCAATTGACGAGAACGAATTAATAGGTTGCAATCTGTTCCCCTATCCTAACTATTTGTTTGTGCAAAGTTCGCCAATCTGTGATTTATCCTGACTTTCAAGATGGTGGCGACGGGAAACTACCCCAAGGTACTGTCTGCATGAACAGCCTTTTTTAATAAACTACCTGTGCATTTTCAAAGGTCTCAGTGCCTCGTTTTTAAACGTCAGGGCCCTTGGAATTCTACCAATGAAGTGTGGAGCTCCCTTTGAGCCTTCTTAATGACGTAAAAATAGCGATTTTTGCATGGAACAACGCTATTCCCAAGAATTCACTACCATTGTAAGCCTGTTGGGAGCTCCTCAGCTAAAAAGCCCTGTATTTCAAATGTTGGATGTAACGGAGGTGGGGTATTCGCCAAAAAGTTAGTAATCGTTATCATGTTTCAATACACCCCAAGTCAATTTCACACCAGAGTTCCCCTTTAAGTCACAGTTGGCAAACATGAGCTTCAGTAAACTCAAAACACGCCCACTAGCAGCCGCACATCGTCAGTAAAAACCATTAAGTGACTGTGGCATCTTAAGAAATGTAAGGTAGCACAAAGGGATATTTCACTTCAGGTCAGTAATATCGAAAGTGTGGTGGGAGGCATTTAACTGAACATAATAACATAGTAAAATGGCAAATGCAATACATAAAATACCCCTGGGTCCAGTGGAATCAAATACATTAAGACTCAATTAACTTGAATTTTACAAGTCTTTACTTTTCACATACTGAGAAGTTTAATCAAAACTAAATAAAAAGAGAATTTTGATGATTACAATAATGTTAAGTGTTTTTCTTAGCAACAGAAAATCCATCTGGAAGCATTACTGTAGTGCAATCAATTTTAATCCACAGTCTGCCAGTCCATTTCAGCAGTGCATGCCACTGTTTTAAGTGCTTGTGCACCCATCAACGCTTCAAACTACACTAATGTTTGCATGGTATACCACATAATACATGATAACAGAAAACACAAATTAAACTTCATTTGGAAAGAATTGCAGAGCTCTTGTTACACATTGTATGCACATTTTTTTTGTCTCTCTCTCTCTCTCTCTCTCTCTCTCTCTCTCTCTCATATCAAATTGACACAGATCTGAATCTCTTAGGTCTGCTCAATCAGTATCAGCTGAATCAAATAACAGGCTGCCAATGGCCACCAATCACAGCCATCTGACAGATAATGAACAATTCAAAGACAGACTAAATTATCATGAGAAAACCTACATTGTACTGATGTTCAAGAAAGAAAATTAATGCCAACCAGCCTTTTATCTCAATGTTTAGTGTTTCTTCTTTTTATGAAATTGTTTGCCATTTTGCAAGAACCGCAATATGAACTCAGGGATTACATATATTCCTTGTGGTACTGCATTTTTCTGACATAATGTTTAATTATCATCATCGTCATCATCATTATTATTATTATTATTATTATTATCAGATCATTGAAATCTGTCCCTTCACATGGCTTTGGGTTTTCATTTCTTTTGCCCTCCATTTACTGCTGGATGGAGTTTCGCTCCTACTTTCTTCCTCATATAAATTTTTCTCCATCGCAAGTCACAATCACAAACACCGGTAACAGCACTGCGCTGTCAGACAGGTCAATCTTTGCCCCTGGACTGCAGCTACACTCACTCTTACGGCGCGAGTGGCCATTTTCCAGTCATCGCGAAATCCAGCAAACTGGCCTAAATTCTCCCCCAGCTCCTCAAACACTCGTCTCAGCCCTCGGCCTGTGGGTCAGGAGTCACATCACAGTCTGGGTCTGAATATTCTGATTGTTTTTTCCATTAAAGTAACACAACTTTGGAAACTTTTTTTTTTTTAAATACAAATCCCATAATGGATTTTTCCTCCCCCATGTTTATTTCAGCGCATCGCAATGCATTTCATTTGTCACGTTTCTTGAAGACAATTATATCACCTAAAATGTGCAGACATCACATCCGGGCTCAAACGGAGAGGCGCACAAATGATGCATCTGGACTAATGAAGAATGACGAGAATGTTTCATCCGGTTTTAATGGGCTCAGTAGAACAGCTTATGGTCTTGTCCTCAGGATCTATCATTTCCACGCTTGCTATCCATTATCTATGTTAGCAGCTGTGCAATGCATTCTGGTAGCCACATGCTGCGTTTTGAGAGATGAGGCCTCACGTTGGCAGCTCCTGATTCGCATAAAGTTGAGGTCTAGGCTACTTTATGCAAATCAGTGAGGTAAACTTGCCACCACTGAAAACTCACAAAAATTTAAAAACCAACCACTGTTGATCTAAAATGAAGGCAGATTCAGAAACTGAAATTTCAAAAGAAAGACATTCTGATGAACTATTTTGTGAAATAAGAGTAAGTTTCCAAACAATCCGCCATGTTGGTCCAGTTTGAAATCCGGAACAGACAGGTCACGAGCGGAAGCATGAATATAATCACGTGCAGCCACTACTACCATCTCTCCAATGCATGAGTAAAGCCAGGAATCACCTGTCAATCATTAATCGTGATGAGGCCTAGTGACATGCCCATCAAGTGTCCATTGCTGGGAGGCATGCGACTCCTCTCGTCCAAAAATATTTATACATAGTCTTCTTCCCTTCACTTTAAATGATGTCAGATTTGGAGCCAAAAAACACATGACTGAAGGATGACTGAGCTGACAAAGGTAGGATGAGATTATTTCATGAGATATTCCATTCCACGAGTCCTCCTCCTGACCGCATGCTTGAGCACCAATGTCCACAGCAAATTCAAAAATGTGACGGTACATCTATCAACAGCATTGGAGGCAACAACTCCACACTCTTGTCTATCTGACAACAAGTACAGCTGAAATGGAGTTCCCTGTCACTTTTCAACTCCTAGTTCTCGTAGATTCCTTTAATGATGAAAAAACCAAAATATTCAATTTAAATTACAGTCATTGGGTTTTGGAAGTTAATTCTATCAAAGACCTATTTTCAGGCTATTAGTAAAATCAGGTCGCGTTTAGTGCAATATCTTCTACCTGAAAAATAGTAGAGGACTGACAAAATACTTTCAAAAGACTGATATCTGACTCCCTTTCGCATCTAAGGACAATGAGCCATAAAGTCACTGAGTTTTAATTTACTGACTATAAGATTTTGCAGAGACTGGGGATCTTGCAGCATACAGCTATCATTTGTTAACCATGTTCAGGTCATTGAACTCACAGCTGGCATGAGCCAAGGCTAAAGATTTACTATATTAAACAGGTTTGATTTCACTGGATTGTAAAGCAAAGAAAAAGACTTTTACGACCACATTACGCCAAACGATCGAGATGACGGAAGCGTGCTCCAACTCAAGTAACTCTCGTGATTTTATTGCAATATTGGACATTTGTCTGCGGAGTGCAATCACTTCAAAAGTCGTTGGGTATTAGGGGGGCATTACTGGCAAAAGCCATCACACCTTGATCAATAACTGCTAACAACATACATGCACTTCTCCAAAGTTTTACAACTGCAGTCACATAAACAAAGCACCATCATGTTTTATTTAAGAAATGTGTTGCCAGGCTGACTTGCTCACGCTGTCTTGATAGCCTATATCACTGAATGCAAGCACAGCACTCAATACTTGAATGAAAAATTCTTAAATGCTAAACAGAGGCACAAAAAAGCTGCCGTTTACAGCTAACTTAAAAACATTGGCTGCTCTAACAGTAATTTTTTAAAATATCAGTGCAGTACATTGGGCAACCACGCTGAAGAGTCTTCGCAGATTTTTATTTTTTGTTGTATGGTCGAATTAAGCATTAAAATTAGTGGAATTCTCGGGAATTGGGATCTACGACAGAAATTCTGGCACTGTGACATCGACAATCCTACATGCTGCAAGTCATTAATTGTGTGGAAGAAAAGTGCCCAGGTCATCAGAACTGACTGGTGAGTTTTTTTTTTTCCCTAAAAATCCATTAACTCAGCCCACTCTCAGTCTCAGTATGAAATCTCAGGACCGTCACTGCCTGTCCCGCCTCAGTCATTCACCCTCTTTCTCCCGACCCACACTCTCCCTTTCTCCAAGATTACACTCATCAGATCTCTGTCAGTTACTTAAATAGGCTGATGAATATTTACAGAGTTACTGCACAGTGATAAATGAAGAGTGGTTGTGAATGTAGAGTTCCCTTCCCGGTGAGAATCTAAGAAAATGGAAACCTAAACGCCCGCCTGAATATTTAAGCACACACTAACAGCCACTTTCAGATTTTAAAAAAAGCCAGCTACACTCCACAGGGCACGATGAATGAGTCGGGTACCTATTCAGTAAGGAAGAGATCCATTAGAGTCAAGTTACTCCGTGCTCCAAACCTACTTTAATTCTTCAATCAATCACAGGATTAATTTACAGAAAGAACAAGAGTGCCCTATATTGGGAAAATGACAACATGCTGACATGTTGAAAATCAGGGCACTTTCACGGCTAGCATAAGCTGAGTCTGATGCGGTTTCACTGTAGATAATACAGTCTGTTGATGCAATTACAAATACCAGTGGCGTCGCGGTAAAAAGTATCCGATCTGCTAAGGGCACTCAATATGCACTGTAAACAATGGCCTTGTGTCAGATAGTGAGATGGGCCACATCAGTGCTTGTAACAAGGCTTAGATCAATGCGAAACAAAACCGATGACAGACCCATACCCAGTCTCATCCCTTTACAGATACACAACCTACATCTTCATTCTCTACCCTCAACCAAAATCCCATTCCTTATGAATTCTGATCTCACATGCCCATGCTACACCTCCCAAAAGTACACCATAATTCATGCTCATGTTTAACCAAGCCAGTAATCACATTCCATTAACACTTTTTACTTAAAGGTCACATACAGAGGTTCTCCGAACATTTGATCATATATGGTTAGGAATGTTGGTCTTAATATCAATAAACAATAAATAAAGTTTATTTTGGACTGACACTTACCCTACTATGATATATGGCCAAAATAAAGTGCTTGTGGGTGAGATTTTCATTCAGCCTCGGAGGGCTTTGGAAGTTTATTGTGGAAATGACATCAGAGGAGTTGTTGGAGCCTGGCCTGCCATTAACACCAAGTTACTGAATTGGAGTTAAACAGAGTCATTGACCTTGAACAATCACCTCGCTATCTTCATGTCCACAGGTGTATTGTGTGGCCCCGAATTGCTCTAGCAACTCTGCAAGGCTCAAGGCATTTGATGGTGCACATTTTTTCTGTTTTTCATTTGAGGGACCGAGCACTTCTCGTGTTTTAATGCACTCAGTGGGCATCCCAAAAGGTGACCCTGGGGATAAATGGGGCATGGCATGAAATTTGTTGATTATTTTGTTTAAAATGTTTAGCCTGGTATGAGGAAAATGGATTGCTTGTGCACTTTTGTAGCAGGACCCCTGGGAAAAGACCCACAGAATTTAGAAAGCTGCCGCCATACAAAGCTGCAATTTGCAATTACTTTGGCAACATTGGTTGTACGCAAATAAGTTCTAAAGGTAGACAGCAGGGTCTGCAATAGCCTATGCAATGTAGGCTGTTGATGACATCAAAATAAAGCTGACCGCTATTCAGTGGAAATGTAGACAAAAATCCTGTCCGTGGATATAGAGGATGACAAAATTGTCAGACAGAACAGACCCTGTACTGCTGGGTAATTTTAATATCATCATAGCGAGATATCACATAGCCTAATCCTAAATTAAAGCCAATATTATTGAGGTTTGCTGACTCTAAAGAAAAGCAGAAAAACAAAAAGATCCAATCAAATACAGAAAAATAAATGACAGAATTAAATCAGAATGTAAAAAGGCAAAAGAGCAGTGGTGGAACAAGAAATGCGAAGATACTGAAAAGTTAGAATTATTGAATAGACACAAGGAAATGCATGATAAAATCAAAGAAGTAACTGGAAAGCAAAAGAAAGGTGGTGTCAGTGAATGTATAAGAGACAAAGATGGCAAAATGTTATTTGATGAAAATGACATCAAATCCTGATGGCAGGAATATGTCACAGAACTCTTTCATGACAACAGAGATGAAAACCTTGATGACCCACTGAAAGAAGATGGGGAAGATATTATGGTAGATGAAGTAAGAAAAGCTATCAAAGACTTAAAAACAGGAAAAGCAGCTGGTATGGACAAGATCAATACAGAGAGGTTACAAGCCCTAGATGATGAGAATATATATGCACTTACCAAATTTTGTAATTCAATGTACAACTCAGGATCAATCCCAGGAGATATGAACAATTCTATCTTATCAGACTTCGAAAAAGCCAAAAGCAACAGAATGCTCAGATATTAGAACTTTGAGCCTTATGAGTCATGTCCTGAAGATCATACTAACGATAATCCTCACAAGAAACAAGATCATGATAGCGAATTAAGCGAGTGAGACACAAATTGGATTCATAAATGGTAAAGGAACAAGGGAAGATATATTCAATGAAAGAACCATCATGGAGAGATACAATGACTTGAACAAAGATGTATATGCCTGTTTCATCGACTACCAGAAAGCATTCGATAGAGTAAATCATGAAAAACTGATACAGTCCCTCATTGATGTTGGAATGAGAGGAAGAGATGTTGCATTCATAAAAGTCTTTATTGGAACCAAAAAGCTTTCATTAAAATGGAAAACGGTTATTCAGAAGAAATAAAGATCAAGAGAGGAGTACGTCAAGGCTGTGTTTTATCACGATGTCTATTCAATTTGTATACTGAAGTCATCTTTAAAAGTATTGAGAATGTGACAGGAATTATTATTGGAGGACAAAACATAAATAATCTCAGATATGCTGACGATACAGTCCTATTAGCAGAAAGTGAACAACAGCTAACAGAGATCTTATACATAGTGAATGAGAAAGGTAAAGAATATGGAATGAAAATGAATGCCAAAAAGACCAAGACAATGGTAATATCAAGATCAATCCCTACACCTAAAGTTAAAATAACAATAGATGATGAAGAAGTGAAACAAGTGGACAGGTTTATATATCTTGGACAGATGATGACTGAAGATGGGAAAAATGATCAGGAAATAATCCGCAGAATATCAACTGCAAGAAGTGTGCTCAATAAGATGAGAAGCATATTAACAAACAGAAAACTCTCAATCAACATCAGAAAACAAATTTTGAAATGCTATATGTGGTCAACACTACTATATGGATGTGAAACGTGGACCCTCTCTGCCAACATCATTAAAGGTTTAGATGCCTTTGAAATGTGGATCGCAGAATGTTAAGGATTTCATGGACTGATAAGATCACAAATAAAACTGTCCTTAAACAATCAACAACAAAATGCAGATAACAGCAACCATAAAGAAAAAGAAGACACAGTACTTCGATCATCTCATAAGACAAAACAACATCTGTAAAACTATACTTGAAGGACATATAAATGATAAAAGATCAAGAGGGAGACCAAGAATTACATGGATGGACAACATCACACAGTGGACTAAATATAATTATGAAGCAGCAGATGGATAGAAGAAAATGGAAATCTATCATTTCATCCTACCCTGTTAACAGGACGGAACCTGAAGAAGAAGAAGCTGACTTGTGTGATGCTGACTCAGCTGATACAGTGCAGTAGCCCACGGCACCACCTGAGCACAAAAAAGTAAGTCTTTCTTGGCTACGTCTGACTTTGTGATTAGGATTTTCACCGAGTGCACCAGACCTGACTAAGCACATTAGTTGCTGCATCGGATCTAATGATGCTCGTCCACGTAAATACACATAAAGCAAAGATCAATGCCAGGCAATACTCATATTATTCAATACCATCCACTATTATTCAGAGCGCACTCTAACTTCTTTGTTTGAACAGGATAGCTAAGGTAACTTGCTATGCATAACATCAACCCCAAGAAGAGGAAAATTCATTTTATTGGTGGTGAAATTAAAGAACTTATAGAATCGTTTGAGGAGAACAGAAACATTCTCATCGTAGACGTCGTAGCTAATTTGGCCTGCGCCCAAATTATGGGAGACGCGCCAAAAATCAATAATGGTCACAAAAAAAAAAAAAAAAAAAAGCGCTGTCGCGAGCGGGACCCCTCAGCCTTGCGCTTGCCCTGCCGTGGCGGCCATATTGATTATCGCAGCGGGACAGGAATCGATAGGGCGCTTCTTCTAAGCACCCCCAACATACCACCAGAAAATGAGAGCATTTGGCCAAGGCGTTTTTCAGCTATCGTCTGGAAACTAGAAGTTAACGGACAGACAGACAGACAGACGGACGCCGCTCGCCACGACATTACCCCTCCACGACTCTCGTCGGCTGAGGGGTAGTGAAGCATGTTACTAATCCCATATTACACAAACTATTCAGCCAGAAATACTGCCTACAAACCCAAGAGAAATCCGATATTTCTCTCAGGTAGTTTCCGTGGCTCGCGCAGGACTACAGTATTCTCTCAACCTTGTCACCCGCTGGTTTGGATGTACTCGCGTATACTGCTCCTATGTATTTCGATTCTCACGCCAACCGAGGATGCTTCTAGAATTTCCTGAATGCAAATGGCGCTTTAATTATGCCGGAACACTGTGGAAAACCACGAAAAACTGGCAAAAGCCACAATAAAAAAAACATATGTAGCAGAGAGCGAAAAAAACGAAAGTAAGTGCCAAATGCCGGCTCTTTTGATATTTTTTTTTCAGCAAAAAGACGTAAGTACAATTACATTTTCTGAAATTTTGCTGGCATGTCTGCATACATTATCACTGTTATGCTAATTTTATCAACAGCTCATCCACGGTCATGCATACAAATCTGGTTGAATTGTCAGAGTTGTAGCTGATTATTCGAGACCTAGAATTTAACTCATTCCCTAAGGCAAGCCGCTGCCAACGGCGCGGCAAATTCTACCATTCCCTACGGTAAACCGGTGCCAGGGGCGTGGATGACCATTCGCAATTCGATGAAAACACAAAATCAGTTGACGATCGCGGTCATGGGCCACTCGTACTTCAATACTTTATATCGTGTAATTTTTGGGAAAAGTATTCTGTACAAAGGCAACAATTTTACATGAAAGTATTCTGTAGGGAATGAGTTGAAATACTGCATCCTGTCGAATGTTATTGCCAGCCAAGAAGGAAATTACCATTATTAAGTGTTCTAATGTAGTCTGTAGGGCCACAACAACGTAACTCGTTGTCAGGGAGGTGGGTGTGTCTGCGTGACGTAGGAATCATATGACGTTGAACAGTATACCATGTGCTCTCTGTGAAGATTTTATTATGATCCTTCTTTCAAGATTAAATTGTGAAACTGGACTGGTATATCTCATGTCTAATGCTGTACGTAAATCATTTTACAGAAAAACCATATGATGCCAGTTGTCAGAGGGAATATTTAAATAACAGATTCATAAATGTCACTAGTCACTAACTTCCCATTGTGTCAGAATGAAACTAGTCTTGCCAATCTGTTAACTGTGGTACAGTGGTACTGCTGCTGTCAGTATGAAACTTGTCTTTGACAATCTGGTACTGCTGCTGGCTGCTACAAATAAAATAATTTGAAAACACAACTTTGTTTATTGTTAAATCGGTCTTTACTAAACTGATTTTTAAAAGGAACAACTGATCTCCACCAGTCTGTCTCAGCCCTGTCTCCACATTCCAGGACCCACCAGAACTTTCTTGATGGCAGAGCAATAATAGGGCCTGCTGGTTGTCCAATGGTTCTGCCACCTGGAACGTAATGCTGGCTGTCCTGTCGAATTTCCCAGTAACCATGGTAAACCCCAAATTACCATTTAACTTGCTCCCCTGACACTTGGGACCATGCAGCAGGGTAGTGGTGCACCCTAGTGGGCGTCAGTGTGAGTCAAAATGGGGATTTGGGCTTTGGAAACCCCGCAACAGC
The DNA here is from genome assembly GCA_029692085.1 of Gymnothorax javanicus. Lineage (NCBI taxonomy): Eukaryota > Metazoa > Chordata > Actinopteri > Anguilliformes > Muraenidae > Gymnothorax > Gymnothorax javanicus. The sequence continues at coordinate 55,330,152 of CM056205.1, read as the reverse complement.
AAGTTGGATACGGTGCAACAATGTGCCCAAAATAGGACCTGAAACATAGAGGGTGTAGCCATGGCAGTGCAATTGAGAACCCTGGTAGCCTTTAATGATTAAGAAGCGATCACGGGAAGCAGATAAACCCAACTAGGCCACTGAGTGAACGCCAATGATCTGAGGAGTTTAATTCCATCTCTAATTGCATCTCCCATTGTAGCAATTTTAATAGATTATGAAAAATTTAATAAGATACTCATTGCGTTTTAATCATCCAAATCCAGTAGGGTGTAAAAAAAATTTGTTGAGCAACATAAACGAGACCGTCCGGTCACCCACGACCATATGGGTGTAGCCCTGAGTGCTCGCTCGTGATATCTTGGAAACTCTGACCTCCAGAGCATACAAGCCATATACTTAAGCAGGCACATTCTCAGCTTGAAATTGTTCTTCATTCGGCCAATTCTGTTGCCATGGTAATCAAAATAGGTAAGTTTTGTGACCTAACCATAAGATATGTCCACACAAAATATCAAAGGAATCAGTCAAAATTTATGGCCTGAAGAGCCTCCACAGGAAAATCTGTACAGAAACGGCAGCAGCGGAGACGACGACCATGGATCGATGGTAGCCGCCCAACTTTGTCCGGAGGCTCAATTACTTTCACATTCGCACAAAATGGCTAAACATACATAAAACCTAGCAAAAACGAATTTACGCTTAACCGCTCTTTCATGATCATTTGAATTTCAAAATGCTACAAATGAAAATGCTATCTAATTCAAATTAGATATTGAGCTAATAAACTGTTTGAGGGCTAACCGAGCAAATAAATGGGAACAGGGTGAGAATAACTGTTGCTTGAAACGTGATGATTGTGCTGACCTTGATATTACTCTGTTCAGGACTTCTTTGGTAATTACTGATATCCGAATAGTATATCCTGAGCCATTTCGTAAGGCCTCTGACTGGTTGTGGTTTGTTAAAGACCTTCTCAGGTGTGATTCTAGGTCAAAAGAGCAAGCTCTCCTACACGACCTAAGGCAGCTGATTTTCTTTATACGCTTTAATTAATCAAGCAACTGTAACACCCATTAATACATTTCACAGAGCAGAAAAATCTATCTGCACATTTCGCAGAGCACCAATAATAGTCCACAGATTTCACAGAGTGGCAGTCTGTCACATGATCAGCTTAATCTGCTTCCGCCCATACCCAGGCCTGGACGAGGCCTGAATCTAAGCTCACAGACTGATGTTCAGGATATTAGATCATGTACCATTATTCCCAGGCAGCAACAGTTAATTTAGCATCTTCTGCACTAAGAGCTCAAGAAAAAATCCCTCAGATTTTCGTTACGCATCTGCCCGAGCCAAAAGTTAAACCTGATAAGAGCGGCAAGGGTAGCACTAATGTTATTTTGGCTGGGAGCTTTCAGACCTTACATCGAATTATAAAGAATACAAAGAACTGTAAAATAACTCAAAGGGTCCTCTATGACAGTGTTAATATGGGGAACCAAATAAGTCGCAGTGTTCTAGGTGGGGCTAAAATGAGTCATGTGTGCACTTTGCAACGCTGGTACATATATTCGGGGTCCCTGGAAGTCCCAATTCTAGAAACTTTATCTAATTTGGACCTCAACACTAAAACATTTTAGGAAGCATTGCTCGATGGAGCACTAGCCAAAGGCCTTTAGCACGAACAGGACTTTAAAAAGCTCACTTCAGCTATAGTCTGATCAGCAGAACCTGCTCCTCAGGACGATCTCGACCTTGCGAGACTCACGAGAGAATCTCATTCTCCGCGCTGTGGAAAGTGGCAAGCAGACAGTTTCTGGTGGAATGGTTGTATAACCGCGGTATACCGCCAAGAGGTGACTAACCTTTCGGACAGTGAAACCACTGCTCATGGAAAGTGGAGCATTATACCGCACATTTTATTTGCTGAACCACTTCAGTGGCCAGGGAAATGGGGAGAGGAGAAACAGTGGCCCAGCTGCAGAGCGATTGTCAACAGGATGGATTACGCCTCGAGCTTACCTCAAATGCTCCGAACGGTTTTCTTCAGTTTGGAGAAACCCTGCGTTTGTCCTCCATCCCTCGGGTTACAGGCGCAGCTTCAAGTGTGCTGGCCTTGTTTGTTTAAATGGTAGTAAAAATAGAATACAGCCTCATGCGCCCATCTCCTCTCCATCCGGTTATGCGGATCTGAAAGGCCCAGCAACTACGGGCAACAACAGCCTCTCGCAACACAGGCCTGAATCTGGAACACTGATTTTTGTGTTTCCACTGTTCCTCTCAGCCCCAAACATCAACCGCAAAAATTCCCCTGAAGTCGCTTTTTAACTTTCCTCAAACTATGTTTGACATCTGAGCATGAGGACAGATTGCAACGCAATTTATATTTTGCGAGATTGAAACCAGTTCAAAAAGGAAGTGCTCAACGGCATGAACAAAAAAAAAAAAAAAAAAAAAAAAATTGGTTATTTGTACATAACATAACAAGCAATAGTTTTTAAGGTTTCTGTGTTCATTTCTGCCCAAATTGGCTAAAATCATCAGGCATTTCAAAACAAATGGAGAAACATCAAAGCTTTTAGGCTTTGCAGAGAGAAAGGATGCGACATTTGAAGGAAATCTCAATAGACATGAACAAGGCGGCTTTTTTCTACAACTTATTCGTCAGTGCTCTGTGACAGCGCAACATTTCCACCAAAAAACACCCAGTTTTAGGAAAAACTGACAAAAATAATGGAAATTTATTTTTTGAAGCCACAATGGAAATGTTTGCCCCTTGCAGAGAGTTTAGTGCCATTTTTTGAGAATCAGGCTCTCCTAAATTTTCTACCCTGACGCACACATTTCATCTGAACAATCTCTTGGAGCTGTTTTTAACCAATGAATTTCTGGTGACAGGAGCCAAATACAGTGTCCCAAATGAAAAGAGCCAAAATGGGATCTAAGCAGAAAAAAAAAAAAAAAAAAAAAAAAAAAAAAAAAAAAAAAAAAAATCATTACTGCCTCTTTTTCAACAGCGATCTACTGCAACCCCACCCAACAGCAGAGGGAATGTGCTAGAATCAGTTAGGGTGCGTCAGTCACCTTGTTAACGGTAGCGTCTGCTGTACACTGTGCAACAACAAACCAAAGCTACTGTCTGTGACATAACTCTACAGCAAACCAGACAGACTGCATACCTATGACACTCCACACCAAAAATGTTAAAGAAAACCCTTGTAAAGGAAATAAAATAATAATAACAGATGTTCAAAATGAATGTGACAAACACTGATGGAAACATGAGGCAGGTCAGGAACAGGTAAGAAGGGTTGTGTGCTGAAGGATCACGCCCAGGACCCCAGTCAGCACTGGTGAGCCACTCAGGAGGGGCAGAATGGGAGTCTATTTTCTCAACCGCAGTGACACAGCATGGTCATCCCACCTCTAATGGAGCTGAATCTAATTACATCAACCTACCTCATCATGCGATTCAATTACTTTCATCCAATTCATTTCATTACAGTACATACATCCACAGAAAAAACATTGTGGAGATTCATTTAAAAAAATACAAATATTAAGTTTTGAGCTTTTGGTTCAATTGTGTCAAGTATGGGAGAGTCACAACTCATGATTACAAACAGAACTCTAGACAGACACAGAACGGCTATAAAACTCTTCACTGCTTACCAAAAATACCAATTATCAAACACAGCCGCAGTCGCTGATTCACAAACAATGCATGTTTCTTTGTAAAGCACCACACAGGCAGATGCTATTAAATAACAATCACAAAAATAACTATGCTGGAGAACAGAATCTGTCACTGTCTACAATCAATAATGACTATCAGGGGAACAGTATCTGTCACTGTCTATAATCAATAATGACTATCAGGGGAACAGTATCTGTCACTGTCTATAATCAATAATGACTATCGGGGAACAGTATCTGTCACTGTCTATAATCAATAATGACTATCAGGGGAACAGTATCACTGTCTATAATCAATAATGACTATCAGGGGAACAGGTCTATAATCAATAAGACTATCTGTCACGTCTATAATCAATAATGACTATCAGGGGAACAGTATCTGTCACTGTCTATAATCAATAATGACTATCAGGGGAACAGTATCTGTCACTGTCTATAATCAATAATGACTATCAGGGGAACAGTATCTGTCACTGTCTATAATCAATAATGACTATCAGGGGAACAGTATCTGTCACTGTCTATAATCAATAATGACTATCAGGGGAACAGTATCTGTCACTGTCTATAATCAATAATCAATAATGACTATCAGGGGAACAGTATCTGTCACTGTCTATAATCAATAATGACTATCAGGGGAACAGTATCTGTCACTGTCTATAATCAATAATGACTATCAGGGGAACAGTATCTGTCACTGTCTATAATCAATAATGACTATCAGGGGAACAGTATCCATCACCGTCTATAATCAATAATGACTATCAGGGGAACAGTATCCACTGTCTATAACAATAATGTCTATCAGGGGAACAGTATCACTGTCTATAATCAATAATGACTATCAGGGGAACAGTATCCATCACTGTCTATAATCAATAATGACTATCAGGGGAACAGTATCCATCACTGTCTATAATCAATAATGACCGTGACTAATACTCTTCTGTAATCACTTATGACGATCAGAGCAGTTTCACTGTCTATAATCAATAATGACTATCAGGGGAACAGTATCTGTCACTGTCTATAATCAATAATGACTATCAGGGGAACAGTTTCTGTCTATAATCAATAATGACTATCTGTTTATACAAAATAATGACCATTAGGAGAGCAGTGCCCATCACTGTCAGTAATCAATACTGATCATCAGAAGAACAGAGTCTGTCACAGTCTGTAATTACTAACGATCACTGGGGAGAACAGTCTCAGTCACTGTCTGATCACTATTACCTCTGCAGGAGAACAGTATTTATCACTGTCCGTAATCAATAATAACAATCAGAAGAACAGCATCCATCACTGTCAGTAATAAACTAGATAACTCGGTCGCCACAGGGACCGAGTCGTGCATCTCCCCAATCCCCAAATTACAGACAAAATGGCCGCCGGCAGCCATAATGGACGTCCAAAATTGCCGAAAATCGGTCTTGAGCATTGTCAAATAAATATCTTTGCCTGTGCAAAATTAGAAAAAAATTCCTGTGATAATTGTGGCTTCCAGGCCCGGAACAGAAAATCTCTGCTGGCGTGGCGGCAACGGCCCCGGAACTAAACCATAGTATCTGCCAACTATTGTTGTCGGGGAGATACAATAATGATAATTTGGGAGAACAGTGTCCATCACAGTTTGCAATAATGACCATGAGGAGAACAGCCATTTAGGAGAACAGCGTCCGTCACTGTCTGTAATCAAACACAACCACTTAGAATAGTGTCAGTAACTGTCTGTAATCACCATTAACCATGAACCACTTAGATTAGTGTCAGTAACTGTCTGTAATCACCATTAACCATGAAGAGTGCAGTATCCGTCACTGTCCGACCGTAATCATTAAAGCAGTGTTTCTACTGGCAGCTCAACCACAGCACCATGATGGAGGCTTCTGAATCTTGAAGACAGAACTGACAGGATCACAGAGAGCGCAGTGAACCCGCCCAGCAGCCCAGCCGCACTCCTCCCCATCACAGAGCACAGGTGAAATCCCTCATACACCATCACTGCATGGAATCCCATCTACAGCTCATGATGAAACACCTTTTGAAAATTCAGATTCATGAATAACTGCTGATTTTTGACAATGACGGTGGTGTGACACCATCCACACATGTGGTCACTTCACCTCTATCTCGGGCAGGCAGAGTCGCGGTGACAGTTTCGACTGGCGGCTGTAGAGTTGCTGGTGTGATTCCCCACCCCAGTGGGGCTTGATATTCTGACCTTCCTCTGAACAGATTAATTTGCTCCAAAACCGCTCCAGGTGCTTTGCACCTATGTCTCCATCTCTCCATCATTGCTCTCTCTCCATCTCTCTCTCTTTCATCACTTGAGACAGTACTGGCTGGAATTTCTCCCAGGCCAAATTTGTAAATAGTAATTTGTTCTTATGTGATCAGCTTGATGATTTAAGGTTAGTACAGGTCAAAGGAATGGTTGATAAAGCACTCCTTATCGCAGTGTTACCTGACGACAACATTTCCTCTTCCTCTTTCAGAATGATAGTAGATAAACCTTATATTATATTCATAGTGAGAAATATACAGATAAAGTAACTCAAGTCAAGTGCCTTGCACAAGTGTACAACAGCAGTGTCTATCCAGGTATTCAAACCTGAAACCTGTACCACTAATAGAGTGTCGCTCACCGAAGATGTTGGTGGAATGTCCTTTCTTGGCGAGGGGCTTGAGCTCGTTGTGGCCCCACCCGTACTGTCTGTAGCTGTCCCAGGCGTGCTTCATCATCTACAAAACACAGTCAAACACACACAGTTACACACAGTTAACAAACCCCCTTTCTGAAGACCAAGTATCCGCCAGAGCTAAAATGCACATGCCCAGGGGACCGCCTGTGTTTCTCTCCCGCAGTGATGAAGTCATAACATCAGTCAGCGGGTGTAATAAAGGAAATGTCACTGCTGATCTACAGTGTATTTCCTGAAAACAACTTCCCTTCAATTTGCAATGAGGGCTGTTGCCTGAAGTGCAACCCTTTAATGGGCCATTAATTAGCAAAACATTTCACTTCCACTCACCACAACACTTGCCCGTCGCACAACTCAATATAACCGTTTATATATTCTAACAACAAGTAACATTTATTTGAACAAATGACGAACATCCTTATTCAGGCTGACTGCTAATGCTCCGGGAATCTGCGAGCTGTACGAGCTGGCGTGTTTGGCTCCAGGGTACACCAGGAATGGATTCCTTTGCCAGATGTACAGTCACGAATCCCAAAACTTGAGACATCGCCTTTATTTTCAGAAATACCCAGAGCTACTGACAAAGCCACAGGCAGAGGACAGAACTTCATTCTCCAGAAGGTAAATGTGTGGTCCCCAAGCTTAGAGTTTCTAATCACAAGTCCAGTTCCCTCAATATTACTATATTACAAAGTTTAAGTCCTATTTTATGTACAACTGTGAATTTAAGATGTCAAGTATGTCAGAAATGACAGTCCATTTGGAGAAAAATGTACCTCATTGAGTCATCAAGCTAACCGAGGCACTTATTGTAAGTAAACATTTTAGCCACTCAAACTGCTCTCTAAATGTACAGTCTGAAGACAGCCGAACAAAGGCAGTGTCACTGTTTATGTCACAATGAAGCAGTCAAGTCCTCAAGCAAATGAGAAATCCTCTGAAGCCATTCGCTGTTACAGAAAGCAATCAACATCCATTGTTCCTGCAACATCACCGCGCTCCTCTCGAGGACAAGACAATGACTGGCTTGTGGCTCCAAACACACCAAAGTCTCTCTGATGTCATTGCCCAGATGAGGCCACTCTGAGCTTCAGTAAAGTGGTCGCCGGATGCAAGAGTGGAGGTGACTGTGGTACACATCTCCACCATTTCAGACTTATCTAATTCAATTCCAGTCTCTGCTTATTCCCGAGTGACCTTTCACAATGTTGAGACTATTGCACACATTTACATTACACTGGCTGCACTTGTCCGAGATCGACATCTGACATTGAGGAGCGATAGATTTTGCTGACCTCCAGAGAACAGATCATGTATGATCACGCATGAGACAACACTACACAGGCAGCTCAGGGAGAGGGCGCCTGATTAGATTAGTGAAAATATCTAGTACGTGTTGTGTGCAAGTTGAGGGAACTGAAGAAGAAGAGTGAGGAGTTAAATCAACAGCATGCACCAAGAGCCTGTTCCTGAGGGGGCTGCGCTGTTCACTGAACTAACTCCTTTGCATGGTCTCACGGTCAGGGGATTTCATCTTCTGTGAGTAGAAACCAAATCAGTTGCACAGCTATACATAAACAGAAACATACCAAAAGCAGGATGTATTGGCGACATGTTTTATTACCCTTGCTTCGATTCTCTACACACTCAGGTCATGAAGCAAAATTGTGCTTCGCGGGGGCAAAGGCAATACCCCTCAGCCCCGACACACTGAATCAAAGGTGAGGCGATTGAGCCAGAGGGAAAGGTCACTGTGGTACAAAACCTGGACGAGGCACGCCTACCCACCAAGACGAGTCCGCATATGCAAAATCAAGTTCCTAATCCAAGTGTTTACAGAGAAACGGTCCGGACAAAGTTTCGATGGTCAAGGTCACTGAGCAAAGGTCAAAGGTCATTCAGGTACGAAACCTCGACGAGGCATGGCTGCCCACCAAGGTGAGTCCATATATGCAAAATGAAGTTCCTAAACCAAGCCCTTTGAGAGAAACGGTCTAGACAAAGTTTTCCCACCCGCAGCCTGTCCACCGGTCCGTCTGCGAAGGGGACGACAATACCCTTCTGCCCTTTAGTCGGGGCTGAGAGGTAAAAACTACAAATAATACTTCAGACAAACGCAAACAAGTGCACAGACCAGAAACAAACATGCTCTCCAGATCTACTCAAAACCAGCACTCACAGCAAACTCAATATATAGGGGTTTATAAACACCTCCCTGATTATGACTCTGTCTTATGTCTCCACCAATTACAGCTCTTAGAACAAAAAAAGTTGCTCTTAAAGACCACCTCCGAGCCAATTCAACATGTCCTGGATTATTACAGTCTTTCAATCCATGCCATGATACACAAGCTATCAACATATCATTGAAAGATCCTCCAGATGCTTTGAAAATTTTATTATTATAGTATTTTGAATAGTGTACATGAGTATTTTCATGTACATCTAAATCTTCACCCTGGTGTGGCATGTAGACAGATTAATGATTAGAAGAACAGGACAGAATATCCTCTGCATTGCACAGGACTAATGTAGGCATGTAGACCGGCCCACCCACGAACACCGATGGATGGAGTAATGAGACAAAATGGCCACCTCATTTTCAGGGTCGGAGAAGAGGACACCAGACAGAATCTCACAGGGTGAAACAGCTGCCTCTGAGACAGAAGGCCTGTTTCCTGAAATCCCCAAACACCAGTAGAGTGAGAGATGAGGGCAGAGCCCAGCCATTACAGAAATGCACTTCTCTCCAGAGCCGAGAGGGTATAAGGTCTCCAGTTTGGCTACGTCTCTCCTCCTCTCATTACGGGCTACACACTGCTCGCTCACTCACTCTCACACACTCTTTCACAATCTCAGTCTCCCCCTCAGTCTCTCTCTCCCTCTCCCTCTCTTTTCAGAGAGAACCAAAACTGCATCTCACTGCAGACACCGCTGACAGCCCTGGGCTTAAGTCCTCTGAATCTGACAGTGAGGTATGAATAAATTAGCCCAGGCTCAAATGAGGGCCAGGACTCGCCCAACTTCATCTCAGAGAGAAGTTAATTACAGTGGCTCTCATTAACAGAGCTGAATAGGGTTAATATCCTGTCACAGATTCATTCATTAAGTATTAAGTAGCATGATAACACTGTCCTAAGTCACACAGAGGACTGCTATCGAGGACGAGTTCTCCAGGTACTGTACCACAATCACTCTGGAGGCATACGTATTTGGACAGTCACAATATATAAATGGCTGCATATCGGAGGGAGATCACAGTTATAGACACAGATGGCTTCAAATTATAGAGGGCAACACTGAATATTTGTGGTTTCATTTCAACAGGCTAGATTATGAAGCTAAAATAAAGGTATTATTGTCCAAATGTGCACTTCACTCTACCTCCTACTGCACACAGTAACTGTGTATTGAAGGCATTTCTACACGCTTAACTGGCCAACGTCATGACGACGGGTGAAGGGCATAAACATCCCTTTTTTGCGCCCTGACCCTGCTGCTCCCTCAACTGGATCCCTGTCCTGCAGTCTCTCTTTCCTCTGCAGGTATCTGCAGGTCTTACTGACACAGATCTACTGACCCTGGGAGATGTCTCGCCAACACCAGGGGGCGTTAGCCTCCCTAGCGCCTCATTTTTTTACTCCCTGCCCCTGCCGACCATGATGGCAATATCCTTTCTAATCAAATATGCCAATTTGGGTTTTCCTGAGATAAAACCAGTGAATGGATCAAGTCTAACGGGCCAGCGAGACTTTCACAGTGTGTCATAATCATTCAGTGATATAACCATCTCTCTCGACACAACGTCTCACCACCAGTTCTCCCGATACGTAAGCCAACACATTTATCATCAATACGCTTTTTATGAACACGCAGAATTTACATCCGCTCTCTCCCATATGTAAGCATTCATAACCCATCTGCATTCACTAATTTGAATGGGCTTTCCTTACGCAGCAGTCATCATGTCTCCTGTCTTCACATTTCCCAGGCAGATCAGCACTTATGTGATTGCATTAACCCCAGCTTTTACAGATTAGGCGAAGTGCTTCCATGTTAAATTACAAGCGCTCTGATATTTCCACTGCGTATTTTGCAAATATTGTCTTTTTGCTCCAGCCAAAAGGCACCAACAGAGCAACTTCAGCATATATTCCCCAGGATAAATATACAACTCATAAACCGAGAAGATAATGGGAACAATGTAGTTAAATCTGAACACATTTATTACCACAGAGAAAGTTTTAATTGAGCAGGTTTTCTAATCCATTCCTGAAATGAGTTTGGAGCACGGCCAAGAGCCGCAGTGAAGAAAAGAATCTTGAACAGAGAGGTCTGGTGTGCCTGTGTGTGTGTGTGTGTGTGTGTGTGTGTGTGTGTGTGTGTGTGTGTGTACACCAAACTTCCAAGCCTTGGTTCCTCAGAGATTGGAAGATTCTTAAACTGAAGACAGGGGATCTGCGGGTCTCAGAAAAACATGAGTTTCGGAGACTTCCTCTCTCCTCTAGTGTCCCGACTTTTAGAGGATGAAAATGGCAAAATAATGAGCACAGCAGGGCAGCATTGTACTTTAAAAAACCCACTAGAATACAATCACTGCCATTTTTTTTCCTCTCAACTTGTCTCAGTGCACTTCTCCAAACGTAGCTAACTGAGTATTTTTTGCGCTTTGCAACACTGTCCGGTTACCAACCAATAAAATATCTTAAACACTGGTTTTACATATAGGGGCTGGAATGAATTCTGAAATCACAATAGATCCTTAACTGAGCGCATGGAGTTCTGTGGCCAAATTCAGCAAAATTTTAACTGTCGTTTTGTAGATGAAGGTGCCAGCGAATGTTCAGGCCACTGAATTGCATGTCCAAGCAGCTCTCATCACGTATGCGTACCCACGCAAGTGTACAGCTCATTACACTGGGCTGTCGTCTGGCAGAAACAACAGAATCCTACAGTCGTTAGGCTTATGACCAACATACAGTATATTAACAGTTACACATTGATAAATCCAAGGAAATGGGAGACTTGCGAATGCGTGCATGTGTGCGAGCTCGCGCTCCCTTGTAGTATAAGGAAGCATCGATTGAAAAAGAGAATCTTGTCATCTTTGCACAGTAAAACAGGGCAGCATAATGAACTAAAGGATCAGAATGGATCGTATTCAAATCTGTCACACAGTTACCCAACATGAACTAACTGAGGACTTTAACCTGGAATGTTGCTTTAATTGTCGTGTACTGAATTCTTCTGAGGAATAAGTGATATATCATATTCATCAATCAATCATCTACATCACTTCTTTCTCGCTCGCAGCCAACTGCACCACCACGCCACCCATAAAATAAAATAACATATGATTGTTTTAATTATTAAACATTAAGTAATCACTCCATAAATGTACATTTGATGAGACTGTTGTTTAAGTTACTCTTTTAATGAGTTGACGTGCTAAACTTCTTAAATAGCACCTCTTTATTGAGTAAATTTCCAACCTAACAGAAGTTCATGAACCCCTTTGACTACTGGCATAACTCCTGAAAGGTCGCTCCGGAAAGGTGACCATCAGTAGATTGCTGTCCAATAGTCAGAAATTGAAGTTTTTGTTTGGCAGAAAAAGGTTCTGCGTTTTCTTCCAGCCTTGTGACACCGTAGCCAGCCTAAGACAATAAAGCCACGGCCAGAAGCCCGACTGACAGCAGGTATGTGATGATACTGCAGCCAAAAGTGAATATTTCACGTTTTCAAGGAAATGTCCATGCGCTCTCCAAAATAAAACTTCAGACTCCAAATAACCCTGACTTCCTCATTGCTCTGGCGTTCAGTTTTTCCCCGTTTCTCATCTGCCCTTTGGAAATTCCAGACCACAGGCTGTTCATAAACTAAAAGAAGGTGATTAACCTGATATATCTGACTGAAGGATGATCGGCTAAAACACGTACTGTTCAGTGAGAATGGCAGATAATAAGTCAGTGCGAGTGCTTACTGACAAGGGTTACTGTACAACCCACATACTGGCATTTATGTGTAAAAAAGGTTCATCATGGTGAAATCCACAGAGAAGCAGAGTTACTGCCACTATGTCTTAGTAATTTGAGTGTTGTTTGCCCAAGCTTTTTTCTTTTTTTTTGGAAATTAAGAATAATAATATGGACCTCTGCAGAGGTAAATCTATATGAACATATTTTGACAGATCTGCACAATGCTACACAATCAAACCTATAACCTATGGACCTGCATAGTCAAGCGAATGGTCGCGATGAAATAATTTGACAAACTATTTTCACCACAGTATTTGCAGTAAAATGGCTGACACAGTTAGAATGTGTCCTAACCCTCTCAAACTATATATACTCTCCCCACACAGCACAACATCTGACTGTTTAAAAACACAACTATTCCCAGGGCTACTGCAAAACAAAGGGTAAATGTAGCCAAGATCATATGAATAATACAGAATTCAAAGTGGCAGCCGTTCGCCCGATGGTCAACGAATGGGTGACATTCTTTTAATTTGTTAGATTGGTTTGTAGTTATTTGTTTATATCGGTTTTGTTTTATGTGAGTGTGCATGTGTGTGTGATGGTGGAGCCTGTAAATGGGACTAGTTCCCATAGGTTGCCCTTGAAAATAAATAATAAATAAATAAATAAACGTGTATCCCCGGACCACCTAAAGCAATTGCTCCCAAAATCAATAGGCTTTATGACCTTACCACACAAGGCCCAAGCCAAACAGGAAACGAGAGTCATCAGGAGATGGCATATCCCCCCGGCCCCACGTCATCAACTTCAGATTAGCCAAAGGCACCACGTAAGGTCATGATTAATATGCACACCAGGTTTTGTGAAAAAATATTACAGTTTTCAAGTTATGCTCCAGAAATGAAATGTTCACAGACGGACGGACGGACGGACGACCGCACCCATGACTACATCCACCCGCATTATATAGCGGGGAATAACAAGTCGGTGGAAATTTGTGGCCTGCAGTGCGCTCACAAGCAAATCTCTACAGACGCGGTGTGACAATCCATGATCCATAGCATTCCCGACTGATTGCCTAGGGATACAATTAATTCATTAAAAGGATATTATTTTTCGTATATTTTTAGTATGCACAAATATAAGCATAAATCTTTCAGTATAAGTATTTAAAGTTGAAATTTTTAGTTATTTCAACATTTTTCAGCAGTAGCCTAATGTTTGCGCAAGGTGATCAAGTTAGCCTACAGCAATAGACGTAATCAGTCACGACCAAATATTTGAGGACACAAAATTATTCGAGAACTACAGTATGAGTAATAAGGGTCACACATGCAAGCAACTACAACCCCTGGCAAAAATTATGGAATTACTGCACAAAGAGGATGTTTATCCAGCTTTTTTACTTCATAGCAATTAAACAAATTGCAGATACGACAGAACAACATTTGTCTATTAACTGAACATTCAGGCTTCATGAAACACACCTCAAACAAATTAGATTAAATTATTTTAATTTTTAATTAATATGCTATTAATTTAATCAATTAAATTTGTTTGAGGTGTGTCTCATGACGCCAGACTCTTCAGCTTTTGAAAAAAAAATTGTTCGGTATCATACCTGCAATATGTTTATTTGCTATGAAGTAAAAAAGATGAACATCCTTATAGTGTGGTAATTTTTACCAGTGGTTGAATTCTCCTTTTTTCCTCCATTTACAACTGAGGTATATCCTGATCATTCCATATAACTCAGACTTTTAATTATTCCAGAGGACACACCAGAGGCCAACAAATGCAGCATAAACAGACTGCAGGGTAAATATGTCATTGGAGGAGAAAGATGGGGCAGTATTCACGTATAATAAAACAGAGTATAAAACCTGTGATAAGAGATGACTCCTGCAATGCAGCCCGTATCCAGTGATAATGTACAAAGGCGGAAAAAAGACTGCACTTTGCGGACCTTCAGAAAGGCCATTCTTTGTTCCAGCCTGCAGAGAGAAGAAATAGGCTGGCAGTACTATTACACTTGCCTTCAGCTGTCCATTACAAACAGCCCTGTATAATACAGCCACCAGGCCTCAACCCCAATATGTATTACCGCTGTCCGAGAGCCATAAGACCTTATTTACCCCTGAATACCCATAGCCTGCCAGGAGTTTCTCCCTTATATACTCCACTAATACTGCCTGACAGGCATACAGCCCCATAAAATACAAAATATAATACTGTGGTGGGCAGTAGGCACTGCATTTAACTTAAAACTTCAAGCTGGCTGACCTTTTTCACTGAATATTACTACCTGGCAGGTATGTGGCCCTTATTTGACCTTGAATGAGGTTGGCAGTAACTTGGCACCTATGCATCTCTGAATATACATCTCGGTGACTGCACTCTCTGAATCTAATTAATCTTCGAGCCCAAAGAAAGATTGATCTTGCCACTCATTTTGAGAAATGAGATGAGTAAACTTTGAACTAGGAATTTACATTCATAGTATTAAAATGCATGCTTCAAACAGCTCTCTAGGAGTTAACAACCTGTATAAAAACTGCGCTTGATACAAATATAATTTATGAGGCCTGATGTGTGCGAGGCGACAGGGCAATGCAGCCTAGAGGAAGGTCATATGTAAATGACTCCTTCACTTCAGTATTCTGTTTGGATACAACCCTCAGCAGAGAAGCAGATTCCCAACATTACAGACGGAGGGCTATTCCCAAGACACAAGAAGACAGCTGCAGTGAACAGTGCAGCATTTCTACAGAATGTAGAAATCAAAATATGTACATGTACTCCTCTAAAGTCATCTTAAATATACAATTCCCCCCCCAATCTCACACTTAAAAAACTACAAACCCAACTCCCCAGGAAACAACCCAGCGCATAACGGGACTGAGATCAATTCCCATGAATTAAGTATATCTGCTTAATGAGAAGTAAAATTCAGCATCTCGCAGTCATTCTGTCTGAAAATAGCCCAGTTCACCATCTGGGACTTCCATGTCTGTCAGTCCCAGCAAAACTTGCACATCAGAGCAGATTTAATCAACCATGAAAACAGTTCTGAAATGCCATTCATCTCAGTGCTGTAATTATTTTTCATATAATCCATCTATATTATGTATATAATAAATTCTACATGACCGTAAATTTAACAGACATTAAGGGTCTCGTTTTATGCGGTTTCTTAGCCTGCCGTTCTCTCCCATCTGAGACCAGGCTTTGAGTGAGCATTTCCTCTGATAAGCTTTGCTCTGATTGGCTGGAGAAAAGTACAATCAGACCTATCAGGGAGACAGAGGTTTGTCCAGCAAGACTGTGGGAGTAGCAGGACACAGTGACAGAACCATCTCAGGGCTGTTAAATACAGCGGAGATCACTGTATCTACTGATCCAAACTGAACTAAAGCATTTTCCATTATATGGGTCTGCCAATAGATATCGAGGGTTTGGAGCACAATAGTGATATGTCCAAATTTTGTGATTTTGAGATTTTTACCTCCTGTCACACATTTCTATCAGCTGATTCTTGGAGCAAAATAATTATATGTCCATGTGCCTCAGTTTTAAACAGAATTCACATTTACATTTTGTGATATGTCCAACAAAATCTGAATTAAACATTGATATTATGATGAATAAACATGAATAGTATTACAGAATCATCTATCTTCCATTGCAAACAAACTTAACTTCAATCTATCACCATTGTGTTATGTCACATCAAGTGCTAGAATTGTTGGAGCGCAGAGGTGACATGTCCATTTTGGCAATTTTGGCCATGATGTCACAGTACCACACCTATGAAAACTGACATGTTCAGTATACTTCTGAACCATGCAGTAAAAGAGTGACCGACATAAAAATGATGTAAATGATGTACCTGATTTAATAGAACATTTGCAAACCTAAAAATCAAATTTTCTCAAAACCTCTAAAATGGACATATAACCATTGTGCTCCAAACCCTCGATATACGTTTCTAAAATGCATCTGAGTATGGATAGCAAAGGACATGACACATTTATTTGACGTCCCAGTCAACTACAAAACATTTTTCAGTTTCCTAAATTGTTGTCAGTCCCCTCAAAACAGGCAAATGATGCGCTGATCCTCAGCCTGAATAGGGCATTACTCTCCCCACAGTCGTGTGTCTGAACAGGGCTCTGCATATCAGCTGCTCTTGTGGTTCAGTGGCGCGGTGAGAGACAGAGGAACGCACACACACTCAGCCTCAGGGGAGAGCTCAAACCACACAGGCCCAACGCTTCGCTTTTCAAAACAGCCCAGCAGCTGACCTACTTCTACCGCGGAGGGGTCGCACACATCCGCATTCATCACTCCGCCAAGTCCTTCAGACCAAACCGCCAGTGACTCCCCCCTCCCCCACGGGACTCTCCCCCGACGGGGCAGGTCAGAGCGCTGCTCCAACTCTCTCCTCTTCAACCATCAATCTCAACAATGCTTCACAAGCAAACACACACGAGAGGCTCTAGAATGAAAAGCCCTCCATGAGTTATATGCAGTCCGACACACTGACGAATGGACGGACGGACAAAATAACAAACATTTTTCGTCACGCCAACTTAAGCGAGGGGTTACATGACACCACATAATAGCACGCTTCCCGGGCTGACCAGCAAGCAAAAAAATGGTTTCATTTAGCCTCAGAGCAGAATCTCTTGCCTAACACAGGTCAGTATGAGGTGATGCACATTATCTGGGAGCTCTTGTTGAACCTGGTGAAGAACTGGTGAGATATTGTTTGACTGTCGGCAGCTTCCACACAAAAATTTATCTCTTTGCTGCAGAGAGAATCCCTTTGGGCATTCCCTTCCCTAAGCTGCCCTCTTCCTGCACTAGAGAGATCAGTGACAATGATATGCACTGTGTACAGCTGCAAGCAGCCACATGATGCACTGCAACCAGCCATGTGCGTGATACACTGTCAGCAGCCATGTGCGTGCGTACGATGCACTATAATATGCCCAGCCCACATACATGACCCACTTTAAGAAATGCCTTCCACATGGATACGCCGCACTTCAAATCATGTGCAATAACGCAGTGCAGCATTTGTGCGGGAGCTGTCTAGAGTGAGTGTACGGGCTCGTTAGTCATATATTCAGCATTATCCTTTCAACGAGCGATTGCATCTGCTCTAGCCAACAGACTCCTCAAATAGGCTGCCTATCAACGCGCAATGAGAACACCGCACAGATGCCAGAGCTATGAAATATTTTACTCTATCTTTCAGAGCACCAGTGCACAACACAGGAGAGACAATTATAGAGCCTAAAGACTTCAGCCCAAGGATTTACACCGCAGGACCCAAATCACAAACCCCTTTTATCTGCGAGGGGCCGAGAGGTAAACTGCAGAAGTCCATTAAACATTGATTCATATCGTATTAAATCTAAACCCTTCTGCTTCTCGCTGCCTCACAACAGCTGAACATGGTTAACGGTTTGTGTTTAACTCTGAGTGTGTCGTAAATGAAAAGACTACAGACACGCAGAAGTTTACTAACTGCTTAAGACAAGAATATCTACCTCGGGGAGAAGATCGTTTGATTTTGTTGCCGTTTCATGCGCTCAGAAAGGACATCGTTGTGGGTGTACGTAGATACAGAGGCATATGTTGTTACATAATTGGGCATTAATATCACTGCTGGATGTTTCCCATGGACACGGATAGTCAATGCACATAGCTTTGTGTACATATGCATTATTTGTTTACTTCCATATGCAAATAAACCAACACAAGGTTCTTGTGATAGTAGAGCTATTTTTGCGCAAAGCTCCAGAGTGCAGAATTTTTTTTTTCATTCAAGTTTTCCAGTTCAGAAAAACTCAATCAAGGTATGCGTTTCCTCAGTATCGCAATACAGTGTTCTCACCAGCGTATTTCAGCGTAGCGGGCCGATACACTGTTACCTGAAAAAATACGCTGAGTCTTGGCCCGCTACGCTGTCTTTCAAGCTGCGTGCTTGCAAAGTTTGACACATTTTCCGGTAAAATATGTGCAAATTTTCCTAAAAAACTTGTCTCTCTACCGTCGTCTTCGCTGCAAACGAATAGCGTATGGTTTGTTTTGACAGAAACAACCATGTGCACATCTTGTTACGAGATTGTTTAGGAAAGAACGGGGGGGTGCTTGATACTCCCGTTTTTCCACCGTGGGTGAATGATTAATGCAGCTTTCAGAATGTTGTTGTAGCAGGATCACGTAAAGAATACCAGGATAACTGTGTTTTTTTTCCCCATTGGTTGTTGCCCTAAATCTTACCCAGATACGATAGTGCTATTATCTGATTGGCTATTGTGTAGCCCCTTTCTTTTTTTTTTGATTGGCTGGCAGGTGGCAAGCTGCCACCAAGCACTCCAGGGGAGACGTGTTTGATTCCTGCCGGTTTCCACTGTTATAGCGGTGCTGCTGCGCATATAGGCCTACTGTAGGAAATTGTTTTCGTTTTAATCATTTTTTTTGCGTGAGAAAGACTGTGTGTGACATAAGTGCGTGACATCCGACTGAAATGAGGAACAATCATGCTCATTGCGTGAGACTTGAGAGCCCTGCATTAGCATAACCCCTGAGTTCACATCAGAACCAAAGCCTTTGCAAGTTTACCTCTAGCTACAGTGGTCCCAGGTATTATTAGTCGAGCCCCCTGAGGGGTTTGCGAGACTATTGTAATCACCTTGTGAGTCTGTCTGTCTGTCTGTGTGTGTATGTGTGTTTCCAGGCAGATATCTCCAGAACCACTTGCCCGATTTCAGTCATCTTTAACATGTAAACACCTTGAGCTGACCTCACAGCATGACATAAATTTCGGGCTGTTGGGCGAGACTATGAATTCTCTGAATGCTTGTTTCAAGAGATTTTACATGCAAGATTTGTATTCTAGATGAGCATATATATCCTTAAATTGGGCCATCTAGACTGTCAAATAGGCCTCAAAAAACCATAAATTGCCAGAGCTTGCCCCCACCAAGGCTCTGCCCCTGGACCCCCTTGGGGGCCCCCAAACCCCTGGCCGGTTTGGGTGATGTCCCACCCCACTACGCTGTCAAAAAATTTTCTGATGAGAACCCTGCAATACACTGGGGACTGAACCACTACCCTTCCAGGGCCCAGGTAAACATCTAAGCCACAAGGTTACAGGCTGTTCCTAGCTTTTTTCCTTCTCTAGGGGGCATTGCTGGCGCAGCGGTCAGTGCTGTTGCATCGCAATAACGTTCCAGGTTCCAGGTTCAAGCCCCAGCTGGCCAGGAACTCTCTGTATGGACTTTGTAAGTTCTCCCTGTGCTCGCGAAAGTCTTCTCCAAGACTCCAATGTCCCCGTCCTGAAAATACACTCCTACTGTTGCCATTGACCAAGGCTCTGGCTTTAGAAGTGCAGTTGGACCAAAAGTGCTGCATTGTGGCTGCCCACTGCTCCTAAGAAGAGATCATGGATGAAATGCAGAGGACAAATACCCCCCTCGGGGCTCAAAGCAGTATCTCATCTCATCTCATCTCTTAAAATGCAGCATTCTACCACCTGAAATGACTGACGGAACAAGCATCAGCATGATGAATGGAGCGATCCAGAATGCAAGACGACTCACTCGAAGCCTCTCAGAGGTCACCGAAATGTCTCAATCTGCCTCGGCTGAAGTATCACAGTCGAAGCACCTGTGACCAGAGAGGCCCAAACATATTTCCCGGCCGTTGCGGTATTTGACGGTGGACTCAGTCAGTGAGCTTTGATCTGTGTGTACACAGCTGTGAGGACCAGCCAATAGCCCTCATAGGGCCAGACTCCAGTACGATCCATCTCACGTACCCAAACAAAGACCAAACAAAAGGCAAATTATGCACCATGTTTCATGCGAGAGCACAATTCCAGGAATGCATGCTCAAGGTTTACCCTTACATGGACCACACAGGACTGGAGCAGTAAGACCAGGAGGGCTCGTCTCCATCTCTGCCACCTCCAGTCCATCAGCAAAGCGCTTATTCAAACAAACTCATTAGCCGGGAGTGTCAATGGGTCGGGCAGCAGCTTCTGTGAGGATGGTCCATGAGTTCATCTCTACAGTCCTGGAGACTGCCTGTAACCTGGCAACTCTCATCTACACTGTTCCAGAAATATTTTGCGAAACACAACTGCCTTTTATTCAGTGTAGTGCAGAATGCTGTAGCCTATTAGGGAAATGAGGAACATAGCAGGCATTCTTTGCGCACTGCTCTAAAGAATGCTTGAGGAATATGGCTGCCTTCGTTTCCAGACTTTTCTACATACCGATTTAAGAACATTGATGTTCTCACCTCCAAGCTGTTTAAGTACTGCTTCAATTGGATGCAAGTTCATGCTCTCCTCCCAATTCGTCATATGTAAAGCATCCAACTGGCAGTGCAAAAAAGAGGGCTTGTCCCAGTCCAAACAGAAAATCAGAGACTTGGATGAAGGGAAAAAAACCAAACAAAAACTCCACCACAGTGCATTCAAAATGAAACAATCAATATATTCTTGTAGAGTAGCCTTGGCTTTCAGCTTCAACTTCGGGGCTTTGCCAAGACCATTATATAAACCCTACTGTACGAATCACAACCATTTTTATACAACTCTTCTCTGCTCGTACTCATAAAAATAGTCCAATACGCAAGCCGACACCAACGCTGTGTTTTGCCTTCATGCATTTAGGAGTCATGGGTTGCCATTCTTGAATAATGAGCACCGTTACTCATTTTCACATTACACATAATGATCACGAAAAACGCAAACCACTTGTCCTTCCTCCTCCAGGTACAGCTCTCCACAGCGACTGGTGAGCAAACTGAACGATCGTGAGTCCCCAACTCACATGCACACATAAACATACAAACCGATACATGTCATTAAAAATGTCAGCACAGATAAACTGAGCTACAGGAGTTTGTTTTCTCTGTGTTTTCTCTTCAGGTTCCCTGATCATCTTCCGCTCAGCTAAAACTTAAAAATCTGCTCATCTGCCATATTTGTAATAAATGGCATCATGGCTGTTTCTTAACGGTCATCCGGATACACTGACCCCTTTTTGTGCAGAATACAAATAATGCCAATTTTTCCTATTATGCATGAGCCTATTTAGGCTTTATAACTCAGTATTTGTGTCAAAAAGACTCAGGAAAATTATTCCAGTGAAGCAAAACATTCAAAAATTCAACTACAGAATTATTTGGGAATTAAATTTCAGAATTTACGGCCACCGCTGTCTATATCTGTGCAAAGGGGTTAATAAAAGTGTGGATAAAACGACAGAGATTACTTAAATCTTCACTGAAAGCACACCATATTCTGCCAAAGATGAAGCAGCCTTCTGGTTAGAGCTACAATAGGCCTAACTGAAATCAGATGCTGACTCAGCACAACCACGAGAACCATGTGGACTCAACCTGACTAAGAGAGCCATGTAGACTCAACCATTAAATTAGCAACGCTGTAACTGAAAACAATAGCGGACACACTCCAACGTTTTCACTATCACCACGTTATGCCGCCGAATAAGGGGAAAAAGACTGACATGTACGTACAATTCAAGCGGATTTGAGCGTTGCAATAAGTTCTGATAACGCTCACTCTGACAAAAGCAAGCTAATAAGATGAGACAGAAACTTGCTCACAAATGTAAACAGCTTTTAGCACCTTCATGTGCAAAAATACATCCATGAATAAAATTTAAGTTTTAAATGAGGTTTTATGTGGAGGTTTTATCAAGAGAGTGAGGTAAATAAATGGTAAAGGGCCTGTGTTTACTCTGGTGAAGTCTTCTCTTAATTGTTGGCGTACATCCCACTCCTAAAGATTGTTCATCTGGCCTGCAGTTGCCATAAGGTTTTTCTTCAACTGAGAAGGAATTCCTCAGTCATCCACCACAGATGTCATCTGAGGTTTTACAGGTCTTTTGACTTCCCAGTGCTCACCAGTGCATTCATTCTTGTCAAGGGGTATCTGTGGTGGTCCACAACTTTCAGAACACATTACATATTAAAGACTGTGCAGGATGGATCCCCAGTATTGAAGCTGAGCTAAAAAGGTAAGAAGGACATTCCAGAGTTCACCTTTTTTCTTCAAGCGTACTTCCTAAGTAAAATACTCTCCTGAATTGAATGTAGGTTATAATTTCATCACCCTCAAATTGTGTTAAGAAAGATGATGTGTCAGACTGTCACTGAATTATTCTTATTATTGGAAAAAACATCAATGAATGAAAATGATTGCGAAGGGACTTAGTTTTAAGCGATGCTTTGAGCCCTCTCTCTCTGGCTTGTATCCCGGTGCTGCAGACAACAGTGTGTAAGAAAGCTAACGCAAGCCCATCACTCACCATGCTTTTTTTTTTTTTTTTTTTTTTACACCTGTCCAAAAAACAGCCAAAAAAAGCTATCAACAACGTGACATCATATTAAGGGACAGTAGTTGCCAAAAATGAGAAAAACAGCACTGTCCATCCTCTCCACCACGGGCAAATTTACTGTCTTTTCGTCACCAAAAACTCATATATCGATGTTAATAAAAGGTGAAAAATGCTTCTATTAGAAAGTCTAATCAAAATACAAATGATACTGGACCACCACAGATGGCCTTTTGGAAAGTGCAAAATAGCTGACCTGACCACGCCAATTGTTTTTGCCATTCCCGCGATGGGCTTGTTTTGTTTTTTCAGCCAAATGAGGGCTGGCTTAACTGGCAGTGACAGCTCTCTTTGGATTACATTCTGAGAGTTAACAGCAACAGATTCCAAATTCAAATCAACTCCAGCCATTTTACCTCCTAACTTGTAAATGAAATACCGAGTGAATAACTCACACCATGGCAATCAATTATCCAATTCGTTTTCGACCGATGGGAGACCACACATGAAAAGTGGTGTAATTCTTTAGCCTTACTCCGCCAGCCTTCATACTTCCGCTTAATTTCATTTCGCTTCATTACTCAGTCTGGTCACTCGGAGCTCTGCCTCGTTTACCTCGGCAGAAAATAAGCCGGACCAACCAAGGAACAGAGGGCGTGGCCGAGAGCCATGATGTAGCAGCTGCGCCGAGTTTGAAATTGTAGTCTCCGAAATCAACAATGGCCACGGACATAGATAAGA
Source organism: Gymnothorax javanicus (assembly GCA_029692085.1). Classification (NCBI taxonomy): domain Eukaryota; kingdom Metazoa; phylum Chordata; class Actinopteri; order Anguilliformes; family Muraenidae; genus Gymnothorax; species Gymnothorax javanicus. The sequence continues at coordinate 55,306,635 of CM056205.1, read as the reverse complement.
CACGGGAGGACATAGATTTGCTCTGTCGCGGAGAAAATCCCTGGTATCAGCAACTTAAAGCCACAACAAGAGGAATGTTTGGTTCGTTTTTTGAATGGAAATGATGTTGTAGCGCTACTCCCCACAGGTTTCGAGAAAAGTTGTCATATCAACTTAACTCATTGGCTGCCAGCTGTTTTCAGAGCAGAGAGCGCCATACTGCCAGCCGTTTTAGAGCATTTTGACCAATCTTTCAAGACCCACAGAATATTGTGTTCTTTGACTATGTAAACACCGAAACTACCAAAAGAAAGGGTACACTCTCTTCTTTCATCAGGAAAAAAAGTTTGTTTCTACCCTTTTCCGTTCTTTAGTAATCGGCAGTAGAACATAGGCTGATATTACCAAAAACACCTGTTTTTGACCAAAAAATGGAGAAAACAAGCTTTTTGTGAAAAGGAACGTCTAGCAAACAATGACTTTGACGGTAATATTTTTTGCTTTAGGCTCTCTCATCCAAGGAGCACTGCTGCCACCTACAGGGGTCAGTTCATCATTACACTAGTTTACAAGCCTGATATTGATGGATTAGCTCCGCCAAACCGTCCCCCAGCCCGCTCCGTTGAAAGACATAATTGAAGTCCATAGACGTCATTGGCAGTCAACGGTTGTAATTGAATTGACGTCTATAGACGTCAATGGCAGCCAGCGAGTTAATATCCATCATGAAACATATGAAATAGGCACCCAGTTAATCTCTGTGAGAGACAGCCAAACCACCTCAGCTAGCTTGTAGCTTCTAGTGTTACATTGCCTGCGGATTTCACGCTATTTAAGTTAGCAGCGAACTTTTTAAAAGCCGTGTTTTTGTTCGTGTCACAAGACCTATTCGCTGTCTCAGTGTTATGTTGTCATTATCCATAAATGAAATGACTGTCTGAGACAGCCAAACGCTTAGAGCCAAACTATGTCACTGTAAAGTTAGATAGCGAGCTCGGTATGATGTTAGCGCAGGTATGGTTAACGGTTCAGTTTTCCTGTCAACGCAGATTTCGTCCTGATGTAAATAATGCGTTATTCTCGCCGATTCTGCCGTTGGTTTCGGGTCTCTTACGTTTTTTTTAATAGCGGCAGTATCGGCAGGATAAACGATAGCTCAACAGTTTGTTTCTTGTAAGGAGAACAGAAAGAGCACCTTTGGTTCTTTTCAGTGAATAAGTGAAGGCTAAAATGAGGTAGATGGGCATATGTATGAGTACAGTATTAACTTTAATGTACTGATCAGTTTGTTTTCGCTGCATTCCTGGTATGAAGGACTGTGTTTACAGCGGAAGTACTAGGCGGCTGAGCCAGCGCATAGCATACGTCATCTCCAAACGTTAGTGATTAGTTTACGGGTACACCAATGACTTTAAACTTCATACAAGCGCCCACCCACCAAGAAGTAAACACGTGTCAATCACGACTGTCCAGACTCTGTGTACGAGGCAAAACGAAGTAGCAGAGCCTGGTTTTACCAGGCTAGTAATTCTTACACAGTCCATCTGACTTGGATGCAAATATCTCAATTTAAACTATAAGTCAGCATTTCAAGCACATTGATCAAATCTGAATCATGGCATGACAGACACCAAAAATAACAATCTCTTTGTCAATGTCCAAATGTTTCTGGACCTTATGGCAAAATGATCTCCTGCCTCATATTCACTCAGTACTCTGGGAGTGTTGTTCCTTTTCCTCTGCAGAAGCCACAGCACTATAATGCCGAGCGAATGTCGTCAGCCGTCACCCTGACAAACCCACAGACCATTAAGGGCAAGGGCGGAGAGCCAAAATGGCAGCACGGCTCTGAAAGTGATTCAGGCAAATCAAAGGGAGAGCAGCTGAATGACTTTTAAAAGTCAGCACCTCCAGCACTGCAGAGGGCTCTCAGGGATGAATACTTAAACAGAGGCCGTCTCAGGACCAGTACTGCGAGTGTAAAACACAGCTGAAATGGCGCCTTGTGTCCCATGTCCATGCTGAAGCATTAATTACTAAAGTGCCCCAGGAAAAATCTGCAGGCCCTAATTATTCCATGGTGAATGGACTTTTCTCTGCTGAAATATACTTACCGACCACTAAATTAGGTACACCAGTCATACACCAGATAGAACCTCCTTCCGCCCCCAAACAGCCAGATATCTTCACTCAATAAGGTGCTTAAGACATTCCTTAGGGTTTTTTCCTGCACTAACTCAAGAGCATCACACTTTTTCCTATTTACAGGATGTCAGCCATACTCTATACATCTCCCATTCCATCTCGACCGAAAGGATCCATGTTGGATTTAAATCTACGTCTGTGCAGGCCATAGACTGCATAAAAAGATGGACGAAGCAACCGTGACGTCATCCATTGGTTTCAGCATACCATTTAGGAAGCCTCAATTTTGTCATTTTGAAACTGGATGTGATTTCTATTGGACGAGAGCGTGAACTGAAGATCCAGGGAGGAGCGAGGGGTGTATCTACAGGTGGATCTGACCGTATCAGACGAGGACCAGAAGATAGCCACACCCCTAAAGCATATCTGGCTTTATCCTTTATTCTAGTCTGTATGGGACCATAATTTACTAAAATTAACATCATGATGTATTGAAAGAGACTTAAAACCTGCGATAGATACTATAAAATAATGAGGAAAATCATTACTGAAATAATAAATCAGGTGGAAAAGTAGGGTCATTTTCTCATAGACTTCTATAATATTGAACTTCTTTCTGCAACCTCTGACATCGCCATCTGCTGGCCATTAAATAGAATGCAATTGTAAGGCTCTTCCGCATTGGCTTCACTTAGACCCGGGTGCTGTGTCCATCTTTTCATACAGTCTTTAGCGCATGCCAACGGTGCACACTGATCACTGGGGTCAATTTTAGTGGATCCAGCATGTGAAGGTCACATTATCATGCTGATACTTGTCATTCAATAAAAGGTTAGATTTTGGTCATGAAGGGATGTACATTGTCAGCCACAATATTTTCACTTTCAAATAATGTGCAGCTTGAGTTAGGTTGCCAAATATATGCCAAGACATTCACCAACAAAATATCAGCACTGCTGATACCAGTCATCGAAGTCTGACCCAAAAATCATCACGTAACAAAATAAACAGAGATTTACCTGACAAGAAAACATTTTTCCAATCTTCTTCAATCCAGTTTTGACGAAAACATACTCGCCTTCCTGTTCTGAGCCGACAGGAATACTGTTACCTGCCGCATTTGCCCACCAGCTCAAATGTTCTATGCGCCGTCTTTGTCCAGCCACACAAAAAATCTTTACCAGGCCTGTATGCTTTATAATTCCAGTTACAGCCATATGATTCACTGTTTGAAGGAACAGTCTATTAGTGCAACTAAGTTGTATCCAGCAAAGCGCGGTATGTGTAAATTACAATTCTATAGGGGAAAAAATAAATTAAATACTACAAAATCAGATGCTACTCTACTCCAAGAGATTCCTGACAACACCACTGCGGACAGTTCACGAAAACAGCAGTCTGCATTCCGTTCAAGCAAAATACTCACAACCCATAAATGTTATGACATGAAGAACATACTGTATCCTGTGGAAACCTGACAATCATAAATCAATATACAAGAGCAGATAATAGCCATGGTACCAGGAGAACCGCAGATGAGCCATTCCATGTGAAATGACTACAACTCACCAGGTCATGGTCTGAACTGTATCACAATTTAGTATCTTTTTAGTCCTACGTGCTAAATTATCCAGGATACTTTCACTAAGTGTCATCAAACTTTCAATAGGCGAGTTTCCATCTCTAACAAGCATATTTTCAGTGAACTTAAGAAAATTCATTTCAAAGAAAATTCAAATTACCCACATTTCCATCAACTGGCTTGAAGCGAATAATCTCCAATAAATTAGGCCAGTTTTGCCACAAGGTGGCGATAGAGGACACTCGTAGCATGCATAAAACAACTGAAGAAGAGGTCGTAAAATGGAGAAGAAACAAACTGAAGCGAAACAACCAGAAGAGAAAAAACTGGAGGAGAAACAAGACAATGTAAAAAAGGAGAGACATCTACAGGAGTCATATGCAATTCAGAAAAAATGCAAATAAAAAAAAATCATCATAGAAATTTTATCAGTTACTGATTGCAATGTTTGGCGCTGTCCTTAGACAAAGACCAATGCACACAGCGGTAGCAAGGCAGCTAGGTCAGAACTTAGTCGGCTAAGCTGTTTTCATCCCCCATTTTGCGCATTAACACTTAATCACATAATGTAAAAACCACCTCAAGCGAGCATATACACTCCTATATGCGACTTAGAGGAAGTTTATTCGCATTTGCCGTTTCCACCTGCTTTTCCGATGCAAATTTTCGAAATGCGCATAAGAATAGTGAGATGGAAACGCAATTTATACGTGTCATCTTTACAATCACATTATAAAGACCTTTTTCCCAAACTGTCAATCTAGCACCACGTTTACCCAGCGTATTGAAAAATGTGGGAATGTTTTGATTTTGAGAGAATGCCAAGACCATGGCCTAGAAAGCTTTGGTGAGTTCATGTCAGATGACCCAGGCAGCAAAAAATTACTTCACGAAAAACATGCCATCCTCACCAAAAAAAAAAAAGAAAGTCTCAAAGGATTACAAAAGCTAGAATCAAGAAGTCTGCCATTATATAAGCCGAGGTTTGCAAGAAGTTTCGTTGGTTCAAAGACTTTTGATCTTATTTTCAAGACTGTGTTTTCCGTGCTCAAACAACAATTTTAATGAGAGCCAACATTTGGGTGATTTTGCATTTCTGTGAAACAAAGATTCTGGGGAAGGATGGAAATATCAGTTGCTGTGACGCAGTATCATAAGATTCTGTTCAGGACACTAGATCAACTTCGACAAGGATTTTTGTCCCGTATTTACACTTCAAATCTCATTTCCATCTTATATTTACAACATATAACAAAAATATTAAGAGTGAGTGGAGAGTTTCACTTAATTACATTACCCAAGTAATAAAATTCAACTTGTCAAGTCAACAGTAACTTTAAACAAGCCAATATTTTACATATGACAAGAAAGTCATTTTTAGAGATTTTGTTCAGAGATTTTAAGTCTGGAGACAGACAGGACATGCAGTGAACTGGCCTTTCCACAAACAATCACCCTGTGACATTTATTTACTCATCTTTCCATGGTTTCTAGTAAGGGGAGAAAACTGTCGCTCAAGAAGGCAAAGCAAAGTGCCAGATCCATCACCACCTGTCTCTCAAACTGACAGTAATCGACTCGTCTGAAGTCTAATCTCAGCATCTCACTCTAAAGTGTTTTGGAAAGAGGATTCGGCTCACACTAGCTGTGCCTGACACTCCTACAAAACAGTAAATACTGCCCTGGTGTACATGTTCAGTCTTTTAGGTAGTTTATGACCAGGAAATGCCAAAGCCTGCAGTATCAGTCACAGCATCCCCATTTTCAAAAAGATATCTGCTGGCATTGTGTTTTACATCGCTTCATAAACCAGAATGAGATCTTCTGACTGGTTATCCTTACGACCGATAAAACGGTATAGCTCTTTCTGGTTCTGTCCGCCGCCCAACAGCATTGTAGAGGACGGGGTAGCGCCTGTTATATGGGATGGGATCCTTTTCAGCGGTACTGTCAGTCTCAAAGGGACGCAGGTGAGCTCTTCTCCTCAACGTCACTGAGAATCACTCATTATCTGGGCTGCCACAGTGTCAATTAAAAACAAGGCACATCAGTCGGCTTAGACAGTCCCCAGCCTGTGTGCTACACAGAGCTGTCCATGCAGAACCAATGCCGAGGTACGCAGCCAAAAAAAAAAAAAAAAAAACAGAATTCACTTCACTCATGAAGTTAGACAAAATACTAATACTTTTATTTCCTAGTTTCGCAAAATAAAAAAATATTGCCAAAGAGGCGATGGTTTGACGCGTAACACATAACAAGTAAGTACTGCAGTATGAAAATCACAACCGGGTAGTAAATACCAAGTTAAAATAAGCTTATATTTTCCACTCGAGAGGGAAAAGAGTAGGCCTCATTATTTTGTTCACACAAAAATTTGATAAAACTTGATTTGCAGCGTGAAGAGTAATTCCATCAACACCAAGCTGACTTGTGACTCCGCTTCTACACACACATGCGAGCGAAAGTCAAACAGTTATGATCCTACCCATCAACAGAACTGGCCTGTTTGTGTAAGCAGATGACTTCGACAAAGGGCAAAGGTCACTCTTTAGCAGCCAGAAACTGATAACAGTGAAAGACAGCAGTGACAGATAAACAAAAAAGGGGGGGGGCATCCTTAGTCAGGAAAAGAGCACAGATATATATATATATATATATATATATATGGAAAACAAAAAAAACAAATATGGTCTTCTCTGGAGATATTGACTATATCAGGGACATGAGAGGGTGAGTGATGGATTTTGGAGTCAGTTTAAGCTGCTACAGAAAAACCACAACTGCCACAAAACAACAAGACTGCGGCAAATAATAAAAGGCCAAATGATGCAAACCGCGAAGGCTACTGCTCAGTGAGTGAAGAGCTCTCAGCAGTAAAGACTGCAGTCAACTGCAGAAATAGCTGTACATGGCAGAGGCTGCAGTAAAGCACAGACTCTGCAGCAAACTGCCTGGACGGCTGTAAGCCACAAACACAGCAGTGAACCGCCAGGACCGCCGTAAACACGAACAGTGCAGTAAATGCCAAGACTGCTACAAACCACAAAGACTGCAGTAAACTGTGAAGACTGATGTAAACTATAAAAATAGTGGCAAAGCCACTGCGCCCGCTCGGCCAAACAAGGCCAAAATTGAACTTGGCCTAGATTTTCATCCCATATGCACACATATAAAATAAGAAAAGGATCTGTGAAAAACTGAAGGCACTAGAGCGCTGACAAGGCAAAAAGTTCACGGACGCATGGACGCACGACAGACCACCACAAAGGCATCTAACCACAGCATAAGCCCGAATGGCCTAGAGGCTAAAAACAGCATTTAATAGCAAAGACTGCCAAAAACTATGATGAGACCAGAGCACTCAAGGGATCCACAGTTTATTTGCAAGCAGCTGACTCCATTTAACGGGCCAACTCAATTAGTACTAGGGAGGGGCAACTAGAGGTTCAAGTCAACCTGAAACTCACCTGGTCTGCCTCCCAGCCACGCCCATGTGAGAGAGAGACAAGGGTGAAAAGGAAAGACTAAACCAGTCTATGGCCTAAAGATGTTGTGTGCAAAGCTTCAGGACAGTTGACCAATATTAGTGACCACTTGAGGTTACTGGGCTGTCGCAACAGGTGGATATGGTTGAAAAACCGTCGAAGGTCGCAAAATGCCCACAAAGTCGAGACATGTTGTATACCTCTTATATATCAATGTTAATACATAAAAAAAAAAAGTTTCACATATATTTATTATTATTAGAGAGGTGTAAAATGGACAACTTCAGTTTCTCAGCATGGCCACCCCACCACGCCCACTTTTGGGGTTGCAGAGCTAAAACACAATCCCAAAGCAGTTTATGATCAAATTTGATCAATACTGCTGACCGCTAGAGGTAACAGGCTGTATCATTTACGGAAGAAGAATGAAGATGACAGACGCCATAGTTAACACCATCTTAATAACTCAGCTGGTCAACGATTTAAGAACACTTTTAATAAAGTTCATGCAACAGTTCCCCAGAATTTTGAACGGTCATTTATTTTTAATTATTATTTTTACTTATACAGTGAATAAGATGTTTTCCTTAAAAAAAAAAAAAAAAAACATTTGTTGACACGGAATGCAATTAAGCAAACAGCCACAACAAACAGTCACTGGCTGCATAGTGCTGTGAAGAAGTATTTGCCACCTTCTCAATTTCCTCTAATTTTTGCAAATTTGTCACACTAAAATGTTTCAAATCAAACTGATTTTAATATTAAACAAAGACAACCAGAATAAAAACAAAATGCTGTTTAAAAATGAAGATTTCATTTATTGCCTGGCCCTAAGCAAGAAAGTAATTGCCCCTTAGTAACTAAATCAACCAATTAAACAAATTTAATTGATAATTGGGTTTAATTTCGCTACACATACCCAGGCATGATTACTGCCAGCCCTGTTGAATCTAAATATCACTTCAAAAAGAACCTGTCTAGAGATTTGAAGCAGGCAAAAAGCTCTACATGATGCCGCGATCGAAGGAAATTCAAGAACAGAGGAGAGACAATGTCAATGAAGTCTATCAGTCAGGAAAAGGACACTGATGATCATGCAATTGTTCAGTTGAATTCCCATAGATGCTTTAAGCCACTTCAGCTAAACCGTGAGGGACAGTTTCAGATATTTCAAGCATAAAACATCATGGATGGTTCAGGCATTACGAAACTCAATCACAGTTACTTAGCGTACCGCAACCTACAACGCAGCAACAAAACAAACAAGGACTCGTGTGCAAACGACGGAAATCAGCCCAAAATTAAATTCCTACAGCCAAGAGAGAGAGAATGTGCTTTTATACAGCAGTTAACAGAGCTGAACTGTGCGTGCATCGCGTACAAAGGTAACAGGGCCGGTGTTCTGACAGTTTGTGCTGCCGTAATGCAAAGCGATCGTAAAGTCTTTGTTTTCGCCTTAATATTGCAATATGAATCAGTCTACAGGAGTAACTGTGTTATCTGTTGGCTTATTATAACATAAGCAGATGTTATAATGAGTTGGATAAGTTTGTTTGAAGATATATGCCCATTTACGCCATTATCATCCGATTTCTGCATTTTCAAGAAAACCCAGCGTGCACATATAAATATTTACGCTTACAGGTCGAAAGGCGCACTGAAAAAAAATCTATTTTATGATTTTTGAAGAAACTTAAGATACGAGCGAAGAAACGGCCCGAGATTTTAGGTTTACGCATGCGCAGAACCGCGAGGTAGCATATTTTGATAGGTAGCAAAATTTGACAGAACACCGGTGGAACCCAGGCAGCACAGCCCCTGAGTGAAATCAGTGTGACGGGGGGGCGAATTTCTCCAGGGACGGATCATGTTTACCGCACAGATTAGGAGGATGAAATGCTGTCTCCTGTTAACGCTGCCTTCAGGCGAACATCTCCAGGCAGAAGCCCACAGTACACACGACACGCCTGGAGGGAATGCACGTCTAGCTGTTTATACTCTGTGTTAAGCTGCTTTCACACCGGACGCGAAACGAATTTTTTGCACGACAGATTACATTCAAAGTCAATGCAAAGACGCGAATACACGCGGCGCGTATTCGCGTTTTTGCATTGACTTTTAATGTAATCTGTCGCGCGAAAAATTCGTTTCGCGTCCAGTGTGAAAGCGGCTTTATTCTTCTCCGAGGGAATTCTTCTGACATCGCCCAAAACTGCGCATTCCGATACGGGCGAAGCGACGAGAAAATCTCTCAGATCACCTCTGCTCACTTGGTGGGCTTCAGAACTCCAAGGGGTGCGGGAAGAACACCACAAAAAAGTTTAACCGAAAGAAAATATTTTTCCGCTCACCTAGACTTTCGAAGACTTCCCTGCATCTTGTGCGCACAGCCATCTTCATTCATTTCGAAAAGAGATGGCAAATAATAATGGTAGGCTACACCAATGTATCTTTGAAAGATTTTCATTCATGATGCAGCTAAAATGTCTACTGTCTCACCCCAAGTGGTAGGTCTTGCCAAAAACAAAAACTCTTTGGTCCAGCAGAAGCGAAGGAGAACATTCAGTGGAAATTAAATTATGAAACGCTTTTCGAAAAAATAGCATATGGCAGTATGGGATGGAGGAACTGATCCTAACCCAGGGTGCACAGCACCATGAGAATAATACGAATGACTACAAATAAAAAGGCCTGTACACCCTACATGGATCCAACGATTCAAATATAAAAGCCATGTAATTAAAGCTGACAGTTAGCAATTTAATCTTATTTTCTTTGCTTAACCTTTAATCCATAGTTCTGGCACACGGAGCCAAAATAAATAAAATGATGTCACTCTCCGAATACTTGCGGACAGCGAAGGACAGAAGAAAAGCTGCCAAAACAGCATCCAGCATTTATTTATTTTTTTAAATCTCATGTTTCCCCTCATCTCGTTTGTAGATGAGGCACCGCTGGAATATGGTGGATACGTGAGTATGCGTGCATGTCGGTGTTTTTCTCCTTCACCGCTGCAGAATCGTGCAGACAATGCCAGGTGGCAAATGGAAACAGTAATACCATTGGGGAACAGTAATGCTTTGCATCATGTTTTCACAAAACATATGTCTGCATTTAAAATCTCAATTCCGCCACGACTAGCTACTACTCTACGCATCACTTAGGTTTAACAGCCTGTTAACTTTCCTTGCAAACAGTGCCTGCCTTTTTCGCTCTACCGCTTCCACGTCAGGAAAACATTTTGAGTGACAGGATAATGAGAGAGAGATAATGTGAAACAGGAGCATCTCATAAGCCTATTGTGATTAACTAAGCAGTCGCGAAAGCATGCTGGTCAATTGAATGTCACTGTTAATATACTTCTGATTTAAAATATTATTTTCCCCATTTTCATCCATCACCTCCTCTCTACAACCTCTGCTTGATGATCCGGTACCAAATGTCAATTAAACCTTTCACACCCGCATACAGAAATTTCAGTATTATGGTTATTGACTCCTCTGCTTGAATACGGATTTTTGCGTGTTTTTTTCGATTGCCCTGGTGCAGGGGTCCTCGATCTTATCCATCGAGGGCTGGTGTGGGTGCAGGCTTTCATTCCAACTAATTAGGCAGATACACACCTGATTCTACAAATCAAGGTTTTTAGCAAAGACTCTCGAACATTTCTGCATGTCGGTATTAATGCAAGATAACACATGTACATTAAATATCCTAACTAATTATAATGCAAGTGCTTCAATTTGGGGCCATTTCTTTAAAGGTTTCAAAGGCAACTGTCGGTGCACTTAATGACTAGTGATGAAAATTCAAACTGATCATGTATCTCTTAATATTTGCTCCTGATATGTAAAATCTGTTACATTTTGCTGTAAATAAATGCATCCAAATTGTGCTGAGATGTATAAGGGTCAATCCACCTCAATTCAACAAGTGGGTTCTGCTCGACCATCTCAGATTTGCTTCAAATTTTTACCAGATGAAGAACAACCATAATAACTATCTCATGCAAAATATTAGACTTATATATCAAATATATACCGAGAAAAAATTTGTGAACATGGTACCCCCTCACCGTTTTCGGTGCATTTTGCGATCGCTCTTAAATCTACAGCAAAGTTCATACTGCATTATCTCAAAAAGTTTTCTAGGTAGAGTCATGAAATTTTCAGGGCAGAAAGCCTGCTATCTATAGATGTCATTTGTCTTATTTGAAGGGAATAGCCTTGGTTTTGACCATGGTGTGACATTGTGAAATTTGGAAAAAAAATTTAGCACTTTCACGAACTCCAATATTCACTGGCCCATCAAACACAAACTAAACATGGCAAGTGTCAAATAACTAGAGGTTCTTTTACATAAGTCTATATTGTTTTGATATTAACATAACTGGTTGTGTAGAATGCATATTTCTTGCATTTTTTAAAAAAAGAAATATAAAAGATTATTTTTCATTAAATTTCATCTTCCAATTGCTCAGGTATGACAGGCTGTACCAATCAACAAAACATATTTCCTGGAAGGGCATCTTACATGCATACTGCATGTGAAATTTCAAGATGGTTCTAGGACTCCAACCAGGCAAAATATTTTTTTTGAAAAATAGACATACCGTCGCAATTTAATCATCGCCAGTATAGGTTTGAACACTGTCACACATTTACCATAACTCAAAGAATTTTATTTATTTGAAAAACACAATCTAATGAATTAATCAACATTGTTTCCAACTATAAACAGACATGATGAAACCTTATTTAATATTTTTCAGTTGTTCTGTGCAACGTTTTTGTGTTTCCTGTGGAACTGTGTAAATCTCCCAGTTGTTGTAACAGGTGAATCGATGATTTCAAGGACATGGCTCAGCGGAACCCAGCAAACATCATCTTTTCTGGGCCAGAAGAAGCTTTTGTTTGGACCATGTGGATGCATGAACGAAACTTGAACATCATTTTCCTCATGGTCAACGCTTTTTGATATTGCCTATCCACCACTCTCGGTCATACATGCAACTGATGTATTTTCCAGGTATCATGTCCTGTAACTTTAGAGTTGGTGTTGGATCAGAGAACACTTCCTGTGATTGCTTCATTCTTTCACCCGTTTCAAGACAGATCTGAATGATATCTGTGGGTCTTATTTATACCTGATGATGATCTGATGATGTCAGCGAAATCTGACCTGGTCATGGTGGAGGCTGATCTAATATGCCAGCCAAGCATTTTCCAAGAAGTGTTGGGATTTCAGTGGGCTTATTCCCTGACATCACCAGCAAGCTGCCACATGTTTCTTGGACAGGACACTATCATGAGATCAGGAAATTGAGATATGTCATGACATGTACATGTATGATGAAACAATAGCTGGGATAAAAATGGAAGTAGTGAAAATGCACAAATACATGTACTTCAAAAATGTACTTTTCCTTGTTGGAGTCCTGGAACTATCTTGAGAGAGAACAAACTGAAAAACATGAAATAGGGATTTTTCATATCTGTTCACTGTTGGAAGCAATTTTGATTCATCCATTAGATTTGTGTTTTCAAATAAATAAAATTCTTTGAGTGATGGTAAATGTGTGACAATGTTCAAACCTATGCTGGCGATGACGTAAATTATGACGATATGTCTATTTTTCAAAAAAAATTTTTCCTGGTTGGAGTCCTAGAACCATCTTGAAATTTCACATGCAGTATGCATATAAGATGCCCTTCCAGGAAATATGTTTTGTTGATTGGTACAGCCTGTCATACCTGAGCAATTGGAAGATGAAATTTAATAAAAAATAATATTTTTGCGATTTATTTAAAAAAAAAAATGCAAGAAATATGCATGCTACACAACCAGTTATGTTAATATCAAAACAACATAGACTTATGTAAAAGAACCTCTAGTTATTTGACACTTGCCAAGTTTAGTTTGTGTTTGATGGGCCAGTGAATATAGGAGTTTGTGAAAGTGCTAAATTTTTTTTTCCAAATTTCACAATGTCACACCATGGTCAAAACCAAGGCTATTCCTTCAAATAAGACAAATGACATCTATAGATAGCAGGCTTTCTGCCCTGAAAATTAATGACTCTACCTAGAAAACTTTTTGAGATAATGCAGTATGAACTTTGCTGTAGATTTAAGACGATCATAAAATGCACCGAAAACGGTGAGGGGGGGTACCATGTTCACAAATTTTTTCTCGGTATATATTTGATATATAAGTCTAATATTTTATGTGAGTTAGTTATTATGGTTGTTCTTCATCTGGTAAAAATCTGAAGCAAATCTGAGATGGTCGAGCAGAAAATGTTCTCTAAATGTGTTGAATTGAGGTGTAATGACCCATAAGCAACATTTAATGTTGCCATTTCATACCATGAAATGCTATGGTAAACTCAGAATTTAATAAAAACTCTGAGCATATCAGAATTGGATAGGAGTGGTCTTCATTAACTTGGGCAGAGCCATCATTTTTGGTTTTGGACAATCAAGGTGTCAAAGGGTTCAGCAGTGTGGCAAATTCCTTTGTTTACTTTATGGCATTTCATGGAGGACATCTCAGGCCGAAACATTTATTTTCCGTTCACTCTAAAGCAAACTAAACAAAAGCAATGTGGAGCGTGGCATATGCCCCCGCCCGTATGTTTAATTGGGGTTAAGATTGAATAGGTAGCTAGTTTAGCATGATGAATAGTGAGAGTGAATAATACTGAAAGTTAAACATGTTAAAAGAAAACTGGTTTTTGAATGAAGATGAGTTCTGAAGTTATTGCATGGAAACTGAAATCAAGATGGCTGCCGTAGTGGCCATTTTGGATATCGCACGATGCTGGTTTTCGAAAGGAACCTTCCTCTACCCACCTCCCATACACTACCCAGAAATGAGATGGATCGGACGAGGCGTTCTTTAGTTATTGCATGAAAACTGAAATGAAGATGTCTGCCGTGGCGGCCATATTGGATATCGCACGGCCCTGGTTTTCGAAAGGAACCTTCCTCTACCCACTCCCCATACACCACCAAGAAATGAGGTGGATCGGACGAGGCGTTCTTTAGTTATTGCATGGAAACGAGAAGTTTACAGCCGGACGCCCGGACGGACGGACGGAAGGGGCGTTAACATAATGCCCCCTGCTCATTCAAGGCGGAGGCATAATAAAAAGTTAGTAGTTAGCTATGATGGATCACTGACACAACGCTTTCATGAGCAATTTCCCAAATTGCCTCAGACTGGATATAAGTTTGGAAAGAAGCAGCACCGGCAAACAGCAGCAATTCAGGGGCTGATATCACTTTCACGACTCAATATTATTTCCTGCAAGCACTGTCCAACTGTGATTTTTATAGCCGATAAGGTACAGTGAGAGGCAAGGGAACTACTCATTCATGTTATTACGCCAAATAAAATTATTTCCTATCGCACCAATTTGAAACATAGGTAGGCATTTTTTTTTTTTCTTTTTTTTTTTTTGCTGAGAGCAGTTTTTTTTGTGAAATTTTTAGGGGAGGTAGGTGATTGTCTGCTGTTTTTCCTCTGTAACAGCAATATGTAAGGCATAAACTAGGCATGTACCAATTATGAAATAATTGTCTAATTGTCAATTATGTAAAATAATCGCGTTTTCATGGTTAAACTGCAATTTTTCAAATTGTATCAGCGAATAACAACCCGAGATATCTCGCCGCCTGTTGATAATGTATGCGCACGTTGAAGAGGAAAAAAAAAAACGGAAAAATTAGAAAGCACTGGAAGACACGGAATTTGCGCAATACCCCCCCCATCAAAATGAAAAGCATATCTTTTCATATCTCTCTCTCCCCCCCCCCCGCTCGCCCTGGTCTGCCATCAACATTGCTTCCTGGTCAGTGGGAAACACTGAAACTAGTTTGAAAAACCGTTTGACTGAAAGAGACAATTAAATCATTAATTGTCAATTATTTCTCAGACAATTAATTGTACAGCAAAATTTGGAATTGTTACAGCCCTAGCATATACCAAACCTGTGAGAGAAATGTTACCAGTAAATGATTTTGGTGTATGCTACATTCAACAAATAAATATGCAAAAACTGACATACTTAGTACAAAACTTTAATAAACTGCAAGAACAAGAAAAGTTGTCATAAAAAGTTTTCAAGATACTGTACAAGCACTGTACATTTGAACGGCACTTAGCTGGACTGAGACAACCATGTTCTAAAGAATAATGTAATTTTTGTCTGTGATACAGTTTGCATCACCAAGTGGAGGGCTACAGGAATCACTAGGAGTCCACATGTGTTTCATCGCATATACAGCAGTTCCAGCTGCAGGTTGATCAAGCTGAAGAAGTAACAAAACACATCTTTAGAACAACAGTCCATGACTCAAACTGAACTTCAACTTTTGACTGGAAAAACTACACCACTAAGTGACATTGTCTTAATTTTGGCAAGTCAAATCATTTATCGCAAATTCTCCCCTCGAAAACCACCGACAAATAGGAAAGACGCTCACAAACATTCAGTGGGCTTTTGCACGGAACTTCACACAAGGGCTCTGCTGGAGAATACCAACGGACCGCAAAACAGCTAAACCAGCGAACGAAAAAAAAAACCGACGCGAGCAATCAATGACATCGCGCCAGACATTGGGGGCGGCCTTCAATTCTAATAATTTTAAATTGAAAACGTAGAAAAATGTTTAGGGTCGGCCCTAATTACGTACAGTTGGTAAGGTCAGGAAACCGGAAACACATCTATTTTTTTATTTGGCCTTACTTATTAACGTCAATCCTGTTCCTAGGCTGAACCAAGCCACCCCTACAGTAAAGGTTTGATTACATCCCATCTCCCAGCCTGCTTGGCCAAACCTTATCCAAACGGACCAGCTGCACCTCCTCACAGCTCTTACAGAGCCAGTATGGGTCATAGACTGCATACACAAACTATACCTCTTTAAGCACAATCTATGGTGAGGTCACTCCTGACAGCTCAGAGTGAGCGTGTGTAGGGCCAGGCTCACAGGTTAACCAGCCACATCAGGACTCGCACACAGGTCTGACACACAGCATGCAGCGCCACGCTGGTCTACTGCCGCTAACCGTGGCATGTGCAAATGCCACTCTCCCCATGAGTAATCACTAAGATGCAGGACACAGCTCAACGGAGCCCGGTTGCCACAGAAATGGTTGCCGAGGCAACGATGGAATGTGCCTCAGGGGGAGAAGCGCGGAGAGAACGCGGTGTGCCGGTGCTGCTGCTGCTACGTGCTACAGCCCCCCCCCCCCCACATCCCATCCCTGGAGAAGTGTCAAATGGTTCCTCCAAAAATATAATGCATTATGGGGGGTACTGTCAGTGCCTCCGCAAAAAATCCGAAAAAAAATTCCACTTCATTCTCCCCCAAAGGCTAAAAAAGGATCTTTATCCTTGGTTGCTAAGGTGACTATTACTGTCCCAAAAGACAAGAGAACTTCAGGTGCCCCTGCTCCATCTCACATAAAAACAGCCATCTTCCCTCCAGGGATTAACCACAGGAGGCTTCACAGCATGAAAGAGGGCTGGAACCTTCCACAGGCCCAGAGAGCGATATCCAACATCATATATATATATATATATTCCTGTTTTACCAACACCGTATCACATCATCCTGTGTGTGTGCACATGTGTGTGTGTGTTCTTGTACTTGCTACATACTGAGGACCGGCATGAGTTTTTAACCAACAAAGTGAAGTCATTTTTGGGAAGTGAGGACACTTTGGCCGGTCCTCACAACTACATAGGCAAATTGTGACTTATTAGTTAAGGTTAGGGGTAAGGTTAGAATTAGGGATAGGTTAAGGTTAGTGTAAGGGTTTGGGGTAAGGTTAGAATTAGGGATAGGTTAAGGTTAGGGTGAGGGTATGGGTTAGGCATACATTGCTTATTGTTAAGATTAGGGAAAGGCTGTAGAGACACAGGAAGAATGAATGCAAGTCAATGTAATGTCCTCACAAAGATATAAGAACAAGTATGTGTCCGGCGTGCGTGTGTGTGTGTGTGTGGACCCAGAACCATTGCTTCACATGGATTTTAACGAGAAATAGAGACCAGATTGATGGCAAACCAGTCTCAGGAACGCCTTCCTCGAAATCGCTGTTTTTCAAACCCTTTAAATTGGTTCTGAACTAAATGACTCTACACTGCCTCACTGATGACTCAAGTGGGATTTCATATCCAGCAGAGGTACATCTTGATCTGACAACGTGTGGCAGATTCATCACCACAAGGTTGTAGATCTTTAAAAATACGCAACAAATAGCAACCACCTCTGCTGTACTGCACATATTTCACAGCCGAACACAAATCTTTACCCACCCCAGTGTTCCAAAACAGATTTAAAAGTGCGGTTTTTAATGTCAATTTAACTGAACTGCATTGGCAGTGACATCACACACTAAGAGGGAGCGGTCATCTTTGCAGACTGTATGGGGAATTGATCAAGGCTGAGTACCGCACATGATTCCTGACCCCAGGCGAGAGAGAAATAAAGGATGAAAGGAAGAATTTAAAGACAATTTACCCACCAGCGATTATGTTAACCGATTTAGGAACAATGAACACAAAAGAGCAGAGGAAGTGGTATAAATGAGAGTAATTACAGTGGGTACAGTTGGGTAATACATCTCCATTTCCTAAGAAAGCAAGAATCCCCTCCACAGAATGGAGCCATTGACGTCTCAGCACGCCTCTCAGCTGCAGTGTGGCACAGCCGCCTCTAGGGGCGCTGCTCCAGTTGGGAAATTCACTAGATGTGTTACAACATGATAATGTACAATGATTTTAGCAGTTTGATTAAAAAAAAAAAAAAACTTCCCGTAACAAAACACAAGTGCAATATGAAACACCATTTACACAATAAACAAAAACTCAACAAAAATGTTCCCAGATGATTCTGTAGGGTTGGGCATCACTAACTGTTCCCAACTCAGAACCGGGACCAAAATTCCAAGGACCGCGTACTCATTAAGAAATCTGAATTTTGAGTTTGCTTATTGGTTCCTAAAGAAGCATCTAAATCTTCACAATAAATTGGCTAAAATTGGCACATCTGCCGGGACCAGTCATTGGCAGAGTGTCAACAACACGTCAATTCCCTTGCGTACGAGCATGGAGATGGACCGCAGTAAACGCACCAAAGCGCGGCTTCATTTTGTAAAATGAAATGAGATCTATGCAAAATGCAATTTATGTGGCAGGAAATTAGTTGTCAGGGAGGTTGCACAACAAATCTGCATGCGTTTATCGTAATGAATACAGTGTTTGATGTGCTGCCGTGCCTTTTTAGCCAAAGCTAGCCCCTCAACTCCAGTAACGTGAGAAGTTAACATCAGCCGGAGATAGCCCCTCAGATTCCGGTAATGGAAGAACAATGCTAAACGGAGAAAAATGTCCTATAATATATCTTTTAGAAGAAAACTGGCACTTCATAGATGCCTAACAGCAGTTCTAATTCACCCCTGCCTGTTCAGTCAGGATACTCCATGCACTTCAGCAGTCAAGGGAAATATGACCACAGTGGAGTGTCACCGATCAGTATTTTTTGTTTTTTTTGCCTGTTACACGTTGGATATGCCGGTTCCAAGTTACTCAGCTTCTCATGCACTACGCTCCTTGAGTAATTTTATCGTTTAGAATTGTGGGTGTTTGACATTTCATTATTATAAGCATTTGCTTTGACTTCTAGACCTTTGGGTGTCAAATTAAACACGTAAAATAATTTTAAGCATTTTGAAGTAAAAGGTACTTTTGATATATTTGATGCAACTTCTTTATTAGAATATTGGAGTCAAAGTTGGGAATCGATAAAAATTGGTCAGCAGGATCAAAACCACATTGATGCAATCCAAACAATGCCCAACTCAACAAATGTGGGTATTTTATTCCATTTTTTTCCACAAGAATCAAAGGTGTGGTGTCTTCACACGTTGAAAGTTGAGGTATTATTGGTTAAGAATTTAAAAAATGCAAAATTGTTAAATTTAGCAGTGTAGGTTCACCATCCTGCCCAAATTGCAAGTGCTGCTGCCTTGCCCACAATTTTTGGGTGCAGAGCCTATTCTGTAACTCCTCATTCCCTTCTCCCTTGGTGGTCTCATGTCATGAAATAAGGACCCTGTTCTGTGTATTGAGACAAGACAACAGGACCAGTGCCAATTCGCCCCCTCACACACCGTTAGTCCTTGTACAAGGATCTTACCTTCCAGCAAATTCATGAGAGAAAAAGAAGGGTCTTTAGTGCTCCTGAGAGACCCATTCCAGCACGACTGCAAATCAGCAGACATGAAAACACAGGCCTGTGTAGAGCCAAAGACTGGTCAGCAGTGCGTTACTGAAAAGCCCAAGGATCTCATTCAGAGCTTTGAAGCACATTAAGGTCACCAAAGCAGAAACATTTTAAAGCACACCAATCCATGACTCCTACATTAAACTTTCCCCAAGTTCACATTCATTTTCAAGAGCAAATGCTCTTAAATTGAGAGCACTGCAGAGAAATGTCAGTACCGTTATGAGTTATGCCACGCGCGGGTCAATCAAAATATCAACCTGGCATCATCAAACCTACATTTACTCCATGTCTCCCACTGATAAAAATAAATCGACTGACTGGAAAATAATGCTCGAGACTTCCCCAGCAAGACAATCCCCAGACAGCTCAAGGCACGAGTCCTGTGGCGGATAATTCAGTGTAGAGAACGAGACACCAGTTTCCTTGATAAATGTCTTGCAGAGATGATGTCCGATAATGACAGACGACTGAGGATAAAACTACAGCAGGCTGCATGGAGAGTAACAATTTACAGCGCAGCAACCCCCGCGGTTTCAGAGCTGCAAGATGGCAGATGACGAAGTGTCCCAGCAAGAGGCCTGTAAAGCACATCAATTAGCCGACACAGAAAAGTATGAAATGATGGAGTCCAAAGCCCTTTAATTTAAGCAGCGGAAATGTTATATGATGCATAGAACACTATACAATATAAGGTCTTAACAAGCTGGACAGAAGCTATAAAAATCCCCAGCCAAAGACTGTATGGACATATGAACAGACATGTGGCAGGTAGAAGCCTGTATGAGCACATATTTTGGTCCGGTAAATAATCTGTATGTATGATTTTCACCCAAGTATAAAACATGAAATAGTTTTCAGCATCCATTTGCTAGAAATGTCTTTGGAAAACCTTGAAACTGCTCAAACTGTGTCAGAGCACTGGCAACCTCTGTCTTACATCTAACACAAGAATTGAATATTAAGATTTTAAGCAAAAATTTAAGACCAAAATAATTTGGTTTTTGCTGTGTATGACCATAATTGGCCAACATCTTTACAATGAACAACATGGCTTAACGAAAAGACCACAGTAAGACCAGGGCAAACCCAAGTGCATTTTTTTCACAGGAAAGTTAAAAAGCAATAAATTGATTCTGCACAGGACGAAGATTGTTCAGGCTGAAAAAAATAAACTGGCGTACTTATTTACCAGCCCTCAGTAGAATATCGGTATCCAAGGATTTTCACAGGACATCATAAAACAAGCACCGAATCCATATCTCCCTCACTTCCCAGACAATTATCCCACCTTCCAAGCACATGCTTGATAAACTGTACAGCACTGACCTCCTCACATTGGCCAAAGAAAAATTATTAGACTTGATGCTGATTAAAATTCAACATTTCCATTGAAAGTATGAGCTCACACACTGAGGCAATGTTTCACAGCTAAGTGGCTGTCAAGCGCTACTTGTCAAAGCTGACAGCATCCAACTTTGCTTCTACTGCCACACAATCCCTGAAAATAATGCATTAGTGAGATTCATTCACTTGCATGCCAAGGGGAAGTAATGGATCAGGAAATACTGAGAGCAAAAGGGTTATTCTAATGCCAACAGTTTCCCCACAGCTTACAAAATTAGACCTATTCTTTTTCTTTTCTCCTGAGACAGTCTGAACAACGGCGGAATATTTTGGATGCATATTCATAACAATGCACACAGTTCTGAAGGGCCTTTTTTTAGAATAGGCAAGCTTATTTCTGCAGTCTGAAGGGACAGGAATGCTGAGTCAGCCCACATTACAGGTAAAAGGTCCTGTATTTAAAAGACTCAAAAAATCCGAATGTGAAACTGCCCACATGTTGGGGTCTTATCATTGAAAATGGTCACTGCTCTCCCACACAGTAAATAAGCGCTTTCCCCCTAATTCCAGATTCAACTGATTTCATAATCTTCACTTTGCAGTTTCAAAGTTCAGAGTCCAAATCATTACACCCACAAATGAAAAATACATTTGATAGCCAATAGTAAACAAGTGAAAAGGAAAGCATAGCTCACAAATACCAAAGACTTTATTAGTAGTCTCGCCTCTCAGCAGCCATCTTAGCAACTTTCCTCGGCAGTTATTTTGGGTTAAGAAGACCAGGCTCCTATTGAATTGAAATGGGAGAGAGCTATAACTTCACTTTGAACGGTCTTTGGGACGTAGGAACTGTATGTACAGAATCTCCAGTCAAATCTGATAAAAACTACTTAAAAGTTTGGTGACTTTGCCCAAAAATAACTTTTAAAACTCTTTCTTCCCCCACAGGTTATACTTCTACTTCATTCAGAACATGTCACGACACCAACTTCCTTTACAAGGCACTGAGAGCTGTAACGACAGCTCATCCCGCTGAACTGAATGACATACACTCACTCGGCTAATCCCACAAGAGCACTTGAATGAAAAACTGCCGCATCGGTTGAAATCCTGATGGTTGAAACTGTCGTGAATCTGAATTGTGTGCTTGCATCAATGCCACAACACGACTGACTAGATATGTTTCACGGTTCAGCTGTATAGAGCATCCGATTGGCTTCTGCCAGGAAGGGGCGGGATGTGTCATAGAAGAGTCATCTTTAATGTTACAGGCTTCTCCATTCAAATTGCAATAAGTGGTCGGGCTCTACTCAATACTCTCTGTGAATACCCCTGACCCTCTGTCTTTCCCCATGTTTCCGTTGGGGATATAAAAATTATTCAACCTACATGACTGTTCAGAGGTGGGAGGAAAAATTAGATCCAGGCATCATTTTTTAGATTGTTCTTCTTGGAATTTACTTGTAGGTTCATCTTATTAGAAAAGATAGGGTACGCGAAATTTCATTAATTGAGAATTTAGTTCGCTTATGAACTAGTAAATGTACTAAAAATGTCATAACAAGGCCCATCAATCGGCTTTTTTAAGTGCTGATTTTTCATGACGGCCATGTTTTACTCGTAACTTCTTGAAGGGGCATTTCATATGAAAATCAGGATTTCCAAGAATTTCACTGATTCCATTAAGTGAACTTAGAAGAAAATTGATTGGTGATGTAAGAAAGGCTAATGGCTTCCATTTCCCCCAAAGACGGAGACTTAAACTGTCAGATGACCGGGTGTGAGCTGGCTGACATTTTACACAGCAGTTACCATTCCGTATTACAGCTCTAACCTATATGCAACCACAGCTGTGGTACAGCAGGCGACCCTGCCGTGTCATTCACATCCGCCTAACTCCTCAGTGCACTGCAAGTTGAGGTGTGTGGGTTATACCAGAGCCGTGATGGTGTACCCACAGCAGCCAATAAAAACTGCGAAAGCCTGAAGCTATAGTGCAGTGAGAATTCCCACCAGCTAATGCAAAAACACAACAGAAAACATCCTAACCATGTTACTGGAAGGTGTTTTAAACATTATAACACTGACTGTTTACTGCTAATCCATGCTTCCACCATTTTGAGTGATGGCAGGAGAGGCAGGAGTATGTCTGCGGTGTGAGGCTAACTCTCTCCGAGCAAGCTGGGGGAGGGGAGTTCATGTTTCTCATCTCTGTGGCAGTTTGCGATTTTCCTCCTCCATCAGTGCTCAGTTATTTTCACACATTCTGCATATTAAATACAAAATATTCTTCTCAACTGAGACCATCTCTGAGCGCTGATCCAAAGAAGGGTAGCAACTGAAGTAACGCCAATTTCTGCAGGAAAGAGGTTTTATGTCAAAACACTACGCCTAATTACGGCTTCCCTTTGACGACGAAATTGCTGTCGGACGTTTACTACAAAAGGAGTAATTCATGAGCCGTTGGCGGGCTGGCGGTCGGTGTAATACCCATAATTTGGGTTTGAGCATTCACACTTGGCCTGTTGTGCAAAAACAAAAATGCTTTGTTTTGTTTTTCTCGAGCTTCTTGGCAACGCAGCGCTTCTGTATCCTCGGCGGTTTGAGCGATACAGAGGACAGGGAAGCTTTGCACTCAAGTCAAGAAAAATCCATAAAAGGTCCCAATTAATGCCGTTTTACTCCCTCCAAAGTTATTGTACTCTTGGAAGGCCAAGCTTTATAAACTTTTTTTTGCGAAAAAATAAATAAATAAACAAATAATGTCTTGGCCTTTCACTGCATTTTGTTCACACTCCTCTGAGGAGAGTGCCCTCAATGCTAATGAGCTCTGATTGGTTGGCAAATAGAGCTGAACAGGAAGAAGGTAATGTTAGTGCTCGTGGGAGAAGAGGTGATTGGAGGATGGCTGTGGGAGGGAGCAGGGCACACAGGCAGAACTGGTCGGTCTCAGCTGTGTAAAGTGGGCTGGTTTATGATATTCGAATAGAAAACGGCAGGAATTTCAAACCCCGTGTTTCGGTAGCTAAAGAGGAAGAGGAGGCTCCAGCGGCTGAAGTGGGGGCTCTTCAGTGGCAACCTTCTCACGCTGTTAGATACAGTGGAGCCCATGTGTACAGGTGGACTGAGCTGGGAAAAAGTGTTTTCCATGATGTGGGTCCTTTAATTTCTTCCCACACCTCCACCTTCCCCAGTTTAATTGACCTCTGTCACAGAGCCTCACCCAGATACACCAGCGAATCGGAAAGTTATATCTGCCTGTGAAGTCAGCAGGATAAGCAAAGGTGGAAGCTGTCCGATTCTGCACAGCGGATTTACAGACTGTTGTGCATCCCTAGCAACCCTCAGACGGCATATTTGTGATTCCTGCTGGTATTACTCTGCCTTGGCTCGTCTAGGTATTGGCAAGAGGAGGCTACATTTTCCACATTCCCTTTACCTTCGCAGAGGGAAAAAAATTCGAACAATAAATCAAGAGAGCAAATGCATCCCACAAACATGCAGGAGAAGATCAGGATTCACAGAAAGTGTATTTTATTAATCTGATACAGAATCTGACTTCAATTCATAACAATAGAGGCCAGTTTCTTAAACTGAGAGAAGACATATGGCGCTGATTTGGGCCAAATATAACGTTCATAGCGATATACTCTCTTCATCAGCGTCAGGACCGCTCCAGTAAAGCCAGGCTAACAGCGGCTGCCGCTTCACCGTACTGCAGCAGCCGGCACCAGTACTGCAGCCACAGCTGAGCGCCTTCTCGCAGCATGAGCCTTTCCAGAAATACACACACCATCAGTCAAAAGTTTTTAAACACCCCACACATTACAAGCTGTAAGGTAAAAAAAAAAAAAAACCTATATAGATACCTTTTGTTTAAAATATTAAAATCTTTCATTAATCTGCTTGACGATGAATTCTGGCTTCTTTAGTACCTTGAAAATAGCGCCACAGACACTGTAGTTCAGCTGGATTGTTTATACTTGTATAGGCTGTTAAATGACGCCATGAACAAACTTAGGTGTCCTCATGGGTAGGAACATATGCGCCAAGTTTAAGCTTCATCAGTCCAGTGGTTTCAGAGTAGACGATGTTTACAGACAACGCTGACGCCGACGACACCCACAACGGACAGACGGCCCATGACATAAGCCCATCGGACCTCAGGTCCTGGTGAGCTAAAAATTTAGGCAACTATGAATATCCTGTGAAATTATACATCAAATTTTGTACCTCATAGTTCAAGAGAGTAATACCCAGAACATCACACTCCTTCAGTCAGCTCCCACCAACATTCTTCCAACAACACGTACTGGTCCCAGGTAAGCAGCAAGCATGTATCTGGCCAATGTACATGATGTAATTGAACACTTGCTCCCCCATTACAGGCTCTTTTAGCGGTGGACAGGGCATTCAGACTGGACTGAGGCTAAGTCCCATTAGCAGCAGGGTACCACCTTTGGAACAGCCTTTGCAGCCCACGTGCATTAATGTGCCTTGGGGGCCCCGCAAACCCCGTTGGTGGTTCGTGGTTAGTCCCTCTACACATGCAGTCGGTACTCAACGCATTCAGACCGGGAGCACCCTCATACCCTGCTGTTTTGAATGTGTTTCGACCCGGCCATGAAGTCGCTTAGGTGCAACATCTCCCGTATGCAGCACATACGCCACAAGAACCGGAGGTTTGCTTACTGCCTGAGGTCTGTTTTCCCACCAAGGCATGCGCCAGTGTTACGTGAGAATCAATGATTTTTTCCTTCATCTGGGAGAGGTCATAGTGTTTTAGCTGACTGGTGCATACATTAGATCCCATCTCCAAAAAAAACGACAAATTGTAAAATCTGATACACCATTTCATTTCCCAGGAGCAGCCAACAAGCCAGTCTATTTCAGCTCAGCTCATTTGCGTTTAAACATTTTAATCAATACTCTTTATTACTTGATAACAGACAGAAGCTCATTCATTCCGCATGGGCTCAGAATAGTGTGAGAACTTCCAAATAAAAACAAGCAACCTATGTCTAAGTGCAAAAGGCCATATTTACAACAGCATTACTGTTTGGGCACGAAAGCCTTTGCTACTGGATCAGAGTGTATTTACCTCAGATTTTCATAGCTGTTGCAATGGATTAAAATCGGTATTCGGGACAGATCGCAAGTAACTTTATTATGGACACAAAGTTAAATCTGTTCATGCAAACATGTAAGTTGGGTGAGCTCGCCAATACAGGCTGGATATCACATCAATGCTGACCAGCATTTTATCTACTGTAATAAAACATTCACACTTTCCCCGCCACTGGCAAAGTTTTCCGTCAGTCAGTGTTTTCACTGTAATATGGTGGCGGTTGTTGTTACAGATCATCTGACAAAAATAGGTCAAATGAACAATCAAATAGTGCATTCTGGTGCACCTTGCAATCATGTAAAGACGGAAATCACGTTTTTTTTTTTTTAAGCAAGTTCTGTGATGACAAGCTTTTTCACGAGCTGAGATGAATCTCTTCAATACAAGTGAACAACTCGAAAACAAGGCAGCAGGTCAACGTTTAAATAACATCCATGTGCTTTTTTTGGCTTTTTGTCCAAAATGAGGGGTTTTTTTATGAAAATGATCAACATTCAAGGGTTTATTAAAAAAAAAAAAAAAAAGACCTCCGTGGGAATTAAATGATTTCTTGCATCTATAACAAGAGGCCCCATTCCTTCTGTTCACGTATTAATTGCACTGAATATTCCGGAGGAGTTGAAAGATTAGTGAATACTGTCGAACAAGCTAGCGGAGGCTTGCAACTTAAAAAAAACTCTGGTGGGGAATAGTTAAGCAGAGCTCAGCTCTTTGGTGTGCATCTGAAGAGGTGAAAACAGGCAAAACTTTTCTGATTGCACACAGAGCCTCGTTCCCACAGAACAAAAACCCTTTTAACAATGAGATCCATCTCACAAATATGACAACAGAGATCAGAGCCCAGAGAAGACCCAGAGTCTTCCATTAAACATTACACGTCACCATCAGGCAAACACTTATTCAGGGCAGCAGAGGATATTTTTGCACATCATCTATTTATTCAGCTGGCATTATTTACTCCAGGAATAACCTCCAGGCAAGCAAATAGAAAAGTTGTACTAAAGGACGCAGACTCACACAATAGCCTAGTAACTGGAGGATATGGAAGAGGAACTTGATCCACACGTCCATCCATCCCATTCCTTTACAACTATGGTGAATTAGCTCATAGCTGTGAGTTTCCCTGAATTCACATCTTTTTAAAAGCAGCTACAGACTCAGAAATTTCATAATTCACACTCTGTACATTCATTTTTTTGCAATAATTTTTCTCTCAGTTAAATTAAAGGGCAAAAGAAAAAACTTTCTGCTGAAACTTGAAATTAAATGCAGTTCCAATTTAGCAGGACTGAGATGCATCTCTATTGTAATTATGGCGCATTACAATGCTGCCCTTCACCGAGTACAGACTGTATTTGCAGATCAGCAAACTGGAGTTTTCTCTTTCTTCTGTCTGAGAGCACAACGTCCTTTCCTTGGCACCTGGTTATTTGGATGTAAAAGCATGCTATATAGTTTATAAATATTTTTTATTGGGTGTCACCAACCGTATAATTGCGGTTGAGAACATTTCATTTCTTTGATTGGACCAATCTAGGCAAGAGGACCAAAACTAGTACAGCCACAATAAAGATAATGTTTTGAAAGTCACTTTGACTGCAGGCCCAAGAAAGTTTAAACAGCGAAAAGGTCACAAGAAGTTTAAGCTCTTAGTGTCTTCACATAAAAATGGCAGTAAAAGCTGAGTAACAGCGGAACAGAACTGGCGGAACAAAGGTCACCTATTCACATACATTTTACATAACTCTATTCTGACATTTTTACGGTAAGAAATGTCATAAAGATTTGAGTTCTCAATAAAGATGCTACAAAAGCATAAGTAGACCATCTGTGAAATAAATGAGGTTAAAGAGTTCCTTCCTCGCTTCTGCTACAGGACACAATAGTATCAGCTACCACAGAATGTTATTTGTCTTTCGTGTTAAAGTCTTAATCGCTGCCAAATTTGTTTCAAACAAAGGCAAGTGGAGTAGGAGCTTTAAATTAACGTCCGAGAGCAAGATGGATAAACCGTGATAAAGCAGGTTTTTCAAGGTGATATTGAACATGGATACAAACTTCCCATTAACCCCTGGTGTCAAGAACATAGAAGCAATAATCTCATGGGCAGACAGGTTTCCCATCTAGTTTGGCTTTCAGAAAAACTGCATAATTAAAACAAAGCATATTCACACTTTTTTTTTAATTTACGAAAGCACGAATAGAGCTAAAAATGGGCTATATGAGGCTTACATTGAGAGCTGTGTCACGGAAGCTAACGAGGAGTGTAACTTAGCAGGCTAACAGGTTCGAACAGGTAATTTTGCGTGACGATAGCGAAACTAACAGAACCGTTTCCCCCAGCTGATTGCATGGGAATAGGTCCACCCTAAACAGCCCCCAAGAACAGTCCTTTTAGTGGCCTCAGTGCGTCGTGAGCATATTCTCCTACCTCCCGAATCTTGTCCCGTTTCTCCTTGACGTCGGGGTCCCCGGGGTCCCCGTCGCCCACCCCCACCAGTTTGGGCATGGGCACCGGCGGGAGGGGCTTGCTGTGCTCCTTCTTCTTCAGGTCCTGCGCCAGCTTGGTCTTCTCCGTGCGGATCTCCGCCCGCAGCTCCTCACGGGACTTCCTCAGCTTCTCCTTGGCCTCCTCCAGCGCTCGCTCGTGATCCGCCCTGATCTTATTCTGCAGGCTCTCCTCCTCCTCTCTGCAGGGGAAGAACCGTACATATACATGAATAATCGCCAAAGCGGACCTTCAGCACTTCCTCGAGAGAAGGACTGACTGGTGGCTACATAGCTTTATATTTTGGTCGTCCGCAATAATAATTGAAAATTTCCAAAAAGTGAAAACAAAAAAAAGCAACATTCCACACAACCCTCAGGGGAAGAATAAAGGATATAAACGCAAATATGATTTAATCATTTCAAATAATGTTTTACTCATGAAAAAACAACCGAGAATTGAGGACATTTTAGTCACACTAATATTTCAACTATTTCCTGCAGCAATCTCTGATTACATAGCTAACCCCGCATCCGAGTATCACACATCATCATGCGAGAGTACTCATTAAGCCCTTAAACCCTGCTTTTTGCAACCTTTATTCCCTTTGTCATGCAATAACTGGTAATTAATTCTGCTAAATTACAGCAGATTCAAACAGCAAAAAGGCACATGTTTGGCACCTCGCACAGTGGCTGATCTTAAACAAGTTCTGCAGAAAAACAGTGAAACGCTGGCTTACATAACCTCTGCTCGACTCGCTGAATTCCCCGCAGTGATTAGTGTCATTTGTGATGGTGCGAAAGAAGCATATTCAGGTACTGAGGAGCGAAACAAGAATACTCCACCATTCATAACCAGCCCTGATGCAGTGCGATTGACATACGGCTCATATTCACAGTGCGTGTGCCATGCCATGGCAGTCTGCCGATTCTCGTAAGCAGCAGTGGGTACTGCATACGCAATGGCCATTTGCTCAGTTCCCAATACATTACACCGGCCACAGCAGAGGCCCACAGCAATACTAGTGCTGCTCGACATCACGCGGTCACGATCATATGGCGTTTAATCATTTAATCCTTTGAAGAGTTGGCACTTGGCACCTTTTTTTTTTTTTTTTTTTTTAATAGAAAATCAGTGTTGTACAACTCAACTGCATTCAAGCACCATCAGTGATTGTTACATCAGTGCTGGACTGTTCAGTTCAGTAAAAGCATTCTAACTGCCTAAGGTCAACTCCCACTCTGAATACAGTACAAGACAATAGACAAGCACAGGGACCCACAGCAGGCTACATCAATTACCATTGTATCACACTGCATTAGACTGTGCAGTTTTACAGTTGATATACAGTCTCTGAAAGGTGAAAATCAGTATAGAATGATGGAGTCAATCGCAACCATTCAGACCCGCACAGTCACAAGGACAGCAGGACAGTAAATCTAACTCCAACACACAGACAGACGGACATGCTGCTTTTACGTGACGGTGACAATTCCATTGGCATGACTCCAAGGTAATGGCCATGTGCTGAGTAAATCTGCAATGATTTCTTCTCCACAACCCAGACTCATGGATGAAACTGCACCGAACACCAGCCATTTCAGCAGCTGCTCGGTCCCTAGTCAGGTTGACAGTGTGAAATTGGATCATCTCATGGCTTTCTGACACTCTTTAGCACAGCTTACATTTTCCATGCTTTCAGTCCACTAACACATTTCAGTGACTCTAACACAGGAGTAGCCTGATAGAAGACATGGCAGAAGAGTTCAACCTGATATTATCAGCCATTTGTGAGAGCCAGGGCTGTAAGTGGCTTATTAAACCTAACAGAGCTAAACACTGCCTTATCAGCTGAACCGCTAACCCAGAATGTAAGCTAATGCAGTCAGACCAATAGTCTGAGGACAAAGTCACGAACCAACTGCCATGAACTGATAATTAACTGAAGATACAAAATTGCCCGCACTCGGGAGAGTACCCTCACTGCTCGATTGATGCCTTCGTTATCCTCGGCATTAACTCCACCATCTTTCACAAAATCTCATCTTCAGTCGCATCCCAGCACTTTCTCAACACTTCTCTTAGATCTGTTGCAACAAGATTTTTGGCCGTTTTCCCCTTTGTCTGAGAGTTTCTATGTGCTGCGAAACAGACAAACTGGCCAAGATGCCGCAATCTAAAGAAATTCAAGAACAGGGGACAAAACAAAGAAACAAAGTCACTGACATCAATCAGTCTGGAGAGGGTTCATAGCCATTTCTACGACTCTGGGACTCCAGCAAACCATGGTGAGAGCCATCATTCACAAATGGAGAATATTTGCAACAGTGGTGAGCTCTCCCAGGAGTGGCCGGCCAACCAAAATTCCTCCGAGAGCGCATTGAGGACTCATCCAGGAGGTGACAAAAGATCCCAGACTAGGGCTGGGCGATAAATGTATCGCGATAATTTTTAAGCGCAATATAAGTAACTGCCTCTATGGGGCAGACAGACGAGCTTGATTACCTTTTCTATGCCACATACCTTTAATTTAGTGTTGAACTAACATCAGAGGCCATTTGAAATTCTTCCGGGAAGAAAAGTGCGATTTGAAGTCTGCTTATTACCAGCGAGGCTGGACAGCTGCCTTCACCTTGGCATCATTAGCTAACCTTAAATCAATTCCCGCGTACTTTGCCTAACTTGCAATCAAGCCATTTATTCAGCCAACTGACCAATCAAAACCAAAATCTGGCCAATAATCAATCAATCTTTTTATTTAGACTCAGGTCCATCAAAAAAAAGAAAAAGACAAACATACAACAATATTTAAAAAAGACAATAATAGACAATAATGATTAAGAAGAGATAATGAGAAGCAGACAGACCTAACCAGGCTGCCGTGTTAGATTGAAAGAATGTTAATAATCTGAATAAATAGCAGACCTCTGAATTCCGCCTCTCATCGTGAAACTTTAACATACTATTCAAAAGGATTTCTTAAAATAAAATCATGTTAAGATGGCCCTGGTTTTTAAGCATTTAAAAATATATGCAAAGTGGAAAACATTGTGTGAAGCATATCGAACGTGAATGTGAGAGAGAAATTATTTTCACATTGCAAGCAATGGACAAATGCACCAAAGACTTGGCAAGCACGTTCAGGAAAATCTGTGCCGCAAATGCGTGAACAATTTACATGTCATATTCGATACGCTTAAACAAAATGTTTTCCACCTTCACTGCAGGCTATTTAAACGCTCAAAAGTAACCAAAATCAAGAGCTATGAATTACTTTATTTCAAATTAGTCCTGTTCAATTATTAATTCGGTGCATTTGTCTATTGCGTGCAATGCGAAAATAGTTTCTCACATTCACATTTGATATGCTTCACAAAATGTTTTCCACTTCGCTTATATTTTTAAACGCTTTAAAACCAGGGCCATCTTAAAATGATTTTATTTTTCAGAAATCTTTTTAATAATAAGTAAAAATGCAATGATGAGAGGTGGAATTCAGAGGTCTGCTATTTATTCAGATTATTGACATTCTTTCAGTCTAACACCGTAGCTTGGTTAGGTCTGTCTGCTTCTCATTATCTCTTCTAAATCATTATTGGCCACATCTTGGTTTTGATTAGTCAGCTGGCTGAATAAATGGCTTGATTGCAAGTTAGGCAAAGTACACGGGAATTGATTTAAGGTAAGCTAATTACGCCAAGGTGAAGGAAGCTGTCCAACCTTGGTGGTAATTAGCAGACTTCTAATCACACTTTTCTTCCCAGAAACATTTGAAATGAACTCTGATGTTTGCTCCACACAGCATTAGGTATAGAAAAGGTAATAAGCAGGCTCGCCTGTCTGCCCCATAGTGGCAGTTACTTTTATTGCGCTTAAAATTATCGCGATACATTTATCGCCCAGCCCTAACCCAGACTAACATCTAAAGAACTGCAGGCCTCTTTCGCCTCATTTAAGATTCATGATTCCTCCATCAGAGAGAGACTGGACAAAAATGGCATGTATGGGAAATCTGCACCACTAAAATCACTGCTGACCAAAAAAAAAACTTAAAGACCTGTCTGAAACTTGCTAAAAAACATCTTGATGTCCCCCAAGACTTTTGGAATAATATTCTGTGGACTGATGTGTCAAAAGTCAAACTTTATAGAAGACATGGGTCCTGTTACATCTGGCGTAAAGCTAACACAGCATTCCACAATAAGAACATCACACCAACAGTCAAACACGGCAATGGTCAGTGTCATGTTCTGGGGCTGCTTTGCTGCTTTAGGATCTGGGCAACTTTCCATAATTAATGGGACCATGAATTCTATACAAGAAAATCCAAAAAGGAAAATATCAGGCCATCAATCAGTGACCTAAAGCTCAAGTGCGGTTGGGCTCTGCAGCAGGACATTGATCCGTAGCCTGCAAGCAAGTAAACCTCTAATGGCTCAAAATTCAACAAACTGATTCTTCAAACCGTAGGAGTGAATGCCTTCGAGCAAATACGGAGAAGCACAATATTCATTCTTACATTAAGAAATGTTTCTTGTCTCAAATTACACAATACACCTTTAACAACTGCTGCTATTAAATCGAGTACAATAAACTCAAAATAATCAGAAAAGGCAGACTTATCAAAGAAATAAATACAAGACATTTCAAGACTGTTTCTTCAAGCTCATGATTCTCATTATGTTGGGGGGGTATTATTCTCATTTTGTTGAGCGGGCCAAATTCCATCTTCCAGTACCTTTCCTATTTTTCCGTTGTTTTTTTTTTTTTTTAAAATGTATGTAAAACACAATTCATATTGAGACTAAAATAGTCTTGGTCAATGTATGGGAAACACTGTCATTTCACAAAAAGGCACAACCAGAAGTCGTAGCAGTCTTGGTCACTTGAGAAATTAGCTTAACGAACGGCAAATTTACCTGCTTGGCAGCTCAAACACAAGCACTTCGATAATTCTCCGCTGCTGTGCAGTTGTGGGACTGCAAGAGCAGAAGTATCACAGAGGTCCCATTAAACCAGCTGTGTTTCCAGCGAGACAATGACCCAAAGCTGAATTCAGGGAGGTACCGCAACCTCAGCACCATGGTCACATGATAAAACAGTCATGTCTCCGGTCTTCAGAAAATATCCTGCCCTGTAAAGGCGGTACAGCCCCCCATTCAGAATGCGACTGAACCAACGGTCTCACTCAGTCTGCTGTTGGTAACAATGGCTGGACTGGCGTGACTTTGATACTAACGCAATGCATCAGACATCCACCAACTGACAAGATATCCTGTGTCTCGACTAAAATAGCCTATAGCTTCACTGTGTGTGCATTCCTCAGAGAGGACTCAGAGTGATGATCCCATCAACGGTGAGAAGGAAGTACAAAGCCTATGGCAGCATTTAAGCCACAACACAAGAGAGAAATGACTGTGTCAGGCATCAGAAGCCTGGACCCATGTCCCTCTGTCCTACTCTTGCCAGCCGTTCCTTGATCAGGCTCTTAACTTCCCAATGTCTTTTCTCTCCTTTACAGTTTCTCTCTTTCCACAGCTTGTTTATCACCCCTCTCCGTGGCCTCACAGTCTTCTAAAAACATGATTTCCACAGCCTTAGTGCCTCAGTGATTTCCCTCACATCACGTCAGATGCACCATCATGAGCCTGTCTGCTATCTGCCAGGCTCATTTATACAGAGAGACAAATGCAGGTCAGAACAATCACTGCCTCTCCCTCAAAGCTCAGAGTCTAACCAAAACCCTCACCCCACCGCGCCCACTTATAATCCCCTGCAATCAAACAAGCCCTCAAACCCTGAATCCATGCAGCGTACATGCCCAGGAATAACCAATCATGGCACCCATGCAGTGAGCACGCCCAGGCATAACCAATCATGTCACGCCCGCGCAGTGTTTTCACCGCCTTTGAAAACAGGAGTTATGTTGAGCAAAGTAGGAGTTGCCCTCTTGGAAGGTCTAAGGTCATGACCCCATCCAGAAAATTTTGAAATTAGAGAAATCCAAAAATCCATTTTCCAGCATTTTGAGAAAGAAAATGGCAATATTATCCCCATATAAGCCCTCCACGGACACAAGTTTCAGGGATGTGAGCAGGGTTTGAAAAAAAAAAAAAAAGAAGAGGGAAATATACTGTCAGCACAAGGTGCAGGTTAACGAGGGAGGTCCCGTGGGGGACTCCAAGAAAATTTCTGAAAATTGGAAACGCAATTCATACAATCTGGTGCATTTTCGCACCATACAAATAACGTCTAATTGTCAGAAAATGACCAAGTCTTGTTAGGGTGCTTATCATATAAATATGCACAATCACTGGTAGAAGTAGATGAATTTCAATGTCAGTGTCTCAGACAGCATTTTCCAATCCTGACTAAGGTCAAGGGATCACACAACACATCAGTCCTCTCATCATATTCATAGAAATATTTAGAAAATCAGTTACATGACATAACTTGTAGTTCAGTTTTCCCTAAGGGACACTAACCTACGTATCTAGCAGTGCAGATTCAGAAGCAGCGAGGGAGACACGGAGAAACGTTAAAGTGCAGAGTGCAGGAAAGTTTGTTGTCAGGAAAAATAAATGCAGAATGAACACTGATGAAAATCCACCCGGGGCATTAATAATATAAATAACGGGGCAAGCGGAGGAGCTTCGCTATTTTTGGAATCAGACCTGACGCCATGACCATACAGTTGCCTAAATTCAAAGCCATGAGCAAAGCAACGTCAAGGTTTGCAGAATTATCATTGTCTAAACAGCAATAATTCTCACCTTGGTCCATGCTCAATTGACAATCAAGCACTTGATTCGCACAATTACAAATGAGAATCGGAAGACGGTCCAATTTATTTTTGTACTGTTCTGTCGGCAGGCGCATTTTGAGATTAAAATGACCAGGAAACAGCACAGATTCACCTGCGTGCGTTTGCCAGATTATTTTTATAGGCTTACATTTGACGATTTGATGTGAATACGAAAATAAGTCACACCTCACGGTGGATAGGCTTAATGAAATGTTTTCCACATTGCGTCGGCCTATATTGTAATATTTTTGAAAACCAGGACCGTATTAAAATGGTTTTATTGTTATTGGTTATTGGCACTCTTACACGGAAGCCTTGTTTGGTATGTCCACTTTTTATTATCGCTTTTTAATCATAATATGCTACATGCCGGTTGTACTTGTTGGCTAAATAAATTGCTTTAGGGATCCGAACGCCAATTATTCGCACGACAGATTAGTGCATTCAAAATCAATGCGAAGACGCGAATGCACGCGATGTATTCGCGTCTTTGCATTGACTTTGAATGTTATCTGTCGTGCGAAAAAATCGTTTCACGTTCGGTGGAAAAGCCGCTTTAGTTCGGCAAAGTAGCTACTCAGGAATAGATTTAGGGTATGCTAATTATGTCAAGGTGATGGAGCTGACTTCGAAGCGCCAAAAGCATTTTAAACGGCCACTGAAGTTTGACAGCCATTTTTTCAAGACTGCAGTTGGATGATACGTGGATGATACGTGGTTTGGCTTTAAAGGGTTGCCCCAAAACTAATCTTGGTTTATGCTGGAATGCCGTCGGCATGCTGCTTTCTCTCCGTGCAGGCTTTTATTTGTGTGCAAATGTGCCTCGGATGGGCTTGCATCGCTGCCTGCCTGTTTGATATGACATTATAATTGAGCAGTATCATCTTCTGGGTTGCGGTTTGACATTGTTGCATCCGTAGTTCAGGGCCATGTGGAGTCAAAAAAAAGCACTTAAGGTGCACTTATTTTGCTTATTTTGTCTTTTTACCTTTTTTTATTAAACTGCACTTTAATGGCCAGTTGTTTTTTTTTTTTTTTTTTTTGAATTGCTACAATAAAGATTTCAGTTTGTGGGAATAAAATCGTGCCAAAGAATCGTGATCTTAATTCTAGACAAAAAATCGTGATTCACATTTTTTCCAGAATCGTGCAGCCCTAGCTACTATCATTGATTATATCTCGCCAACTTTAACTTCATTTTTGATAGCTGGACGTGCTACTAAAGCTACATCTCTACGCACAATCAATGTATACATAGCAGTATTTCCGTTTGGAACTTGCTTTCAGTTATCAATATCCAGTTTGTCTAAAAATCTGGACAATTTTGCACTAAAATTTTCGCTTTAAAAATTATTTTTCCGTGCATGATAAAAATGTGAAAATGCAATATGAAAAATGCAGACATTTTCACATCCCTGATATACAGGTCTGTCTAATGCAACTGCTGTACTCAAACCTCAGTGGAGCTTCAGGCCTATTATAAATTCTAGTGGAGATCCCAAGGGAACAATGATCCCTAAAATGTGAGATGCTAAATTACCAGGAAATAATTATAAAATGGAGCACAAGATCAAGATATTTTCCATTTTATGTAATGCTGAGGCCATAAAAACATGGCTTCCTGGGTTTCAATATTTCTCCCAATAGATGTGTGATGTAGCTTCAGTGAAGTGCTGCAACTAGCAGAAACAAAATATATACTACTCAAAATTTGATAGGGATCATAGGAATTTTTTTGTGAAATGACATGCAAATTTGGTAACTGCCACTGATGAACAATATATTGGATAAATGACATGCAGTCAGACACAAAACACATTTGCACGTGCATTTCATGACATTAAATGAGCTTGCAGCCTCACATTTTGGCTTTGACTAACACTTCAACCATTTCAACTCAGACGTGTGTGTTGCTTGTTGGTGAAAATTTGGAAGTTCCCAAATTTTTTGCATTACATTTAGCAATAACAATGTCTCCTCAACGTCTTAGATGTCAATTGACTTCAGAGCAATTGGGAAGATGCATCGGAATGCTTGACTCTGGCTTCTCACTGGCGCCACGTTGCT
Organism: Gymnothorax javanicus; assembly: GCA_029692085.1. Classification (NCBI taxonomy): domain Eukaryota; kingdom Metazoa; phylum Chordata; class Actinopteri; order Anguilliformes; family Muraenidae; genus Gymnothorax; species Gymnothorax javanicus. The sequence continues at coordinate 55,269,307 of CM056205.1, read as the reverse complement.
AATGCACTTAACGTCAGCCAAAGCGTTGTGAACAGAGCGTGGAACCGGCATCAAACGTTTGGTACAGCAGCACACAGTCATGGGGGTGGTCGTCAGAGATCGACTACACAACGACAAGACCACTTTCTCACACTTCAGGCACGGCGTCATCCTTTCTGGACAGCCACCACCCCACGAAATGACCTTCATAACGCCTCGGGGTCAGGGTATCCACTCAGACGATCTGGAATCGTCTTCATACTGCCGGCCTCAACTCAAGAAGGCCATGTGTTGAATCCCACTGACCGCGCGTCATAGGCGTGACCGTTTGGATTGGGCTCACGATCATGTCACATGGACACACAACGATTGGGCTCCAGTTCTCTTTACTGATGAGTCCCAATATTGCTTGGACTTTACTGACAGGAGGCAAAGGGTGTGGCGAAGACAACGTGAGCGATTTAATGATGCCTACATCAACGAACACGACCATTATGGTGGCGGATCAACTATGGTCTGGGGAGGAATAAGCAGGAACGGCAGAACGGACCTGCATGTCATGGGGAGAGGGACGATGACAGGGGTGCGGTACAGGGATGAGATTCTCAATGTGTACGTAAGACCATACGCTGGTGCCGTTGGCCCTGATTTCATCTTGATGGATGATAACGCCAGTCCCCATCGTGCTAGGGTGGTGAATCAATTCCTAGAGCAGGAGACAATTGTCTGCATGGACTGGCCAGCGTTAGCGGACCTAAACCCTATCAAGCATGTGTGGAACATGCTGCAGGTCGCCATTTCCGGTCGTAGGGCACAACCCAAAACTCTAGAAGAGCTCGGAAATGCCCTTGTTGAAGAATGGAACAACATTCCAATTGCAAGCATCCGGGTTCTGATTGACAGTATGACCCGACGTTGTCAAGCCGTCATTCAAGCTAGGGGAGGCCATACCCGTTATTGACATTAACTGTGGTAATGAAACATCAAACGAACACTGTCTGTTTTCACTTTACATGTCAGAGATGAAACCATGACGTGTTCGTGAAAGCCAAAAGTGTGAGGCTGCCCGCTCATTTAATGTCATTAAATGCACTTGCAAATGTGTTTTGTGTCTGACTGCATGTCATTTATCCAATATATTGTTCATCAGTGGCAGTTACCAAATTTGCATGTCATTTCACAAAAAAATTCCTATGATCCCCATCAAATTTTGAGTAGTATATGTAGTAATGCGACATAGTCCGATATCCTCAGAAATGCCTTTTCTGACTTTAAATCGACTTAAGGATAAACTTAAGTTGTAAAGTTTCTGTAAGATGCAATGGACGACAGATTATTTGGAATACACTCCTGCAGTGCACATGCCCAGGCATAACGTAGCGTAAGACCCTGAGTTATCTTCACCCAAGCACTGCCCTCATCCAGCCATAAGTAATCACAAAACCCCTCAATCACCACCACTCCAGCGTTGCCCTTGTCCAAGCATAAGGCACAATACAAAAGGTATAAACCGCACCCATCTCTCTTTCTCCATAAGTGCCCCTGTCCCCAGCAGATAAACTGCCATCAGGCAGAGTGCGATAAGGGAACATCAGCCACAGAATAATGTAGCTACAACATACCGTCGAGAGCAGCAGTGAGTCCGAGAGCTTGGAGTCGCTGGCGTTCTGTCAGATACACAAGAAGACTTGCAAGAAGACTGAGCAAGCTAATAAGTTTTGTGTTTATTTAAACTCCATAGATGACATTAGCTTGACAATAATCGTGGAATTAATTAAAGTCACATTAGCCAATGTCGCTACTGCCCGCAACCACAATTCTCAGGGCATACACAGAGTTGTGTGTTTCAGCATCGCTAAATCAAAGTAGGGCAAAAAAACTAAGCTCCCTCCTTCACATGACATTGAGACTGTAGAAATAAGTACAATAAAGTGGTGAATGCACAAGAAAATGTAGAGACAGTTGTGTATAGTCTCTATACCTATAGCTGCGACAAAGGTTGGCTCAATCACGGAAAAAGCAGAGGGATATGGAGACACCTTAAGTAATTTATACAGAGCAGATCTTTGACATTAGATCTGGCAGTACTGGAGATTTAGTGCTGCGAAACCTAGATCAGGCAAGCAAAATTAAATTACATTAGTGGGATATCTGAGTTTGAATCTCATCCAAATTTTAGTCCATCAATATCCTAGAAATTATTTTGCAGTTTATTCCAGTAACTTCTCCCCCCTAAAAAAAGAAAAACGAAAAACAGCGACACGGTTCCCTTTTAAACTGACAAGGACAACCTTTTTTGCATTTCGGCTTCAGTAAAGCACACAGGCAAGGTTTGCCATTTCATTTTTTTTTTTTGGACATTGGTAGGTGGCCCCATTTTGAGTTTTAGGGGCGCTTGCCCCTTTTTGATCTAATTCCCACATAAAAAATTGATGCGTATGTGTGGATATTTATCAGTCTTTACATCTATATCATGGATGGATGGATGGATGGAGAAATAGACCTGTATGGATACCTATTCATCTGTCCATGATGTTGATGTAAAGACTGATAAATATCCAATGGATGGACTATAGATGTAATTGGAGTACATCCACGTCAAAAGATTCTAGATCCATGTGTCACAACACGTCCTTTTCATGACATCCATTTCTTCTTCAAAAAAAAAAAAAAAAAAAAGAGAACAGAAATACTGATTTGTCTACGGGGCATTCCGTGGTATTTGCGACATGGCAAGTTTTTTTTTTCCAGAATTTTCATGAAATAGCTGGTGTAAGTGTTAGTTGACACCCAAAGGTTTCTGAAAAATGTATTTTGGCTTCATGGATCATTGCACTCATGGCAATAATGCGCCGTTGTTGATTTCATGACTGTGACTGGCATCAACATATGGAATTTTGTTTAAATTTACATTATTCAAGGTAGTCGTGCCAGGCATTGGACTTACATGCGTGCATTTACGTTGTATAACAATTCCGTACATGCTTATACAGGTGCTGGTCAACGAATTAGAATAATTTGAAATAGTGCAATCATTAAATTTTTTTCATGCATTTTTTGTGCAGAAAGCAAATCAGGTGTTCACCGCGCCTGTCCTACTTGTTAGAGTAATCACAGAACTCGCTACCTGTAAAAAATTTGCTCAGCTGAGCTTTCCAAAAGGCCCATTTAGGCCATTTAACTGTGACACTGTTGTTTTATTGAATTAGAATAATGGAGAAACCGTTTCACTGAATTAGAATAATTTTTATTATAATTAGAATCATCACTTTCTCAGTATTTTGTGGCTGCCCCCTTAGCTTGCATGACTGCCTGAAGTCTCCGCTGCATCGATTTGACCAGCTTGTCGCAAGTTTCCGTGACTCACAGCTTCCCAGGCAGTGGCGATGTTCTGCTTCAGTTGGTCCATTAGTCGGCTTTCTGTCGTGAATTTTCCGCTGAATGGCCCAAAGGTTTCCAATGACATTGAGGTCAGGCGAGTTGGCGGCCATGCCAAAACTTCAAGCTGTTTTTCGGCTAACCAATCTTTGGTCGACTTTGCCGCATGAGGCGGTGCAAGATCCTGTTGAAATATGAGGTCTTCTTCGCGAACTGTTCCTCAACAGTCGGAATCAGGAACGTTCCAGACCATCTTGGTATACGGCAGCATTGACAGTCTTCTTGAGGAAGCAGAGTTTCCCACACCGGCGGACATGCATCCCCAGACCATAACGCTCTTTTTGACGGATCTTTTCACGCACCCATGGTTGTAGGTTTCGCCACCACGACGCCAGACACGAGGACCTTGGTCACCGAAGGAGATGCAAAAGTGTGATTCGTCACTTTTCTGCCAGTCTTCAGCAGTCCACTCGCCCGTGTTCTTTGGCCCACTTCAGCCGTTTCTCCATTTGTTTCTTGTTCAGCATCGGTTTTACTGCTGGAACGCGAGATTTGAAGCAGAGTTCGCGCGAGACGACGGTAAGTGGTTGATATCGAGACGTTAGCGCCGGTCTGCTCGTTCCACAAGTCGCTGAGCTCGAAGTGGACTTGAACCGGTTGCTGACTGCGATCTTTTTCAGCTGCTTGTTGTCGCGAGCAGAAGTTTTTCGGACGCCGGAACAGTTGGTGCGCTTGCTGCAGTCTTTCTTGAGAGCTTTTGCGGACGGAAGACTGGCTGATGCCGAGCTGCTCAGCAATTTTAGTTTGGGTCAAGCCTTGTTGGCGAAGGGCTTGAATTTGAGCCACTATTCGGTTGAGAGGTCGCGCTGCTTACCCATGATTGATTTTACAACTTAGAAATTCTACTCAACCCTGACTTTATACTGCACAGTGAACACTCTTCACAGAAAACAAAAATTCGAGCACTTATTCTAATTCAATGAAATGACTTATGAATTATTCTAATTCAATGAAACAACAGTGTCACAGTTAAATGGCCTAAATGGGCCTCTTGGAAAGCTCAGCTGAGCAAATTTTTTACAGGTAGCGAGTTCTGTGATTACTCTAACAAGTAGGACAGGCGCGGTGAACACCTGATTTACTTTCTGCACAAAAAATGCATTAAAAAAATTTAACGATTGCACTATTTCAAATTATTCTAATTCGTTGACCAGCACCTGTAGATTTGAGGCTGTAAGTCTTGATATTTGAAATTAAAATCACACATTTCTTATTAAAAGATATAGCTGTCTCTCTCACAAAGCAAATATATCCATAATATTGATCAATACAAGTTTTAGTGGTAATTGATATTTATATAGAGTGACAAAAGTGTCCTGTCCATAACATTTTGCCCTGTCCTGTCCGTAACGCACATTGACACCCCTGTCGAATTCATCTGTTCAGATATTTTTTAGAAAATTCTTGAATGATAATCCTTCGAGATAAGGGTTCATCACTGGATGGCTGGATTTGAAGAATATCGCCTCAATGAGGAGAACTTTTGATTTACCCACTTTACAAAAAAAAAAAAACCCATGTCGCAATCTGTCCAGTCCGTAATGGTTTTTCTTAAATGTAATTAAGTGAATTTATTACCGTCGATGACATTCATTTTTATATCTCAAATTCAGCCATTCAAACAATTCAGAAGACCAACACATTAGTAGCTACAATGGAATTACTTTTCTCAATGTCCTGTCCGCAACAAAATTAATACCATGGAATGCCCCCTAGCTAGAATTCACATTTCCCCTATGTGATCGCCCATCACAGATGCCTCTAAGCCCAGGGAGTCAACGCTGCATCTGGACAATTATCATAAGGCTTCCTTTTTGCACAGTAAAGTTTTAACAGCACTTGAGGATGTAACATCTTACTGCAACACTTGACAAAGATTTTCAAAAGTAATTCTGCGCCCAAATGCTCACATAACTCATATAAGTGAGGGTTCTCCATGCAGTGTCTGAGTGATGGGTGATCCTAGATATTCAGCTTAAGCCCTTAATGTGCATAAATTTCCCCAGATTCCTTTAATCTTTAAATCACGTTATGCACCACAGAGGGTGAAATAGTCAAATATCATCTGATATTTCTTTGGGTAACATCATTTTTAAACCTGTCAATGATTTTATCCTGCATTCGTCAGCAAATTGTTGATCCTCGGTCCATCTTTGCTCCTGAAAGACTCGGCCTTTCCTGAATGCTACTAAGGCGAAAAATCATGATTACAATCACCTGCTGACATCAGCTATTCACTAATCACATCATTATTTTTTTTTTTTTTTTTTTTACCTCTTTACCAGTCCTAAATTGCCCTTGTTGCAACTATTTTTGGAATGTGTTGCAGGCCTTAAGTCAGGAATGGATGCTTATTTGGAAAAAATAAATTAAACTGATCAACCAAATCAATAAATATCTGACTATATATGCTGTCTGCAAAGAAATACAAGTTTTAGTTTTTATGTACATTTTCCATACCATCCGACTTCTTCCAAGTTGGGGTTGTACATTATCAAAAACCCATGGCGGCAGAAAGAGCATCGCTGTCTGAAATTTAAACAAGACAAACTCCGATTTACGCCATGCGTAAAATATTAGGGGTGGGAATCTTCAGTCATCTCACGATTACGATTCGGAGGGTCGCGATTCGATTATTAAACGATTCTCAATGCATCTCAATTTCAGATTTCTGTACATGGTTTATTTTTCCCCATCAATACAAACTATCAGGTGAAATCAAAACCCTTTTATTTATACATTGTTGTAATAAATAACTTAACATGAACAGCTACCCCTTTTCAAATAAATAAAATATTTATCTTCCAATCCACCAGATAAGACTGAACATAGTGTTCAAAAATAGTTCACAAAAATAAACCTCTTTCATGACATTTTCATACATCAAAATAACACCGATTTACATTGAGGAAATAATTATTTAGCGGCTGTATTATGTAATGCGCATTTCTAACATTCAGTAAACATGGCAACAGCTCCTCTTCCACTTTCACTCTCTTTGACTCGCACTTCTCAATGACTTCATTATCCGAGCTATGGTGCCGCGGTAAAGCGTTGGGATAGCCGCGTCTGAGAAGTATCGCCTGCACGGGACGTTGTTCCGCGGTTCCAGGGTATGCAGGAGAAAACAAAAGCTTTCGCTTTCCACGACAGAGTAAAGCTGCTTGCACACCGGACGCGAAACAAATTTTTTGCACGACAGATTACATTCAAAGTCAATGCAAAGACGCGAAACGCGTGTATTCGCGTCTTTGCATTGACTTTGAATGCAATCTGTCGTGCGAAAAATTCGTTTCGCGTCCGGCGTGCAAGCAGCTTACGGGCGCAGATCTTTAGCAATAAAACTGCGACAGCCTTTGTAGTCTTTTTGGCCCTGTCAGAGTTGGGTGCCAGCTTTGATACGAGTGTCTGTTCATGAGTTTTCCGGTTGGATACAGCAGCGTTTTTTTTCCCTGCTAAAGTAAGCTCGGAGTGGCAACGGGCAAGATCATTTCTCATATTTGTCGTGTTGCCTACGTACTTGATCTTTGCGTTATACGTCTTGCAAATTGCGTAAGTCTTGTCTGGCTCTGTTGTTTTACCATCGATTTCAGGAAATCCAAAGTGTTCCAAAACGGCAGCTTTTGAAAAAGCCGGTGGAGCTTGAACCCCTTTTCTCTCTCACACCCGCACAGACACGCCCCTCTAGGGCATTCAAACGGCACGATTGGCCAGTTGTTCAAGCGGTAGGATTGCAATCTTCGAGCTGAATGGCTGGCTAATCCTGGCGCTAGGTTGACTGGCCAATCATAGCACTTGAATGCTCCGGAGGGGCATGTCTTTGGGTGCCACAATAACGCCTAACTCCAAACTCCCAAACTCCGGGAGAGGCAGTCCATTGAAAACTGCATTGATCATCGATTATAGACTTTCCTGCATCGATGCTGAATTGTTCAACAAAGCATCGCGATGCATCGTGGAATCGATTATTTCCCCCACCCCAATAAAATATGCACACTAACTTGGATGATCTTTGACCCCCCCACCTGAAGGGAGCATACGTGTGACTTGACCCAAGGATCATGTCAACCAAGTTTCATGAAAATCCACTAAAGCACGTGGATACAGTGATGATGCTGATTTTGGATCAATGACCCCCAAATGACCCCTACATGACCTTTGACCCCACAACTGTCAGGGTCACGTGTGATTTGACCCAACAATCACTGTGTCCAAGTACCATGAAAATCCACTGAAGTACTTGGGTACAGCGAACCTATGACCACTTTGGATCAATGACCCAAAATGACCCCTAGATGACCTTAGACCCCTCACCTGTGGGGGGAACATGTGTGACTTGACCCATGGATCATTCCATCCAAGTTTCATGAAAATGCAGTGATTATGCAGAAAGAGTGATCAATTATGTACAGGGTTAACATTTTTGGTGGACGGACGGACGGCCGAACAGATACACACGCTGCTCATTTCATAGTCCCCTTCCGAAATTCTTTCGGCAGGGACAATAGATTACAGTCAGCAATCATTTGAATATATTCAATAGATTCTAAAAGCACTATAAGTTGATCTTATGCAAACAGTGTATATCAATAACAGCATGCTGCGGTGAACTCCGTCTTTCTCCAGACTTGGAGTGGAATGCAAAATGAGCCTTTTTGGTGTGCATTACGTAAACCGTTCCATTTGTTTCAAAGGCTGTGATGTGGGGTGCTGTGAAGTGGTTTACATGAATAATTGAAAGAGTATCAGTCAAGCCAGTAAATGACTGATGTGAAGGTAATCCATACAGTGGGCGCTACTACAAGAGAAAAACTGCCAGGTTTGGCCTTTAAACACTGAAAGACATGGTCTATCAGAATGAATGGAGCCTGGCTGCTGGTTCATGGGAACTACACCAGTCAGATCTGGTCACCCAATGATTTTTCACTCTCCTAGCAGGGAATACCCATGAGACTCAATCACAGCCCGGCTTTGCAGATGAAGACTACAAACAGTAAAGATGGGATCCTGTGCGAGTACAATATGGAGATGAGACCCGGCACAAGAAAGATATGAACCACGTACCCTCCACCAAAAGGACCTGGAGATGTTATTCTGAGCAAACAGGATATGCGGTATGGTCCTAGCACCCATAAGATATGAAAATAGGAATGATATAAGGTAGGGGCTTTTCACTAAGGATATGAAAATAAAGGATACAGTGCCTGTATGATATGGAGTCGGGACACAGCACCAGTAAGATAAGGAGACGGGACACAGCACCAGTATGATAAGCAGACGGACACAGGACCAGTATGATAAGGAGACGGGACACAGGACCAGTATGATAAGGAGACGGGACACAGGACCAGTAAGATATGGAGACGGGACACAGCACCAGTAAGATAAGGAGACGGGAAACAGCACCAGTAAGATATGGAGACGGGAAACAGCACCAGTAAGATAAGGAGACGGGACACAGGACCAGTATGGAGACGGGACACAGGACCAGTAAGATATGGAGACGGGAAACAGCACCAGTAAGATAAGGAGACGGGACACAGCACCAGTATGGAGACGGGACACAGGACCAGTAAGATATGGAGACGGGACACAGCAACAGTATGGAGACAGGACACAACACCAGTAAGATATGGAGACGGGACACAGCACCAGTAAGATATGGAGACGGGACACAGCACCAGTAAGATAAGGAGACGGGACACTGCACCAGTATGGAGACGGGACACAGCACCAGTAAGATAAGGAGACGGGACACAGCACCAGTGTGATATGGAGACGGGACACAGCACCAGTAAGATATGGAGACGGGACACTGCACCAGTAAGACAAGGAGACGGGACACAGCACCAGTATGGAGACGGGACACAGGACCAGTAAGATATGGAGACGGGACACAGCACCAGTGTGATATGGAGACGGGACACAGCACCAGTGTGATATGGAGACGGGACACAGCACCAGTATGGAGACGGGACACAGCACCAGTAAGATATGGAGACGGGACACTGCACCAGTAAGATATGGAGATGGGACACTGCACCAGTGAGATATGGAGACGGGACACAGCACCAGTGAGATATGGAGACGGGACACAGCACCAGTGTGATATGGAGATCGGGACACAGCACCAGTGTGATATGGAGACGGGACACAGCACCAGTATGGAGACGGGACACAGCACCAGTAAGATATGGAGACGGGACACAGCACCAGTAAGATATGGAGACGGGACATAGCACCAGTGTGATATGGAGACGGGACACAGCACCAGTATGGAGACGGGACACAGCACCAGTAAGATATGGAGACGGGACACTGCACCAGTAAGATATGGAGATGGGACACTGCACCAGTGAGATATGGAGACGGGACACAGCACCAGTATGGAGACGGGACACAGGACCAATAAGATATGGAGATGGGACACTGCACCAGTGAGATATGGAGACGGGACACAGCACTAGTATGGAGACGGGACACAGCACCAGTGTGATATGGAGACGGGACACAGCACCAGTAAGATAAGGAGACGGGACACAGCACCAGTATGGAGACGGGACACAGCACCAGTAAGATATGGAGACGGGACACAGCACCAGTGTGATATGGAGACGGGACACAGCACCAGTAAGATATGGAGATGGGACACTGCACCAGTGAGATATGGAGACGGGACACAGCACCAGTATGACACGGAGACGGGACACAGCACCAGTATGGAGACGGGACACAGCACCAGTATGACATGGAGACGGGACACAGCACCAGTATGGAGACGGGACACAGCACCAGTAAGATATGGAGACGGGACACAGCACCAGTAGAGATGAGGAGTCGGGACACAGAAACAGCAGGATGAGGTGTAGATCCTGCACTGGTAGGTTATGAAGCCGAGAGAGTTTTCCGGCGATGTTGGCAGTTCACCAGCTGCTGGTTCAGAGTTTGAGGTATTTTTGGCCTGTACAGTACTGACGCCAACCAGGGTAGGGCTATAGTGCAACTTCTCTGAAAGATAAGTCTCATTATGGCCACTTGCTGCAGAGAATAAATAGCTGAGGACTGATGGTTCTACACACAGTTAGCATCTTCATTCCCTTATCTCTGCGTGTCTGACTCTAAGAAAGGGCCCAGGCACAGAACACACTGATATTGTGTCATGAAGATCAGATGCAACGGATCTGGCTGCAGTCCACCTGGCCTATATTTCCATTAGCAGACAATATCTGATGAAGACTGATCTCATTTCACACAGAGGTAATATAATACTTCTACTACCACATTTTCCAGGCCAAACCCCACCCCTACCTCATTTTTTGCTATTGTTTGCATTGTTGTTGCTTAGAATGGAAATAATACCATTGAAGATTTCGGATAGCGTTATCAGGTTTCGGGTGTACTGTAAGAGTGTGACTGAGGCCTGCTCCTGTCCCTTTATGAGGGGCCGATTTTGGCGATTCCCTCTCTCTTCTGTCACGTCCCTACGGTACAGATGGAAGTGAGAAGTTCTCTCTCTATCCCTCTTTTTTGATTTTTCTCTGCCTCTCCCTCTCCGTGATACAGGTGGAGTTAAATGCTTATCACTCCTCTCTGCAGTAGACAAGGCAGAGCTCCAACTGAACGTTGACCCTGCTTTTTTCGCCGCCCTTACTCAAGTGAATGTTTAATAGCATCTCCGACAATAGTGGTGGCCACCTGAGAGCTAGCCCGACGACACACGAGACACAGATACCTCGCTCAGGGCAGTACCTCTGTGCCCGAGAAGAACCAAACCACACAGCTATAGGCAAAGGAAATACATCTAAAACACAATCAGTAACCTTCGCACAGAATGCCAATGTGTAGACTACGGGACTCTAAGACCATAAATAAAAACGAACTGCCTTTTGAGTATCAGCAAATTTATTGCCATTACTTCAGGTCAGCATAGGACAGCAGAGGTGTCTCAAGCAAAACAGCCGCAGACAAAATGAACAGGTACAGGTGACATGTATCAAAAGCTCCACGTCTCTGGTAATCTGTCCAACAGTGGTCCTGAAGAGGCCCCATGGCAAACTGCCTCCAGCTGCTATGATAACCTCCATTCACAAACAGCAAAGTCTGAGACCTCTTGAGCTCTGACGGGGAGGGATCTAAGAACTACCGTCACCTGCGGAATAAGTTGGAATGACCTGTTCAAAGACACTCTCCATCACCACCATCATCAACACAGCAAATGGAAGTCTCTTGGAAGTGTGAGATTTCACCTCTTCAGTTGAGTTCAAGAGACTTGGAGAGTCAGTGCCAAGATGCACTAAAGCAATTCTGGTGGCCAAAAGTGATTCATGGTGGCCCAACACCTTCATTAAACATTTTATGTCATTTTTTCCTTGAGTCTCCATCTGTATATGTACAATGCTATTTGGCATATTCTATAGAAAGTGGGCACACGTAGTCCCATTCCCGTGCATTCAAGTAAATGTAAAATTAATGTCAAACAAATGTGGCATATGAATCCTTGTTGAACAAGAAACCTTCGCCAAAAATATGGGAGCAGTCCATGCCACCATTTCTGAAATATGCGGTTATGTAATTTTGACAATGTTGTGAATGTTACAGGACGGAATAGGACGAAAAATATTTATAAATTACATGTCTGCCATCCCTAGGATATAATAATTGATCTAAAATGAATGCAGTTTTGTATTTAAGATGGCAAGTACCTACAGGAGCTTGTTACTTACTACTGTTCTGTGTTATTCATGAAAATAATATTCGGTAACGCGACCCGATTCCGTCATAAATAAGGTTCGTAATTGGCAAATTATGTCCTAAAGTAACATTCGCAACACAGCTCTTCTGTCCAAGTGTAACATTTTCAACAGTATTACCCGTCCAGTCGTAACATTCGCGCACCAAAAACGAGCCGGCACATGGGGAATTCCCAATCAAAATACATGGCGAATATCGGGACGGAGTACTCGAACATTTATTACGCTATTAATCAACCGATTACCCAAAAATATCCATCAAAAATACTTATTTCAACCGTCAAAGACTTTGATCCTTAGCTTGATGCGAACGTTTCGGGACGGAATTATTTGCATGAATTAAGCTCACTTACCTACATGCAGATCTTGCTGGCTCAGCCGTTAACGAAATCACCGCTAGTCTGCGCATGTGGCCGTATGATTCACCATCTCCTTGTTCTGGCGGGCAAATGTAGATTGGGTGCCGAATGTTGCGAATGTTGCAGACATCCGATGGACGGCGTTAAAGTTAGCAACCTAAAGATCACTTTATTTCAAGGGGACTGTTAACTGGGATCGAGTTATATATGTCAGCAAAATGTGCAAACAAAAGAAAACAGTTTGTGAGGGACAGCCAAGTTTCACTCCAAGGCACTTGCTTGTCAGGCCCGTTGTTGTGAACGTTACAGTGTTGGACGGAAATAAACTTAACGTTCACAGCAGCAATAAACCATGGGCTTTGAAAAGAGGGACTATATCCGTCTTCTTAATTGCTGAAAATTTGAAATTGATTTACTATTACACAAAAACTATGCAGATTACAATAAAGTTTCTTCTCACATAGACACTTTATTTCATACTCTCATTGATGTATGGGTAACCCACATACAGTTCGCAAAAAAAAAACAAGCCTACCGATTTTTTTTCCTCCAGCACCACCCGTGCCCACTTTCTGTAGAATCTGTCATTTCAACGCTGGAAATTTCGGCACCAAAATAAATTTAGGTCAACAAAGGTCTTCTACATCACGGAAAAATGCTACAAAATTCATAAAATCGAGAAAATCTCAGAGATAAAAACATATACTGGAGGGAAAAATACTTTAATTTCACCTAGGTATGTACTCTGTGTATAATTTGGACCTCTTTATCTTGCCAGAGTCAAGGGCAGGCAAGAACCAACAGATGTTGCCTGACAGAAATGATCAAATTATAGTCCTCGAGAACCAAGAACTGGTGGTTTTCCACCCGCTTTTTCCTCGAGAGTCAGGTATGAAGATGGTGAGGCCAATCAGTAGCACTTATTATTCAGTTCATAACCCAGAAGAAAAGGAAAAGAGGGCAAGTTTTGGAATCAAAGCGCAGATTTGATTATTCCGATCACATGGCCTCAGCACTCATGTCACAATATGGCAAGCTGCCCTTCTATTGATTACTTATGGAAACTTTCTGATGTCAAAAAATGTGGGTCACATGCAATCAATATAGGAGAAAAATAATTAAAATTGCCCCAAAAGAGCATAATTGGGAATCATGACACCAGTGCAATCCAACTTCTTCATGTTTCAAACAGTCGATTGTGAAAATTTGAAACATTCACAAGTAAGCAAGCGTAATATAGCAATTTTAGCATCTCAGCTTAAACACAGCACCATTAATGGCAAATGTCCAGCAGGGCTAAGACTACATCACTCCTCCACTATCCAGAAGAGTAAGACCTCTGTGGGAAACCAAGCCATCATTAATCTTTTCCAGGAGGCAGAAAAGCAAATCTTACCAATCTTCTCATTTGATACAGTGGAATAACCCAATTATAACAGCCCATGCTCCAGTCGATTGATGGATCAGAATGGAGTAAATGAGTGAATAAAAGTGCCCTCAGCTGTAAGAACTCACATGCTCATGCTTGGCATTGTCTTTATAACAGGGGCGTCCATGAAAAACTTGGATGGCATATGTTGCTCCAAAACCTGCCTTTACATACAGGCTCAAATACACATACCATCACACTTTTTGAACCCTCCGGATAGTTCTTTTCCTCTTTTGGCAGATAACAATGTGCAAAAGTGCAAGTAATTCAGCAATCACTGAGCGTAGAATAAATAAACTCAGTTGATGAAAATGATAATGATGTAGACCGAATTGGCTCCAGCAAATCATAAATCTGGCCAGCAGCATCTCTGCAGTCCAGAGAACCCACGGGAAGGCAGTCAGGAGCAGTTCATACAGGCACCCTCACAATGCTCACTGGTGCCCATTCTGTTGAAATGGTGCCATTTGCAGCCCACAAAAAATTACCACGCGGGTAAAAAAAAAAAAAAAACACAACAGAACATCGTGTGTAACCTCGATAACAGCATTACAATGTGATGTAATGATGCACAGTTAACAATGGGCTACGATATGACTTTCAGGCAGATACTCTTTGCTGACCAAATGAATAACGACAATCAATCGATCACAGGAGATCATCAATAACCTTCCTGGTAGAGCAGCACGACATGTTGATAGAAATGATAAAAATGGTATAGGGTCATTCCAAGTCAAGTCATCCAGGGGGTGCCAGGTCACCTTTCACAATTCTTTGAAAAAATTTGCGAGTAAATATAGACACAAAATGAAAAAATGTCAAATATTAGGCCAGTATCTCACATAGTTTTCAAGTTATAGCCCTTCGAAATTTGAACATTTTACATTTTTTGGCGAACCCATTTTCAGCCAACTTTGGCAACTCATTGCTCCAAATTGATTGCTTAAATTGGGTATACTAACCATATTCATCCCCTAGAATCTGAAAATGGCCTTAGATTCTGTGTATCTTGATCCACTTTTGTACGTTAAAGGAGCAATATGTAAGAAATGTAGGTTGATTAATCATGAAATGGCCCTGATATATCGCCAGACATTAAGGAATGATGTTAATTTCAAATACTTATATCACTGACAACAGTAGTCCAGCCAGAATATTCTCATTACAAAAGCGAAGTTGCAGCCCACAACTAATGTTGATGTTGTCATTTTGTGTTTTGGCCTGTTGCACCGCCCTCCACCTATCTCCCAATCACGAAGTCAGTAGCATTTCGGCATCCAGGTTGCCAGTTACCACTGAGCTGCAGCTACCAGAGTTTCGGAGCACAAGTGTCTGACGTTACTAAACCTAAAAGGCCTCGTTATGATTCCGAAATACGTCGTGACAAAGTCAGAAACGAAACAAGGATCTGTATAGGACATGCCTTTGAAAGATGGAGACGGCTGAAAGCGGAGAAGAATTTGAAGACCGACACAGAAGTCGCTAATTTTCTCCTGGGCAAGTAAGATTCAGCTAAGTTTGGCTAACTTAATTCTATTTAATGTAGGCACGGACATTTCAAATATTCTCTACAGTCGAATAACGTTATGTATGTTCGTTCATGGTACATTAGTGCGTATGCAGGTGGGTCATCGAATTGACTAGGTAACAAATTGTTTGAGAAATAAAAACCGCGACTCGTCATTGCTGACATTAGCAATGCATTATTCGAGTCCGTTTCTCTGCATTATGCTGAGACGCTGTAGAAACCGTTCCAACATTAGCACAGCCATTATGGCAATATGAAATGTAATTGAGACAGTACATCGGTCAAATGAGTCCTCATTCATTCTTTACGCACATTATAGTATGGACTTTAGTGGGCTATCCACACAGAAGAGTGACGAGCAAGTTGACCAATATGACCATTGCTAAAGGTAGTAAGTCATTAGTCTCGATCTTTTCTGAACTGAACTGAACACAACCCTGGGAGAGCAAATCATTGGTGATATTGAAATGTAGCCATGGTAGCTCCTTGTAGTAGACGTTCTTGCTGGATCCGGCAACCTAGCTGGCAACCTCTCGTCTGGGGGAGAGGGAGAGGGGATACTGCGCTCTGCAGTATTTTGAATGTGATTGTAGTACCAGTTTTGGCCACAAACTTACATACAGCTCCTTTAAGCCTCAAAATCAGCCGAAAACACAAAATGCCCAAAAACGAGTCAAAACGCAGTGATCCAATAACTACTTTTATTATGTTCTTCTATATCTCTACTTTCTATGATAATAATATCAAGAAGGCTTTTTGTCATGCAGTGCTACCCCCTGGGCCAGCTGAGCCATCTAGTGGCCAGTTGAAGAACTGACCTAGCAATACAGTACCAAGTGGCTGTAATCTGCCGTGAACGTTTTTGCTCAGAAATGGTTAGAGGGACAAAAAGCCTTCTTGATATTATTATCATAGAAAGTAGAAATATAGAAGAACATAATAAAAGTGGTTTCATTTCATTCCATAGTGGGCGCACTAAGTTATGGCCTGATGAAAATGTGCCAAAAAGGCATTTTCGCCACAAAAAGCGCCCCCTATACAAAAGCGCCCAGACTAAGACACCGCCATTCATGCATATTTAAACAGGAAAGGTCCCCAGGTGGTCAAATATGCATGAATGAACCAGACTTAAGAGCCAGTTTTTGTAAGAGTAAGGCAGATTTATGTTAGAGGGTGATTCATGACCCCTTCGGATTTGTCCAAAATTTTTTTTTGATAGATATATGTAAGAAACGAACAAAAATCACATTTTCTATCCTTAATAGGATCTGCTTTTTTTTGGGGGGTGGGGGTGGGGGGGGTGGGTCCTGGAATATTGGGGTCAAAATCAGCCAAAATGGCAAAATCACTAAAATTAGGTTTTTGAATGCTTGTATTTCAGTGCGCCCTAAGTGTGAAAATTTTGGCACCTGACTTAGGGCGCAGCCCATAGGTGGCGCTGCAAATCACTACTTTTTGTAATTATGCACACTTTCTCAGGGGTTGTGTGGCTTGCACCCTAAGTCAGCCATGGTATTTTATGCATGTCATGATAGATCAGCACCTCTTATTTGGATTTGAATGAAAATTACGGCGGCTGACTTAGGGCGCACAAGTATAGGGGGCGCTTTTTGCCGCCGAAAGGTGAAATTACCACATTTTCGCACAGCGATTTCTCCGTGCACCCCAAGTCAAAATTAATGAAATATGGCCCACGTTGTCACTCAGCATCTCTAGTGTCAGTGGTAAAGAGAGTTCCGTGGTTGGTTTCAGCATTAACCTTTTTTGCACTATTTTTGTAAGGCCACTTCACGAAAAAGCCAAATATGGTAAACTGGGAACTTTCTCCGATTTTCATGAAACTTGCGGGATTTGCTTCCTTTACTTTATTTATGAGATATAAGGTTATTTGAAAGTGCTACTTTTTGTAGTTTAGTTCCAATTTTGCCACCAAGTGGTGGCCTATAAACAAAGTGGCTTGCCACACTGCACTCAAACTTGCAGAACACCTTTCTCCCAGTTAAGGAAGCAAATCCTGCAAGTTTCATGAAAATCGGAGAAAGTTCCCAGTTTACCATATTCGGCTTTTTCGTGAAGTGGCCCAAGAAAAACGGTGCAAAAAGGGTTAATACTGAAACCAACCACGAAACTCTCTTTACCACTGACACTAGAGATGCTGAGTGTCAACATGAGCCATACTTCATCACTTTTGACTTAGGGCGCATGGAGAAATCGCAGTGTGCAAATGTGGTAATTTCACCTTTCGGCGGCAAAAAGCGCCCCCAATACTTGTGCACCTTAAGTCAGCCGCCATAATTTTCAGGTCCTAACCTATAATGACATGCATAAAATGCCTTGGCTGACTTAGGGCGCAAGCCACACAACCCCTGGGAAAGTGTGCATAATTACAAAAGGTAGTGATTTGCAGCGCCACCTATGGGCTGCGCCCTAAGTCAGCCGCCAAAATTTTCACATTTTTGGAGCGGCCACACCCGACAGACTTGCACAAATGAAAATCAACTTGGCTCACTCAGGGCGCACAGAAATACAAGCATTCAAAACCCTAATTTTGGTGATTTTGCCATTTTGGCTGATTTTGACCCCAATATTCCACGACCCCCTAAAAAAAAAAAAAAAAAAAAAAAAAAAAAAAGCAGTCCCTATTGAGGATAGAATATGTGATTTTTGTTCATTTCTAACATACATCTATCAATAAAAAAAATTTCGGACAAATCCGAAGGGGTCATGAATCACCGCCTGCCTGACTCTTTTAAAAACTGGCTCTTAATCAGGGCTCAAGCCGTGGGAGGTCACCAAATGCAGCCCAAAAAGTGGAAAGTAGTGATTTGGTGGCGCCCTTATTCAGCCTCTAAACTACCGATGTTTTTTGAAAGACACTACCCGATACATTCATATACCATGAAATCATGGAGGCTGAATGAGGGCTCACGGAGATAATCAAAGTCAAAAACCAAATTTTTAGTTTTTTGGAATTTTGGCCTTCTGGACCCTTACCCTAAAAAGGGCCATCATTTTTTTATTTGTTTTTTTTTCCCCCCAAAGGGTTCCAGAGATAAAAAACATGATTTCTGTTAGTTTTGGCAGTTTATCATATACTTCCTTACAAATACGGGGAATCTGTCCGTGTGATACGAGTGCGAGGCACGAGGCTGTATCAGCCCGCCGGGAAAAAAATCCTGTATCACCAGTATCTGCCCGCCGGGCAAAATCCCGTATCAGTGGCAGCAACCATTGCCATGGGAACAGTCACGAGCGTCGTTGGCGACGCATCGCTTCAGATGGTGATTAGACGCCGTCATATGGCGGAGAGACTCATGAATTCCTCAGCAGCTGAAATTTCTGAACTGGACTATGTTATAGAAAAGGAACTTGATGCAGAATTATTTGTAAACAGCATGCGTAATGCCGCATTTTGCAGCAATATTCATGCGAAGGGCTGTAGTAAAACATTTCATGCGTAAGCTATCGTAGCAACGCAAATGTATTACCTTAATGGAGAAAATCGCATTTACATGCTAGCTAGCCAATTAGCCATTTCATTGACTTATCAACACCGCTGACTAAAAGCAAATGCAGGCGCTACTGGCCTGTATTGATGATAATAACCTGAAATAAATGCTTTTGATAAAATGTATTGTTAATTATGCTCAAAATCAGTATATGATAAATAGAACATCATACGCCAAAAGCTCTCGGGCTGATACTGGGGTTGAGGTTGATACAGCGTGTGATATGAAAATGCCCATGGGTCATTCCATGTCAAATCAACCAAATTTTAGGAACTTCCTCACCAAAAAGAATTAATTGTTATTATATTCCCCACAGTGGAAGATTTATATATCTTGTGTGAAATGGCAAAATAATTAAGCTCAATTATTACCAGTTCCTGAGATTTAGCTTCTTTTAGGGAGCGGGCGTCAGTTTTAAGAAAATCGCCATAATTTTGGAATAAGTTTGAGGGCCTGAGATATGCATTTGCAGAGCAAACAGACCCATAAGTTTCACTTTGTCACCAGAATAGTTGCTGAACTCTTGGCTTAAGCTACTTTTCTTTACTCAGTGTGTTTAGTTTACCTGCACTGTGGCCTGGAAAAAGCAAAAAACACCAATCATACTAATTTTTTCCAAATTTAATGCATTTATTATCCCGTAACTAATTAAGATAGAGCCCTGAGACTTGGTATGCAAACTGTCGGCCAACTTTCTGAAGACTACAAAAAATAACAAAGTCACAATGGTTGTATTAAATGTTTTAATAACCTTGGAAGTTTGCTTCAGAATGAAAAGTGGGTATTTTGGGTCATTACAGTGGGTATATATCTCAAAAGGGACACAAATGATCAATGTCATATTTTCAGTGCCTGAAGGCATGGGTCTTGGGTCTGATATATTAAAAAACTGGAGATGTAAAACTCTTCCTTTAGACTGTACAGCATGCCAATCATATTAGGTGATTATCATTGGCTGATGTAGGGTATTATTGCATTCCACCGCCAGGTAGCAGCAAAACCCAAAAGCACGGCCCATTGGAAAGACTTGAAATCTCTGCCAGCATAGCTGGATTTGAACTTCGGCCTTTATCTCAGCTGTACTTTGGCCTAGATGTGCCCTAATTTAAGCACTTGTTCCTCTTGTGCTATTCTAACATCCGGTAAAGTTTGGTTAAAATCTATGCGGCCGTTTTTGAGATATCCTGCTAACAGACAGACAGACAGACAGACAGACAGACAGACCGACCAAAGCCAGCGAAAACATACACCTCCTTGGCGGAGGCGTACAAGTGTATGTGTCACATTCATCTTTTCACTTACACCATGGCTAAGGTGCCCCGAAAAGTAAGTTAGACACCGAATATGATTGGCATGCTGTACAGTCTAAAGGAAGAGTTTTACATCTCCAGATTTTTAATATGTTAGACCCAAGACCCATGCCTTCAGGCACTAAAAATATGACATTGATCACTTGTGTCCCTTTTGAGATATATACCTACTATAATGACCCAAAATACGCACTTTTCATTCTGAAGACAACTTCCAAGTTCATTAAAACATTTAATACAACCATCGTGACTTTGATATTTTTTGTGGCCTTCAGAGAGTTGACCGACAGTTTGCATACCAAGTCTCAGGGCTCTATCTTAATTAGTTACTGAATAATAAATGCATTAAATTTGGAAAAAATTAGTATGATTGGTGTTTTTTGCTTTTTCCAGGCCACAGTACAGATAAACTAAACACCCTGAGTAAAGAAAAGTAGCTTAAGCCAAGAGTTCAGCAACTATTCTGATGATCAAATGAAACTTGCGGGTTTGTCAGCTCTGAAAATCCATTTCTGAGGCCCTCAAACTCCCTCCAAAATTAAGGCGATTTTGTTAAAATTGAACCCCCTTCCCTAACATAGGCTAAATTTCAGGAACTAGCAATAATTGAGCTGAAATATTTGACCTCAGTACTGCCAATGCATATATCTTGAAATGTGCAAAGTTTTATCAAAATCAAAATTTTGATGTGGGAGGCTCTGGTTGAGTTGACACGAAATGACCCATATGATATTCTCACATCTACCCCCACAAAAAAATTGATAGGAATCGGAGGGGGTGATTTATCACGCCCTGTCTTACTCTTAGAAAAATTGGCTCTTAAGCTAAGAGGAGAAATGAAATGTGTCATTTTGATGTGAAATTGTATTTCAATCTTTCTTTGTGAAGTGAATAAAACATTTTTTCAAAATTGAATATTTAATCTCCGCAGCATAGCAGAGGGAAAATGTGCTTTTAACTGCCAATGGATTTTTATAATCGTCGGAAAACTTGTTTAATCAAGGGGAAATTATTATAAACAGGTCAAGACTAACTTACTTAATAGTTCAGAGATTTTTTTTGTGCCTCCTCTAAATTCAGCGACCAGCCATCACGGACAAACGATAGGCAGCTACAGGAGATAATGAATCTTTTTCCCCTTTTTAATATCATTAGAGTATGTGGCATCAATAATCAACGCTGCGTCAGCTTCATAACTTGCTCTCTTCCCACACAACGAGATACGAACAAATTAAATAGTGAATTTGCTGTAAATCATCAGCTGCTAGATGTGGGGAGTCACTAAGTGGTTTTACATGTCAGACAATTGTTGTTTTCACCTCTGGGATCCACGTAAGAATCATTACTCAACCACAGTTGTTTATTATGAATTCCCATTATGTCTTCAAAGGAAAACATTGCGTGCAGAGCACTTGTCATTGTTCACTTGCCAAGGCATGCCCTTGAAATTATGACACAATCAAGGCCAATTTAAAGAGTAAAGGGCCATCACAGCCGCAGGAGCTAAACATCAGGTGACCAATGTCACTCAATGATGCATTCAGTCCGTCTAAAATCCAGCAGTTTTTTGGTTGGTACACTCAGGTAGTTGGGCTAGTTCACATTGTTCAGCGGCAGGGCATAGCACAGGAGTACATGGCATACTGGCAATACAGAGCTGAGGGGAAAAATGAAAAAAACTTAAAAAAAAAAAACTATGGAATTCCAATGATGCCATTCTTCACCAACCACTTCACACTGCAATGTTGGCTAGCTTACCAGTTTGCTGGCCAGAATTGCGACTCGGCACTTGAATTTAATGCTGTAAAGCAATATGAAGCACAGTATGGAAACTTATTGCCCATTCTCCAAGTGATAACAGTGTCACAACACAACAGAAGTGCCACAGGAACATTAGCCACATTATAGTCCACCCGTGTCAGCTGCGCTATGAATTCCTGAGATTACATCGCAAATCAGCCCGCAAGGAGCGCATTTGGACTTATCTTTTCCATAAAGTATGAAATATTGTCCGGTATACAGTCTTGTCCTATAAATTCCCTAAACCCATACAGATAAGCTGAAAAACAGGCATAAAACACTAGCACAAGAGAAATGATTTGAACAGGCTAGAACGCTTGAGTAAATAACAAATACAGAACAAAGAGAATGAAGACAATAGCTTGACACTACACAATCACTTTAAAAGCCTGGTTCAAGGACTTTTATTGACTCGCAAACCTCCCACATCTCAAACCGCACATTTATGCCAGCCGAGAAACGGAGTTTTACGTTTACAGAAACGATCATCAAAGTTTATCAGATTCCTTCAAGCTGCTTCAGTCGTACAGTTGATCAGCAGAGTATTTCCACTTAATCTCTCATTACGCTCAACTTCGTCCCCCAAAGCATACGTTTCGGCGTTATAAGCAAAAGTCACCTAGACTGAGAGTACTTCCCTGACAAGAACACCTGTAACTGAGCGCAAGCGGTGATCACCTCCAGACAACAGGTGTCACCTGTAGCATCTGAAAAAAAAAAATCCACCAATTCAAATTCAAACGGTTTCGCCCTTGAAGGTAGAGCGCAACTCGGCACTCCTAACCTCCCTTTCACCACAGACCAGCGTGATGAAGTTTAACAACCCGATCTAGAGCCCACACAACATGACAAATTATATTACTGCTCATTCCTGGCGGATAAAACCTGCCACTTCACATCAACTCCAAAGTGAACAGTCCTCGCCCGAGCGGCGAGTACTGGAGCGGGGAACAGAGTGGAGGTGCTCACCTCTGCCCACTCTCTCCTCCATAGACTACATTTATAACTCTGATGACACCAATATGTAGTTATTAATATATTCAGAAATCTGGTTTATGCAATACGGTTTGCATACCAGTTTGAATGCAGCCAGCATCATTATTTGAGTCTTGCACGGTTGCAGTTTCATCATGGTAATTTAACCCTAGTCCTGAAGTGCCCGAGTGTGGATCACCAAATCATGGAACATCAGTTTATTTCTCCTTTGTGTAACAAAGGCCATCATTGTGAGATTTGCATCCCGCTTGCAAATGAACCCTGGGCTGGTACATGCAGTAAATGCCTTTTGACTGCGTCAGGAAGCCACAGCACCCACCTACAAGTGAACACAGGGGGGAACATGCAGACTCCATACAGAGATGATCTGGCTATCCGGGAGCTGGAGATAGAGCAGGCTTCTTGAGAAGCAACAGTGCCAACTGCTAACCACATGGAACACCGCTGTGCTGGCAGCTTGCTTTGCACTTGAATATCCACGTTCTCCATGTGGTTCAAGACGGTGACTAACTACTAACTAGGGAGAGTTAGATGAACAGTAATCACAAGACAGTCATGCAGCTCAGTTCTGGCAGCAGTCTTATGCCCATTATCCTGACATTGTAGAACATGAGGATCGCCACACTAAAAGCAGATGCGGATTGGTTATTCCTACAACCAAATCGTCAAGTAGTGCCCCCCACAGTTCAGTTCTGCCCTCACCCCACAGGTTTGGGGGTACAAAGCTGCCAGCCCTCTGCCAATCAGCTGGTAGTGAGTGAGTGCGCAACTGAGTGAGTGAGTGAGTGAGTGAGTGAGTGAGACCTTTTGGACATTTCTGACCCAGATTTCAGGGAAAGAACTCTGAGGAAAATGTACCACATATTCTTACACAGGCGCTGAAATTCACTGTTAAAAGTCAGCATTAATAAATGCTAAAAAAATTAACCCACTTCCCACTCACTCCAGCCCAGACTAAATTCATTTGCACTCGATTGGAGACGTTACAAAAATCTGTGATGCAAAAGCATCTTAGAAACATGCCATTCCCTACCAGGTGACCAACATTTATATGATATAATATACATGATATTTCCCTAAGCAGATAAGAAGGTAAAATACGTCAGTATCAGGTTGTAAAAGGTCAGTTATCAAATGTATACAACTCTTCAAAACCAGAAATAGCATAACAGCAGAGGGAACACTGCTAACACAAAGAAAGATAGCCCATCTGTTTGTCTTGAAGGTCGCAAAACCCTTCACTCAGTTTTCCAATTCATCATTAATAATGTCTCCAGCGATACAGTACATGCACCCATTCACTCGTACAGGCAGCAGACAGGGGGTTGGCAAAGGCTGTTCAATGCCATAACTGACAGCAACTAGGCCACATCAGGAAAAATCAAGTCATGGCCTTGCAGAAAATTCAAGCAGATAACCAGAGCTGGTTATTCAGGTTTAGCTGGTTGACCAGCAAGCCATCCACCAACTGACCATCCTATGGTCAACTTGTCCCCCACTTAGGACACCAATGCACTCCACAAGCCTGAGAAGCCATTAAGCAACGCCCAACTAAGTCCACCGTAGAATCCCAGCTGGTCAAAGCTAGAAAAGTCATCAGAAAATACTTCCCTTTATTACATGAAACAAACGCAAGCAAAAAATAAGCAGACATTTTGCAGGCTTTACCTGTGGCGATGTTCATCGTGTCCATCCTGCCCGTGGATAATTTGAGCACCAGGCTGTTTCCCCTCCTTGTTGGAATTGATGTGTGGTATCAAGACGTCCTCCAGGCCCAGGTCGAAGCGCTTGTGTTTCGAGTTGTCAGGAAGAAAGAAAAATGCTCCAAAACAGAGTGTGATGAAGGCACTAAGGATAAGGAGGAGGATGAACTTCTCGGAGAGCCGTAGCGTTGCCCGATGATGCGAGAACGACGAGGCGCCAGGGGCGAGAGTGGGTATTCTCCGACCAGAAATTGGCAGAAGAGCTGGAGTGGTCATGGTTTACAACTATGGAACAAGTTTGTGCGTTTTTTTTTTTTTTTTTTTGTAATTGGCAGAGATTGTAGCGTTATAAACGTTTCTCAGCGAAGCCTCTCATTTCGGCCAGTATGGTCCCAGATATAAAGTTGAAATCGCATTATTTTCTTGAGTATCACCATCAGCTGATTGCAGTCGTTGCATTCTGAAATAAACAAAAATAATAATAATAATAATGAATTGTTTGAAATCTGGCGAGAACATTACAGCTTTTAGTTCATGGCAGAAAATCACAAGGAGATTTACGAGATGTGAGAGAAAATACGCAGCGTCCCCAAAGTTCCCGTCCGCAGCACCTGTCAAATGTACAGCCAACCGCACAATGTTGCGGCACGTCGGAACTTACGCATCCATCGCATTTCCCCAATTTAGTTTCGAAAGCATTGCTCATCAAGAATGAGAATCACCATTCACGTCGGAAGACATTGTGAAGAGTCGACTCCTACAACGAGCCAACCCTGCTCGTGTCGGAGAACAAACAAGGGATATAAAATACCGTGACATAATCATAGTCGTTATCGCATGCAGTTAGCGCAGAGGACAGCTACACTATAACACCAGGAAAACTGAATGTCGGAGATGACTGGAAATCGCTGGCCACACGCTGGTTAACCCAATATTTTCGGTGACAATGACTAACTTAACTACCTTACGCTACACAGAAAACTAACGTTAGAAAACTGCCCAAATATGATATCATGATTCTGCATACGATATCTGAACTATAACGTCAGCTCACAATTGCGCGATTACTGCAAACAGTCAGTATAGCCAACGGAAAGTCGTTGACAACAAATTAATGATCACTAACAGAAAGCAAGCTGACCTGAAAATTTTATAGTCATTATGATCCATGTCCTTTGGCGAAGATCTCATCTGCAGGCAAACTAGCAAGTGATTAAATCGCCAAACAATAACAAGTGTGGGGCTCATGCATCAACGACACCAATAATTCTCGATTTTATAATTAGTTTGCGAAGACAACAGCAGGTTAACTGTGAGCGACTTCCGAGTGCTATATTGGTCAAAAAAAAAAAAAAACTGATTCCGAAACAAAATACGAAATAACACATTTAGTGAATAATTTAGCAGACGTTAACATTAGTCAGCGAACACGCAAGCGACTGACCAGCGTTTCAAGAAAACTCATTGTTAATGTTCAGCCACCTAATGTTGCAGTCATCGGATTTCAGAAGTTACAGCGACAATAAAGGATCTCTTTTCCCGCAAACAAAGTTTGTTCTGGAGACTTACGCCGCTTTCACACCGGACGCGAAACGAATTTTTCGCACGACAGATTACATTCAAAGTCAATGCAAAGACGCGATACTTCGCGTCTTTGCATTGACTTTGAATGTAATCTGTCGTGCGAAAAAAATCGTTTCGCGTCCGGTGTGAAAGCGGCTTTAGTCTGCATTATGCTGACATAATTTACCCCTTGCAGTTAACATCCATGCCATTGCCCAGTCTCACCCAGGCCGCTCGGTGTGATGCTGTCGAAGTCTCTTCACTTGAACGGCCCCCGTCTTAAACGGTCTAGCTATGTGGACTAAGAGAGCAGTCGCTGCACGGCATACATCCGCCTGTCCTCATTTTGCATTGAAGAAAATGATGAAGTGATTGTTACGCTGTATTACTTGCATTCGTACACAGCGTTCTGACACGTACTTCGCTGCTCCAGTTCCTAGCAAGCTAGCAAAATGACTAGCCAGCTAGCTGAAGGCGAGTGTGACGGACAGACAGCTCAGCTTCGTCTCGCCGCTGCTGCATCACCTTGCCCGTGCGTGCAAGACCAGTCTACGACACGTAGGAATCCATATTTACCCAGAACAAACAGCGGTTTTGAGTAAAATATCCCAATGCTGCATTGTGCGTTATGTAAAGGTAATTTCCTTTTCTATTTCAATAAAAGGGTGTCTCACCCTCCCTGTAGATTTTGATACTGCAGCCTGTGCTCCTCCTCCTCCTCTCAGTCCTCCAACATCCCATGAACAACCGGGTGTGAAGGGCTAAGGGAGCGTCTCACAGTTCCGAGCAGTGTGTGCGGCGTGTGAATGAGTGTACTTCAGGGATACTCCTTAAGTTCAGTGGCCGCAAATTTCAGAGCGCTGCAGCCACGGTATTTTACGTCTGTCCAGTCTAGGATTTGATTCAGAGCGACCACATGAATGAGACATCCCATGAATAACACATTTCAAAAGTCAGTTTTTAATCAGTCATTTGATTTAAGCTTTTGCAATTTAATTATAAACCAGGAAAGTAAATTGTCAGAAAAAATGCCAGTAATAGCTGCAAGTTCTTTCCTCACAACATTTTCTAACATTTTTTTTCAGATTTTTCCTTAAAGCATATGTTAGAATGCTCATGGGGTTAAACATTTGAGTAATGTAATATTCTTACCATGAATTTAATGACAATATTTGTGACAAAACACAGTAAAAGGGAGTATCATCGAAGCTTTTGATTCTTTCAGTTATAAAATTACAAGAACAGAGTTACAAAATAAAGAATGACTTTTACACATAGGCACTGATCGATTAATTGGATATGGGGCCCAATTTTCTCGTGTGCACTAGATCTAATGGGTAGCACAGACAGATTGCCACCTCCATTCTGATTTTCCACTGGCCTGGAAGCATTAATGGGTAATTTCCTGAAAGTGCTCTTCACAACAAAGTGGAGAATGGGATCTCACGGGCATAATTGTATTTTAGGGGGTGGGGTTCCACGTTGGATGGAACCTTCAGGAATGTCATTTAAATGAGGTTGCACAGGATAATGTCCGGTAAATTCCTGAAACAGAAGACCAGGAGAACCATAAGTAAATTGAAGCACAACCTACTTATGATTCCACCCGTAGGTTCCAGCATGCCCAAATAGGATGGCAGCTATAACTATTGCGAGTGATTGAATAATGTGTGAGGTAATGAAAAATACTAATATAAGTGCTGTATCATATTGTATTGTGCATCATCATTATCATCATCATCAGTGTAAAATTCATGTTATTATTCACAGGGATACATTTGCCATTGATAGTAGCCTGTGTGGTATTTCTCACATTTAGCTCCACCCTACCACAGATGGTAATAAGAGCATGACTGCATGATACTCAAAACATGTTAGCTTGCGACATGAGGTAAGATGGAGAAGTTATCTCCTGGATTACACCCGCTCAACTTGGGACATTAATTTTTGGTACACGGATTGTGTACATTTGTGTCGATTGAAAGAGTAGAAATTACATCATTGCCAGGAGGCAGAGACCTAATTACAGGGAAAGAGTAGTCTTTCAGATATGGTCATTTCTAAACTTAACTGACAAGAAATCTTAGAGACCTCTTCCTTCACAGGTTGTGGTACATCTGTAATCCAAGAGATCCAAAACTATTCCTTCTTGCAATTAATAGAACAGCAGCCCTTGCCTGATTTGCCATGCACTGGGTCTTTCTAGATTCCACTTGAATGTTTGACTGGCATCAAATTTTTAATTAATGCTATTATAATTTTCCAATAACAAGAATAATTATGTATTCTTCACGTAAACATAGAGCTACATCCGTGTCTTTCAAAATGAACTTGTGCAGCTCTATCATTCATACCGTACTTTATGCAAGCAGTGCGTCATACTTGAGAGAAATCAGATCACTTCTAGCCACAAAAAAATTTCTCATAGTCAGCTGCGTGACATCACTGATGCATTCTTGGTAATCGTCAAGCAGCTTTGCATAAGATTCAATATCATATGCATGTGATTCAAGTAAATATTTTATCTTATTTATTCATTTATTTAGATTAATAACTGCACATAATTTGTGGGGTCGCCTTTTTTGTTTACTTTTTTTTGCACACCTGCTGTTGCACTTTATTCATTTCATTCTTAAAAGAACATCGGATAGCTCACTCGGTAAAACGTCGCGCAGGCATGACAATCTCGTTGCGGGTTCGATCCCGCCTCGTACCAGCCAGCAGTGGTCGGCAGCTTTTTCAGAGTAGAGCACAACTGGCTATTGCGTTACAGGGTTGCAAATTGAGAAGGGACTGCCAGGTAGGGAAAAGTAATAGTTTCCTTGTTCGTTGCTCAAGCGCCTCCTGTTGGCCAGACAGGCGCTCGTCAGGTTTTTCTAAGCCTGTTCATGTCCGGGTATCCTCCGCCCTCGTTCTGTACTTGCGAAGATTCAACCAATGAGTGTATAAGAAGCAGTAGGCTGACAGGCGCTTGCTTCGGAGGAGAGCCGCGAACTGTCTTCACTCTCCTGAGTTGGCAGCAAGGGGTCGCATATGAGCAAGCCTTGTACATAGTTCACCAATTGGGCATTCCAGATTCGGGTGGGACTGGAGATGCCAAATTAAAAAAAAAAAAAGTAAAAATTAAAAAGTTCTCTTTCCCCCAAAGATGGAACTTTTTTGGGGGAAAGGGGGGGGTGGGATTGTTTTACAAACTCTCCAAGGGCACTAGGATGACCAGAAACACCTCTGGGAATGGGAGATGATACTCTGATTGGTTAATTTCACGTTGCACCCAAAATATGCATATGTTAAATTAAGAGGCTACATACTATCCCTTTGAACCACACATCTTACTGACCCACCGTTTAATTGGCAAAAGCAGATATGGACATGCCCTAAATGCAGTGGTGCGATGCGCTTCAAATCATCAATTTAGATAATTAAAATACAGCCCCTGTTATGATCCAGACAAGGAACCAAATGCGGAGGCAGAGTAAAATCCGACAGGTTTGTTGATAGTAATACAGTAAGACAGAGGGGCGGAGCCCAGAGAAGAAGGACACAGCTCAGCTTAGATGAGACAGGCAAGGGTACATGGGTGTGTCCTGTGCCCGGCCAGTGGCTTCCCAGGACAGCTGCCAGATGAGGGGGACATTTTGCCATTGCCGAACTGTCTGATGGCAGGACACAGGACTTTAGAAGGAATGCAGTGCTAATCCTGATGATCGTAGAAGGCTTGAGAGGTTGTTCCTCAACCTCAGGTGAGCAGAGGAACAGACCGAGAGTAGATTCATTGGCTTGTGGTTTCAATCCTGTGGACCATGAGTATGGCTTTTGGGAGCTTGTTCCTATAGACTGAGCTAGGAAGGGAACTTTCCTAAATTTCTAATATGAAGTGCACCCCGATTTTGTGCTTGTATAATTGTTTTCTCTTAGTACTTGTGAATAATGGCACAAGGACTCTCAGTCAGAAAACAACTTTGAAAATGACTGTTGAATATTTAGTGGTTAATTATAGTGAAAATACTAAAAACAAACTATTTAAGCGATTATACTGTTGAGCTCTTAGAGTGATGATGGCAGATTCTTCGTGTCCGAAGATCACTTGGGTGAGTGGCCTAGCAGCGAAGGCAGGCTTTCTAGTGACGAAAACAGTCCAATCTTAGACCTTCAAGGTTTTGAACACTTTGGGCAGGGGAACACCTGATCACCGCAGGAGACTGACTGCGCGGCTTGCTCTTTTTGTCACCAACATTTTTCCTGGGCTGCACGGACTCTTTGCTCCTCAAAGTGTTAAACAGCTTGTCTGGTGGTGAACCTCCAGCTATTTCTATCAGATGCTAAAGACTTCCAGTTACGGTGGTCAATGCCTTTTCAAACCATCAAACCAAACCATTTTCTCCAGCTGGTCCTTGTAGCGTCTGCGAGGAGCTCCAATGTTGCGTTTGCTGTCATGCAGTTCTCCATAAAAGATGGTCTCTGGCACTCTGGAGTCATCCATGCGCAAGACGTGGCCAGCCCAGCACAGCTGTCGCAGCATCAACACGGCCTCTATGCTTGGGAGATCTGCCTTCTCCAGGACTTCAGTGTTGGAGACAAAGTCCTACCACTTTACACCCACAATGGTACGAAGACATCTTACATGGAAGCATTCCAAGAGCTTGATGTGTTTCCGGTATAAGACCCAAGTTTCAGACCCATACAACTGCTTTGTTGACCTGGATCTTAGTGGAAAGTCTCAGAGGGAGGTTCAGCCATACTCGTTTCCGGAGCTGCCCAAAGGAGACGTGATGGTCCGCATCCTTGGTGACTGTAGCGTCATTAGAGATGACACTGCCTAAATATGCAAACTGGTCTACAGCATTTAGTTGATGGCCATGGAAGAACATCTTGGGTGGGGGTGTACATTCCTTGGGGGGGAGCCTAGTGCTGAACTTCTGTCTTTGTCAGGCTGATGGTGAGGTTAAATGCTCGAGCGGCATC
Source organism: Gymnothorax javanicus (assembly GCA_029692085.1). Classification (NCBI taxonomy): domain Eukaryota; kingdom Metazoa; phylum Chordata; class Actinopteri; order Anguilliformes; family Muraenidae; genus Gymnothorax; species Gymnothorax javanicus. The sequence continues at coordinate 55,237,978 of CM056205.1, read as the reverse complement.
AGCAAAGTGGTTTGCGGCTGTCTGTAATGCTTCCTCAGTATGAGTAAGGAGGGCGCCATTGTCTGCAAAGATCAGTTCCAAGATGAACTCTTCAGATGTCTTGATACGAGCTGAAAGATGACGAAGGTCGAAGATGCTGCCCTCCGTTCTAAATCCAAAGTAAATGCCTTCAAGGAGATCTTCCTTTGCCCCTCTTGACATCAAACTGAAGAAGATTGCAAAGAAGTCTGCCATCAAAAAACTGAAAGATGGTAAAGCTCTTGGTATTGCTTACCACCAGGGGTGTACTCTGCAGGTGGAGATGTTATTGCTGAGCAGCTGGCATCCTTCTTCAAACAATGCCGAGAAAAGGGAATAGTGCCATGGGACCTTGGCAATGCAGCCAGCAGCCATACCACAATTCAGTCTCCTCCAGCTGTGTGGCTGAAGCTAAGCAGGTGTGGGCTTGGTTAAAACTTGGATGGGAGACCACCTGGGAAAACCAAATTGCTGCTGGAAGAGGTGAAGGTGGGCCAGTAGGTTGCAATCTTCCCAAGGACACTGTACTGAAGGAGATACTGTCATTGCATTTTTATTTTATTCACAATTTACACTTTGTCCCAACTATTTCGAAATTGGGCTTGTACATCACATCGTACTTCAAGATGGAATTTTGAGAAATTTCAGTTAATTGCCGTTCATGCAATCTCATATTGTAGCCCTATTCTTTGACGCAAAGCTGTATGTTTTAATCATTTATTACAAAGCAGCTTCTGGATAGTCCATTTGCTCAGTAAATTAATTCAATTAACTGTCCACATTTTTAAAAACATTTTGTTGGGAACATCAAGCCGATTGGTCCCTGACGCAGGAAAAAAGAAACACCACTTTGTGAGCAACAGGAATTCAGAAGCTTTGAAAGACTGATGTTTTATATCACCATTACTGTGGACAGGAAAATGCTTGATAATTTTTGCAATTAACAATATTGCAAGCTAAGGGGAAATAATCAGTAATTCTACCAACTGGTCCTTGCAACTGACCACTTCGCTCAGTAGCTGATTAGGAAACATAACTGGGAAGGGGTTGGGAGAAGTAATGCACTTTAAGGCAAAGCGAGAGCACAGCGATAATCCCTCCGATGGCAAGTCCCGGGTGGAAGAGATTAATTACATTAGCATTGTTTATTAACTTGTATTTGTTTTTATTATATGGCTGGCCTTCTAATCTGTAGTGCAAGATTTTGGGAAGCTATATTACATTTGGTTAGTTACCTTTGAAGACATAGCGAATCAAAGCCTTTACTCACTTTGTGCCTTTCCTAATACACAAAGTCTTTACATTTTTCCAGTATATTGCCGTTAGTGTGTGCATTGATTTACGGGAACTTAGGGGATTCGATCAGATGCATGTTTTGTAAATGACTGGGCTTGTAAAGGTGAATTCTGGCCCAAGCCAATTATGGCTCATCAGGCCAGTGCTTGACTCGGGTTTCCATTGCATAGAGTAAATCTGAGTATTATTCCCCCCCTGGATGGGATGCTAGTCCATTGCAGCTCTTGAACTCAAAATATGTCCATCATTTGGCTCATTGTAAGCAAAATCCATGAAGTGACTGTGGTTTCTTTAGAAATGTAAGACTGTACTACGTGAGATCCCATAATATTAAAAGTCTCGCAGGGGGTAATTAATTGAACTTAATAACATAATCAAATAACAGGCGGAATGCATGAAGCACTACTGGGTTCAACTGAATCAAATTGCAATACGGCTCACTTCAGTTGAATGTTTGAAGTCTTCACTTTTTATTTTCACATATTTCTTGAAATCAATCAAAACTAAATAAAAGGATATTTTTGATGATTACGTTTTAATTAAATGTTTTTCTTAGTAACAGAAAATCCATCTGAATGTAATGCTGTAGTGTAATCAATTTTAATTTTCTACCAGCCCATTTCAGGAGTGTATGCCATTGCTTTTAACTGCTTGTCCCTCTGTCAACACTTCAATTCCACAAATGTTTGCATGGTGTACCACAAGATAACAGATAACATTTAAATTACAGATTATTCATCATGCTTACTCTTCAATTCTCCTGAACAGGCTAATAAGGGTTCCTTCAGTATCTGTACCCACAAGAACACCTGATGTTTGCATGTACCATAGCATTCAATGAAAAGGCTTTTGTTCTTATATGAAAACCTTACATTTAGCATAGCGTAACAAATAAATACAGTAACTTAAGAAATTGTTTCACAAACCTGTGTAAGCCTGATCTTTGCTATTGGGTCAATTCCCTATTTACAATGCTGTGAAAAAGTATTTTCCCCTTCCTCATTTTTTGTATTTTTGCATATTTTTCACACTTAAATGTTTCAGATTATCGAAATACTTTCAATATTAGACCAATATAAACTGACTAGATGCAAAATTCAGTTTGTAAATAGTGATATCATTCACTGAACAAGCTATCCAAACCTTCCTGGTCCAATGTGCAAATTAATTTCCCCACTTAGTTATTGAGTCAACGATTTAAACAAACTTAATTGGTAAGTGGGTTCAATTTCATTAGACACACCCTGGCAATTTCAAGGACAGGATATCAAGGTGCAGCCGAGGCTTGGAGGGTGTTCAGTTCTATGGCCTCAGGGTTGCATCTCTGCTGTTTGCAGATGAAGTGGTCCTGTTGGCTTCATCGTGCTGTGACCTCCAGTGCACGCTGGAGCGGTTCACAGCTGAGTGTGAAGCGGTCGGAATGAGGATCAGCACCTCCAAATCTGAGGCCAAGATCCTTTGCTGGAAAAAGGTGGATTGTCCTCTCCGCATGAAGGGTGATTTGTTATCCCAAGTCTTGTTCACGAGTGAGGGTAGGATGGAGCGTGAGATTGACAGGTGGATCAGTGCAGCATCTGTAGTGACGCGGGCACCGTAGCGGTCCGTCACCACCGTCCGTGATGAAGAAAGAGCTGAGCTTAAAAGCAAAGCCCTTCATTCACTGAGCTTAAAAGCAAAGCCCTTCATTCACTGGTCTATCTTTGTTCCAACCTTCACCTATGGTCATAAGCTCTTGAATCCAAGCGGCCGAAATGAGCTTTCTCCACAGGGTGGCTGGGCTGGCCCTTACAGATAGGGTAAGGAGCTCGGACATCCGGGAGAGAATCAGAGCAGAGCTGCTGCTCCTCCGCATTGAGAGGAGTCAGTTGAGGGGTTCAGGCATCAGGTCCGGATGCCTCTCTCTAGGGGCTGGCCAGGCATGTCCACCTGGGAGGAGGCCCTGAGGCAGACCCAGCACTCACTGGAGGGAGTATATCTTGCAGCCGGCCTGGGAACGGCTTGGGGCCCTCCGGGAAGAGTTGGAGGAAGCACAGTAGCTGGGGATGGGGACACCTGGGCCTCTCTGCTTAGCTTTGTCTGTCATCCCCGAGACCCGGCCCCGGGTAAGCAGCAAATAATGGATGGATGGATGGATGGATGGACGGATGGATGGACACCCAGGCATGATTATTGCCAGCCATGTTGAATCTAAACATCACTTACCGAACCTGTTTATGTGAAGAAGGCAAAAAGCAGCACGTAGTGCTACAATCTAAAGAAATTCAAGAACAGACTTGAAACAAAAAAATTGTTGAAATATTTCAGTCTAAATGGGTTAGAAAGCTATTTCTAAGGCTCTGGGATTCCAGAAAACTGCAGTGAAAGCCATTATATTCAAATGGAATAAACTTGGAACAGTGTTGAACCTCCTCAGGAGTGGTCTGAGTACCAAAATCCTTGGAAGACCACATCAACAACTCATTCAGGAGGTCATAAAGAACCTAGACTATCATCTAAAGAAATTCAGGCATTACTTACCTCATTACGGTCAGTATTCACGATTCCCCAATAAGAAAGTGATTTGGCAAAAATGGTATTCATGGCAGAGCTGCAAGGTGAGAACCGCTGCTGACCAAAAAGAACAAATGGCTTGTCACCTACAAGCCAAAAAAATCTTGATCAGCCCCAAGACTTTTGGGATAATATTCTGTGGGCTAATGAGTCAACACCTTGGCAGCCATCTTGAAAGCCAATAGTAACTACTCCGTATGTATGCACAACTACTTGATACACCCTACCTGTCTGTACACCTTAGCAGCCACTGAGAAACATCCTAGCAACCACTCCGTATGCAGTAAAAATCATCTGAAACACCCTAGCAACCACATATAAATATCCAAGTAACTGCCCTGCACACCCTAGTAACCATCTAGACATACCATAGCAATCACATCAAAACACCCTCACACTCACTTGGAAACACCCTTGTAATCCTCGATAAACATCCTAGAAAACACCTAGAAACACCCCAGCACCCTTCGAGAAATGCCTCAGCAACCACCCTGGGCACCTTGCCAACCCTGCATCCTCCACCTGTTTGCCTTGTCTTGAACTTTCTGTCATGATGGGGACACCACCATTCTCACTGTCGTGGAGTGGTTCTTCGAGGCTGTCCATCTCCTGGCTCCGCTCAAGCTTCCATTTGCTAAGGAGACAGTAACGCCTCTCATTCAGCCCGTATTTAAGCGCCATGTCTTAACCACTGATGTGGAGTCAGATCACATCACAACCCAAACACAATCCTGTTCCCAAAAACAGGTTTTGAAAATAGGACAAAGACAACATATCACTTGTTGAGACTAAGAACTTGTTTTTTTTTTTTTGGAAAATATATGTTTATTTTGAACTTGTTACCAGCAACTTGTTTCAAAAATGTCGGGACAGGGGCAAGTTTACCACACTGTTGCATCACCTGTTCTTTTAACAACACTCTGTAAGCGTTTAGGAATGGAGGAGACCAACTGCTGTAGTTCTGAGAGCAAAATGTTTTTCCTTTCTTGCTTGATTCAGGATTTCAGCAACACAACACTTCACCGCCTCTTTTGTCATATTTTTTGTTTTGTTATGCACCACATGTTTTGTGAGGTGGCAGGTCTGGACTCCAATCAGGCCAGTTTAGCCCCCACGCTCTTTTACATTGGAGCTATGTTGCAATTAGTGCAAAATCTAGTGTATGGCATTGTTTTGCAGAAATAAGCAAGGCCTTTTTCTGAAAAGGATGGCTGGATGGCAGCATACCTTGTTCCAGAACCTGTATATATTGTACAGCATTAATAGTTTGTTCACAGATGTGCAAGTAACCCATGCTATGTGCACTAATGCGCCCCTATACCATTACGGATGCATGCTTTAGAACCATGCACTGAAAAAAAAGTTGGACAGTCCTTCTCCTCAACAGCCTGGAGGATGCAGCATTCAAGACTTCCAAAAAGAATTTCACATTTCGATTTGTTAGACCACAGAACGGTTTCCCACTTCACCTTAGCTGATCTTAAATGAGGTCAGCCCGGAAGAAGGCAGCAGCATCACTGAATTTTGTTCATACATGGTTTCATCGAAAAGTTTTAACTTGCTTTCGGGGATGCAGTGACAAACTGTGTTCACTGTCTGTGGTTTCCAGAAATGTCCCTGAGCCCAGGCCGTGATTTCCACTACAGAATCCTGTCTGTTTTATTGCGGTGATGCCTAAGGGCCTGAGGATCGTGGTAATTCAATATTGGTTTTTGGTCTTGTCCCTTGTATATGGAAAAATCTCCGGATTCTCTGAATTCTTTAATGATATTATGTACCGTAGATGATGAAATCCCCAAATGCTTTGCAATATTATGCTGAGAAATGTTATTCTTAAATTGCTGAACTATTCGGCCATGCAATCTTTCGTGGTGAAGCCCTGCCTTCATCTCTGAGTGACTCAGGCTCTTTGGGATGCTCTTTTTATACCCACTTACAGTACTGACCTGTTGCCACTTAGCCTAATTAGTGGTGAGACGTTCCACTAGGTGTTTTTTTTTAGCATCATACAACTTTTGCATTCATTTGTTGCCCCTTTCCCAACTTTTTTGAAACCTGTTGCTGGCATCAAATTCAAAATGAGCATATATATATATATATACATATATGTATATTACATAGCATACATTTCCATCACAGCTTTATTTCTCCTAATTAGGACAGCTCAGTCATTAATATAACCATTTACATTATTTTTTACAGTTGCTTGTTGTTTGTGACTAATGCTGCTGCCTCAATAATCAACGTTCTTTCAAAATCATTTTGATTTTTTCTTGCCGTATTGATCCAAAAAGGAAGGTCATCTGGGCCTACTCAGTGGATTAAAACATCATGAACAGCAGATCATGATGTTAATTCCTTAAAAGGATTGTGGAAACATCTGTAGTTCTTATTATTTCCACTGATTTATTCAGATTTTTTCTTCAATTTTTCAACCATTTGGACATGTATGCAAAAATATCTTGAAATATTTACATGTATTTCAAATGTATTTAAATACATTTTAAAGGGTTAATGTTATGCTTTTTGGGGTTTTCCCTTTCATTTAGTTTTACATAGCTTTTAGTGCCTGTAAAACATCTATGCAGTCAAGCCAAAAGTCCATGCTGAAGGGAGTTATTCTCTCTGACAGCTTCTCAACTGACTGATATGTCTTGTTTGCAGTCCAGCCTTTTCTTCCATAGATTGTCTATGTCAGAGTGTCACATACATGCATAATGCCCATCCAGCAGCTATTTTGGCATGCCCTCAAACAAAGCTAGGTAGAGCAGAGGTGGGGGAGAGTTTGGTTAGAGCATATTGTCATGTCAAGATGCCGTTTTCCTCAGCACAAAGGTAAAATCCCGTTGTATGGACTTCCAACTGAAGACAAGGAGAAGAATCAGTGTCTCAAATTTGTTTTTACCCATGTTCCTCAGCAGTACATCCCCAACATTTCATTTCATTTTCTTTTTTTCATTTTACAGAAGACTGCTTCCTGATCCATGGTTGGCCAATCACAACAAAGCAGGGTTTAAGGGAGGAGCCTTAACCCTTTTGGCGCTGTTTATTATTTTTTTATGTAATTTACAGCGCTGAATATTTATTCACTGTGGGCTTGAAACATCAGCAATTATTCAATCAACGCGTATATAAGAGACTCAGGGGTTGGAAGCAATGCATGTGTTTCATGATCGTTTGCATTGTTTAAATGAAATCATGAGATCATTTGAAATGTCTTTATGCCAGGGTTATTCAACATTATCCTGCAAGGGCTGGTGTGGGCGCAGGCTTTCGTTCCAACCCAGCACTTACACACCTGACACCACTAATCAACCCCAAGAGTCTTGGCTAAAGAGATTGATTAGTAGTAGCAGGTGTGTAACTGCTTGGTAGGAATGAAAGCATGCATCCACACCGACCCTTGTTGAATAGCCCAACTTTATGCAATTCCATTGCTTCCAACTCCTGAGTAAACAAAAGCGTGAGAAGTCCAGAGTCATAATTGGTTTTCATATTACTAGAAGTGAAATCCACCATAACGCAGGTGAAATTGATAAACCTCCATGCACAAGGACTTCAATTCCATGCAAGAATCTCTTACATATGCGTTGATTGAATAATTGCTGACTACAGCAGGGGAACGTAAATATGCCACTGAAACTCACGCCGAATGCGTGAGAGTTGACAGGAGTGCGTTCTTAATGAAGGCTGACCACACCTGATTATGATGAGAGTTTTCAGAGTTTTTGTAATGATAATTTAAATGAATGATTGAAAAGAGGTCAAGAATTAGGCTATTCGTGTTAATTTTAACTGAACAAGGAGTACTGGCTATACCTGATGGTCCTTAAGATTTTGAGTCAAGTCAACTTTATTAAGATTGGAGTGGACTTACAAACCTAGAGGTGCTGCCATCTGCAGAATGAAAACGAAAGCTTAAAAATATCGACTACAGTCACCATCCAAGCCAAAAGGGTTAAAGACAAAGGAGTCAAAACAGCCCGTCTCAGGCTGGGTGAGCCTGAGGTGCTGCACACACAGCCTGTACAGCTGTAAGTAGGTGCTTTTCCACCAGATAAACATGCAGAGGTCCATAAATAGACCACAAAAATGAAAATATTAAACTGGGAAATGGGCATAATATGACCCTGTTAATTCCGTACATTAGATAACTTTCATTATTCACTATTTTCATTTTCTGAAATCAGAGCTGGTCATGGAGCTATCCTTCAAACATTGTAAGCCTTTGTTTTTAAAATAAGATCAACACAGCCTTTTGTATGATAAAGGTGATTTTTTGACTTGCAAAGAGAACAGTCCCACGAAATTCGAATATTTTTCATGAAATGGTAAAATGTCTCACTTTCAACATGTGATATGTTGTCTATGTTCTACTGTGAATAAAATATCAGTTTATGAGATTTGCACATCATTGCATTCTGTTTTTATTTACATTTCACGCAGCATCCCAACTTTTTTGGAATTGGGGTTGTACATTGCAGTACTAAAAAAACTCTATAAAATGCAACTTTGCTCATGTGTTTACATATTTCAATGGAGACGCTGAGAAAATACACAGATTGACCCTATAGGCCAAAATGTTGAAGAGTATTTAGAATGCCGGTGAAGAATATGTCCCATGGTCCTTCGCTGCCAGTAATCTTGCATGTTACATTGATCACTTTTATACCATTGAGTGTTTTATCTCCCCTTTAACTGTCCAAGGAGACATCTTTTAGAAGTGGAATGCGCCAGTTTACTCATTTGACATAAAGAAATACGCTGCTCATTCTCGCTCTGAACCGAGCCAGCAAGTCGGGAGAACTGCATTATGAAGTGGTTTCCACAGGAAAGTGCAATATTGCCCTCTAGTGTTCATTATAAAAAAGGGACTGGAAATGGGGCGCAGAACATTCACATAAAATTGACTTGAAATGGTTGGTGTGGTTTCCAAAAAACAAAACAAACAAATAAGCAAAAAAAAAAAAAAAAACATGGCCTTTCTTCAGTTTGAACTCACTTTATCTCAAAATATTTTCCCCCTTCCCCTTGTGCCATCCAGTCCGGTTGAGAAAGAACCTTTAGTTTCACTGTGACATCAGACCAGTCAGGTGTGTTACTCTCAGTGCATAGCAATTCATACCTTGAGATGGCTGACAAATGGGCAGTTATCATCACTAGTATTATAAGGGGCATTGCTTTATGATTTTTAAATTCCCTCACCTTCACTATCAACTCTATCTCTATTGATGTCCAGGTTTTGAAAGTGCGTTGGACTGTTTGTAACCCAATTCCAGTGATTTCGGCACTCGCTTTAGTTTTTACCCCTCGGCCAACTTTGGCCAGAGGGGTATTGTCGTCACCTGCGTGTCTGTCTGTCGTCTGTCTGTCGTCTGTCGTCCGTCCGTGACTTTGTCCGGGCCAGTACTCAGCAACTAATTATTGCAGCTTCACCAAATTTGGTATGGTAACTCACTATGACCCATAAATGTGCAACATCAGGTTTTTTGCTGGATTTGACCTTTCACCTTAGCACTGTGACCTTGATTGTGAAAATCTTGTCCGGCCAAGTTCAAGGTAACTATTGGTCGTAGCTTCATCAAATTTGGTTGGTAACTCATTCTGACCCATAGATGCGCAACGTCAGGTTTTTTGCTGGACTTGACCTTTGACCTTAGCACTGTGACCTTGATCGTGGAAATCTTGTCCAGCCAAGTTCAAGGTAACTATTGGTCGTAGCTTCGTCAAATTTGGTATGTTAACTCATTCTGACCCATGGAAGTGCAACGTCAGGTATTTGCCTGGATTTGACCTTTGACCTTATCACTGTGACCTTGAGGCAGGAAATCTTGTACAGGTCAGTACTCAGTAACTACTGATTGCAGCTGCACCAAATTTGGTATGATAACTCACTGTGACACATAGATGTGCAACGTCAGGTTTTTTGCTGGATTTGACCTTTGACCTTAGTGCTGTGACCTTCAGGCAGGAAATCTTGTACGGGTCAGTACTCAGCATCTACTGATCGCAGCTTCACCAAATTTGGTATGGGTACTCACTGTGATGCATAGATGTGCAACGTCAGGTTTTTTTTGTTGATTTGACCTTTGACTTTGGCCGAGGGGTGTTCAGCACCGCATTATGTTTTTCTTTTCTTGATGCGGGTCAATAATTTGCCTCACTTGAAACAGAGTAATATCTTTTCTGCTACCCTGGGATACGTCTCCGACACGTTCGTTTAAGAAGTGAGAAACTACGCACTGCATGAATTGTTGCTGGCTGAAGCATACTAATACATATTAATTACTAATACATACTAATCACTGCAATAATGATTCAATTATAGGTGCTTAAGTATTTGCTTATTTAAATCTGAACAGCGGCTTTTATTTAGCGAGGAAGTGTGTAATCATGCAATGCAACGCCAACCGCGCCTACTAAGAGAAAGAGGGAAAAGAATGAAAAAGTATATTAAAAAATGATAATGATTTTAAAAAATACTAATAATAAAAGAGGAAAAAATAAAAAAATAAATGTAAAAATAAAATATACAGTAGATTGATTAAAAAATCTGAGGTGTTCTGAGGAAAAAAAAATTGGGATGAATTGTATGTGTGTGTGTGTGTGTGTGTGAGAGAGAGAGCGAGAGAGCGAGAGAGAAAGAGGACACATGCGATTGTGTGTGTGTGTGTGTGTGTGTGTGTGTGTGTGTGAGTGTTTGTTTGTGTGAGTGTTTGTTTGTGTGAGTGGCTTGTGCAGAGAGGTTTGCTGGAATTAATGCTGAGGGGTTGCAAAAGTGTTAGGCGCCCAGAGCAGTAGAGAAGCCGCTCCAGCTGCTGGGACAGCCCATAGCCCTGAGGCGCACCACAACCCCCGCCAGCATGTCACTGCATGGAGGCCACATGTACAGGAGAACCGGGGCCCCAAGGAGAGGCCCTCACACAGAGGACAGGACACAGGCAAACCCCGCTTTGTCAACATGATTTGTTCAGTCCATTCGTCCCTATAGGCCAATTTACAGTTTTTTGTGGCATTTGATGTTTCATGACAGCATAATATGTCCAACTTTTGGGAATTAAAATTGATATTTACACACAGCACAATACAGAATTAGGAAAAGAAAGTTGGACCACGATCCAATCTTACATCAGCAGTTGGCACATATTGCATTTTAGCAAGTCACACTTCAGCATATTTTCAGATATTAACATTAAAAAAAAAAAATCACAAGTTGTGCTGTAATTTTCAGTAAGTTTTCAATGAGCCCATGTTATTATTAACCAATTATCAAGTGCATTTTGCTTCAGTTTCCAGAGTCTTCAGTGATTCTTTTAAATAAATTAGTCTACAACTAATTAACTGCCACTGAAGGCAGTAATACTGAAGGCCCACAAAATCAAGTAATACAGGGCCTACTATATATAAGATGCTCACTGCTGCCTCAAAGCAAGATGGTAGTGGGTTTGAATCCAGTCTGGGGCCTTTCTGTGTGGAGTCTGCATGTTCTCCCCGTGTTCGCATGGGTTTCCTCCGAGTGCTCCGGTTTCCTCCCACAGTCCACAGACATGCATGTCAGGCTACTTGGAGATGCAAAATTGCCCATAGGTATGAGTGTGAGAGTGAATGCAGTGTGAATAGTGTGTGCGCCCTGCGATGGATTGGTGAGCTGTCCAGGGTGGTCCCTGCATTTTGCCCGTAGTCAGCTGGGATAGGCTCCAGCTCCCCCACAACTCTTGAGGGGTAGAGGGAGTATAGGGTGCTTTCACACCGGGGACTCGGGCACGGATCTGATTACACTTGACCCCAAAGTCCAGTTCATTTAGTAAGTGTGAACATAAGTGTACTGTGCTCAGGCACAGTACTTGAGACGGCTTGGAACAAGTCAAGCCTCACTATGCACATCAAAAACAGCACAATGTTCCTTATTACTTAAGTGCTCAGCGTGTCCATGTTGCTCGTGTCGTGATTACAATACCTCTTCTTGCTGTTCTTTTTATTTCTACTTATAACTCACTAGATCAGCAATAAAATTGCCGATTGATTCCTCAGTTCGTAGCAAATACAGAACATACCTAACCCCTACGTTTTTTTTAATGGCTCCGAGTACATATATTGTTATCTGTTTACTTATTTTCATCTAAATGATTCAATAGTACAGGAAATAAATAAATACTTAAATAATACTTGGTGTCTGATTTATCATCATTTTGTTAAGTGGGTCAATGACAAACAAGCCTTTAAAAAAATTTTTTTTTTTTAATAATTCTTTAAAAATGTACAGAATACATTTATTTGAAGTTGGAAGAGTGTGTTTAAACAAGTCTTAATGGTTGCACAACATTTACAGGGTTTTTGTGCAGTTTTAGATTGTATTTGCAATTTCACCAGCCAAAAAATGTCAGGTGGCGCAACCAAAAGTTTCTCGAAAAAAAAAAACACACTTCCCTCTTTTTTCTCTAGGTGTTTTTTTAGTAAGTATACCTGAGAGTGTCTGCTCTGCCTAAAACATTACTATTTTGTAGCTGAGCTGGGTATTAAAAGTAACTTATGGATTCTTTATTGTAGGGGGCGGGTATTTTGGTTTTCCAAACAATTTAAGAACAATTAAACTATTAAACTTTATTTATTTGAAAGGGTTTCAATATAAAATTACGCCCCCATATTAATATTATATTAATTCATATTTTAAATGACATATTTAATACATTTCACATACTGTAGTGTTAACTTGCTCGGAGGTTGCGCCACCTGACATTTTGAGGGTTTGAGATGGCAAAACATGAATATGATAAACTGGAAATATGTTCAAATTAAACAGGTTTTATAGAATAAAATGATGCTTATTATGAATCATTTAAAATTATTTTAAACCAAAGTAGTGCGCTCGGACACAAAAATCTGCATGTCTTGTCATTGACCCAAGTGTATAATCATCTTCAAACTGCTGTACCTTTAAGGGTGACATTAACTGAGAAACCCTGATTTGGAGGAAATTGATTTTTAATTACAACACTAATTCCAAAATAGTTGGGACAAACTGTTAATTGTGAATAAAATCAAAATGCAATGACTTTCAGATCACATGAGCCAATGTTATGTACAATAGAACATAGATAACATTTCAAATGTTGAAACTGAGACATTTTACATTTTTATCCACAAAATGAGCTCATTTCAAATTTTCTGGCTGCAACAGGACTCAAAAGGTTGGGACACAGGCAAAAAAGTGTTGAAAAAGAAATTAATATATAAGAGAATCAGCTGAAAGAACATTCAGCAAGTAATTAAGTTAACTGGCGTCAGGTGTGAAACATGATTGGCTATAAAAGGGATGTCTTAGAGAGGCTCAGTCTCTCAGAAGTAAAGATGGCCAGAGGCTCTCCAACCTGTTAAGGCTTGCGCAAAAAAAATTTTGGAATACTTTAAAAACAATGTTCCTCAATGTCAAATGGCAAAGGCTTTGAAGGTCTCATCATCAACAGTGCATAACATCATCAAAAGATTCAGAGAAACTGGAAAAATCTCTGTGCGTGAGGGACAAGGCCGAAGATCTTTATTGGATGCCTGTGATCTTAGCAGTAGCGTCACCAGACTTTTTATTCTGGGGGTGCACAATGGGGGCACAACAGTTTGATGAGGGGGCACGCAATTTATTTTGTTGACCCGGGGGGTCGTCTTCATTCTGTTGACAGGGGGGAATTGCGTTTTAAATTGCGTTTTATTTTGTTGACCGGGGGGGTCGTCTTCATTTTGTCGAAAGGGGGGGGGGGCACGAGTGACATTCGCTTTATTTATTTATTTACATACCTTGAATGGGGGGGCACATGGGGGGGCATGAGATGTCCGTGGGGGGGCCCACCCCTAACCACCCCCAACCACCCCCTGGCTCCCCCCCTTGGCGACGCCACTGGATCTTAGGGCCCTCAGATGCCACTGCATCACTCACCAGCATGATTCTCTCATTGACATTACTAAATGGGCCCAGGAATACTTCAAGAAACCACTGTCTGTAAACACAGTCCGCTGTGCCATCCACAGATGCCACCTAAAACTCTATCATGCAAAAAGGAAGCCATTGTTCAGCATGATCCAGAAGCACTGCCGTGTTCTGTGGGCCAGGACTCATTTAAAATGGACTACAGCAAAGTGGCAAAGTGTCCTGTGGTCAGACGAGTCCAAATTTGATATTCTTGTTGGAAATCATGGGCGTTGTGTCCTCCGGGCTAAAGAGGAGAAAGACCACCTCTCCTGTTATCAGCATTCAGTTCAAAAGCCAGCATCACTGATGGCATGGGGATGCATTAGTGCATATGGTGTGGGACACTTGCATGTTTTAAAAAGCACCATAAATGCTGAAAGGTATATAAAGGTTTTAGAGCAACATATGCTCCCCTCCAGACGACATCTATTCCAGGGAAGTGCTTGTGTATTTCAGCAGGACAATACAAAACCACATACTGCAGCTATTACAACAGCATGGCTTCGTAGTAGAAGAGTCCGTGTGCTGAACTGGCCTGCCTGCAGTCCTGATCTTTCACCGATTGAGGACATTTGGCACATATTTAAACAAAAAGTCTGTCAAAGGAGACCCAAAACTCTCCAGCAGCTGGAAGCCTGTATTATAAAAGAGTGGGATCAAATTCCAATGGCTAAACTCAAGAAACTTGTCTCCTCAATGCCCAGACGCCCCCACTCTGTGTTAAAGAGAGGATGCTTCACCATGGTAAATAGGCCCCTGTCCCAACTTTTTTGAGACCTGTAGCAGCCATCAAATTTGAAATGAGCTCATTTTGTGGATAAAATTGTAAAATTTCTGTTTCAACATTTTCTATGTTATCTCAGTTCTATTGTGAATAAAATACTGGCTGGTGTGATTTGAAAGTCAATGCGTTTTGATTTTATTCACAATTTACACTTTGTCCCAGCTATTTCGGAATTGGGGATGTAAATCAGTAAATTATATTGGTTGGTTCCAGTGGAACATTCTCACATATTGGCATGGAATTCAAAACTGAACAATTAGTGTCCTCGACTGAGAACAACTACTGTGTGTTGTCATACTATTTTACTGGAAAATTTATACTCGAAGGGAGTTAATGAACAGTCCATTAATTTGTTTCATGAGTATTTCTCTGGTAGAACTCAGGCAGTCGTTTCAAATGGTTACTGATCAAGTTCACTCACTATAAGTGTAGGAGTACCACAAGGGTCCATTCTTCGTCCTCTTTTATTCATCTTGTATATACAGTGCTGTGAAAAAGTATGTACCCCCTTCCAAATTTCTCCTATTTTTGGTTGTCATATTTAAATATTTTAGATCATCAAAATAATTTGAATGAAAGAAATGCAGCTTTTAAATGATCATTTCATTAATTTAAGGCAATTCATACCCTATATCATCCAGGCAAAAATAAATAAATAATGCCCCCCTAACCCTACCCAGCCTTGGCCTCATCAACTGCAATCAAACATTTGCAATAACTGGTAAGGAGTGTTAGAACGCTGAGAATTTTGGCCCACTCCGCTTTGCAGAATTTCCCGTATTCAGCCACATTAGAGGGTTTTCAAGCATAAACTGTCTGTTTAATGTCATGCCACAACACCGTAATCAAACTAAAGTCAGGACTGTTGTTGTGCCACTTCAAAACCTTTACGTTGTTTCTTTGAACCATTCAGAGGTGGACTGGCTTGTGCACCTTACTGTGCTCTTATTGTGGAATGCTCTTTTAGCTTACACCAGACCCATGCCTTCTAAAAAGTCCCACTTTTGACCTAGAGGTCCACGCAATAGTATGCCAAAAGTCTTGGTGGTCATCAAGATGTTTCAGAGGCAAATGTAAGACAATTTCTTTTTGGTCAGCAGCAAGTTATTACCTAGCAGCTCTCCTATGGGTGCCATTTTTGTCCAGTCTCTTTCTTATTGTGTAATTGTGAACACTGACTTTAACTGAAGAAAGTGAGACTTACTCTTTAGATGTCAGTAAGGGTTCTTTTGTGACCTCTTGGATGAGTTGTCGATGCACTCTTTGAGAAATGTTAGAAGGCTGGCCACTCCTGGGAAAGTTAACCACAGATCCGTTTTCTCCGTTCAAAGACAATGGCTCTCACCACGGTGTGCTGATGTCCCGGAGTCTTAGAAATGGTTTTGTAACCCACTGCAGACCGAGAGATGTCAGCAAGTTTGTCTCTCATCCGTTCTTGAATTTCTTTAGATCACGGCAACGTATGCTGCTTTTTGCCAACTTCACATTGCCAGACAGGTTCTGATCAAATGATAGACGCAACACAGCTGGCAGTAATCATGGCTGGGTATGTCGAACGAAATTGAACCCGCTTATCAAATAAATTTGTTGATTTGGTTGATTTACGTAGTAACTAAGGCACAATTACTTTTTCACATGGGGCCAGATGGGGTTGGATAGTTTTAATCCTTCAATAAATGAAATCATTTAAAAACTGCTTTTTGTGTTTACTTGGGTTATCTTTGTTAGATGTTAAAATTAGTTTGATGATCTGAAACATTTAAGCGTGACAAATTTACAAAATTAGAAGGAATCGGGGCAAATACTTTTTCACAGCACTGTAAATAATATCATCTCTGCAACCCCATATTGTACTTTTCATTTTTATGCCAATAACTCCATTTTATATGCCACTGGCTCTCCCCTTGATCTTGCCATTGTAAATCTAGTCAGCTTTTGATACACTGCAGATCTCTCTCAACAAACAGGGTAGTATATAATTCTGGCAAAAGCAAAGGTACAGTTTGTAATTCAGAAAGCATCCAGCCTACTGCCCTCATTCAAAGCCAACAAGGTTCTGTCACTGAATTTGTCAATTGCTATACGTGAATACTTCTGACTCTGGCTGGATAAGACCCATTTGGACACCCATCAAGCAAACTCATCTCTCCTGCTAATTGCAAATCCGTGGTACAAGTTACTATTTTATCTTTACTTGATTGTGATGATACTGTATACATGCAGGCTTCTCCATCCACCGCAAAGCCTCTTGATTCTGTGTATCACAGTTTGTTGAATTTTTCAAAAACGATATATTTTTTCCTTACCGTTGTATACTTGACGAAAAGGTGGGTCTCCCTCAAAGAACAAAAGGGAGCGGAATTGTATAGGTTTATTTGTAAGGCTTTACTGCAAAAACTACCCAGTCATTTTTGTTCTCTAGTTACATTTAAATACAGTACTTACAATGTCAAGTCACAGGATATTTTAACATTAGCTGTACCTCTTGTATATACACAATGGAGAAAGTGGATTCAAAAATTTTGCTGCACACAGATGGAATGACCTTCAGAAGAATTTGAAGCTAGATTCTTTCATACCACTTGAACATTTTTAAAGGTTGAACTTACGTATGGGCAATCACATTTGAACATGCTTTTATTAATGAATAAAATGAATAGTTCATGTCTGAATTTTCGTGTGTGTGTCTGTCAGTGCTTAATCTGTATATGTAAATTTTTTTGTTTACAGGTCTCTTTTAAAAAAAGATCCCCATGATCTGAATGAGACTACCAGCTTAAATAAAGGATTGGTAATTATACCATTTTATGCGCATAACAGAACCATGGAGTGTGTAGACTGCTCACTATGCTACTGTATGCGCATAGCATGAAAATATAGCATGTGGCCTGTTTGCCGCAATACTGTACGTGCATGCCATGGACACATTACATGTAGCCTGTTTGCTATGCCATTGCAAGACATTAGCCTCATAGCATAATTGCCCATCTCATTTTTTAAGGTTTTTCATTTCAATTTTTTATAAAAATTTTTTTTTTAGTATTTAGGAGAACAGATTTTTTTTTTTAAGGTTATGAGGAAAAAAAGGAAAAAAAACCCCCACATTTTTTCACCAACACGAAAGCACAGGCAGCCGATATCTCAATTTGACAAAAATATGACCCAGGCAATCATGCTATGAGACTAACAAAGTGCACAAAATGAGCAAGTATCACATGGCCCATTTGCTATGCTATGTATGCACATAGCATGAACATGTAGCATGTAGCCTGTTAGCTACAGTGTGTGCATATCACGCACATGTAGCATGTAGCCTTACTGCATTGACTGGTACAAATAAAATCTCAGAAATACTCTCAGCTGAAGAAATTCATTCTATTTAGACACGCATGAATGAACACTTACCGGAAAGAAATGTTTGTCAAAATCGCAAGTTTACAAAACCGCGCAATTGCATCCGCCGTCTAAAACGAAAACAACACTGATTCAGTGTAATCATATAAAAGTTTTAGGCTGCAGCGCTTTTATTGATCCTGTTTCTCTGGTCTTATTGACCATGGCCTGAATAAAAATCAGAGAAATTTGTACACTTTTTTCAGCTTTTTTTATACAATAAAAGATAGAGTGCATTAGGTATGCTTGTACATGACAATATTGTACAATATTTACAGGTCTGAATATCACCACCCCTATTCTGTATCATCTACAATCTTAAAAATGTGTCAGAATTATTTGGACTGTATTTCCTCGTATGCACAGATTTTCTTCCTTTATTCATAGTATTCTTGAAAAAAATAATAATTATTCTGTCAGCTGTAACAGAAGGCAGAATGTCATTGTCCAAGTTCTATGACAGGCTACCAAGCAGCTCAACTGTTTTGGGTTAGATGGGGTTGGAGGGTAAGTCAGGAGTGGGTGGGGTAGTTAGGGGTTGATTAGGAGGGGATAAGTTCGGGGGAGATGGGGAGGAGGTAAGTTAGGGGTGATGGGAGGGGGCTGTAAGACTGTATGTACACAGTTCATGTCTTCTTGCTGGACTGATGAGTCACACAATGTTATCTGGAGATCTTCCGTCGCTTCGCTTTCGGAGCCTTGATTGGTCTATCCCTCGGAAGGATCTGGTGAACCTGAAAGAGACAGACACCATAAATACTGGGACATGTTGCGGCCTTTGAACCACAGACCACAAAACACCCTTGTGCCTTTAAAACCCATGTTATACGGAACTCACTTAATGATGAGCATGATATACTTCAGAGATCTGCAAATCTGGACCTCAAATCCAAATGTCAGCCCAGGTTTTCTTATATCCCAGGTAAGTAAGTGAACTTCTAGTGCCTCTGATTAGCCAGATTGTCTTTGACCCCAGACTCCCAGGTGATGGAAGGGTGGAAAACTAGCAGTTTTTGGACCTCAAGGCCAGTGATTTGACGACCCGGCATATATATGAATAAATAAATGAGGATAAACAAAATGGAGTAAATTTGGTCCAGGAAACATTTACTTTGTGGTGGGCTTCAGAATCTCAGTGCTGATAATCTGTTCTAGAGTGATGGAGAACAAAAACAGACTGTTCCAGAGAAGCCAAGGAGTTACAGAGCGCAGACACAACCTGCTCTAATGCAGTTCAAGCACCCCAATACATACTGTAACGCACACTGCATACTAAAACACCCCACTGCATACTGAAACACATATGACAAGAAGTGACACATGGCATGGTGCTGAAGCACACGCACACTAACACCCAAGACGTGACACTGCACTGTGCTGAAACCATGGCTGAAACACACACACAAGAAGTGACACATGGCACGGCACTGAAACACACGCGCGCACGCACGCACACACACGCAAACAATAAGTGTCACTTTGCAATGTACTGTAACACACACGCAAAGGAAGTAACACAAAGCACGGTACTGAAACAAACGCACAGGAAGTGCCACACCATCCTAGACTGAATATGACGCAGCACTGAAACACACAAAGAGTAAGTGAGATTGCTAGTCTTTATTAAAGAAAAAAAAAGCACAAAAAAGAAACATACACACATAAGAAGTGACACGCCAAACACGCACAGGAAGTGGCACTCTTCTCTGTTATAAAACACTCAAGAAATGACACTGTGTTCCGTACTAAAACACACCCAACGGAAGTAACGGGTTTAAGTTCAGTGTTTATGTTCTTATGAACAGGTGACTGAATGCAGGTCCGGGAGAGCGGCAATGTAGTGTTCAACAGAGTTCGAAACCTCAAAGTGAAGAAGAAGAAACAGTAAACCTGGAGCGTCGATGACAGAGTAGTATATGAAATGTTTACAGGCTAAAAACAGAAGAAAGGTACTCACACTGCCCGACATTCTGTCCAGTTCACTCATGGCCTCATGTATAGCAGCTTCTATGTGATTATTTAACTTTCCACCGCTGTGGAAAAAAAGAAAACCATCATGATAGTCTTTCCAGACAAGTTATGTCCTCAGCTAATAAGCAATGGAGAAAACTGTTGAGTAGAACATTACAGGGTTTAACAGGGTTTTATTCAGAAAATGATCCAATATAAGAAACTTTTATTTTGAACAAGTATGTTAAGCATCGCTCTCAGGAGGGTTTTTTTTTTTGTCTCAACATGGTAAGCATTAGTACTTCCAGGTTTATGCTTTATTGCATAAACCACATTATATCCCAGCTGAAAGAGGCCAGGCTTTAGAGAAGTTTCATTTCAAATTAATCAAAAATGATCAATAGGCTTGAGGACTGAGAAAATGGCATTAAGACAAGCCTTATAATAACAGATAAGATGCTTATCATGTTAAGAGAAGTAAAGTAAAACTATTGCAAGGGCAAACATTCACCAAGCAAATTAATTCCAATAGAACAGGCGGGACATACTTCCTGCTCCTTTTGGCAGCACTGTTGAGGGCTTCCAGGTCTTCTGTCAGTGTTTTCAGCCTACCTGGTTCCACCTAAGCAATGATGCGAAAAACAAACTACATTACCCAGAATTATGCCTGCTTCCATGTCAGATGGTCACACTTATAGAACCGACCGGTTCAACGTCATCAAGCGCTCAGCGCCAAGGCCGCGCCCCTTTTTGGGGGAAAACAATTGCGCTCATGCGCTTAAATCAATGACTAACAAGTGTGAAAATCGAGCAGGAAAATGCCAAAAACTTGTTGTGTGCCGAGTTGCACCTCAAATAAAACGATCAGTCCGGATCTCAGGTTCCCCATCCTACCTGGAAAAGGGAAGAATCCAAAAATGAGAGTTAAGAGAAGATGAAGAGGAAAAGCTATGTATCCAGTGTCTTCCCATGTTTATATGTGTGGGAAACACTTCATAACAGGCCATGCCACTCTTTTTTTAAACTTAGAAAGTAACGCAAGTACCCTTTAATGTGTTAGACTTGGTACTACACTTTAATTGGTTTGTTCGTTACGATTTTTGTCTCGTGTCATTATTTATTCTTTAATTCCGTAACTAGCTAACGTAAAGTAGCATCAGCCAACCGAGTTAGGTTTGCGGTATAACGTTATGTGCATTTGTTAGTTATTCTTAATCCCAAACTGAAACAGCCTTTGAAATTCGCAGTAGTGAAAGGGCAAGAGGGTTGACCGATCAACCTTAATTTATTAAGATAACACGAACACTCAGGTTCAGGAAAAGTAGAAAAATAATCGCTAGACATATCAGTAAATCAAGAAATGAATGTAAACAGGAAATTAAGTTTAAGAAATCTGATAAATTCCACAGCTAAACGCACATCAAATTACATAATGGTCAATGGGATCTGAGGTTTTCAATCCCCCAAAAGGGGGCGTGGCCTTGACGTTTTGCGAAATACCCGGATGTGCCAGTCGGGTCTATTGACTGTATATAAAGACGGACGACCTAACAGCTCCCCAAAAGTGAGGCCAAAACACCTTGATCACCTTCTAATGGCTGGCTGCAATATAAATTTTATGCCCACCCCCTCCATGTTAGTGACAGATGTGAACCTTGCAAAAAAAAAAAAAAAAAAAGTATGTCAAATATTTTTTTCCGAAGATGGCATCTGCCACTTTAAGTGGTTCGTACCATGCTGATGTATGTTCACGTCCTCATTTTTTCTGATGAGTTTGGAGTAATTTAGGTATTTGGTACTATAAGAAGGCGGTGTCAGCTCATGTAAGTCGCCAGCTGACTTATTTTCGGGGATTGAACGGAGCTACAGTGCGACCATCGAGACAAGGTAACTTGAGGTTACACAGGCATAAGTTGCTAGGTCCCAGCACAATTGAATATATCCCACCATAATTTTGAAAGTTCAACAAAAATTGACAGTAAAAAGGTCTTTGCTCTGAAAATAGCGTCGTGAACTGCTAGCAGTGTTGCCATTACTGAAAAGTAAAACCAGTTTGCTAGCTAGCAAGTGAGATTAGTGGGATTCTACAACTAATCGCCGTAGGTTAGGTAACAACAGCAATCAATGGCAAAAACCACTTCACTCAGAACATAGCATAATATACTGTTAGCAGTGATGATATGTTCATAGCAAACCGCTTTTTACCATCAATTTTTATTTTCAACTATAGTCACCAATTACCGAAGCTAGCTGGCTGGCAAACTAGTAAATAATATTCAGTCACAGATCACCTAGTTAGAACTAACGTCAAAACAAATAGTGGGGAGTCTATTTCCCCACAGACTGCATTGACCTTATTTTGAAGGGTTTCATGAGGTATTTAGTCAATGTATTAGCTAGCTTTCTAGCAGATGGCAGTCTGGAATCAGCGCCGGACATTGGCATGATGTCAAAGCAACATACAGCAAAGGACGAGAAAAGCAGCAAATATATTTTAGCCTCATACAGCTCTACTTAGAAAAGATCAAAACAAGCAAACCCATAAACAAGTTTTCAGTCATGGTAGAACAGTACATTCAACAGATCTAATGTTTGGTTATGTTACCTAACAAGACAATATATCTTATATTAGGCAAACAATAACGTTAGCTAACATTTAGTGTAGTTGAACACACCCTTGGTCTCCAGTCTGTGAACAAAAACGGCTGGTGACTACTAACACTAAACCAGCCAGTAGGCTGAAATTTAAGGCGAGGGGATGTGCTTGCAACTGAGTAGGGCCGGTGTATGGGTAGGACCTCGATACCATGGCTCAACCTTCCGGTCACTACTGCACAGACTCAGGCTCTGTGCAAATGAGCAAGATGGCAGGGTCTTTATGAAGGATCTGGGTTTAGCCTTGTACAATTCATTTATGTACTGCCACTACAAGGGATGGTTCTGCCGTAGTGAAGCTCAGAAATAATTGACTAATTGCTTGTAAATTTTGGCTATTAATTGAGCCGAAAATTTGCGATGAGTCTGACCACTAGCGCCAACAGATGTGCAGCAGAACCTCTGAAACGCAAATTGTTCCTCAGAGAAGAGTGCACTAAGCTGGCAGTATTGTCAACAAGCACTCCTACCCCAAAACAGACCCTACAATGGAATTTTTATTTTTGCAAGTTATCAAGCCAGCTAAGCATAGTGTAATGCTTTGTCTCTCAAAAAGGTGCTGGAAGGTACATGCTCTATGTATCGTATTTTTCAGCCTTTGCTAAATGATAAATTTCTATTGAACAACCAACTGTTGATAAGTCTAAGCAGGGGCGGATAACCCCTGAGCAATGCGGCATAAAGTGCCTTGATAAAGGGACAAACTGTGGCACTGGCCTTACTAAGCCTGGATTGGGGCTTGAGGTAGCGACCTTCCACGTCTTGTTCTAGCGGCTTTTGCAAGCAGACCCCGTAACTCACCTCACCAGGCACCCCGCTCTGCACGCCCTGGTTGAGCAACTGTTCCTCATGCATCAGCTTGACAGGCCAGGGTGGGAAGCCTTTGAGAGGGCCCCACACGAGCTGCCCCATGCTGAAAGCCTGCGGGCGGAAGTGCAGCAGCTCGGCGGAGGAAGGTGAGTCTGGGTGGCGAAGGTCCTCCTCGCTGCTCAGGCTCTTAGTGTCAGAGGGGCTGGGACTGCCGTGCCCGTTGTAGTGCCCGTTGTAGTGGCTGTAGTCTTTCAGCAAGGGGCCCTCAAGGCTGGTTGAGGATCCAGGGGACTGGTCCTCCATAGGTATTTCTTGCCTAGAGTGGCTGAGGACATCTGCATAGCCCCGGCCCAGGTGAGGAGACCTGCCATTCACATGACCGCAGTGCTCCACACTCTGCTCCAACCGCTGCTTGAAGTAGAGCATAGCAGGCTTGCAGTTGTTTAAGTTCAAACCCTCCACCAGGATGGCCCTCTCACCCGGCTGGAGTGCTGGGTCTGTGGACTGCAGTGCTCGGTCAGTGGGCCGCATTGCTGGGTTAGCGGGGCGAAGTGCTGGGTTACCGGGCCGTAGTGCTGGGCTGGAGGGCAGAAGTGTGGGGTCAGAGAACCGCAGCGCTGGGTCAGCTGGCTGCACAGCTGGGTTGGTGGGCCTCAGTGCTGGGTCGCACTGCTGCAGTGCTGGACCAGTCGGCCGAACTGCTTGGTTGCACTGCGGCAGTGCGGAGTCAGAGAGCCGCAAAGCTGAGTCAGAGGGTTGCAGTGCTGAATCCGAGAGATGCAATGCAGCGTCAGAGGGCCACAATGCAGGGTTAGTCACCCGCGTGGGCTTGTGTTCCAGGGAGCCAGTGGGGGTCCGGGTGTTGGACCTCCCCATATTGCTCTGGACTTGGGCAGAGCAGTTAAGGACCTCCTGCCCCTGCCAAGGCACATGGCCATTTGGCCCTGGCCCCAACTTTGCGTCCGCTATATCCCACTGCTGCCGTAGAGGTCCTTGCCTGGGTGACCTGAAGCACTCCTGGGCTTGGACATCTCCACCCTCAGTAGGGCACTTGCCCTGCTCCGTGGTCTGGTTGATATTAGGATGTAGCCGGGGCTGGGGCTGCAGCGAGGAGTCCAGATGGTCGTAGAGGTTGTTGTTGACACTGTGGGGGTGGGAATGGTTGTTAGCAGCATGGGAAAGGTTGCTGCCAGCATGAGGGAGGCTGCTGGGAGTGTGGGGGAGGTTGTTGGCAGCAGGGGGAGGGTCGTTAGCAGCATGGAGGATGCTGTTGGCAGCGCGGTGGAGGTCACTGGCAGCGTGTGAGAAGTTGTTGGCAGCCTGGGGAAGGTTGTTGGCAGCTTGGGGGTGGTAGTTAGGAGCGTGGAGAAGGTTTCCAGCAGCATGGGTAAGGTTGCTGGTAGCATGCGAGTGGCTGACACCAGCTTGGGGGAGGTTTCTGACAGCGAGTTGGAGGTTGGTAGGCATGCTGATGGAGTTGGGGTAGGATGTCATGCAGCTTCGGGCAGGAACACCACTGGACTGGTTGGAGCAACTGCCTGTGTTTCCAATTTCCACATTCTTACTGCTGGTGTCCATCACCACCCTGTAGACGTCATTCACTGATTCAGCGCCAATGCGAGGTTCTGCAGAAGGACGGCCCTCAGGAGGAAGCTGAGACATGCTTTCCTGCAATCGAGTCAGCGACTCCATTCCCACCGGCTCAGGATGCAAGGCTACCCCTGACAACTTGTTCACTGGCTTCACGGAGTCTGAGATACTCTCAGGCAAACTCATCTGCAAAAAACAAAACAAAAAAACTGAGAAAAAATCTCAATTTTTCCACTAACAAAAAGAGAACAATCAACTCCTAGCTGGAAACTCTAAAGCAAGGAAATTCAACATGAAGAACCCAGGGAACTCAACAGACGATCTGGTGAATTTCATGTGTTAATTGCCTAGACAAAATGAGCTCATTCAAGGATTTTCTGGTCTAGTTTCAGGAGCAACCCAAACAGTTCAAACCACACTTCCTAATGTCAAACCCCGGGTGAGATGGGTATTTCCTGGACTTGGCTCTCTCGCTGCCTCAGAGCAAAGAAAGTCCTACCACGTCTGCCCTGTGAAGCCAGACAGCAGTATCTGCAAAATAGTGAAACTGAAAAAATTGGCCTTAAAGTTTTACTCTTGGTAATTGAAGGCAATTACATAGACCACAATGCTATCAATGACATTGATTTCCTATTAGACCCTGAATTTTTGGTGAATCGAAATATTTTTGAGAAGTTGACCCAGATAGGAGATACTGCAGATACTAACCTTTGGCATGACCTCCTGCCCTACTTTTGTAGATACTGCTAACCTGCACATGCAATAACTCTGTACTGTACATGTGTATTGATCAGCTGGTGCTGTAGAGGGTCAATGACGGGTTTTCTCAATTTTGAGAAATTTGCAGATACTGCTGTCTGGCTTGACAGGGCAGAGGTCATGTGGGTAAGGGTTAGTGTCTACAGCTCTCCTCCCGTCCACCCTGTTGCAGGAGGCCTACGCATATCAGCCGCTGCTGCTTTACCAAGTCTTTTGGGTAAGCCATCACTGCAAATTACTTCTCTTAATGTTATACTGATGATACTCTCATTATCTCCTTTCCCTCTTTCCACCACACAAGTCAATGAAAGGATATCCACCAGCCTGGCAGACATATCAACATGGATGGCGAGGCAACAGCTGAAGCTCGACCCGGGGTCATTCCATGCCAAGTCAGGCAAGGGTCCCAGCTCGACCAACTCAGATTTTCTTCAAACTCCACTCATATGTAAATCAACTATTCTAAGGAGGCTTTGTGAAGTATTAGGTTCCCCTCATCATTAGTTCATGCTTTATGGCCCCTGCAAGGGGTTGGGGGTACCCCTTGGGAAAAGCGTCTAAATTTCTGAGCCATTTTCAGAGCTCTGCTGGAGCTGAAGTATTCAAGCCAGCTCTATAATTTTTTTCTGGAGTGACTCTCCTTTACCCAGACAGCAGGAAAACATAGCATAAGACCTGCTAGAAGGGACCTGAAGTACCTAGGAGGAGCCAAAAATGCAAAAATCAATAGGGATCCTCTTCATATCACAATTGACCCATATAACAAAAAATCAAAAAAATCCAACGTGAATTGTAATCTGTAGAGTGAGAACAATAAATTATGGATGGACCAACGGACAGACAGGGAGGATCGCAATATACAGCCATCCAGTGGCGTGGGCAAATAAAAATTAAAAGGATTAGACCAAAACTGAACCATGAGTCTGAACAAAATTGAGCCATTACATCGCTTCCTGTTTCACTAGGGTACAAAAATAAGATAACGCGCATGCAATATCCCTTTGCCATCCAACACCATGAAGAAAAAACAAAACAAACGATTGAATATGCCACTGAGCACTGTCAGGGCAATTATTAAAAATTCCAAAGATATAGAACTGTTGAAAACCTCAAGGGTAGAGGCACAACTGCATTTTGTCCCCGGGATACTGAAGAGGATGGTGAGAGAAGCAACAAAATTCCCAAGAATCACTGTGGAAAAAACTGCAGACGTTGGTGGCATCTTGGGGTCACCAGGTTTCAAAAAGCACCATCACGTTCCACCTCCACCATCACAGACTCTTGTGAAGGGTTGCCACAAGAAAGCCCTTTCTGACGAGAGGGCACAGAGGCAAGCGCTTGGAGTTTGCCAAACATCATTTAAATTATGACTTAAACAAAGTGCTTTGGTCAGATGAGACCAAAATTGCCCATTTTGGTCAGATACAGCAACGGCATGCTTGGCGTTGAAACAGAGATGCATACAAGGAGAAGCACCTCATACCCATGATGAAATATGATGGTGGGTCAGTCACGTTTGGGCAGTTTTAATTCAAGAGGTTGAGGGGCACTGGTGAAGATTAATGGCATAATGAATTCTACCAAGTATCGGGATATTTTGGCTGGCAATCTGGCTGCCTCCGACAGAGAGCTGGGACTTAGTCGTAGCTGGACTTTCCAACAAGACAATGACCCAAAGCATACCTCAAGATCCACACAGAAATGGTTTTGTGACAACAAAATCAACATTCTGCAGTGGCCATCTCAGTTGCCAGACCTCAATCTGAGTTGAAGAGGGCAGCTGCTGAACGCAAACAGAAGAATGTGAAGGATCTCGAAAGGATCTACTCAGAGGAATGGTCCAAAATCCCCCTAAATGTGTGCCTTAACCTTGTTAAAAATTACAGGAAAAGACTCCATGCCATTATCCTTACCAGAGGTTGTTGCACTTAGAACAAAGTGAAGGGTTGCAATAATTATGAAACCTTGATTTTATTGAAATTTATTTTGTACAAAATGATTTTTTGGTTGTTTCTATCGAAACATTAAGAAAGTATTTCAAGTTGGTATATTCTGTTTCTCTATAATTATATTGTTTATATATTTTTTGTACTGTTTGTGCATTGCCAGTCAGGGGTGCCAGTAATTTTGGGGCCCACTGTAACTTATCACATCGTCTAAAGCACATTCAAGCAAACCAAATATTCTATCTGTTACAGTACGCGGTACTGTGTTTTCACATTGAATGAAAATTTATGCCGGTTTAGATAGAAAACTAGAGTGCAAAGGGCCCTAAAGGTTGCCGGCAGTTACAGCCCCAACAGGAGAAAAGTAACTAGCATCAGTCCGCGGATTCAACAGGAAGCCAACACGAATTCTTGTGAAAGCAACACATTGTCTACAAGATACTGGCGTTAAAAACCTCCAGCTCGGACATCCGCGAAAAAATTAAACCTGATTAATTTTTTTGGCGAATTTCGGTGGTGATAGCAAACGGTCCCGTACCACTGCAAATCAATTCACGCTGTATACGCGCTTCTCTGCCGAACGAGAACCGTTTCATCTGCACACTTCCGCGGGCCAACGCAGCTCAGTGAGAAAGGGGTTTTAGTTACCATTATCGGGCAACTCGACAGAGCGGTCACACTTTTTCATGAGTGACAGACAGCAACATTTTTTTGTCTCTTTTCTGCCATATAGAAAAAATATAATCTTCAAGAAAATCTACATCATGAAATCAGATTAGATTTTTTTCTAACCTGGAATTTCCCTGTCGTCTGCTGTCAATTTCTGAAGTACGCCATCTTCTCAATTCACTTCTGGTTCTTGCTCTGCTTTCAGACAATGATTTTTTTTCACACAACACTGCCACCGAGTGGGTCTAATTAGTATTATTCTTTCTATTCCATGATGCTAATAGGAACAAACATCCAAAAATGGATTTTGACCAGTTTTTATTGCCGCAATTAATCGCGAAAAAAGGTCGACTATGCGGTTACAATGCCTGTTAAAATTTTAATTATATATGGGTTAGTGCCTAATACATACTAATGTCTAAAGACCTTATTAAACGAGGAAATAAATAGATTGATTTTGTCACATGACCTTGACCTTGAAGACCAAAGTCAAATCCAATATGGTGTGTTTGATCAGCATACATGATTTGTTATTAGTATCCAATACATAACAAAGATCTAAAGCCAATATTAAAGGACTTTTAGGCTGTTTTTGTCATTACCTGGACCTTGTTGCCCAAGGTCAAATCCAATATGTCAAAAACAACCAGCATACATGATTTGCTATTAGTGCCCAAACATACCTAAGCTCTAAAAACAATATTAAACAAATATGGGCCATTTTTGTGTAATGTGGGGGAAAAAAAAGGCCACTAGATGGCAGTATTGACTTTTTTTTTGTTAAGCCAGTCTGGAACTAGGTTTTGGGCATGTCCTGGGCATGCCTCAGAGGGGGCTGGAAAAGAGTATATAAGGAGAAAAATCGAGAGAGTGTAGTAGTTGGAGAAATTGCAAGGAGAAATTGTGGAAGGATACATTTGACCAGACCTGTCACTCTTTTCAAGACCTGTGAAGCTTTTTGTGGATTTTTGCCTGTGTTGGAGCATTTTCCTGTCCCAGGACATCGCAACATAGCAGCCCATCTCAATTACCAAGGGACCGTAACTATTTTTTTATTATTATTTCAATCTTGGTCAGTAGGGTAGAGTGTAGATTAGTTCTGTTTCTTTAATTAAATCTGTTGAAGTTTAAGAATTTCGTCTGTCATCCCTTGCTGTCCGTGACGTCATAACAAATCGACGCCATAACAAATTGGGGCCATAACATTTGTCATATAACCTTGACCTTGAGGCCCAACGTCAAATTTGACTGACTGCCTAAGAATGTTCAGCATACATGGTTTCCTATAGGTGCCCCAAACATACCTGAGCTCTAATTGCCATATTCAGCAAGTTATAGCACATTTTTGCCATTTGATGTTGACGCCCAATGTCATATTCAACTTGTCAAGAATGTTTGGCTTACATGATTCCCTATAGGTGCCTCACACGTACCTAAATGCCACATTAAGCTGTTATAACACATTTTTGCCATTTGACCTTCACCTTGAGGCTCAAGGTCAAATTCGAATAACCGAGAATGTTTGGCATACATGATTCCCTGTAGGTGCCTCATACATACACTACCGCTCAAAAGTTTGGGATCACTAGGAAATTTTCTTGTTTTCCAAGGAAACACACAAGCAATTAATCTGAATAGGAAATATAACAAATGAACAGAACATGCTGACATAGTCTGAGTTAGAAATAATCATTTTAATGGAAAATGATGAATATGCACTTCAGACTTTGCCTTCATCAAAAAAAACCACCTTTACTGTTGATACTGAAACTGGTGTTTGACGGGAACTATTTAGCGCAGCTGCTAGTTGACAACCTGTGAGGCGTCTTTGTCTTAAACTACAGCGCCAGGCAAAAGTCTTGTCGCAGAAAGACATAGTAACTAAAATTAGCATATAACTTTATTTCTAACCAATCAATTGTTATAATAAATGGTCCATTTCAATGTCAAGGGCTTTCACATTAATAATTTGGTGCAAAATGAAACCGTCAAAAAGGGTTCTGATGTTCACAGCCTGGCAAAGCCCATAACATGTGTTTTTGCTGGGACAAAAGTCTTGTCGTCTCTTCAGATGATGCAACAAATCACAGATTAGACTTTAACCTATGACAAATACTGTAATTAACACATTCCCAGATGTGTATAGAAATAACCCCAGCGCACCAGACTTTCATATGAGGTGCGACTACACCTCTGACAACATGCCAAAGATTCAACCACAGACCAAAGTGCTGATCATCAAGAGCCTGAAGACTGAGTCTGCTGCTGAGGTGGCAGACATCTTTAATGTATCCAAATGTCAAGTGGAGGGGATAAGAAAAATATTTGAAGAAACTGGTGATGTTCGTGGCAAGTGAGGTCAGACAGACCCCGGTATGACAACTTTTTGAAAGGACCGTTTGTTGCTTCAACTGTACAAGGCTAGCCCTTCTTCAACTACAGCAAAGCTACATTAGGAAATGTCACCAAAAATCCCGGTATCTACAAGAAGAGTTTGTCAAATTCTCTCTCAAAGTGGTTTTCATGGCCGAATTAGTACACAGAAGCCTGCATTAAACAGAAAACAAAAAACCTGCATTGCATTTGCCAAGGCCCACAGCTTGCAGAAAGGATTGATACTGGAAAAGTGGCTGAAAGTTTATTTTTCTGGTGAATCATCCATTGAACTGCATGCCAGTCGCCGTACAAGACCTGTTGGAACCCTCATGGACCCAAGATTCTCCCATAAAACAATCATGTTTGGTGGAGGAAAAATCATGGTTTGTTGTTACAGCCAGTATGGGGGGTGAGAAAGATCTGCAGAGTGGATGGCAACATCAACAGCCTGAAATATCAAGAAGTTCTTGCTGCCCTACTTATACTGCTGCTCCTTCTCATTCTTCTGCCTCCATGTCACAGTTCCTGAAAGCGAAGAAGGTGAAGGTACTCCAGGATTGGCCGACCCAGTCACCTGACATGAACATTATTGAGCATTTCAGGGGTAAGATGAAGGAGGAGGCTTTGAGGATGAAACCATAGAATCTTGATGAACTCTGGGAGTCCTGTAAGACTGCTTTCTTTGCCATTCCAGATGATTTCATCATCAAGTTATTTCAGTCATTGCCAAGACGTATGGATACAGTCCTCCAAGCTCAAGGGAGTCTACGCAATATTAATTCTTTTTTCCAAGGCACCATGAATTTATGTTCTAATATTATGGTGGCATATTTGTGTATTCAAAATAAAGTGTATGTATAATTTCCACATTTTTTTTTCATGCGACAAGACTTTTGTCCAAGCAAAATCTGACCTTTCTGTACTAATTAAATTATAAAACTCAATGAATGACACAAAACTCTATTTTGGTATATTTCGCATAATCTAGAGGGCTTTGCCTTTC
Source organism: Gymnothorax javanicus (assembly GCA_029692085.1). Taxonomy (NCBI): domain Eukaryota; kingdom Metazoa; phylum Chordata; class Actinopteri; order Anguilliformes; family Muraenidae; genus Gymnothorax; species Gymnothorax javanicus. The sequence continues at coordinate 55,206,218 of CM056205.1, read as the reverse complement.
ATATAAGCCATTTTTTGATTCCAATTGATCAACTACAAGTCAGGTTATTATTTGTTGTTCCTACAACTTGGATAAGTGACAAGACTTTTGTCAGGCACTGTACACACTCTCAGATATTTGTCTTCTTGCACAGTTGTGCATTGGGGCCTCCCACTCCTTTTTTCTGTCCTTGTTAGTGCCAGTTTGTGCTGCTCTCTGAAGGGAGTAGTTGACAGCATGGTAAGAGATTTTAAGTTTTCAATTTCTCGCATTGAATAGCCTTCTTTTCTAAGCAAAACAATAGACTGACGGGTCTCTAAAGGAAGTTCTTTCGTTCTGGCCATTTTGAGCCCGTAAACAAACAAACAACTGCTGATGCTTCAGGTACTAGACCAACCTCAAGAATGTCATGCTCCCTTTTGCGCTCCCTTATTAGTTCAACGGTTTTCAGCTGTGCAACACATTTGCGGAGGGGTTTTCTAATAATCAATTAGCCTTATAAAATGCTTAACTTGGATTAGCAGCCATACCAGGAGATTGATGCAGAGGACTGACAGTTGCTGATAATAGGCCTCTATGCAAAAATGTAGATCATTCTTTGAAAATCATCTGATTAATTTTAATCTGTGTTTGTGAAATGGAAAAAAATGTTTGTGAAATGCATGAAAATGTATTTTTCTTTGGAAAACAAAGAAATTTGCAAGTGATCCCAAACTTTTGAGCGGTAGTGTATCTAAGCTCTAAATGCTATATCAAGAGAGTTATAGCACATTTTTGCCATTTGACCTTGACCTTGAGGCCCACCAGTTTCATCAGCCTTCATCAGACAGTTTTCGAGAAAATTGCACCTAAGTGCCAAAAATGGCCGCCAAGTCAAAATGAACGATTCAATCAAAAAAATTTTTGCGCGGGCATTAACTTGATGACCCATTTGATCACATACCCAAATTTTAAAAAAAATTCATCAGACCGTTTTTGAGATATGGCTTTAAACGGACGCCGCCGCCGCCGCCGGACGCAAAGGGACGACAATAGGTTACTGGCCTACAGCCGGCAACCTAAAAAATTCATAAAGGGGGATCCCCTACCAAACTACAGGAATAACAGAGTTTGCCAGTATGAAGGGGTCATGGAATTATCCAGAATAATTTGTGAATGCTTATTTGTGTAACCTTGAATTGCAAATCACTTGGATGTTGATGGAATAGATTCCCTTACGATGCAAATACATCAGAGCATTCTGCTATGCAGCACATAGCTAAACGGGCATGCAGTTGCTCGCACTCACCATTACGACGTATTTTTTTAATAGCTTGATTTACATAATAACAGTCTTTCACATTGTAATCTTTTTAATTTTAATCATTTGTGTGTACCAAGCAGAGTGTACGTACGTTTGTCCTCTCGCCCACGAAAGCACACAGTGCCATCTTTAGAATTTGCCCTTCAAATAGCACTCAAAAACTTGACAATTCATTGAAGACCAGGTTTTTGTTAGTCAACCGCGGAACTGCATTCTGCTGCCTCAAGATAGCAACACGCCACCAATATGCCTGACCACATCTCTTTTTAAGATCAAGATGCCCATTGGTGCTCAGTTTGGCGCAAGTACATCTGCCATCAACGCTAGACAGGAAAATGGTGACTGCATCTGCCATAAACTAGCACAGACGAGTCGTGCTTGGCGCTGCTCTGCCCGGTGTAAGATAGAGCTCACAGAGTTTTTGAATTTATGCCTTGACATTGGCGTAGTAGTGTCTGGTTGATCCCTCTGACCGGACCCAGACAAAGCATCAGACTGTCCTCAGCCTATTAATTCATTCATTCAGTTTAACTCAGGAAAACATGTTTACATGACGTTTTTCCATGTTCCTTTTTCCATGTTCCCATCTAAGCAGGGGTTCTCCCTTGTGCTCTAGGGCTCAGACTGCACTAACTAACAGAGAAAGGAAGAGAAGCAAAATTCTAACACTTTTCAATTGCCTTGGTTTTATCGCCGAAGTCCTGTTACAAGGAAGTGATGTCATCACAGTTGTGATTTAATGACTGCCCTCTGCCGTTAGTCTAAGGTCTGATGTTACAGTAACTTCTTGCACTCATATTGCAGGATCACTACCTTTAGCATTGGCTTACTGCTTGTTGCGTTGGATAACAGCATTTTCCAAATAAATGCAATATAATGCGCCGTGATGCAAAGGGCTAATTTGTGGAGCATACACCAGGTGTGGGTCACCTGATGGACTCACCTGGAAGTTCTGGAAGAGGCAGGCAGTGGGGCTGGAGGAGGTACTGCTAGAAAAATGAGTTTTGGGGAAGGCTTTGGGGTCCTGGGCCCCCTGGGTCGCCTGGCAGATACCTTGAGACTGCAGGTCTACCAACGTGGCAGGATCACCTGCAGGAGGGAGAGAACAGTTACACACAGAGTAGGAGAATCTTTCAGGAAAAATATGCAATGACAAGATACCAGCCAGGGCAGCCAAGAGGTTAGTCGCTAGGCTGGCAGCTGAAGAGTTGCTGCTTCAAGTCCCCTTAGGGGCTGGGGATTCTGATTCGCATCTAAAGAGAAGAAGTTGCGGTGTGGCTCAAGGACCCATTAGCCCTGTTCCAGCGGCTTTAGCCCCCTGTCCTTCTCATTTTCCCTCAGTGCTACTGCTCTCTCAGGCCCTTCTACCATCCTTGAAGTAGAAAAACATGTTCCCACTGGACCTCACTGGTTAAATACATTTTTAAAGTGCACCTAGTATAGTTTTTCATTTTAATGGACCCATTGATCGACGATGTGATGTCACAGTCTACGCTTGGAACTCTGGGATTGAAAGGGGGTCTCGTAAAGACAACAATGGCGGCACGTTTTGGTACTGTATTATACTCAAGTGAGGATGTCAGAGGTGCTGAACTGCCGGAGAAGTGTGTGGAAAATAACCCGGAGGATGCTCTAAGACATTAGATGGAGTGTCGAAGCCAAACAACAAAATCTGAATCGCATGCTACTCTAGTGCTAAGATACTGTACTGAAAATATTCATTCTAGTTGTTCTGGAGTTTAATGCACATACTGATACTCATTACTGCCTTGGACTCCATTCCGTCTCATTTGTATCAACAGCAACCTAATTTGTATCAACTCGCTAGCTTGCTACAGCAGATATGAAATGAAGGTATGCTCAAGTAACATTGGTACGGTACACTTCATCTGAGCCAGATGCACAAAACGAATATCGCTTGTGTGACTACTGGTGACATGGAGCCCTCATGAAGCTTTGACTGAATTGCTAATAATTTTAAGGTGTTAGCTAGCTTGGTTAGCCAGCAAATTGAAAGAATCAGTGTGCAGTCTGACTGGATTGTTCAGGACTGTGCGATGCGGTGCGTTTTTGCATATTAATTTAGTATGTCGCAACTTCACATATTCAACCTCTGCTACACTATAACTGTTAATGTGCAAAGCAAGATAGCGAGACCCTACTCCAATCCCATAATGCCTAGTGCATACGTCATCATGCTAGGGACTCATTAATCTCCTTGTGTAGTATCATATAGTTTAGTGCATGTAAAAGATCTGCATATGAAAATAACCCAAAGTCACCAACAGGAAGTTCCCACACAACACACTGCTCCAGAGCTGCCAGAAATGCTCCAATAGCATTCCGCAATTTTGTCCTTCAATTGGTTTTGTCACCAATTGAATTTTCACGCCAGGCAGCTAGTTTGGAACGCTCTTGAATCATGTGGGTTATGTCCACAAATGCAGCTACTTAGAGCGTGCGATACGAAATCAACTTCGTATGGACTTCCAAAGGTCAACAAAGTGAAGAGGCAGCGGCTGAAATTAATTTTTAACAGTATTCCTCAGCAGCCCAACCCTAACCTTTTTTGTGTTACCACCATTTTGTGGATGATTGCTTCGTGAACCCGACACAGTTCAATGCTGGATATTCTCAATGGTTACTCCTGAGAGATGGAGCTGTACGACCCCTTGTTTTGTAGTCAGGGACTGGGTTGTTGGACTAACAAAAGGGTCACATTTTAATTGACAAAGCACCGCCCCTTATGCGTATTGGCCGAGATTTGATTCTTCATAACTATTGGACTACCTGTCATAAAGAGTCGGAGATTGGGTTGTTTGACTCAGGCAATGATCACATTAAATTGCTGCAGCCCTGGCCCCTTTTGCCATTGGTCAATACTTGATCTTTCATTTCAATGAGAACAGTTTGGCTTTGTTGAGCCAACTCTAAGTTTATTCACAGTTTGTTTTCTTGAAATTAAAGTTTAATATTTACAGCAGTAGCGTGCGGTGAGCATAAATTTCAGTGGGGCAGAAATTGGCGTCTGAATGACAACCACGCCCACCTTTGTTATATCTCACAATATATATAATTTCAAGTGCTACATTAAAACATGCTCATTATGAGTAAGAAGTAAGAGTTATTGCTGTACAGCCTGATTGTTTCTGCACCTATTTGAAAGTGTCAGCAGCAACGCTGCCTCAAGTTTCAAAGATGACAGGCTGGAATGTGCGCTACCGCAACTACAAGTCTGGAACAGCTTTAGCTTAAAAAAAAAAAAAAAGTTTCCGAGGAAAAAATCGACATCGATTGGACTTTATTTCAATAATCAGCTGAAGAAAAAAAATGACATGAGCAAACTATGTAGCCGATGCAAGTCGCTTGAACAGAAATCTAAATACAACAAACCCCCCATCAACCAACCATATGTACGATAGCCAACGAGGCCATGGCTACAACAGGCTATGTTGGTAGATCACAAACAATTCCATTGAAAAATCATCTCAATTTGAAATAACTGAAATTTCTTATTCTGTCAGTAAACATAGGCCCAGCATAGCTATATTTTTGCAAGTGCATGTCAAATAAATAAAAAGTAATAAAAAAAAATACCTTTTTACCCTTTTAAAGCCTAGTATAACCCAATTGTAGGCATCCCGAATGCCAGTCGCGTGAACAAGTCTGCAACATACAATAAGAAAAAAAAATTAAAAAAACATAAGTGTCAACGATGTATGAGACTGAGAAGACGGGCCTTGACTACGGGGTATCAAATCAAAAACTATTGAATTGGCTTGATTTCTTTACGGGAACTTGGCACGGCGATCTTTCATGTGCGCAAATTTCTCGATTACAGATTAGAAATCAGGGATGTCCTGTGTCAGCCGCTTTTCACTTTTGAATACACTGGCCGAGTAATATGAGCTGAAACAGCCGCATTAGACAGAGGACGACCGTGGGGCAGACTTCTTTACGACCCAAAGGACCTCTTTTAGAACAGATTGCAGTTCCAATCAAAGCCTGTGGGGTCATGCGATAAAGCTACTGGGGAAGAGGATCGTTGAGCTGTCCCGCCCCAAACGCTGAACGACACATTAAACCAAACAACTTGATCGCGATTATCTGAAATTTAATGTTAACGGACCAAAAATAGTTTGAAAGCATATAGAAACTATAGATAATATAAAGACAATCACACAATAAAATAATGGACTTGGAGCAAAGATTATTGAGGAACTATTTGTTTTTTTTTTTGGGAGCATGATTTTTTAAGTAGTTGCTGCCCCACTTGCCCATATGGATGGCACGCACCTGATTTACACAATATTTCTTGTGGCTCCTGCAGTAGTATAGGCTCAGTATAGGTTGTGAAGCGTATCATCTTGTGGCCAGCGAGCCTGTATGGGACCTGAAAGGTTGGTGGTTCAAGCCCCAGTTTCGATACAGTCAGAAAAATCAAAAAAAAAAAAAAAAAAAAAGTCCTTGCACAAGGCTCTAAACTCCTTACTGCTCAGGGGGGGACTGGCCTCTGCCAAGTTTCATCAACTTTAAGTAGCTTTGGGCAAAATCATCAGCAAGATAATTGTAGTGATATTTAAAGACAGTAAATGGGAAAAACATCAATTCACCTGGATTCAACAGACCTTTATCTGTGCTGCCGAGCAGGTGGTCTTCCATTTTTGCCTGGCCTAAGACGTAGCGGCAGCTCTGAGGTTCACGCTGGAGGGCATGAGGGATTTGATGCGATTGATGGTCAGGAGGGCCTAATGGGAGATTTCTGCAGTTCCCCATCACTGAGAAAGGCTGGTGGGAGCTGTGGGCCACATTTTGCCTCAGCCGGGGCCCATCCCCAAACTGCAGCTCGGCCTGGTTGGGTGTCACTGCAGCAGGTGTGGGGCCCCTGTTCTGATGCGTGCTGTGGCAACTCATGGACTGCAGCAGCTTAGCCATGGACTTGTTGGGGTGGGGACCAGCAGCCTGGGGCTCTGTCCTGAGGTGCTCGTTGGGTCCTAGGGGCCGGAGGTCCATCATGCGGGACCGAAGCATGCTGAAGACTGAGCTGCCGCCGTTACTCCCGGCATGGGGCAGCTGGCGTTTACGGAGGAGGTCCCGCTGCTGAGCCATGAGCTTGTCCCTTAGGGCTGCTCGTCCGCTTTGGGCCTCTGGACTTGTGCCAGGGGTGGGAGTTAATTTCAGAGTGCTTTGCCCATCTCCTCCACAGCTTCTGCTGCTGCTACTAACACCACTATTCATGCAACTGTCTCCCCCTTCAACACTGCCAGCCAGCTTGTCCCGATTAGCTAGCTGTGCTTTGGCCGCTGCAGATAGTAAGTTGCTGGCAGGGAAGGAGGCAGCATTCTGTTGGGTCAGGATCTGGTTGAGCTGCGTCCCCAGCAGCCCTGGCTGGCCATTCTGAGGGCCATTCCCTGCAGGGCCTGGGGGGAACATGGAGCTTTTCCCACCTCCATGCAGTGGGCCAGGGTCTCTGCACGGGTGCAGTGGCTCAGGCTTGTTGGAGGGGCTGGAGGGCAGGGAGGGGCGGGGGGATCCCATGGCGGACCGAGGGGATCGGGGAGGGGGCTTGATGCTGCAGGAGGGAGGCTGAGGGCCAGTTGGCGAGACAAAGCCCCCATGGTCGGAAGAAGTAGAGGAGGAAGAGGATCTGGAGCGCTGGGGTGAAGCTACCATCCTCTGCAGGGACGAGCTGGGCATGTGCGGGGGAGAGGTGACAGGGGAAAGGGAAACAGACGCAGGCACAGAGTGCTGAGCTCGTTGCTGGTGACTTCCATGGCTGACAGGCTTCACTGTAGGCAGGGGCAGGTTGCTCGGCAGGGGCACAATGGCCGGTGGTGGGATGACCAAATTCATCATGGGTACCTGAGACAGGGTGTTTGGCTGGAAGGTTGATGGGTTGTGGTTGTGGGCATTTGGCTGGAAGTTCGATTGGTTGGGGTTGTGGGCATTTGGCTGGAAGTTCGATGGGTTGGGGTGAGATAGAGTGTTTGGCTGAAAGGTCAAAGGGTTGGGGTGAGAGTGGGCTTTCAGCTGGAAGGCTAGTGGCTTTGAGTCGATTGCCACAGCACTCTCGCTCTCTTGCACGCTAGGGATCGGGTCAAGGATGCCTAATGGGTCTTTTTCTGAGGACAGCTGTTTTTTAGCGAGCGTGCACGAGGGAGAAAGGGAAGGCTTGAGGTGGAATCCAGCCCTAGCGGGCAGGTCCACTCCGGAGGAAAAGCCACATGGTGATTTTCTTGTGACGGGGCTCTTAGCCGCAATGGTGGTAGGAGAAAGTGGGATATTCACGTTAGTCCTGCAAGGCAAAGAGCAGTTGGCCTGCACAGGGGCCCCGTGGGGCATCACACCCGGCGGGGACTGCCGAACGCGCCCTTTACCATGGGGGCTCGGGCTGCTGGCGCCAAGGAAACCTGGGTTGCCACGAGGGAAGGGGTCGGGACTCCCTATTGGGTCGGTGCGGGGGGAGATGGAGCCTTCTCGATAGGAGGCTGGGCTCAGAATGCCGCTGTGCCCAGATCGATACGGAGACTTCTGCCCTTGCTCGGCACTGCCTAATCGCGTTCTGGGGAAGCTGAACAACAGCTCCTGCTGCTGAGGCGACCCGAGCGCCTGGAACGGGCTCCTACAGCCCCCTGGTGCGCAGCTGGACAGTCTCTCCGGGACTTTACCCTTTATTGTTCGTGATGTCACAGAACGTGAGGGGGGTGTTAATGACGATGCCAAACCTGAAATGTAGCACAGGAGCCAACATTAATTACCGTTACCACATTTCCCACAATCCCACAGGCAGAATGAAAAGCACAACAGACTGAACACCCTGGTGGTGTGAAACGTGATATTAAACAGGGGAGCAGATCAAGTTATAGTGTAATAGAAGCCTCTGAAACAGCCTACTGCCGCAAGAGCAAAGACGGGGTTGAGGCTCACCATTTTGCCAACAGATGCGTAAACTTATGATGCATCACTGAGAAAAAGGTTTCCAAAAGACCCTCTAGAGTACTTTATATCACTAAACCAAGGAAGAAATCTAGTGCATAAAGTGGCAAGGCTGAGAGACCACTTCTAAAAATGTGTGATCTCTGTCCGCTCAGACATCACAGAGACATCTGAATTGATTGTAATAGATGTCATGACATAGGCCTGGAAATACTAGGTCAAACCTTTGTCAGTCACGACTATTTAGTTCTGATTTTGCATATGCTACAGCTCTGATATGCGAAGTCAAAGCCTATAACGACAATGTCCAAGAGAGCCACCATCTTCTCTGGGCTTGATGTCATCTAGGATAGACAGTAGGATAGAGGACGCATGTTCCACAGTTCAACAAGTGAATATTACAAGTGCAGTGTATCCACTAGTAACATTTAAGCATTGCGGCCCACCACAGAAAAAAATGATAATAATACAAAGGCCATGAAGTAAAATCAAAAAAGCCTGTTTCAGGCCTCCGCGCATGCATTGCAGAATTCAGGCATTCAACAGCACTCATCACAGAAAACGAACCTGTTTGGGTATTTCTTAGTAAAACACAAGCAGATGAGGAAGGTAAACAGAGCACACATTAAGTTGGGATGGACAGTGGGAGCTGACAACGCAGCTCCCTAGCTCGCTCCTTTTGGTCAAAGCTGGGTTAACTAAGCTGGCTCTCTTCCTCAGGAGATTGCATTGCCTGGAGTGGTGTTTGGTCTGGCTTGGTGGTCGGAATGGGGCAGTAGTAGCCTCAAGGTCTGATAATATCTACCTAATATCTAGACAGCATGCCTAAATTAAAGTGATCATACATGTTAGCATTCTCAGATCAGGGGCTCTGAACTGTAGTTGGGATATCTCCAGACGTAGGCTATTTCAATTAACTTTTTACAAGACTTGCAGCTGATTAAGTAATAGTCAACGTTCATGACTGCACAGGTCTGCAGTTACCATTATACTGCAACCTGAACTTATCTACACACTTTATATATACATTCATAATTTACACAAGTACAACACAATCATGAGTAGTGCATTTAACATGCATTGTACATGTCATTTCACATTTATGCAGTTTTCCTCAGAAACATGTGATGCTGTCAGCCAAGTTCACACATAGGGAGGACAAAGGAAGACTTTTAATGCGCAGCTTTGGTGTGGAGCCCTGGACTACTACCTACACCCTAACCACAGCATATATAAAACCTGAATCGCTACCTGCACCCCCAAACACAGGATACATACTTGTGTAGCCCCCTGTACAGGTGGGACCTAGTGAAGTTTTTGAGGAATCCATACTCCTGTGCAAGGTGGCCACAGCTAGGATCTTTCTCTTGTGGTTGCAAAGCTTTGTGACGTCTTCATCGGCCTTCACATCTTCTGCAGTTCTCTGCCTGACAGCAGCCCCAGGACTGAAGTTAAACACCTGGTGAAATACAGATTCTTCTTGGTCAGTTTCAGCAGCATGCATTATAATTCTTACTCAGGATTTTTAGTGTCAAGTGACCTGAAGAAGCAAGGTTTGGGCACCCACCACCTCAGATGTTGCTGAAACTCCATCAAATGGTGCACACTGATGACAGAAGTGTTCTTTACACATTTTATGGTAAAAACGTTTGTTGTTGTAATAAATAATGGCTAATTTATTGGGCCAAGTTGGCCATGTTGACTGCAATGATTTTTCAACTCTCAATAACTTTAAAATTACGATGAAGATTTGAACCAGCTTTGGCAACATTATTGATTAAGGTACAAGGAATCCAAAATAACAACCAAACACCCCTCACTAGCCCTTTGAAATTCAACATTTGCTTTACTTATTTGACCTGTATGAAATACAACTGCATAATGTGGGGCAACACGTATGGAGCTGAACTTCTAAAATTAGTTTATGAAAACTTGATAGATTGTTCTCATTGAAAATTGGGGTGGTTATTTTTTTCCGTCAGGCGTATTAAATCTCCAGATTAATCATATATTCTGACCATTATCACTGCAGCAATAGGGACATCCTAACAGGGACATCTAGTGGACTATGCAAGTGCTGGAGGAGCTTCAATGGTCATGGTCATAATACATGTGGTAAATTTTGAGATGGAACCCCCCAAGAGAGAAAAAAAAAAAAAAAACATTGTGTACAGAAATTAACTTGAGAAGTCCAGCTATGTATTTCTAGTCCAATGTACTTCTCTGAATAGCATGTAGTCCCTACAGTCGGATCGATTCTAATTGTGGGGTTCAGAGCCCTGATGGGGAGAGTTTGGTTATGGTTTTGGATACTTTGTACCTTATTCAATTATACTGCCAAGGCTGGTCCAAATTTGAGTCATAACTTTAACCTTTAGAGTGATAAATGCAGCGATTGTTGATCAATGATGTAAGGTATCAAAATCAAAGCTGTTGAAAACCTATCATGTGGCGACTTGATAGCTTTTTTTTCTTTTCTTTTGTCATTGCACTTCCTGGGCACAACCGAGACAGGTGTACTTGTGCGCAAAGTAAAAGTGCAAGAGCAAACCCCAGCTGAAAGTATGGACACCTAATCACAGTGATCTCCAAAAATGTGATTAAAAAATACTTTTAAAATATTGTTCAAAATTGTTTTAATCACATCCAGATGTTAAAAATCTTCACAATGAATCCCCGGGGCCGCATTTTAGCTTTACATTACATTAAAGCTTGTGCATAAAACAAGCAAATGAAAAGCGAAAGGTTTTAATTCAGGGCCACCAATGATAAAAATAATTACGTGCTGGTTCCCACCAGCCGAAATTTAAATAAGGAAGAAAAACAGCCAGCAAGAGAGAACCTAATAAAACTAAAAAAATCAATAATCAGTGAGTTCTCAATTGGTGAAACTGGACATCATGTATTAGGCAAGCAAATGCCTAACAAAACTGACTGTAAGAACTAGAAACACCTGTTTTCAGCAAATTAATTTGGAGCTTACCGTTTTTCCCGTTTTTAATCTAATCTGTTTAAAAATGTTGTTACCTAACATTGTTTGCAATATAGAAAAACAAACACAATATGCTCAAGAGCCTTTTATTCTTTATGGCACACATGGATATTCTGTCAAGATGTGGCTTAAGATCAGCGAAGGCTCATTAATCCCCCCGGTCCCAGAGTCAAGGACCAAACCGAATTCCAGCAACACATTTTCAGTGGTTATAGGTACGATTCAACAGAATTCAAGACTTAATGTCTTACAGAGAAGAAAAACATGTACTTTGAAGTTGCAGATGGAGAAAAAGTGAGTGTATAACCAAAATGGTTGATTTCTAGTAAAAAAAAAAAAAAAAAATCCAAACGTGATTCTCAGCATTTTACTCACAAATGAAGAAACACTACTTCATTTTTGATTTGAAGATTCTCCATTTCAAACACTTTATTTGCACCAAAATTGGTAAAAATTAGGGCTGTCAAAATTAACGCGTTAATGCATTTTAACGCAATTAATCCATCTTCAGCGCAGAATGACTCAAAATCCCTGAAACGTCGCATTTCGGGTAGTTCGTCCAAGTACTTTTACCGTCGCGCATGCGCAAATGGGCAGTTGATCCAGCAGAACCAAACAACTCGGTATGGAAGACGCATCTCAATGGGAAGACGCTAAAGACGCTCGCGGACATGAACTGCAAATTTAAGCATGCAGTTACAGTACTCGATCACTAGATGGCACCCCTAGATCAGTTATTGAATATTCACAAGCAAGCCGAGCTGGAACACGATCTGTTGAATCTAGGGAGATATTGTTTGATTTTTCCTGAAGTGGAATGTCTGTTCTGTTAAAATAAGGTATATTTCAGAATTAAGATATTACTGAGTTAGTGAGTTTTACTTGTCCCTTATAAGGTGTAGAAAGGTTGTGAGCTCAGAAGTGGGAACTGTTAGCTTTTCATTGCAGGGTGAATGGTTAGGCTGTTTAATCATTTAATCAATTTTCCTGTCTGTGAAGCTGCAATCTTGAATATAAAGCCTTAAATAAGGAAACACCTAAATAGCCAGATTTGGCTTCTGCGCATATATATTCCCTTCTTTCTTGAGTCTCTTTGCTCATGCAAAATGAAACACGATTAATATATATTAAAAATGAATGATATTTAATCGTGATTAATCGAAATTAATCCACAGAAACCCGTGATTAATCTGATTAAAAAATTTTAATCGTTTGACAGCACTAAAAAAAATACATGAAGGTAAGTCTGTACTGGAAATAGAGGAAGTGTCCTACTTCATTTACATTATGTGATCACTTTGCTCATCAGGCAAAACAAGGAATTAAAAAGGTACAACTCAACGTCAAGCCTTGATTGCTATGACTGCCATGGCTTCATATGCTCTAAACGTTGATCTTCAGCCCTCACATAAAATATACCTTACGGGACCTTGACCTTTGACCTCCTGGCCTCCAAAATCTAATCAGTACAGCTACTCTCTGGGGGAGTTACTATGTCTGAATTGGTGAAAATTGATCCACTCCTTCAGTGGATACAGCGCAGACAAGATATTTGTGACGGAAAGAATGACTATTGGTGTGATGGACAATCGTTATCGACTCACCTTGTGGAGGACTAGAGGACATTCCAGACCACACTTGCAGGTGCCGTCTGTCAACAGGTAGGTCTTTACCTGCTCCAGGCAGGACAGCAACGAGCCGCTGGGACTATTGGAGAGACAAGAAGCGCATGGCTTACCACCATCAGAAAATCAACACCCAGGAAAGGCTCAAAGACACAAGTTCTGATAGTGTGGACTGAGGCTGGCCACCCAGGTAGATGGGGCATAGTTGCCTTTAGCACTGCCCAGACAGAAAGTGCGGCATCTCTTGGCAGGATAGCATTCTTCCCTGGTCTCAATTTTGTTTTCTAAAAAATACTGGCTCATTTCAAACATGATGCCAGCAACACATTTCAAAAAAGTTTAAATGGGCATGTTCACCACTGTATTGCATAACCTCTTCTTTGACAAACACTTTGAAAACATTCGGAAACTGAGGAGACCAAGCGCTGGAGTTTTGAAAGCAAAATGCTTTACCATTCTTGCTTGATCAAAATTTGTTGTTGAGCGTTAGTGGAGTCTTCGAAGATGTGCATTTTACTCATGCCCCTAGCACTAATAAACCCCTATACTATCACGAATGCTGGCTTTTGCACTGTGCTCTGATAACAAGCTGGACTGTCTGTCCCCTTTTCAGCCCAGAGGTCATGGCATCCAAGATATCGAAAAAGAATTTCAGATTTTGATTGGTCACACCACAGGCCAGTTTTCAACTTCGCCGCAGTCAATCTTAAATGAGTTTAGGCTGAGAGGAGGTGGCAGCATTTCTGAATCTTATTCATATATAGGCTTATCTTTGCATGATAGAATTTTAACTCAAGTTTGTGGATGCAGCAACAAACTGTGTTCAGTGACAGTGATTTGCAGTGATGCCCTCATCTGAATCCTGTCTGTTTTTAAATGCAGTGCCGCTGGAGAGCCTGATGATCACAGCCAAATAATGGTTTTCAGCCTTATCGCTTGCATGCAGAGATTTCTCCGGATTTTCGGAATCCTTTAATGATATTATGCACTGAAGATGATGAAATTCCCACATTCCTTGCAATTTTGCATTGAGAAACATTATTTTTAGATTGTTGAGCTATTTGCCCGCGCAGTCTTTCACAAAGTGGTTAAGCCCTCGCTATATTTACTTCTGCAAGACTCCGCCTCTCTGGCATGCTCTTTGCACACCCCATCATGTTATTGACCCATTGGAATTAACCATTATTAGTGGAGAGATGTTTCATATGGTGCATTTTTCAGCATCATACAACTTTTCAAGTCATTCGTTGCCGCTGTCCGAATTTTCTTTTTTGAAACGTGTCGCAGATAAATTCAAAATAAGCAAATACTCTTCAAAAAACAATGAAATTTCTGTTTCAACATCTGATACGTTGTCCTTGAACTATTTTCAATTAAATATCGACTTTAAATGAATTTAAAATGATTGCATTCTGTGTCCATTTACACAGTATCTGCTTTGCTCAAAACACATTTTTGCATGTCAAAACTTCCATCCAAAATTACATCAAATGGAAATATAAATTAAGACACAGGTCTTCAGAGAACTGGCTGAGAGCTGTGGCACTGTCCTGATGGGTTTGACACGTCTGAGCCATCCGTTTATGTGAGAGCGGCCACTTCCACGATTTGCACCTTAGCCATCTGCCAGCTCAGACCAGGTTAACAGACTATGTCCCACCAGATTGTGGTGAATAGTGCATTTAAAGACCATGAGATGCAAAGCTTTTAGGATCACAGCCTATTCAAAGGCTCGTCAACAGCTTTTATACACACGCTCAACTTTAAAGGTACGTAGTTTGAAAGAAAGCTAGTGAATTTATTCCTAGAAAGATAAATGAGTAAAGATTAAGATTAGACAAAGTGCGTGCAATGCATCTACTGTATGGGATGAGTCACCAACAGATGATGCCTGCTTTGATGAGTCATGAAAACAGCTCCATTATTCTCCAAAAGATCTGGGTGCATTTAATTCCTGGTTTCACAGAAACAAACTGTACTGAGGGAAAGTAAAACATTTTTCCTGTGGAACAGCTAACTGCTGACTGACCACTAATCAAATACATGGCACATCTGCTTCGTGCAGTCGAGTGATTTATAAAACAGCAGCTTCAACTTCCTTTCTAACGATACCCTGACCGAAGATTTTAGGTTAAGCAGTGGTGTTCTGTGTAGTTAGCTTTTTACAAATTGGAGTGGGCTATACCTTTTAAGTGATAATATTAAGCACAGTAATAATAACTGCCGCTATGGGGTGGACATACAAGCTTGCTCCTTTTGTTTTCCAAGAATCATACCTGATGTGGTCTTGAACAAATGGCTGCCAAACATCAAAGGCCATCTGAAATGCTTCCGGAAAAGAGCTTCACTAATTTAAGCATTTATCAGCGATGTGCTGAACAGAGTAATGTCTGTAGAATCATTACCTTTTAACCAGCAATAGCTCCCACCCTGTTCCCATTTACTAAGCTCAAATACCAATCAAACAGTTGATTCACTCAATTATTAAAGGGGACCTATTATGCTGATCCTTCTTTTAATACATACAAGTAATGTTATAATGTTGGATGTCCATGCTCAACCTCTGTAAAGTTTCTAAACATAAGATACAGGGGTTTTGCCGTAATCTAAGAATGTGACTTCCTGAACGTGATTTCCTCTCTGAGCAGCTCATCCCGAGATCTTCACGAGATCTGGGCAAAACCTGACGTCCAAAACTGTCCAATTAGTACAGACCTAGCCAGAGCCAATCACGGCGCTGGACCTGCCCACCCCAGAAACTATTCTAGCAGGCACAAACAGCCGCGGATCATATTACGCCTTAGTAGCGTCTACACTTCTGGAAATACAAAAAAAAAGAAGAAGAAGAAGAAGAACCGCGGATCATTTGAAGTGCAGTTTTGTCAGTATGTCTCCCAAAGCTGCTCATTTTTTTTTTTTTTGGATGCAAAAAAAAAAAAGCACAACTATTTTCACTTCCAAAAGACGATGCCACCAGAAATCAGTGGGTAGCTTTTTTGTTTGCTGCCGGCAAACAGCCACACTCAAAGGGAACGTTAGCTGATTGTGCTCAGCATTTCACCAAAGACAGCTTTATCAATAAAGGATAATTCGACGCAGGATAAGCGTTTCGGCTGGCTCTCAAACCTGAAGCAGTTGCATCGATCAAGCGCTCGGAGCCACAAGCTGTAAGTAACGATATAACAGCAAATAATGTAAGTGAAGCTAACGTGTTACGGGTGGCTAGCAGGACCGCTAGCGATAGTTAGCACTAACAACTGGCCTCAAACGCAGGCTTGGTAAAATATCTGAAGATAAAGCCTGTATGGGTCGCGACTGTCCATGACTCACAGATGCGGAAGCAGTAAGTTGCTTTACTGCATAAGCCTACCTAACGTGATAGCCTGTTGAATGTGGCTGTAGCACTGCGGCTAACGTAGCTAAGTTACTGTTGCTAATGTTTGTGACCTAAATATGCAAGAGTAATTTCAGGGGACATTAAACAGAAGGTGTGTGAACATAAACCTCATTTGAAGCTAACTTTTTGTAATTTGGATGCTTGGTGCAACAGTTCACGGTAACGGAACTTCCTGTCTGTAAAACCTGCAGGGTAACGTTTGTCTCTATCGTTGTTATGACTGCTCAGTTACTACTGTATGTTTGTTCGCGTGCCGTGCTACTTAAAAAATCCTCCTGGTTAATTCATATGCTGTCATTCTGATCGGTATGCTTGTGTTACCTTGGTTAGCATGAATGTGGCAGTTTCATCATAACGTTGCCTGAATGTAGCCACTACAGTTGAAGCTAACTGGAGAGGTGTTGTATGTGTCTGCAAAGTTGGTCTGATAGGGCTGTAGTTAGACCAGATGTAGGTTTTGCAGAGCTTGGGGTGCGTGTTTGGGTTTGTACTGCTACTGTGAAACAATCGTCTTACTTATCCATGACCAGGGTCAGCCGGATACTTCACCAATATGTCGGCTAGCTCTCTGATCCTACCGCGGTGAAAGCAATCTCGAAACGCACAAGCTGTAACGTGTCTGTTATAACAAACGATTTCTCTGCATTGCCGCTGCAGAATTTAATTCCCCTTTAAAATTGTTATGGCTAATAAAAAGCTGAAAAATATGGAGAGTGGATACAAAATTCTTTCTGGTACAAGTTATCGATTTGCTAGCTCCACATAAGCAACGCTTACACTGTTTGTGTGTGTTTTGCTACAAGCTCATTCAGTAGCTTGGTGTCGGAATTGTGTTTCGTTTTGGTAGAAATGGTCATCAGGGGCTTTTTAGCAAAGTTTCTTCTGAATAAGTGGGTATATAACATGACTACGTAACAATACAGCTACAACCACACACATGCAAGGCGAGATAGTACGAGCGAAATACTAAAATTTAGACTTACCACTCATTGACATCCTGCTAAACATTGCTGCAACACTTCAATAGCATCCTCCTTCCGTTCGGGGTCGGATTCGGGATCATACATGTGCGGTCTTACAGCAATAGATGCCGTGGAAAGCTGTCCTTAAATACCTGCCATCCTGGTTTCCTGGTTTTTCGGGCCTGCACCCCCACCCCCGGCCAGGCAGCCAATCAGAGCAGTGCCTCATTAGCATAGCCTCCCCGCCCAATTCAATACAGCTCGTGTTTCAGGCCGGCACAGACACAGAGGCCGGCGCAGAGGGAAGATGTCTCACTAAGCCTGGATTTGTGTGGTTTTTTTTTTTACTGAATTGTTAACATTATTTTCGAATACCCATTGGACATATTTTAAACAACTAAATATAGCATAATAGGGGACCTTTAATTTAAATTGGTAGGTAGTCCAATTTATTTCGATAGCACTTTTGTTTGTCTCATTTTCAAATTTAAATGACCGTGAAACAGCATAGATCTGCCTGAATAGGTTTGCTAGACTATTTCTAATTTTGTATTTGGCCATTGCGTGTAAATGCGAAAATAAGTCATACTTTATGTCCGATAAGCTTAGACAAAATGCTGTCCACCTTCACTGTAGGCTATTTAGACGCTCAAAAGTAACCAAAATCAAGAGCTATAAATTACTTTATTTTTCGATGAATCTTTTTCAATCATCAACTAAAAAAGGCTACAAATTTGCCAGCAAAGATTTGCCAGAATGTGCTTGCCCAGTTTTTTTGTGCATTTGACTATTCCGCGCATTGTGAAAATAATTTCTCTCACATTAACGTTTGATATACTTTACAAAATGTTTTCCACTTTGCATATATTTTTAGATGCTTACAAACTAGGGCCATCTTAAAATGAATTTATTTTTAATGAGTGTTTAAAAATACGTAAAAATTCTACAATGAGAGATGGAATTCAGAGGATGTTTTTTTCTTTTCTTTACTAATTATTCAGATTATTGGCAGCCTAGTTAGGCCCGTCTGCTTCTCGTCAACACTTCTTAATCATTACAGGCTACATATTGGTTTTGATCAGTCAATCGGCTAAATAAATGTCTTGACAGTTGATTAGGCAAAGTACACGCCAAGAGATTAAGGGTAGGCTAATTATGCCAAGGTGATGGAAGCTGTCCAACCTCGCTGGTAATTAGCTGACTTTAAAACTAAATTTTCTTCCTGGAAGCATTTGAAAAGGCCGCTGATGTTTGATTGCAATTTGTTCTACTCCACATCAGGTATACATCATAGAAAAGAGAAGAAGCAAGCTTGCCTTTTCGCCCCATGTTACTTTAATTGCGCTTAAAATCATCACACTAAATGTATCACCCACCCCTTTGTACAACCCCCATTCTGAAAAAGTTGGGGTGATATAAATAATGCAGATTTAAAAGAAAACTGATTTGTAAATCATCCTTGACTTGTACTATACCACACACAATGCAAATGCAAATTATTGGTTTTCCATATCTATTGTTTTTAATTGGAATTTAACACTCATTGCAAATTATATGCCTGCAACATATTCCAGAAAAGTTGGGACTTGGGCATTTCCAGCATCCTTCCTTTTAACTGCTTACCGAGTAATAATTTGGGGGAACTGAGGACACCCCATTCTTCATTGATATACATGCTCAACTGATCAGAAATTTGGGGTCTTCACAGCCATACTTTGTGCCTCTTAAAGCTCCATATTTCATTGTAGGGCAGGTCTGAACTTCAAGCAGACTGGTCTAGCAGCCTCAGTTTCTCATTAGGAAGCCCTGCTTGTTAACATAAAAAGAGGTTTCCCAAAAATGATGCATAGAAGGCAAGAAATGTTTCTCAAAAATGTATTCAGCATGATGCCCACACAGGATGTTTCCAATGCCATGGGAACCAACACATCCCCATACCATGAGAGATGGCCTTTGAACCTTATGTTAGTAACAATCAGGATGGTCCTTTTTTTATTTGGCCTCATGAAAAACATTTCCATGAACAATTTTAAAGGTTGACTGGTCTAAAAACACCATGTTTTCACAGTGCATCAGTCCATTTTAGATGAGCTGAAGCCCTGAGAAAATGACAGCATTTCTGGAAGTTTCTGACATGTCACTCCCTCTGTGCATTGTGGTCTTAATTTGTATTTGCAGATGCAATGATGAACAGAGGTTATTGACAAAGATTTTCCGAAGTAGTCTCACCACTCAAGTGGTTATATCCATCACACAAGCTTGTCATTCTTTGATGCAGACAAGCTATCACTGGGACACTCAGTATTTTTTTTCCAACCTCATCATTTACGCACAGATCTCTCCAAATTCCCTAAATGTTCTAATAGGATTATGAACTGCAGAATTTTTATTTTATTGTTTTTATATTGTTTGAAAACTGCCAGACAATTCAGTCATTCAGTTTTTCACAAAGTGGCACGCCTCAAGCATTCGTTACTAGTCAACAACAGGGCCTCTTGTGGATGGCCCCTCTCATATCAAGTTTGATGGCATCACCTGTTCAAGGCCTGTACACCACATTTTTAGCCTTCCATTTCCCAAGTCTTATTTTGCCAACTTTTTATTGTGTCAATTTTTTTGAACCTGTATTTCCAAAAATACAATAAAGTTGCGAAGGAAAAACATCAAATATCTTGTCGCTGCACTATTTTCAATTTAGTTCAGGTCAACAATGATTTTTACCACAACAGTTTCATCTTGATTAGCATTTTCCATATTGTCCCAACTTTTTCAGAAATACTGAGAGTACACAAAGGTCAATAAAAATTATGCTAAATGTAATATTTTCTAATCCAACCTCAATAATGTACCATCAACACAAAAGTGTAACAAAACTAAGTTCATACCTCACATACACCACTCCACTGGGGTCCAACCTGCGCTGCCAACCAACTGGCACCTGTGCAGCAGAGGGTGCCAATTCCCCCTCCCCTCCTTCAACGTATTTTCCTCCATTCATTGCTCAGGTTGCGCACACAACAGCCCAGGCGGAGAATTCACAAAGCCAACGCTGCCCTCTGTCATCCACTATGACGGAGTACCATTGTGGCCTTGCAAAAGGGCTGAGCTGCACTTCAGACCGTCTCTCGAACCTGGGCGCTTGCACAGACCAGCCAGGGGGGCGCGGCTTGCGGAGAGGGGGTGGGGTTACAAAGAAGGGGGTTGAGGCGGGCTTCAGTGATCCCTCATTGCGGAGCTTTCAAACTCAGACACTTAGTCATTTTCTGGGTTGAAGTTGCAGTGGAGGTGGGGGGACTGGTACATCGGAAGTAGAGACCCCAGATTCGTGCTGGTTCGGTACCGCAAGCTTATCGCCTGGGCAGTGCAGCACTGGGCTGAACAGTTAGCCCTTTTTCTTCTAGAGGGAGATGCCACTGCTGGGAGGGTCGAGCTGCCCAGGTCCAATCTGCAGACTGAGCATGTCGACAGGAGTGACGCTGGTCCAGAGAGTCCAACGGTTAAACCCAGAGCCTCTCACTGCTTCCACTTTCTCAGCCTGAGCCACAGGAAAAAGTTCTTGATATGTGTGCTCCTCATGACTGAACGCCTGGGAAACTGAACAGAGAGAAACAGATTACAAAACTAGAAGGGCACTTGGCAGAGCGCATACCTCCGCCACACCATGTGTCAGTATTATTGGTTCTGGATCCACAAGAATATTATCAAGATCATCAACAACTATAATCAATAATACATAATGGTAAATTCTATTAAAAGCTAAAATTTTTATGAAATTTTATGTTCATTTACATAAGGGACAATGATTCTAATCAGGTATATTTGAACTTCTTCAGGATCTAGATCCAGAATATGTTCTGGATAACTTACAAAATGACATCATCATCCTTGAACTCCCACATGCCATCCTACCAAATTTCATGCCAAGCTGTTCATAACTTTTTGAGTAATCCTGTTAACAGTCAGACAAACAGATGAAAGGTCGTTGTAAGAATGGCGACTTGCCGAAATTGAAATTTAAAAAGGTGAAAAGATATATCATATTGTCTAAAGAAAAAAAAATTCATTTTGCCAAAAATGGAAAAATGGCGTCACTACGTGCTTACGTCAGAGTGATGTCATCGTGGAGATTGAATCCTAATTATTTTTAAGAGAACTCCATTGATATATACTCAAATAAAGATTTTTGAAAAGTGTGAGAAAAACAAGGCTTTAGCTTGAGTCTCTAGCTTAAAGGACCAGTATGTGAGATCTAGAGCCATCAAGTGGTGAGATTATAGATTGCAACCAAATAATCATTCCCTTTCTTAGAGAACCCACGGTGCATAAAACTTGCAAAAAATAAAAAAAATTTTTCCATTGAATAAAAGGCGGTCCAGTTCTCGTGTCAGTGCTTTATTTAATTTTGTTTTTTTCCCGTTCTGGGATGCAAAAAACCGTAGAAACAGGGCGGTGCAAAATGTATTGAATGAGCTCCGTGGGGAAGAGGACCCGCTCTCTGTTGATATAAGGGCTCATTCTGATAAAAGAAAACACTATAATTCTTATGTTCGGGAAATAATTCACTGATGAAAATGTACTTTTGAATATTATATTCCATTCCTGCCAGTTATTCAGCCAGATTGTCCATCTAAATCTTACACACTGATCCTTTAATTAGAAATGAAGTTTTGGATCAAAATGTGTTTTCAAACTTTTGTGTGACCTTGACCTTTGACACAGAAACATAAAAAAGTATAGGTCTGTAACGAGTAAATTATGCTAACATGTCTGCAAGTTTTGTTAAGATTGGCGCACGATAAATGGCAAAAGGGTGTGTAACTAACAAACTGATAGAAAAACAGCAACCGACTGATATACTTGCCAATTTTGGCAAGTAGCAAACACAGGTGAAAACATAACCTCCTTGGCAGAGGTAAAAATTGCACAAAATCAAACAGATAAAATAACTGCCCTTACTTTTACACAGGCAAGAGCCAGTGCTGCCAGGATTTAGATTTTTAAATTGAAACAATCGGAAAGACCATGCACCATTCTCCCTCTTCCATAACTTAGCCTTCAAAAATAGACTGACTCGTTACAGCAATAGACCTGGTGAAACATACATTTTCACAGAAGTCCGCAGAGGCCAGAATGGCCCTCCTCTCCCGCAACATGATCTTCAACACGACAATGACTGATCTCAGGATATGATATTACTCAAACAGGTGCTATCAAAACTGTGCTCCATGTTTGCAAAAAATGTTTTTTTCTCAATTTAACTCTATACTTTACAATTTTACATTTGTAAAAACATTTCCGCCAGCCAAAAAGAGCAGATTCTTAAATTTTATTTCAGAGAATTTTTCTGGATTCATGTTTGGGGGAGTGACTGCAAGTATTTCTGATTAATCCCGTGGACTCAATTACATCCTCTCTTCAGGAATAAGAAAGCATCCAGTCATGATACTTTCCAAAGCCCTTGAAGAGGGCAACATGTAGGCTTCCTTGTTAATTAAAAGGGTAGTGAAAAATAAAATTAAAATTAAGTATTAAAAAAAATGGTATGCATCCAGTGTCTATTTATTGGAACCCTTGATAAACATGAAGGCTGCATATGCTTCCTCCAAATCTGAGTGTATGCAGGAGTCAACGTCATCAGCTGCTCTCCGTTAATTTTTTTTTGATCGACCTGGGGTACGTTTCCCAAAAGCTTAGTTGCTATCTATGTTAACATCTTACTTTGTTTAAACCAGAGCTCTGGTTTGAACTATGTAAGTTGCTAACACAGTTAGCAAATGTAGTTTGAATAGCTAACATAGTTAGCAACTAAGCTTTTGGGAAATGAACCCCGGGCTACTTGCAAGTAAGTTTCTGTTTGTGGTTGTCAGCTCATAACACTTTGTTTTGGGAGGGCATTTTCCCCACAGCTTTTACGAACTCAATGCTGGTTCTCGGTGATCTGGTAGGCTGGATAACATGATTTCATTTCCAAACTGGCTGTCTGTATGATAGCTTACGCAAGTAGATCACAAGTGATAAAAGGGAGAAACAAGGCAAATGAACAAGCTGTCCTATTTTTCTGTGTAAATAAGCAGGACCTGTGTGATTTCTGACATAGTGACAAATGCTCCACCTTGGACTTATAAGCAGTGTTTCATGTGGGTCGCTTTGATTTGTCATCTGACCTCCCGTGTCTGAACTGTTCAAAAAGTCCATTGTCCAAGATTTACAAACAAGCATTGCTCTTGGAATCACCCTCCATCCTTGCTATGTTCACTGCAGTGCTCGTTACAGCCTGTGCATGCCTGTAGACACTACAACTTATCGTGAAATCTCGGCTATCTGGTCAGTGTTCCCCTGAGCTCGACAACTTGTCCAAAGTGATGATGTGAATTGTTGAAATCCCCAGTCACTGGAATGGTGCCCAACTCTAGCCATAACCCCTTCCACCTCAAGCTCAAGTGCAATCTGATAAAATGGCTTTGATAAATGTGTGTTCTACGTGGTAACAAACTATTTTAAATTAATTCTTTACTTCACATGGATACACTTTCTATGTGTAACTAAATCCTGTCTCACTGTTTGTGAACTCTCTCCTACTGACAGCAGCTTTTATGTCTTTCATAAGGGCTCTACAACCAAGTCAAAATCAGTATAGATGCAGACTGTTAACCACTGACCAGTTCTCTATGTTTGCAGTGCAATTATTTACGATACCCTCGACTAGCCCTCTAGCTGTGCACTTTAATTTATATACCACCTACAGGGCTGTGAAAAAGTGTTTGCCCCTACCTAATTTCTTCTGTTTTTGCTTATTTCTCATATATACAGTTGGGTTATTTCATGTCAAATCAACCAAATTTTAGGAACTTCCCCCCAAAAAAAAAAAAAAGTTTTTTATTATATTCCCCACAGTGGAAGATTTATATATCTTGTGTGAAATGATAAAATAATTAAGCTCAATAATTGCCAGTTCCTGAGATTTAGCTTCTTTTAGGGGGGGTCAATTTTAAGAAAATCGCCATAATTTTGGAGTAAATTTGAGGGCCTGAGATATGCATTTGCAGAGCAAACAGACCCATAAGTTTCATTTTGTCATCAGAATAGTTGCTGAACTCTTGGCTTAAGCTACTTTTCTTTACTCAGCGTGTTTAGTTTCCCTGTACTGTGGCCTGGAAAAAGCAAAAAAACACCAATCATACTAATTTTTTCCAAATTTAATGCATTTATTATTCTGTAACTAATTAAGATACAGCCCTGAGACTTGGGGCTCTAAATTCGTTGTCCCGGCGCAGGCGCCGAATGGGGGGAGCGCCGCGCCAACGGGGTGTATCCAGGCGTATTTTGCAATTTCTTGCCCGGCGTAGCCCGCGGCGCAAGTACTCCTCTGTCCCGCCTCTGTCCGCCTCTGTCCCTCCTGCCGGCGCAAGTGGCAAAGAGGGAGGAGAGAAAGCGTCAGTGGGTTTTACACAGCCGAGTAAAATCTTCACCAATAAAATGAGCTCTTCTCTTCACCTTTAAAGTGTTAAAATAAAGAAGCCTCGGTCCTATATCTGCATGATGCATTTATGTTGCATTTTACTTTGCTGCTTCAGACATGTTTTCTGCACCGCTTACGTCTATATTAAGCATTACGAATATGAGTTAGCTGGCTAGCTAGGGCATTCTCGAATTATTACCATTAGCGAACTTGAATGGAATTTCAAAGTTTAAACTATGTCAGATCATTCAAACTTATGAAGTTGGAATAAAATACGACAGTTGCTCATTTATTTCTTCTGCCTGCATCATTGGGAAGAGAAACGATGGATAGCGCGTTCCTATTATTACACCCTGTTGCTGCTTAAAATTTTGGGATTAACATGTATGGACAACAATGCAAGATACGTTACACATTATTTTCAATATGCGATCTTAACTCAGTACGAGATCAAAGCAATCAGGCTGTATTCCTTTGCCCCACTAAAAACGATAAAACCCAAGTGTCAATAATAGTACTATTAAGCCGCTTGCACACTGGACGCGAAACGAATTTTTCGCAGGATAGACTGCATTGAACGCTGTGTCTACGTGTCCGAAAGTCGGACAGGGTTTTAATATATCTCCGTGTCGGACAGTCGGATGGTTTCAATATAACTCCGTGTCCAACAGTCGATTATTGTTTTTAATTTCTTCAAATCTACTGAATCTTTTAGATATTAAACGTGAATTTTTTGATAAGAGGGCTCAGTTCTTCAAGATGAGTACCGAGAATTTCAATCAATGTTTCTGTTTAAGCTCTGCTCAATAAAGTGAGACGACATTGGCGCGGGACAATGTACAATGCCTCTCGGACATTAAATGCAAAATACTCCGTGTCTGACAGCCAAAAAAAAAAAAAAAAAAAAAAAAAAAGGACGATTGGAACAGATTGATAACGAAAAAAAGAATAATAAGAAACATTTTAACAACAAACAGAACATCCAATGAACACTGCGATTTATTTATTTGCGGGTCATCTTTTTTGGATGTTCTGTTTGTTGGTGATATATTTTTATTCTTTATTTCGTTATAAATCTGTTCTCATATCAATACTTTTACTTTTTGCTGGCTGCCGGACATGGAGTAGCCTATTTTGCATCGGACAGTCTTGATCGTGCATGCGATATTTAATTCACAATGTCAATGGTCATGGAATTGATTTGCTCACTGACTACAAGCACTATTTTATCTCTGGTGTGGAAATAAAGCGTGAATCTGTTCGATCCATCTGACTAATTTTCAAAAGAGAGACCGAATAAAGACTGTTGTCTATCTTCAACTGAAGAAAACAGACGAATAAGAAGACCAAGAAAAGTCGATAGCTATCAATTTGCATTTTGTGAAGGTCGAACACAAACATGGCCAAGTTTGTACGTCTAATAATTCCTGGAATACTCAAAAAATTAGAACTTTAATGACTTTCGGACACGGATATATATTAAAACCCTGTCCGACTTTCGGACTCGTAGACACAGCGTACATCGAAAGTCAATGTAAAGACGCGAATACACGCGTGTATTCGCGTCTTTGCATTGACTTTGACTGTAATGAGTCGTGCGAAAAATTCGTTTCGCGTCCAGTGTGCAAGCGGCTTTACTGAACATAGAACGCAAGCTTCAGAATGAAAAATGCATATTTTGGGTCATTATAGTGGGTATATATCTGAAAAGGGACACAAGTGATCAATGTCATATTTTTAGTGCTTGAAGGCATGGGTCTTGGGTCTAACATATTAAAAAACTAGAGATGTAAAACTCTTCCTTTAGACTGTTCAGCATGCCAATCATACTAGGTGATTATCATTGGCTGATGTAGGGTATTGTTGCATTCCACCACCAGGTGGCAGCAAAACCCAAAAGCAAGGCCAATTGGAAAGACTTGAAATCTCTGCCAGCATAGCTGGATTTGAACTTTGGCCTATATATGCCCAAATTTAAGCACTTGTTCCTCTTGTGCTATGCTAACATCCGGCAAAGATTAGTCAAAATCTATGCGCCCGTTTTTGAAATATCCTGCTAACAGACAGACGGACAGACATACAGACAGACAACCAACCAACCAACCAAAGCCAGCGAAAACATACACCTCCTTGGTGGAGGTGAACAAGTGTACGTCACATTCATCTTTTCACTTACACCATGGCTAAGGTGCCCCGAAAATTAAGTTAGACACCCAATATGATTGGCATGCTGTACAGTCTCAAGGAAGAGTTTTACATCTCCAGTTTTTTAATATGTTAGACACAAGACCCATGTCTTCAAGCACTAAAAATATGACCAAGGGTCCTGTAGCTTACCGGCAAGCAGTCTTACAGCGATGATACAAGTTATGAAAATTTCATGTGAAGTTTGACATTTGAATCAATGAAAATCAATGTCAAGGTCACTAAATAAAAGTTCACATACATTTATAAGACTTTCTGTAATACAATCCTAAGCTCTGAAGCAGTTTTGGTGATACAAGTCATTAAAATATGTCAATATGTATTCAATATGTCAATTGTGAACATTAAAGGTCACAGAATGTCAAGTGGTGGTCAGCAAATGGACTTCATATATGACTTTCTAAATGTCTCTATACAAACCTTGGCTCCATCTGTGACCATTTTGGTGATACAAGTCATTGTAATTTCACTGTGGAGTTTGACCCTCAAAGGTCACTGACCGTCAAGTTGAACGTCACCAAATGAAAGTTCATATGTGACTTCCTAGATGTCAGTAACACAAACTTAGGCTCCATCTGTGACTGTTTTAGTGATACAAGTCATTGAATTTTCACAAGGTCACATTTGACCTTTGAAGGTCAATACAAAGGTCACCAAATTAAAGTTCATATATGACTTCCTATATGTCTGTAATACAAACCTAGACTCCATCTGTGACCGTTTTGGCAAGACAAGTCATTGTAATTGTATTATGTCAAGTTTGACCTTCAAATGTCATCAACAGTCAAGCTGAATGTCACCAAATGAAAGTTCATATGTGACTTCCTATGTCAGTAACACAACCCTAGGCTCCATCTGTGACCTTTTCAGTGACAGAAGTCATTGAATTTTCTCTTGGTCAAGTTAGACCTTCGAAGGTCAGTATGAAGGTCACCAAATGAAAGTTCATACATGACTTCTTATACTTCTCCAATACAAACCTACACTCAATCTGTAAAGATTTTGCTGATATAAGTCATTGAAATTTCACTGTATAGTTTGGCCGTTCAAGGTCACTGAAGGTCAAGTTCAAGGTCACCCAATGAAACTTCATACATGACTTCCTATATGCCCGCAATACAAACCTAAGCTCTATCTGTAATAGTTTTGGTGATAGAAGTCATTGAAATTTCACGATGTGAAGGTTGACCTTTGAAGGTCGCTGAAGGTCAAGTTCAAGGCCACCAAATGAAAGTTCATACATGACTTCCTATAAGTGTTCAATGCACATATGTTCCCAATCTTCAATATTTTCAAGCCTAGAAACGTTTGAAAATTGTAACATTTTACTTGACCTCAAGTTTGACCTTTCAAGGTCATCTGAGGTCAACTTAACACAGCCAAAATATAGGTCATATATTACTACCTATATGTCAGTAATACAAACTTAATCTCTATCTGCAACCATTTAGCTTCCACAGGTGATTTGGCCCATTCTCCATAAGACCCAATGTTAAAGTACAGCACCCCCACTAGACCCACTTCCGTCAATTCAATCAAAATGGCACTTGCACTGTACATAAAGTGTATCAAGGTGAGTTGATTGCCAGATTTAGAAAAAAAGTTATCGGACATTTTTTTGGGAAATAATTTTTTGAAATTTCAAGTCATATCTTTTAACATTGTTAATATATTCCCTGACCACGAGTTTGACCTTTCAAAGTCATCTGAGGTCAACTTTAACATAGCCAATGTATAGGTCATATATGACTTTCTATATGTCGACAATACAAACTTAATCCCTATCTGCAACCATTTGGCCTCCACAGGCCATCTTGCATATTCATAAAGTACAGCGCCCCCAATAGACCCACTTCCGTCGATTCAATCAAAATGGCGCTCGCACTGTACATTGATGGTACCAAGGTAAATTGATTGCCTGATTTAGAAAAAAATGTATCACGCAGTTTTTGAGAAATAATTTTTTAAAATTTCTCAGTATTATCTTTAACATTGGAGCCAAAATTTCAAGGGCCTATAAAACGGACAAAAATGATTCAATCAAAAATCCAAGAAAAACGTCTGGAGATATGGTCTAGTAGTATGGTATTGCAAATTTACATGAAAATTCATCAGGCCAAAAAAAAGATAAAAAATGTTCCGGATGACGGATGACGAATGACGGACGCCACACCACGACAATAGCTTATCAGCCCATAGGGCCGGTAAGCTAAAAATATGACACTGGTCACTTGTGTCCCTTTTGAGATATATACCCACTAGAATGACCCAAAATACGCACTTTTCATTCTGAAAACATCTTCCAAGGTTATTAAAACATTTAATACAACCATCGTGACTTTGATATTTTTTGTGGTCTTCAGAGAGTTTACCGACAGTTTGCATACCAAGTCTCAGGGCTCTATCTTAATTAGTTACAGAATAATACATTAAATTTTGAAAAAATTAACATGATTGGTGTTTTTTGCTTTTTCCAGGCCACAGTACAGATAAACTATATACACTGAGTAAAGAAAAGTAGCGTAAGCCAAGAGTTCAGTAACTACACTGATGACAAAATGAAACTTGTGGGTCTGTCAGCTCTGAAAATCCATTTCTGAGGCCCTCAAACTCCCTCCAAAATTAAGGCGATTTTGTTAAAATTGACCCCCCTTCCCTAAAATAGGCTAAATTTCAGGAACTAGCAATAATTGAGCTGAAATATTTGACCTCAGTACTGCCAATGCATATCTCTTGAAATGTGCAAAGTTTTATCAAAATCAAAATTTTGATGTGGGGGGCTCTGGTTGAGTTGACACGGAATGACCCAGTTGCAATCAAAATTATTCAACCCCCGCTGCAAATTAGGTTTACTGGCAAAATGTACAAACTTTCACCTGTTTGCAATGAACAAATCAAACAAGAACAATTTAAATGGCACAACACAAAAAATATTACAAGTGGCTTCTCCAAATTCAACACAAAATGCCACTTTTAATGACTACTGCAGGCTCAAAATTATTCGACCCCTTCATGACAAGCCTCTTTAATACTTAGTAGAGCACCCTTTTGCCGCTATGACCTGCTGGAAATGTGATGCATAGACAGACAACAGCTTCTGGCAGCATTCCCAAGGAATCTTTGCCGAGTCCTCATGAACAATGGCCTCCAGCTAACTAATGTTCTAGGGTTTGCATGCTGCAACTGTCTTCTTCAAGTACTACCAGAGATTTTTTATGGGGTTCAAGTGAGGCAACTGTGATGGGCACTCTAGAATCTTCCCAGACCTCTTCTGAAACCAAGCCTTGGTGGATGTTAAGGTATGCTTAGCATCATTGTCCTTTTGGAAGGTCCAATGATGCCCAAGCGTCAGCTTCCCTACAGACAGCATGACATTTTCTCCTTGGATATCCTGGTACTTGACTGAATCCATCTTGCCCTCCACACTTTGCAGATTTCCAGTGCCAGAGGAAGCAAGGCAGCTGTAGAGCATCAAAAAGCCCCCACAATTCTTCACTGTAGGCAGGGTGTACTTTTCAGCATATGTTTCTTTATTCCTCCTGCAGACATACCATTGATTCATAAGCCCGAAATATTCCGGTTTTGATTCATCACTCTCAAGAACAATATCCCCAACCTTCTGAGGCTTATTTATATGGTTTTTAGAATATTGGAGCTTGTGCTTTTAGATCAGTGGTGGTGTATGTCTTGGAGTTCTTCAACGTTTAGTATGCGCCCTACTGTGCAAACTGAAACTTCAATGCCTCCTGTCTCCAAGTCTTGCTGTGGGTCTCCTGCAGTCACTCCAGGGTTTTGGACCACCCGTCTCCTCAGGAATCTGGTAAAAGCCATTGATAGCTTCCTCTTTCTGCCACATCCTGGTACTGCAGCCACTCTTCCTTTAACTCTGAACATGCGAACTATGCTTCCAACTGTATCTCTATGAAAATTCAGTGCCTGTGCTGCCTTTTTGTATCCTTCTCCTAGTTTCTGCCAAGCAAAGATCTCCTCTATTACCTTTTTGGACAATTCTCTTGACAGCCATATTTCTAATATGCAATCAAATGTTACAGTCAACAAACCCTTAGCTAGTGCAAGTATTTGATGTGTTCTATCTCAAGCAAACCTGATGCAACTAATCAAGCTCTTGATTAGCTGCATTAGGAGTGCTTGAGACAACACCTGATTTGCAAATATGCTCTTATGACGGATTCTATTCGGGGGGTTGAATAATTTTGAGACTGCAGTAGGCATTAAAAATGGCATTTTGCGTTAAATTTGGAGGAACCACTTGTAATATTAGTTGTGTTGAGCTATTTAAAATGTTCTTGTTTAATCTGTTTATCACAAACAGCTGAAAGTTTATAAATTTTGCTATTAAACCCAATTTGCCATGGGGGTTGAATCATTTTCATTGCAACTGTATGTGTTACAAATCATCCGACTAATTTTATTATGAGACAATGCAAGTAAATGCAAAATGCAGCATTGAAATTATTATTTCATTTACTGAGGGTAAAGAGTTATTCAAAATCTGGATCACCCATGTGAAAAAAAAAATCCCCCCTAAACCGGACTAACTAGTTGTGCCGCCCTTAGCAGCAGCAACTGCAATCAAACCTTTATTACAGGCAATGAATCTTTTGCATCACTGCGGAGGAATACTGGCTCACTCATCTCCAGAATTGTTTTAAACTGGCCACACTGGAGGGTTTTCAAGCATGAACTGCTTGTTGAAGGTCATGCCATGGCATCTCAATTGGTTTCAAACCAGGACTTTGACAAGGCCACTCCAAAACCTTCATTTTGTTTCTTCTGAGCCATTCAGAGATAGACTTGCATGAGTGCTTCATTTCATTGTCCTGCTGCATAACCTAACTACACTTCAAGCTTTAAGTCACAAACTGATGACAGAACATTCTCCTTCAGGATTTTCTGGTAGAGAGTAGAATTAATATTTATTCCATCCATCCATCCAACCATTTTCTGCCGCTTATCCCGAGCCAGGTCAGGGGTAACAAACTAAGCAGCGAGGCCCAGGCGTCCCCCTCCACAGCCACTTCCTCAAACTCCTCCTGGGGATTCAAAGATACAGGAGATTCAGTCCCTCTGGCATGTCCGGAGCCTGCTTCGGGGCCTCCTCCTAGTTGGACATGCCCAGAAAACCTTTAAAGGGAGGTGTACAGGGGGCATCCAAATCAGATCCAGAACCACCTGAACTGATTCCTCTCAACGCAGAGGTTCAGCGGTTCTACTCTGAGGTTCTACGGTTCTACTCTGAGCCTCTCCCAGACGACTAAGCTCCTCATTCTATCCCTAAGGGTTAGCCTAGCCACCCTGCGGAGAAAGCTCATTTATTATTCATACTGATATCACTAATATGGAGTGCAACAGTGCATGGTGCCAGAGCTAGAACTGTTTTAGTATGGCAAGTAATGGCAGATAAAATTAAGGGATAGCTGTAATCACTCTTTCTGCTCTTTGTTAAATCTAGGATCCCAGTATCGTACACATTATGATATGACAACTCATTGGGAGGAGAGGTTGCAACGGGTTTATTATTTATTTTTTTATTTTTCATTTTTGTAGAATTCATGGTTTCAGCAGTCGTGGCAAGTCGCCCAGTTCCTGAAACAGCAAAGCAGCCCCAGACCACCACACTACCTCCACCATGTTCGACTGTTGGTATAATGCAGTGGTTCTCAAATGGTGTGCCACAGTGCCGCGAGGCAAGTTCAGGTGTGCCATTGGAATTTGTGACAAGTACAGAATACTAGGGGGTAATGGATCATTAAGGAGTAGTGGATCATTTGGTCGTTATCGGACGTTATTTTCACAAATATGTCATTAAAACTGGCATTTAAGGACTTCAACAAAGTGTGTTAAGTAGTGCAAGCCAATACCAAACGATGTGGCAAACAAATTTTTTCTCACTGTATTTGACATTTAATTGCATGGGTAGTAAGATATTACATGAGGGTCATTCCATGCCAAGTGCGAACACACGTGGTCCATCATGGTCTTAGATTTTCTTGTAGCTTTGCTCATTTGTTCATTTTGCCCCAAATAACACCTCTGTCAAATTTTTCGGAAATCGGACCATCGGTATGGGTTTTACAGCACTTTGAAAAACGGCCACTAGATGGCACTGTGCAAAGATTGTGTAAAATGCCCCTCAGAAAGATCCCTGTTACATGAAAACTGCAATAGATTCATGCCTGTAAATAAGCATGATGAAGGACAAGGCCCTTGTCTTAGGAACTGAAAAGAGAAATTTCTGAAAAAGTCTTTGGTTGCCGTGCAGTGGACCCTCAAAGTTGCCAAAAATTTGAGCGTGGCCAAATTTTTTTCACTTTTGAGACCCTTGTAATTCAATCATGGAACAATATATAAAAGAATTAATGACAAAAATCTTTGATTTCATGCAGAATCTCTTAATTTAATGTATAAAAACCTCTTCTTATATCATCAGGTTTTCAGATTAACCCTTTCAAAGTCAGATGCAGCAGAAAAAGTCCCTTTTTGGGGAGCACTGTAAGACCCCGGGGCCAACTCCAAACCTCCTCAATTTGAGATATGTAACAGTCTAAGACCTTTATTTTGTGGTAAAAGTGAGAGAAAGTTATATATTTCCCTATTTTAGGATGAAATATTGCCATCAAAGGTTCAGTTTTCAGGGAATATACATATAATGTAATGCACAGCGAATGTACACAAATGTACAAGGAAGTACAGGAAAAGCATCCCACATACTTTTAAAATATATTTGTATTTGGTTTTATACTTGGGAATGTGGTTCCTGTCTTCTTAGAATAGAATGACTGGGTCATTCCATGCCAAGTGGAAACATGGTTGTTTCTGTTCTTGTTTCCATGGAAATAATTTGAGATTTTTTCCACTTTTTGGACCACTATTACTCACCAAATACTGGTGATACTGAAGAAGCGACAAAAGAAACTTTTTATTTCAGATAGATCATTGACACTTTTCCTAAAAAATTAAAGCAGAACATAATTGTTTATCAGATTAACCCTTTCAAAGTTGCTTACAATAGAAAAAGTCACAAGTTCACGGGGTCGGTCCATCCCCGGGGAAAAGTTGCATCATTATGAATTTGCACCTGTTGCATGTCAGGTGACCTGAGTTATACTGGAAAACACCATCGGTGCAGTATATAGTCTTTTTTTTTTTTTTTTTCACCACAAAAAAAGCACACAAAAAGTGAAAAATCTCAAATTTGCCCCACTTCAAACAGTTTCCATGGAAACAAGAACCGATACAACCATTGTAAATGATGGTGGTGCTAGAGGAAGCCTCATATTACAAATCCATTCAAACCCCTGACCTGTATCAGTAATCGGGCCAGAGATATAAGGGCTTTTCTACAGCATGTTTTGAAACGCGCCCCCCTACAGGCCATTTCTTCAGAGGTCCATAAAACCAAAACCAGAGGGTAGTTTGCAAAAAAAAAAAAAAAAACCCAAGATATCCATTATTTGGGCCAAAATGAACAAATAGACAAAGTTAAAGTAAAATCCAAGAGACCATGACGGCCCAGGTGTGTTTCCACTTGGCATGAAATGACCCAACATATTCTAAGATAGGAACCACATTCCCAAGTATAAAACCATATCCAAATATATTTAAAAAGTATGCGGGGTGCTTTTCCTATGCTTCCTTGTATAGTTGTGTACATTCGCTGTACATTACATGTATATTCCCTGAAAATTGAACATTTGAGGGCAATATTTCATCCTGAAATAGGCAAATAGACAACTTTCTCTCACTTTAACCACAAAATAAAGGTCTTAGACGGTAACAAATCTCAAATTGAGGAGGCTTGGAGTTGGCCCCGGGGTCTTACTGGGCCCCTCAAAAAGGGACTTTTTCTGCTGCATTCGACTTTGAAAGGGTTAATCTGAAAACCTGATGATATAAGAGGTTTTTTACATTTAATAAAGAGATTCTACATGAAATCAAAGATTAATGTCATTAGTTCTTCTATATTATGTTACATGATTGAATTACAAGGGTCAAAAAAGTGAAAACATTTTGGCCACGTCCAAATTTTTGGCAACTTTGAGGACCCACTGCACGGCAACCAAAGACTTTTTCAGGAATTTCTCTTTTCAGTTCCCAAGACATGGGCCTTGTCCTTCATCATGCTAATTTACAGGCATGAATCTATTGTAGGTTTCATGTAACAGGGGATCTTTCTGAGGGGCATTTTACACAATCTCTGTACAGTGACATCTAGTGGCTGCTTTTCAAAGTGTTGTAAAACCCATACCGATGGTCCGATTTCCGAAAAATTTGGCAGGGTTGTTATTTGGGCCAAACTGAACAAATGAGCAAAGCTACAAGAAAATCTAAGACCATGATGGACCAAGTGTGTTCGCGGATCGTGGAATGACCCACGATCTGACTTCCGCCAAAAGAAAATGACTTTTCTGGATTGAGGGGAAGCGTGGCCGCTGTTTCTAGTTCATTGGTGGTCAAGAAAAATTGCGGTTTTACCAATGCAATCAGTCTTTTATCATATAGAATGTTTGGGAATCGTCACAAAAAATCAATAGGGATCCTCTTCAATTCACAATTGAACCACGTAACAAAAATGGAAAGAATCCAACATAAACTGTAATCTGAAGAGTGAGAACAATAAATTGTGGACGGACAAACGGCCAGACAGGGAAGATTGCAAAATACAGCCATCCAGTGGCGTGGGCAAATAAAAATTAAAAGGATAAGACCAAAGGTACATCACTTCCTGTTTCACAAGGATATAAAAATGAGGTAACGCATGCAATATCCCTTTGTCATCCAGCACCATGAAGAGACAAATTAACTGTCAGTTCAAAAGAGGCAGATGGTCATAGACCTTCATAAATCTGGTAATGGCTACAAGAAGATTAAATATGCCACTGAGCACTGTCAGGGAACTGTTGAAACCCTCAAAAGAAGAGGATGCAACTGCATTTTGCCCCCCAGGATACTGAGGCGGATGGTGA
Source organism: Gymnothorax javanicus (assembly GCA_029692085.1). Taxonomy (NCBI): domain Eukaryota; kingdom Metazoa; phylum Chordata; class Actinopteri; order Anguilliformes; family Muraenidae; genus Gymnothorax; species Gymnothorax javanicus. Next base: position 55,170,373 of record CM056205.1, on the reverse strand, counting down.
GAGAAGCCAAAAAGTTCCCAAGAATCACTGTGAAGGAACTGTAGGGCTTGGTGGCAATCCGGGGACACCAGGTTTCAAAAAGCACGATCAGGCGCCACCTCCACAACCACAAGCTCTTTGGAAGGGTTGCCAGAAGAAAGCCTTTCTAACCAGAAGACACAGTAGCAAGCGCTTGGAGTCTGCCAAACGTCATTTAAATTATGACTGGATCAAGGCGCTTAGGTCAGATGAACCCAAATTTGGACGTTTCGGTCAAATAAAGAATCGGAATGTTTGGCGTTGAAACAGAAATGCAGTACAAGTAGAAGCACCTCATACCCACAGTGAAATATGATGGTGGGACTTACATGTTTTGGGGCTGTTTTAATTCAATAGGTCCAGGGACACTGGTTAAGATTAATGGCATAATGAATTCCATCAAATATCAGGATATTTGGGCTGGCACTCTGGTTGCCACCGCCAGAAGGCTGGGAATTAACCGTAGGTGGACTTTCCAACATGACAATGACCCATAGCATACTTCAAGATGCACAGAAAATTGGTTCCGTGACAAAATCAACAGCTGACTTGAAGAGGGCAGTTGAGAAATGCAAACCAAAGAATGTCAAGGATCTTCAAAGGATCTGCTCGGAGGAATGGTCCAAAATCCCCCCAAATGTGTGCTTTAACCTTATCAAAACATTACAGGCAAGGCTCGAATTAGGATTTTTTTGACTGATGTTGAAAATGGATGCACTCGCGCGTGTTTAGGTGCACAGTCTAAAACTTACTTGCGGTAATTCAATAAATTAAGCAGTACAAAATGAAAAAACAAATTTCTTCGACATGCCATAGGACTACTGTAAATCTGCAATGGTGCAACAGGTTAGGGTTACTGGTGGGATAAGATTTTATTGAAATCATGCTGTATATAAGAAAAACAATGGAAAAAACACTAAAAAAAAAAGAAGAAATCGGTAAAACAGAGTATACTACTGGTACTTATCACAGTCAGATAATATTCAATCTATAATTCAATTTCACTTTGTTTGATTTGGCCGAGAAACTGAAGTTATTTTCCACTACTCCATCATAGAACCTCTCTGGCCTCAACAGCAGCAACAGTGCTGCTTTTTGCCGTTTTTATAATTTTACATTCTTCATAACTCCATATTTAAGACCCTCACCTTCTAGATTATATTTAATCTAGAAGAATTTTTTTGTAAGATTTTATTAATCACCCAGCAGCCACTTACATTACATCTAACGAATAAGCGCATACATCAACCAGCACGAATGGATCTACTAACATGAATCTCATTTACAATTTCCCCAGTGTCTATCCGAGTATGCGCGTGCATAATTTCAAGTGTCCACCCAATCAGTGTAAAACATCATTTATTTCTCCCAATAGGCCACAGTCCCATTGGTGCGGGGCGTGGTCTGTGCTGGCGGCGCCCCCTGGTGCCACGGGGGGCAGATGGCCCACAAACCCCCTGACCCTAGATCAGGGAAAGTCTTTGAAGAGAAATATACAGTACGCGATCAATTAATTGATGAGAGGAAAAGGTAGCGTGCACAGAAGCCTAAGCACAAAGCCGAGTTTATCAAAGAAAGATTATAACCACTGTTGTGGTACTAATTATCTCTGACTGTGAGTTCAGGGTTTGTTGATCCGGCTCACTCAATTAAAGCCTGTCTATGATGAACTTGCTTCGTAGTATACCCCCCAGAGCTTTGCGGTTTCCGAACACCTGCACCCCTGTAAATTCAAGTCGATGAATTTGAAATCTTGAGCGTAATTGTGACTTGGCTGATAGGAAAATTCCCAGTGAAGCAGCTGAAACACCAATCAGACGCCATATAATAGTCAAGTGGCCGTGCTCAGCCAATGATAACACATACACGGCCTCAGACCAAACGTGTTCCACAGTCTTGTAGTCCCATCGATTTTGTCATTAATTCTCGTCCCCAACCGATAAAATTTATAATTTCAGGTAAGGATGAGCGCATTTGTAGAAGGAGGATTTATTTTGGGGGCGGATTTTTACTAGGTGCACACAGTGCATCCGACTTTAAATTTTGGGCGCACCTGCCGAAAACCGGGTGCATACGTGCACCTATGCACCCGCTATTTCGAGCCCTGACAGGGAAAGACTCCATGCTGCTATCTTTGATAGAGGAAGCTGCACTGAGCACTCATTGAAGGGTGCCAAAAATTATGAAACCTTAATTTTGTTTAAATTTATTTTGTATTAAATGATTATGATGATTTTGGTTGTTTCCATCAAAAAATTTATAAAGTTAAGTATTTCACATATGTTGATGTATTCCATCTCTCCATAATTATATGGTTTACATTTTTTGTATCGTTTGTGCATTGCCAGTCAGGAGAGCCAGTAATTTTGGAGCCACTGTATCATATATACACACATATGCATTTCTCACAGGCCCAAAAAGGATGTATGCCACAATCTTAAAACACATAGCAATGTCTAATTAGACCGCTGGATCATGCCAAGCCAATTCAGCTAAAAACAATAGATAGCACATTAGTAGTCCATACAAGTAAAAGCTGCCAAGGCAAAGTCTTAAGAACAGTAGTCTGAAAAATCCTTAAAGCCCTTTCAGTGCTTAAATTCTCTCACAGTGAAGGAATTTAAAGGCAGCCAGCTGTATTTCCACAAACCATTTACAACCTCATTTCCAAAAAAGTTGGGATTATCTGGTAACAGCAAATAAAAATTAAAACAGTTATTTGCAGTTTTTTGTCAACTATCCTCGACCTGTATTAAGTTAAAAATGGTGCATGCTATTTAATGTTATTCCTCCTTTTCTTGTTTCATAGAAAAAAAACTCTAATTCCAAATTATATGCCTGCATCACATTCCAAATTGGGACACGGGGAGTGTTGATCTCGGTTACATCACCCTTTCTTTTAATTGCCCTTGAAGTAACCATTTGGGGATCAGAGGACATCTGAGCATTCAAAGTATGATTCTGTGATTCTTAAAAAAACAACTTCAACAAGAGACAGGGCTGGACCGCAGGTGGGCCAGTCTAGCAGCCACACTGATTAGGAATACATGCAGTTGTAACGCATGCAGAATAAGGCAAGCCACTGTTTTGTGAAATAAGCAGGGGCATCTCTGAAAAGACGTCATCTAAAACATGTTGTCTCAAAATGCATATGGGGTGATTCAAGAAAACTTGCCTTCAGTGTCAACCAGAGGGAACAAATTTCAACCATCATGAAAATGCTCATAATTGTTCAATTTTTTTTTACTTGGTACCAAGGAATTAACAAACAATGATTTTCAAATACTTTTCTTTATTTAAAAATGGTGGGAGTTCAAAAAATTCAATTTTCCGCAGTTATGTACGGGACAAACCCTAAAGGTAGCCCTGTGATGGTGATGAAAGCAGTGAAACCTGTCCTCATGACCAAATGCAATCTGTACATCAGATCTGCAAGACTCTGTCTATTGAGTATTAACCAACAATTTTTAGAATTTGTTCAATTGCAGTGGCTTGCTTACTTTTGAGTATATCAATCTTTGAGAGCAGGCAATAATTATTCATCCTAATTTTTGAAAGAGCCAATAAACAGCTTTGAATAATACATTGATTTGTTCAGATATATGTGCCTATTCAAAGTATAAAGAGTGTTGCCCCTGTACTGCCAGTTGCAGAAAGCACTTTTTGATTTATTAAACCATTACCCATGAGGTTATGCACGGGACAGCTAGTTACGAATGGGACAAAATGATTCTCCTGATTCCTGATGAGTAATGCTTTGTCAGTATTGTGTGGGGGTCATGTAAACTACACATATAAAAGCACAGTCTCTGGCAATCTAAGTGTGAAAGAAAATTATCTCAACCTCCTAATATACACTGATGGACTTTAAAAACTTATAACCAGAATTGTAGCCAAACTCGGATTCAAATTTGTAACCATTTATTGACTTTACCCATGATGACAACTGTCAGATAACAAACAAAATGTCAGATAACATCAACAACAAAAAAAAAAAAAAAGGACAAAAGAATCAACAATGACAAGTTTAACAACAAAATCAACATCAAAGATCAACTTCAATCTCAGTACAGAGTGCGACCACCACGTGCCTGCAACAAAGCCATCACTTGTCTTGGCATGGACAGCACCATTCTGTTGACCTGTTGCTGGGGAATGGCCTGGCCACTCCTGGAGAAGGGCTTCTTGGAGCTCCACCCTCGTTCCTGGGCGCTGGAGTGCGTTGCCGAACCCGTCAATCCAACAGGTCCCACACATGCTCGATAAACTTCATGTCAGGGCTGAAAGCTGGCCATTCCATGACTCGCACACTATTCTGGGCCAGGAGCTGCTGGGTCACGTGCTGAGTGAGGTCATTCATTGTCTTGCATGAAAGTGATCTCAGGGTGGTCTGTGATGTAGGGCACGACGTGCAGTCTGATGACAAGGTCACAGTAGTGGGCTGCATTAAGATTTCCATTGATTATGACCAGGTCGGACCTCCAGCTGCACCTAATGGCACCCCAGACCATCACCGAGCCTCTGCCATAGCGATCTGTCTCAGCAATGCAGGGGGCTCGCGTATCTCTCACCACATCGTCTGTAGACCCTCTGTCTTCCATCATGTCAGTACAGACAAAATCTGGACTCATCACTGAGGACAACATTCCTCCAGAATCTGTTGGGGACTCGTCTCTGACCATATTCTTCAACTCAGTGAAACTTGGTAGCCCTGCGCCGTGCATCAAGCTGCATGCCAACACATGCCCTGTGGGCTCTGATCCCTCGCTCTGCAAGTCGGCAACTCACTGTTCTTCTGCTGGCCCTTGGTCTGTGGATTCCTAGGGTCTCCTGAGCCTTTCCTGGTGCAGGTTCGAAACCAATATCTCAGGTGGACGAGGCGGATCTGATTGTCCTGGGCTGGGGTTGTGACCCTAGGCTGACCAGGTCGGGGTCAATCATTGGTGCTTCCAGTCTCCTGGTAACAAGCCACAAGGTTAGAGATTGTGGTTTGGCTTACCCCAAAATGCTGGGCGATACGATTTTGGGATGTTCCAGCCATCCACAGCCCAATGGCTTGATCACGTTGGGGTCTGGAAAAGCGAGGCATGGCGCACGTAGTGTCTTTGAACAAATGCTCTCAGGTTCTGGCCTTAATGACCTCAAGGATTGTTTTAAGGCATTTGACAGCATTGCCATTGTGATCAGTGAAGCCGGACAAGGTTACATCACTAATTCCTCAAATCCTGCTACCATAGACACAACCAAGGTCATGACCTCACGCATGGTTGTGTCTCCTTACTCAAAGACAACTGCATATCAATTATGTAATCATCTAATTAAAGTTCCCCCAACCCAACTATACTATTTCTGTCTAGTCAGACTTATAAGTTTTTAAAGTCCATCAGTATATTTATGGGTTATGTACGGGACAGCATTATGGAACAAAGGCAGTTTTGTATTGCCTCCACTTCAGCAACTTAATAATATTCAAGAGACATATTCCCATGATGTCCTGGAATAAGGAACATCAATGAACAACAGTTACCATGGTAAAACATGAACAATTAATAGTAACACATCTCAAAACCTGACTGGTTATTGCAAAATGAGTCAGATATCACACTTTTACTTGCAGTTTCATTTGTTGGGTAACCGATCATTATTCATTGTGAATAGACTAATTTGGCATCTCGTTGCACGCAAAGCATGCTGGTTCCGGTCAAAATTCAGGACTACCCAGATTGTGTCCACAACAGTAAATATGGCTGAATGTGACACAGATATTCAATACTTTGAACGTTGTAAAGTCAGGAATATAACTACTACAGGCTCTAGTCTGACAGTAATGATGCATGATTATTGTGTCAAATACATACCCGGTACATAATATTCACTGTAGGCCTATTAAATCTGCATACATATATAAAGTGGCGGCTACTCAACAGAAAGCCGGGAGGGTGGAATGCATGCCTTTAAACATGAGATCTCATCCGTTTTCAATCATTTTCGTTGATTAAAGATTTGGTAACTCTTTGAACATTCAGCTATTTCACGTGAGGCTAACTCGCTTCATTAAGGTAGCTGAAGTAAAGAAATGCAATGCTTCATTGGGATGTGAAATACATTTGCTAAATTGTTCATGAAGCGCAGGTTTGATTAACTGCTTTGTAGGACATGCCAAATTGGGTTGCGAATACAGCGAGATGTTCCTTTATTGCACTCGTGAATGGAGCAAAATTCCTCCATTCACTTCTTAAGCCCGAGTGTACCATCAGGACAATCACAGACTGAACAATGTGAACCTGGCATATTGCCTTAAAACAACATTACGCAATCTAAAATAACTTAACATCTGTTCCACTGGGATAGCTAGGCTTGGCTTTATTGACAAAATAGTCTTGAACTCTGAGATAATGATAACGATTTAGTCTATTGCCATTTGCGGGTTTTTATTTTTGCCAAATCAGCACAAATGAACACAACTGAATAGTTTGGATGCCAGGCCTCGTGAGAAACCACACCCTGTCACCTCTGCCCCCAGTACGCCTGTTCTATAAATAGCCACATGTTGCTAAAAATAGCCTGCAGTGCACCCAGTGGCCTTCAATGTGAACTTGGCTCATGGAGTTATGTATGAGACATGGGCAGAAAGGTGTAATAAAAGGTGGATTAGATGTACAGTTTCATAAGGCATACCCAAGACTCACAATCTGTGCTCTACCCAAATCTATTCCTGAGTACTTTGCCGACCTAAAAATCAAGCAATTTATTTAGCCAACTGACCGATCACAACCGATACGTAGCCTATAATGATTAACAAATGATAATGAGAAGTAGACAGACTGAACTAGGCTTCCGTGTTAGATTGAAAGGGAGCCAATAACCAATAAAAATAAATTCATTTTAAGATGGCCCTGGTTTTCAAAAATATAAAGATATAGGCCGATGCAATGAGGAAAACATTTCATCAAGCATATCGTAAGGGGTTATTTTCGTATTCACATCAAATCGTCAAATGTAAGCCAATAAAAATAATCCGGCAAACGCACTCAGGCCAGTCTGCGCCATTTTCCTTGTCATTTAAATCTCAAAATGCGACTGCCAAGAGCCATCAAAATAAATGATTCAAATTAATAATTGTGCCAATCAAGTGCTTGATCGCCAAATGAGCAAAGTAAATGGGAACACGGTGTGAGCTAGCGCTGGTTAGACGATAATAATTGCAATTTTGATTTGGTGATGAATTCAAAATATAGTGAAAAGAAATAAAAATTTAATAGTGTAGCCTTATTATATAGCCCAGCGTAATTTTTATTTGTTATTCATAAATATGTGCATAAGACAAATTTTATAGCCGAAATCGACATGCTCATTTGAAAGTGAATCTAATAAAATGTCAGAAGCATTGAACAGCTGGGGAAATAATGCATTACATTTTCCCCCCATTTTCCTCATTTCAGCCAAGCAGTTCCATTTAATTATTCTACTGTTGTTTTTCCTCTACACAGAATTGTACATTGTTTTGTTGGGAATATCATGCTTTAGCACCTGGTATTTGAATAGGTTAATTTTGCTTCAAAGGAAAAAAAAGTAATTAATTAATTAAAGACAATCTATCACCCCATTCTCAAAACAGGGTCCAAAACACCTAACATAGACTTTTTTAAGGACAGACCAGTAAGTTCTCAGACAATATTACCCTTCTCCACCTTCTGCACAAGGACTGTAGTCCTTCCATCCATTACCTCCCAGAAAGTGATGTTTTACGCAGTGTTGAGATGCATACCATCTCATCCTTAATGTGAAAAGAGGAAATAATACTCAACCCTTGGACAGTAGGGAACCAGTCCAGTGATATTCCATGAACAAGATGTTGAGCAGGTGGTCTATGTGTCTACATAGACTACAAGCTGGTTACTATGCGAACAGTTTTCTCACCTCCATCAAAGGCTCCATTTTTTAAGGAGACTTAGTTTGGGGTGAACAACAAAATTAATGTTTATATATTTTCTAAATGTCCCCACTGGACCATGCAAGTGCTGCAATGATAATGGTCATAATAATGTGATAAATTTGTATGTTTAAATCTCCTGACAGAAAAAAATAACCACTACATTTCTTTACGAGAACAATCTATCAAGTATAAAGAAATAAATTTGAGAGGCTCAGCTCCACATAGTCTTGTCCCACTTAGCACAAGGTCTTCTCACTTGCAATTAATTGCAAGTGAGAAGACCGTGTGCGGGAGTTTTTTTCGTTACTTTAGTCCTTAGTCGGCCTTTCTCCTATGCACCTGTCTACTAACCGGTGTGCAGAAGTTTTTCTCACCAAGTTATTCAGTTTAAAAAAAAAAAAAAAAAAAAAAACACGTATCCAGTCAAAATGGCCAACTTGCCCCAAGTAAATTAAATATTTAACCCCTTTGTGCAGAGGCCAAATATGGCTATTTATGCGTTACCCTATTTAATGCTTTATAATTAAAGATTTAAGCTTCATAGAGAGGGGGAAGATGACACAGCGTAGACGAGACACTTGCAGCATTTGGAATTCCATTGTATTTCATCTTATTTTCATGATTTTGGTAGAGAAAAGGGGCTGCAGACATAAGAAATATTCATGAAAATTCAGTATTGAAATTACAAAAAAAATAATACTGAGGATTGAAAAAAAAAATTGCTGGGGGTTAAAACAATACATTTCTGGGATCATTAACTACTAGACCACAAGTATTCTTCATCTAAGCAAGACATCTTGTTTGGCTTTGAAAAAGGAAGCCAAAAAAGAAAGCTCTCCAGGTGGCACCCCAAACTCTCACAGCCCTCAAAATGGCGCACTGTCAAATCATAAAGTAATCATATTTTTAAAACAAATCAACTTTTGACTCATGAATCTCAATATGAATGAATGATTTTCTGGATGAGTTTAGCATGAGTTTATCAATATAGGTGCAGCTGGACATCAATGGTCACCAGTAACCTCTCCAAACCAAAAACATACCTTTTCTCCATGATAAAGTTCAGAGTTTTGTCCATTTATCTACAAAGCCGCATCAGCAAGCACATGTACTCAGTGAAAAATATGCCCGGGTTTGCATCGCAAAATGCAAGGTTTTTTTTGGTAAATTGCGAGGCAAATTTCTTGCGAATAGCCTTCATCATCGTTAGTCCAGAGGAAAATGAACTTTGTGGGAGACCTGCGTCTCTCAGTAGCGCTCATATAACATCTGCCAGTACAGAAATACAGTATGGACTGCGGGAAACCATGAATAACAATTTAAAACTGAAATAATGCTTATGTTTCTATGGTCAGTAATACTATTATTGTCATTGAGGTTTTATCGTTTTTAGAGGGAAAAGGAATATAGTCCATTAGATTGCTATGGTCTTCTACTGGGTTGATCAGATATTTAAAAAGCGGCAAAATAAGGCGCGAAACATTAAATGTGCACCTTATCTTGTGTTGTTGTCCATGCATGTAAAAAATACTGATACCTTGTGCAGCAACAGGATGTAATATTAGGAACACGCTATCAATCTTCTCTTTTCAAAAGGATGCAGACAGGTAAGAAATAAATGAGCAACTGTCGTATTTCATTCCAGCTTCATAAGTTTGAACAAACCAGCTGATGTTGTTTCGTCAAGCTCACTAATGGCAATTACAGTAAAATACGCAACGTTATTGTGAGTATTATTATTTCACAAAATCTTAAGCATACCAGGAAGTCCCACTGAAATTTAAAAAAAAAATCCAGACATGGCCAAATTATAGTGGAGGTTACGCGATGAACGAGTACAATTCTAAATTCAGTAGAAATACGGTGGTTAATACATTTGCTTCCAATTAGGGAGGTCGCAAGCTGTAATGTGGATCATAATATCTGAACTGATTTTAAGGAACGAAGTGGTAACGCTGGAGCTTTGACTGAAGACTGTTCCAGAACTGGCGCAAAAAGTAATCAAATGCAATAGCTATGATTCTGGGGACAAGAAAATAGCAGGGCTCTGATTTTTACCTCCAGGCATGGCTGGATATTTGGAATGGTCAAGTAGGGGGACAGCTTATTTGATGTCTTAAGAATGTTTCCAATAATCGTGTGCTTATGATTGAAAAATACAGTAGCACACAGGAGATGAGCAATGTAAGAGATATAAGGAAAGACTAACACTTCTCAGGATCGGAGCTGAGTTAAGGCAGGAAAACCGCAAAATACAAGATGACGTGGTCGGCTGGGAGCCAAAAAAATTTACAGGTTAGTTACAATGGCATTATGCTGTAAGTGATAATGAAATGTCTAAATTTTTTTTCTTAGTATGAATTCTTCATATGAAATCACTGTCACATCAGTCAAGATCAGGGTGTTCAATTGCTTGCAAAAACACTCAAAAACTAGAAAAGCACTCAGACAGCGCAGACCTCCGCCAGGTGGCAGCAAAACCCAAAAGCACGGCGTTTGGAACTCCGGCCCATTGGAAAGACTTGAAATCTTGAACTTTGGCGTATATCTCAACTGTACTTTGGCCTAGATATGCCAAAATTTAATAACATGTTCCTTGTCCCAATAGCCACCTTCTCTGAAAATTTCATCAAAATCCATACATTACTTTTTGAGTTATCTTGCAAACAAACAAACAAACAGACAGACAAACGCCGGCGATCACATAACCTCCTGCCAACTTCGTTTGGCGGAGGTAATAAAGTTTCATTATTGATGTAAAATTTAACGCCAATATGCAAAGACATATTCAGAGATAAGGTATTCCAAATTCCAAAGTGTTATTGCAAATAGTTCTCAAGATATGATGTGTAGAGTGGGACCACTGAATGAAAGATCTGTATGCGTTTCGGACACTACAAATTGTACATATATAGCACTGTTATGAACTTGTGAGATCATTTATTATCAATATCTGCAAAACAAATGCTAGGTTGTTTAGTTTGAGACCTAACAACACTGAATTTTATTTTACTTTGTTTGAAACTTAAACGTAAAACTGAAATTATTATGTTTAATACCTTGAGTGCCAAATGTGTAGTTCCAAACAACTGTTTTTGCAGTAGTCTGTTATGAATAAGTAGACACTGACAAAAAAAAAAAAAAAAATTGTAGTGATGGTGATATTTTCAAACAACATACATTCCTACAGTCTCCTGATGCCTAAAATCTCACTGAAAACTCAATTTGGACATGATCCCTGCATATATTCTATTTATTCGAAGTTTACTTGGTTATACACGGTTGAGTCATATTATTAAGACTACCAGCTACTATCCAGAGTAACCGCCGTGCACAGCACGGACAGCAGCTAGATGGGCTGGGAGTGCATCAGCAAGGTGCTGGAAGGTTGTCACAGGTATCTGGAGCCATGCTGACTGCAATGTATCCAACAGCTGCTGGAGGGCCCCTGGTGGAGGATCCATAAAGCGGACATGACTTTCAAGGTGGTCCAACAGATGCTCTTGGGTTCAACTCTGGGGAATTAGGGGGCCAGGGAAGTACTTGGAAGTCCTGGTCGTGCTCTTCTAACCACTGTCAGACATTTCTAGCCATGAGGCATGTTGCACTATCTTGCTGGAAGAGCCCATCTGCCCCAGGGAAGACAATCAGCATGTATAGGTGTACGGGACACATGACAACAACGAGTATGTTTGCAGAATACCTGCAGCACACTTTATATACCAACCAAGCCAGCTCACAACGCGTGCCTTATTTTCATTGGCTACGCTCTGCTGATATCAAAAGCAGCAGGTGGTCATAATAATACAACTCGACCATGTAGATATGACACTTAATTTATGGTCTGGTCAGTAACAGTTAAAATGCATGAATAGAACACATGTATGATATATATAAGTGGTGTAACGATACGCCACTACAGTATCGCATATCGCGATACAAAGCCTCTGATGCGATACATCGATTTGGAGGACGTGTATCGGGATACACAAGGCTTTTTAAAATACTCCACATATTTTCTTAAACCCAGAAATTGCAACATTTTCTACCGCTTTAAATGAAAACGTAGTGACCTGCCTCATATTCCACGCGGCTGCATTGCTCCAAGTGCAATTTGTTGAAGTGTTGTTTCAACTTGTTTGAGGTTAATTAAGTAGTAAATTAGGTTAATTAGGTTGAGGTTAATTAAGTAGTTTGCAATATGACTGTTTCTTCTAGTGAATCCTAGTGGAGACCTATTCAGCTTTTATCAATTTTTTAAGCTGAAGACATTGACCTGAACAGTAAACACACAGTCCTAAAGGTAAACTAACTGTATTCCTTTGTTTAAATAAACTTCAAAAGCCTTGTCTAGGGAAATCTTTCAGTGTTCCTGCTTACTTGTAAGTAGAAAGAAAATCAGCAGTAAAAGAATTTGTAGTGTATCGGGATATGTATCGTATCGCCACCCCTGTATCGGGATATGCATCATATTGTGACCCCACCGTATCGTTACACCTCTTATAATATATATATATATATATTTTATTTTTTTAAAACTTCATTTCAGTTACAGATCAGAAATAAGCTATTTTAACATGTAACAGGAAATTATTATATAATGTTTGTTTCACTCTGAAGAAGACATTCTGTCGAAACGTTAGTCACGTGTACCATAATAAATTGCCTAAGTAATCGTGTGCTCCAGTATTTCATTCTTTGACTTTTATTATAATTTGTGTTTCGGACACTACATGTCTTTCGGACATGACAAAAGTTTACATCAATAAGGATTATGTATGTAAAAAAAAATCTGTAACAGAAATATAACCAACATTATTTAATAGGTACAAATGAGTCCTATCATGGATACATAAAAATGGTTTGTTGCTGCATCTGTTGACCTCGGTACTGGACACATTCAAGACACTACAAAATTTCCGTTACAAACAATGACCTATATTTGGGCATACACAAGACCATAAGATGTTGGAAAATGTGCCAAGTCGTAGCTTGTAAACTAATAAAATCTTTACTGTTAACCGAACAAATGGCACACTGTTTTTTCATTTTGTTATTTTTGTGGTCTTTATAATGATGTATCATTCCAAAAAGATGAATTTTATAACAGCAGAGATGGTTCATTCAAAGGCTCATGGTTATGTCAATCTTCCTCAGACTGATATGACAAAACCTGCAAAACAAACCATAAATAATCCTGTTAACCTTATCATAGTAAAACATTTCCATATGCAATTAAAATATTATGCAGCTTTGCAAAAATGCAAAAGAGACAAATTGCAAATGCATAACGCAATTATATGTATTGTTTCCATAATTATAAAAAAGACACCTGTTTATGGTCATCACCGATGATGGAACTGTAGTGTTTATCCAATACATTATCAAGATGTCAAAACTCAAAGACAAGTTTTATTTTACTTGACAGTCTTTACTGTCACACAACAAAAACATAACAAAGGCATTATGGATACCCTGATCTTGACTGACATCTGTCTCAAATAGATGAACAAATAACAAAATTAGCAGAATTTTCAGATTAATATTGGTTAGAGTATTCAACTGATTTTGCTATATGCGTGTCATATGACATCAATCATTGATGTAACAGACAGTCTAATTTATTAGTACATAACTTGTTAGAACAAATGAAGAGATATGGGTCAACTTTATAAAATGTATTTTGAGTACAGTGCGGTAATTGTCATCTGGACAAAATACTTGGAATGATACTCAAGCTGTCTCCGAAAAATAGAGCAGGCTTGCACTTATGTAACAGTTTCACAGTCAATCAAAATTGCTAATCAAGACTGATCAAGTTTCAAGTTAATTAGCAATAACCACTATGCAAAATTTCACTCATATATTATATGCTGATACTAATTAAAGGAACTGCTTATTTTACGGCAAGAATGTTCACTCAGACGGAAAGGTTGCTGTTTACAATTCCGATCATCCACGTGAAATGCAAGCTTGTAACAACACTTTTCACACCCTATAAGGAGCAAGTATAACTCACTAAAACAGTAGTATTTGAAATATTCTGTTTTGTTGAATGCAGTATAAATTCTAAAACAGATCTCCACATTAAGCGAAATGCCAGCACATGCTGTATTGATAGCAAAGGCTATCGACTACTCGTTAGTCAGTGTGACAAACAAGCTCTGTGATCACGGTGGTAAACTGAAAATAAGAAATACCTGGCTAGTTAGCTAGCAGGCTAGAGGTAAGATACAGCAACGCCATACAAAGACAGTTTTACTCACATTTCAAGAGAAAAAACTCTCCATCATTGACTTGCTCCTCCAATGAATCAATGCTGTCAGCCCTCAGTCTGTTCCATTCAGAATAACTGCCATTTTCCAACTCAGAATAACATTTCCATCCGGCAAATATAAGCTGAGCACACCAGGCTTGGTTCTGGAAGTCTTTTTTCCCATGTAATCACGTCATTCTCAGCTGCGGAAAGTTGAGAGAATACAACCTAACTGCGATTACGCGAGTGTTTAAATATGTTTCTGAGGGTCCAATCAATGTCTTTCATTTAGGAAAGCTTATACAGTCTGGAATTGGATAAAAATCGTGTCAATCAAAAGGTAATTACCAGGAAATTTTCACTTGGGCATGAACTATAGCTGTGCAGATACGTCGATACGATTGAATCACCAATGAAGTGACTGTATTTCCATGAGAGCTTGTATGAGGCTCCAACAGACAGCTAAACTCTTCGGCAGACAAATCTATGCGTAAATTCCCAGAAGGAAATTACGCGTTTTTAATATGTGATGACTATAATTGATAGTAGAATGACATAGTATCAATACCATGGCAAATTTTTTGCTTCAGAGAACTGATGTTTTTAAACCACTTAATTGGGATACCATTGTCTCACTATAGCTGAAGTAGTTGTTACAGAGGACAACAATCTTTTTTCTGTTGCAAGAGATCTTTTTTAACTGCTGGATAGATACTATGGGCAAGTAGATTGAGCAGTTTGCACATCAGGATTAGCTGAGGAGTTTAATTCATGCAACTCTGGGAAACAGGGATGGAACATAACTCGTCCGTATTCTAAACTGTGTTCGAGCTCGTCTTGCCAGTGAATATTTAATAGGGCAATTCCACGGTAACGAAATTACGATCAAGAGTATTTTTCATGTCATTTTTACATGCCATCTATTACTCTAATGCAGTAGCTACTTGTCTGTGCTTTTATCAGTTCCACTAGCATGCCTACTGAGCTGTATAACACAAAGTTTGGGGTAATCAATTTTGTAGAAGGCTATACAAAGGTGAAAGTGTCGGTAACGGAATTATGGCAGAAAAAATGCCATTATTTTTGCCTTAACTTTGACAGGCATTTCTCTGAAATCTGGCAATGAGGGGCAGTAGGTTTAAGCTTAAGTTGGTGGCCTAGGATGTTGACCAGACCATGGTAAGTTTACATTGACTGGTATATTCACAGATATTTTGTAGGATGCCATTTATGAGAAAGAGACACCGGTGACGGAATTACAAAATGGTAATGGAATTACATTTTCTGAGAATCTACTAAATTTATTATACTCAAAACAATAAAGCAATTGAAAATTGGTATCATAAATGATGTTTGTGTTGCTGACCTCCTGTTGAATCAATATTTTGATCAACAAGTCTGGGCAAAAGGAAGGCAATACATGATATTCATGAGAATAACTAATTTTTCTACAAGAACAGTATATATATATAATGTTTCTTAAATAGCACAAAATGCAGTGTGGGATGCCGCTCAATGCGCTTTACATAATTAAATTGACAGCTGAGGCAACACAGGAAGCCTCCCGGATTGGGTGAGTCTGATGTAACAGGTGAGATTAATGTACATCAACCATCTTGAAGACTATTTTAATTTGCTAAACTAATATCAAAACTTAAAATATCAGTTTTATTCAGAAATGAAAAAGCAGCAAACTTACCTGCTAGTTGGAGGATTGCTGGCTTTCGATATTGAGCATGAACGAATGTCGGACATGGGATGTGTTGAAAAGGTTTGGTCCTTACAGCCCCTCCCCTTTCTAATTCTTTCACCTCCACCTTAATGGGCCACAGGTGGAACCCATTAGGGTGGAGGTGTTAGCAGAGTATATAGGGCTGGCAGGTGCTAGGTTGCTGCTACATTTTTTCTTTCTTTTCTCCTAGTTTGTTTGCTGCTCCCTATTATTTTTAAACCTGCTGTTTTTGGATTTTGTTTTAATTAAATTCAGTTTCTTTACTCCGGTCTTGGCATTTGACTTTCTCCTTTTTTTTCTTGGCCCATGGTCTAAGTGCCCGCTGGATTGCTCTTGGCATCTGGCAGGAATAATACCATGACATGTGTATTCTGAGCAAAGACTATCAACGTTTTATCACACCTAGACTCAACAAGCTTCACTGAGTAACTGACCGCAAAGGCCACAAGCTATGCTTTCCCAATCTGAAACCCCTTATAACATTCACACATTATACATGTTATACAAAGAGATGCTGTCTTAGTAACGCACAGTCCCAGGAGGAACAGGATGCTGGTAAAAGTGATGGTGAAGAAGATCCCATACTACAGAACAAACATTCATTCATACCCTTCCCCAGCAGATGCTACTCCTTAACCAAACTGTACTATAAATTCCTGCTAATCCTTGAATGAATAGTTATGGAAACTTAACTCACAGGAAGAAACACTCAACTATAGATGTCCAAAACAATGAACCACTATGCTCCATAAAGTCCTCATGCCACCTTGTGCCATCTTCTGTTTTTCACTGGCTTTCAGAATAATTCTGTAATTCCGTTACTGGTGTAATTCCGTTACCATGTAATTCCGTTACCACAAATTTTCCAGGATTGCAACTAAGTATTAGAGAGGTTAATGTCTGAAATTCAGTATAGACATAAGAAGGAAGAGAATTCTTAATAACAATAAAATAAATGCAGAAATAAGATGATGAAGAGAACTATACTGCAATTTCGGTAACGGAATTACGTTGAAAAATGACAAATTTCACAATGAGCCACTGGAATTGTGTGTTTCAATTTCCTGCAATGACTTACAGTTTCAAATACTTTGGCTACCAATGTAATGAAATACAGTAAAAACCAGGAAATAGCTAAATATCTTTTAGGAGTTGTCAGCTTTGGAAAAATAACCTTTGATCCTTGTCCTGGAGCGAAAAAAAATTACAAAATTCAAATCTAAATTTTGAGAAGACCGTCAAAGATATTATAAAACGGTTTTCAGTGTCAGATTTGGTAATGAGTCATCTACATGAAAACCTATATATTTCTAATATCAAACACTTTTTAAAAATTACTGTTTTAGCAGCTCTCATGTGGAATTGCCCAATAACTGATCTGGGCGTGCTAGTAATAGAACAGTGAAGCTGTGTGCATAAATAGAGCAGTTCCATGTCCGCTGGCGTCTACATCTGCACAGGGGGGTTAAGAAACCAAAAAATATTTCTACGGAAAACAAAAATTTAGAGAGCACTTCTTTCATCAGTGCAAACCATCTGATAGAGCTTTAGCAACATCTTAGAGGGTGGGGGTCAAAACCTCGCTTCTTCAGGTGACTTGACACAGAATATCTCATCAGGCAGTTCTGGAGAATATTATAAGGTATGATATTACAGCCTGGTATGTTACCTCACAGTTCAGCCGAAAACAAAGACAACATGCCTAGTAGAAATCGCTATGAAGGCTTTAGAGAAACGGAACCATCCACCCCTCAAAGCAATATGAGGAGGACACTCATAGTCTTGCCAAATAAAATTCAAATCCAACTCCTGTCTTATTTTCTGAATGTGAATGGCTGCCCTCTGCTTACGTTACTGCCCTCCTTAGTGAAGTTACTGAATAGGGGAATAATACGAGAACAGGTTCCGAGCAACGCTGCCATGTTTAGCCTCGGTGATGTGGTATCAGGAGGGCATTGGATGTAGACTCATCAATGCGCTTGAAAATATGGAGGTGATGTAATTTATTTATTTGTTGATTGATTTATACGCAAACCTGTATGCATGTGTGGGCGTGCATGTAGGCATGTTTACGCTTATGTACGTGGATGTTCTGCATGTATGTACTCAATGGACAGTAGCCCTACAAGCTATGTAGGAAAGGGATTATCGATGTATGTGTACATGTATAAGGTGTAGTAATTCTGGAGTCCAAGACAGATTCCCCAGGGGACAATAAAGTATTCTATTCTAAGTGAATGTTTGCTAAAGGATGTTTGGTAAAGATCATGCGACAGCTGATCATGTGAATGTCAAATCATCCACTAATCAAGCCAATACATACGTGCTTGGCTAACATTACAAGATTTGCATTTGCACTCCTAAACTCTGTCAAGTACATGCTAATACCTACTCACCCTTCAGTAAATAAATTTAATTGAACAGTAAAGGACTACATACCAAATCTTTATACTATAACCAGAGAATTCTGGCCTTTAAATACATCATTCTGGAAACCAATAAGAAGATAAAAAGAAGCCTGACAGCAGTTTAAATAACAAGGCATTAAATAATTCATGAATATATAGACAAAAATGTTAGTCTGCAACCTGAGAAACGGACGGTCCTTATCCACTTCTTACAAACAACCACAAAAATCACAGTTCCAAGTGCAATAAGGCCGAACTTAAGAGATTAAGCACGGAAAAGAGCATGTTATTTCTCTCTCAAAACTCACAGTCACGTCATCATGTATAAAAAAAGCACAAGGTTTTTCAGATCCCGAAAGATTAGTAGAATGGTGAGAAGTAAAACGCCACTTCTATCCAAGAAATATTTGGGTATTCTGCGTTTTTCTTTTGCTAATATAGTTACAGCTAAAGCCTGCGACCAAGAAACACGAACTGTCAAACGGCTGTTCAAACGTTAGCTAACAGTTATGCCTTGGAGGCCGGAAACAACACCGGTCCAATACGCAACCACGTCAAATTGCATGGCTTACGTTAGACAATCCGTCATACACAAGATTACTTAACATCAGCAGACGTTAAAACCACAGTATCTTTTAATGACAACGCTATAAATAACAAAAATGTGTGATATAAATACTGATTAGCCAGCTGAGGGATTTCATTAGCGATGAATTCTGAAAAGAGGCTGCAATACAGAAATGCTTCATAATCTTCAATCAACTTTCAACTGGCTTATGTCAGCTGGCGAGTCTAACGTTGCAGTTACATGTAACGTCGCCTACGGTCAAGGGAGCCTGTAAACCAAACGTCTAGTATCCAGGGTCCGAGTAGCCAAGCTGTGTTCACGTACCGCCTCCTGTAATGTTCCGGGTCAATTTGACCCGACTCAGTGTTCAATGTCTCTAAAAACGTGGTTAACATACTTTTTTCAGCTGGATTTTTTCCCTAATTTTACAGGTAAAACATGAATTTAATTTTTAAAAAATTATTTTATGTTCTGTACACGTTGTAAGCATTGGTGTTGTTTCAGTCATTTTGACCCCAGGATCAATTATTACATAAAACCATGATTTTGAACTTGTTTTTGTTGTGTTGCCTAAGACTAGGGGTATTTTCAAATTAATTTCTCATTCATTTCACATTTGGTCTCATTCATTTTGCCATAATCATGTACAATCCATGCTTGATGTATAAGGGGAGGATAGGGGGAGTCATGTTTAATTTATTTGGTTATTAAAATGGTCAATTGAAAGGCATAAATGAGCAGAGGGAAGATTGGATAACACTTTCAGTTACAAACATCTTATGTGGTTTTACATTGAGCGGATGAAACTGACCTCAAACCAAAAATGGTTTATTAATTTGAGCACAACAGGAGGGTTAAAATGTAACGTTATGTCCTTTCACAGTGACGTTAAGGTGATGCTATTCATCCAGCACTCCCGTCAGCATACTGAGCCAGCAAACCATCCTTATATTACGTGCAAATATAGTCTCGCCAATCAATTATCCAGCCATCTAATCCAAGTAACCAGCGCCAGCGATATTTGCCCAGACCAACGTTAACCGTCCATATTTTGACAGTTAAGACGCTTTCACACTAGACGCGAAACGATTTTTTCGCACGACAGATTACATTCAAAGTCAATGCAAAGACGCGAATACACGCGTTTCGCGTCTTTGCATTGACTTTGAATGTAATCTGTCGTGCGAAAAATTCGTTTCGCGACCAGTGTGAAAGCAGCTTTAGCTTAGCTAGCGAATAAACGTCGGATAAACCCATTTTCAGACCTTGTGTTGCAAAACAGCAAGCAGGCTGACCCAACACTGAAACACAGGAGTGTGGGTTTGAGAAAACAGCTAGCTGACGTTAGCTTCCTGAGACAAGCAGGAGTAGAATAAAGTCACAATAATAATGTTATGATGAAGCAAACTATTAGCACTCACCTACCTTTTGCACTCTTCTTTTGCAATAGAAAATAAATTCACGACGCTGGAGGCGAGAAAAAAAATGAAGTTTTTATTCCATCTGTTCGGAGGTCCTTTCCTGATCTGCCTTAAACCATGACCAAAGCATAGACACATTGAGAGGAGAGCAGGGGGTTGTGTAGCTGAGGGGCAAGGAACTGGGGAAAAATACGGGGTTTCGGCATTTTTCGCCTTAATATAATAACTGAAGACACAATATTTCCATTTCTCCGCTCTCGCCGAGTGAATGAAGGACTCAGGATGAGAAAGCGGTTGATTTTAACTATTTGAATAAGCTGCTGTCCCTTTAAAAAAATAAAAATAAAGAGCTACCCATCAACTGCAACTGCTGGCTCTCTTAGCTTATTGGGATAAAAAGATGGAGCGATCTCACAGCGCAGGCGCCGGCAGCCAAGACCTGGAGGAGGAGGCGTCCCAGCATGCATCAGGAACTGACAGGAAGAGGGGTTGAAATTGAGAGAGCACTTCCTCGCTTCTGCACTGGGTCAAGCATCTTTGTTGATCTGTATATGCCATGTTGGAGCAGTATTACGTAATGAAAACAGATTTGGCAGTTACACTGAATGGCCAAGAAAGTGTCGTCGTTTGGATTTAAATAAGCAAATACTTAAGAACCTATGATCTAATCATGATTGTAGTGATGTTTCAGCTGGCAACAAAACTCTCAACCCTGACTGATGCAGTGTGTAGCTTAAACAACCACGACGGAAGACATGATACATTGTCATGGAAAAAATGTGACTGTATTATAAGAAGAACATACTATTGACTTGCATTTCATTAAGGCATTAACTGAGGTGACCGCTGAAATCATTGGAATTGGGATTAGAACTGTCCAACATTTTATTTAAACTTCAAGAGATAGTTGCAAATCTCCAATTTGTGGAAGAGATGGGTCACTAAAACCCATGGTGAAGTCTCATCATAAAAAAGCGACAATAGCTTTTACTATGTTTAATTGTGCGAGTAAGAGCATTTCTACACGCACAGTGTGACACGAACTTGCACGGCTGGGATTAAACAGATGCGTGGCCGCAAGAAAGCTACTTGTTAGTGAGGCTAATCCGGGGGAAAAAACTACTTCAGTTTGCTAGGGAGCAGAAAGATTAACCCGACTGTGGAGCAATGGAAAAAGGTCATGTGGTCAAATGAGTGCAGAGTGCGAGTCTTATTCTAGAGCAATGAGTTTGTCAGGGTAAGAAAGGAAGCCCAAGAACTGATGCTCCGTCCTGCATAGTGC
Organism: Gymnothorax javanicus; assembly: GCA_029692085.1. Taxonomy (NCBI): domain Eukaryota; kingdom Metazoa; phylum Chordata; class Actinopteri; order Anguilliformes; family Muraenidae; genus Gymnothorax; species Gymnothorax javanicus. The sequence continues at coordinate 55,148,752 of CM056205.1, read as the reverse complement.
CCACTGTACAAGCCTCAGGGGGCAGCTTTATGACCTGAGGTTTCTTCAGTTGGTCAGGTCTTGGCACAGCAACGTTAAGCAGCAATAAACTGAAGTCACCAGACTACCTTAATATGCTGAATGACTTGGTTGTCCCATTGATTGACTTTGAAATCCTTGACGACACAGGAATATACCAGGATTACAATGCCAAGATTCATCAAGCTCAAATTGTGAAAGAGTGGCTCAGCAAGCATGAGGACTCAGTTTCACACATAAATTTTCCCTTACAGAGTCCTGACCTTTACCAGTTAAAAGGCTTTTGGGTGTGCTGGAGAAGGTCTTACGGAGTGGTTTGGCTTTCCTGTCATCGGTACAAGATTTTGGCCAGAAATTAATGCAACTCTGCTTCTGAAATTAATGGTTTAACATTGCATAAAATTGTCAAAATAATGCCATAGCAAATGCGTGCCGTAATCAAAGCTAAAGACAGTCCAACAATTTTTTTTTTGGTATGAACTTTCTGGTCATATTTTTTGTTTCAATAGACTCCTGCAAAAGTTTATTTGCTGATATGGTTACTATTCTCCCTTCTTCTAACAAAATTTTCAAAGAATGTCTTCATATTGACAGGTCGTTTTTCATTGCTTTGAGTTTCTTTTTATTTGAAATAAAGCTACTCTATGCAGAAATATACTCAGTCAAAAAAGAAACTTCACACTCGTTTGGATTTCGATAAGTTGAACATACAAGAAAAGTGGTTTTTAAATAATGATTTAATTCCATTCTGTACCCATTAAGGACGATTGTACCACAAAAATCACGTTCATAATGTAACCAGTTCCAGAAATGATACGGAAATGTAAGAGAGTAAAAATGGTAAGTTACAACTTGATGAAAGCATGTCAATATGTCCATTTATGCCCTCCATTTCTTTCACAACTTTGCAGCTGCCTCTCCTCCTCATGGATTGAATGATGCGTCTGAACACAGCTTGGGGATATAAAACAGCCATAATTGAACCAACATGGCACCAAGTTCCTGCAAATTCTGTGGTTTTTGTTTACTTGACGGAGTCATCTGCCCAACACATCCCATACATGTTCTATGGGATTTTTGTTTATGACAATATATTCTGAAAATTCCGCGTTAAATTGGCCGTATGAGGTGTGGCAAGATTGCTGAATTGTTGCCAGCATTCCTAAGCAAAATTCACTGTTAAACTGGTGGGACCTTCTGGCATTATCGTTTTGGAATGTCAGATTTGGGCCATGAGCTGCCATGAATGGCAAAAAGCTCTGGAATGAGCAGTTGATCTCTGTATCCTGCAGCAGTTAGGTTTCTTTAGGCGACCATCAGTTGGGGAACGGGCAGGACCATTAAAGGCTGTTAACCCAAAACCATTCTTCATTACGCCCCTCAAACGGTCCACCTCCTGCACACAACACTGGGCGATTGCGTTCATTGGTCTCCTCCAAACTCTAACTCTCCCATGGACCGAAATGAAAAGTGAATCTGGATTGTGGGCACTAAAAATTATTCTATGCCCAATCATTTTTGGGTCCATCTCAGATGTTTTTATGCCCAGTTGAGTTCATTGACTTCAAATCAATGGGTTAAAATTGGTATAAGCACTTCTGACAAAAGAGTGCGTCAGTGCACATTACAAATGGTTTGCAGATGTCAGCAGTGAGATCCCCTAAACAATTCATTCCTAGTGGACGTGACAAGGAGAAATCGATTTCAAAAATGACGAAGACGATTTGTCGGTCTTCTGCTCATTGCCCAAGTTCTGGTCTTATATTTATTCGGTCTGCTGTGGTGCCAGTTTGTTGGATAATGTCCGAAGATAGCGGATAGTCCGTTGACTGCATCCCATAACCCTGGCAACGTCAGCGACTGACGTTCCGTTATTCAGCATGCCAATGGCACGTTCACGTTGAATGTTTGACAGTATGGCATTGCAAATCAACGGATAATTGACTGTAAGAACTTGTTTTTCCGAGATGTCACTCTACCGTGCTAACATGGGCTCAATTACTCACGTGTCTCATAAGGTCACGTGACTAGGAACACAGGAAACATGTTTTTACCTTGATGTATGCTCGCGGTATGCTGCATAGTTTGTGCAAATCGGAGTTTTGTGTGTCATTTCTTGATCTTTAAATGGATTCAACCCCTAATAATAATAATAATAATATCTCTTGTATTAAGTTTCAAGAAAATATTTAGAAATTTATGAGTGTGAAGTTTCTTTTTTGACTGAGTATATAATGTACATTACATTGTTTGGCAGTTTAATACATTTCTTTATGTTAGTTACTATTTGTGAAGTGGTTTGGAAACATTTTAGGAAAAGTACCTCACAAAACACACACACACACACACACACACAAACACACACACACACTGTGTTTGGTAAGTTCCAGTTAATAGATAAATAATGTATTACGTATTACATTCAAATTAAAGTAAGTTTCATTACTTACATTACAATTTTACTTTTGATGTCCATTTATATGGTGCATTTCTTTGAGTTACTTTTGAGCTGCCTGTGCAGAAAAACCTCAAATAAAGCTTCAAGGAAATAGGAATGCGTGGCTATAAAACAGTTACATGAATATAGCCACGTACGCCACACATCAAGAACTTTTATACTATTGGTTTTGTTGACATTTAGTTTCATCAGTGTTGCTAGACTCAAATAAGAAAATTTTTGTTTATGACAATATATTCTGCTGCAAGATTGCTGAAGCTGCACACTGGGCAATGACTTCACTGTCTAACTAGTGGGTACCTTCTCCAAATGTTTTTGAAGTTTGATTTAGATTTTCAGGCTATGAATAATTCATAACTACTTGGAAAGCAGTAGCATTTTACAAGAGAGTTTTTGGCTTTTCATAGGAGAACAAACCACTTGGAGAAAAAAACTATATCCGTGTGTGTCTCTGTTAACACAAAATGATTCTTCTTTACAGTGTTACTCATCCTAGTGAGCATCTGGCAATGCACATCACTTGATGAGATAAATAAATTAATTGGAAGCAAGAACTGGTAAGAACTGGGCCCAGTGGACCCAAATGAATCAGGAAAAATGTGAAAATTGTGGGCAATGAAAATTATTCTTGCCATATGCAAATTTTTGGGTCTTCATTGCAACAAAGGGTTTTTATTGATAGTTGAGTTCATTTACTTCAAATCAATTCAATTTGTATAAGCACTTCTAACAAAACACGTCACCACAGAATGTTTTGCAGATGTCAGACCAATAGTGAGATCCTCAAGAGCATGCCAGAGGTGACAGTGACAAGGAAAAATGCCGAGGTTCAAACTGGGACACTTTGCAACGTTCAAGTCATCCTAGTCATTGCCCAAGTTCTGGTCTTATATTTATTCCATATTGCATACTGCACCAAGATATACCAGATAATATCCACTATTTTCATAATAGCGTACAGTGTAGTTGGCTGTATTTGATAATAATTGGATGTTACTATAGAGTAAGTTGTTTAAATGGGTCTTGCTGAATACTGTGAGGTTTGACCAGTATAATGGGTTGGGTTTGTTTTTTGTGCTGGCAATTTTTTATAAATCACATAGGCTACTGTGTGCTACTTGTAACTTTTGGCCGTGATCAGTACTCCATTTGTATGTTGTAGGCAATTTGAAAACAGGCACCTTGTTTATGTCGTTATGGTCAGGTCAGTGCGGTATGATGAATTAGTTTGGGGTGAAATCATTTTGGAATTTCTTATATGATTCAGTTAAATGGATTCAATTGTTATATTGCTCTAAAAAAAATTGAGGAAAGGGCTCTAGTATAACACAACATAGGAGTGAGGCAAATGGGTATGTAAAATAGGCTAACAACCATGAATAATAAAGTTGCACAATGCAACAAATCAAAAAACTACCCACACTACTGATGGTGGAATACCCTTTTTGTATACATGAGGTATATTTTGTATATTACTGTCAGTGAGTTATACCTGCTCCTTATAGAGCATAGAAAGTGTTTAGACAACATTACTGTGCACTAATTTACTAGGTGAATAATAGCGGGTCAGCTCCATTGGTCTGATGAAACTATCCTACCGTCTGTGGAAGGTTGAGAAAATGTAGTTTGCCCAATATAAAGATTCCAGGTAAAGTGAAACAAGGTGAACTCGGATATAAGATATGCCTAAAATATGCCCCTGCCAAAATTGGTGGATGACCTTTGACTGCCCACCTGTAGGGGGCATACATGTGACTTGACCCAAGGATCATTTCAACACAGTTTCATGAAAATCCACTGATGTATGTGGTTACAGTGACCAATGATATAGATTTTGGATCAATGACCCCAAATGACCCGTACATGACCTTTGACTCCATAACTGTTGGGGTCATTGTATGAAACAGATGCATCCATTTTATAGCTGCGAGACAACTTGTTGAATTCGTAGTGAGTGGAAATCTCTTGGTCCTGCATGACATCCATGATCTGTCTTCTTAACTCCTCTGTTTCCGCATCCTTTGAGTTTATGATTATTACAACAATCATTGTATCCGAGTACCACGAAAATCCACTGAAGTATTTGGATACAGTGACCTTCTGACCATTTTGGATCAATGACCCCTAAAGACCCCAAGATGACTTTTGACCCCCCCACCTGTAGGGGAAGCATGCGTGACTTGACCCTAGGATGATTGCATCCAAGTTTCATGAAAATGCAGTGAAGTATGTGGATAGAGTGATCAATTATGTACAGGGTTAACATTTTTGGTGGATGGATGGACGGATGGACGGATACACACATTGCTCATTTCATTGTCCCCTTTCGAAATTCTTTTGGCAGAGACTACAGAAGATGCATATTGTAGAATATAAAGAAAAATGTTAAAATTAGGTAGCATGATTGCATATGATGTGTATGTCACTGCACCTACATGCTATTTGTTCTTAATTCACATATTTCACACGTGTGCAGTATGCAGCTTGGCGTTCCTTGTACTGTAAATAGTTTTCACTTTTATTCTTTCATTTTGCATGCCTCCTGAAGTCCAACCTCTCATCCACTTCATGGGAAATAATGACAGCACACTGTTTCCTTGCAAAGTAAACATTCTGACCATAAACTAAGCTACTTTTTTTGTGCTGGCTAATGAGGCTCCGGTGAAAAATGGACAAATTTCAATGCTTTTTAATGGAGAAAAAAAACTTTTTGGGGGTTTGGACAGCTTTTTGGAGACTATTGATGTCCATCTCTGGCTATATTGATGGACTCATACCAATTCCCACTTGTGAATTATTAATTAATATTGGGCTTTATGAGTCAAAACAGTTGATTTGGGGTAAATAATATGATTATTTAATGATTTGACAGGGCATAATTTGCTGAGCCACTTGGAAAACCCCTTGGAGAGCTTGGAGAGCTTCGGGAACCACTTGGATAGACATCTTATTTGGTTCATAGACAGTAATTTTGAATATCACCCTCAGATGTAGCACACTTTTGGTCAAGGAGTTTATGATCCCAGAAATGTATTGTTTTACTGCCCAGACATTTTTTCAATTCTCAGTTTTTTTAATTTTTTAAAATTTCAGTTAGCATTGCCGCCTCACAGCAAGAAGGTCGTGGGTTCGAATCTGGCCTGGGGCCTTTCTGTGTGGAGTTTGCATGTTGTCCCTGTGTTTGTGTGGGTTTCCTCCGGGTACTCCGGTTTCCTCCCACATCCCAAAGACATGCATGTCAGGCCAATTGGAGACACTAAAATTGCCCATAGAGGTATGAGTGTGATTGTGAATGGTGCATGAATGGTGTGTGCGCCCTGTGATGGATTGGCGAGCTGTCCAGAGTGGGTCCCTGTCTTCGCCCGTAGTCAGCTGGGATAGACTCCAGCTCCACCTGCCACCCTAGTGAGGAATAAGCAGGTATAGACAATGGATGGATGGATGGATGGATGGATGGATTTCAGTGCTGAAATTTCATTAAGATTTTTTTTGCATTTTGGGCCCTTATTCTGTTCTGACGTGAAAATAAACTGAAATAATGTGGTATTCTAAATGCCACAAGTGTCTTGTTTTATTTAAACTATTTTACACCTCTCTGTGAAGCTTAAATCTTGAATTATAAAGCCTTAAATGGGGTAAGGCATAAATTGCCAGATTTGGCTTCTGCGCTAGGGGGTAACTTAAAGAAATCACTCTCTGATTCTCTCTGTTTCAATGTTACACCAGGACTCTTGACTTTTTAAGAATAAATCTAAACTAGTAAAGAATGTGAAATTGCTTTAAAACTGGTCAGTAAGTTAAATCAAAGGTGTTAGATGCAAGAATTTTATTGAAATTGACAATTAAAAAAAAAAAAAAAATGCATCAATAGGGCTTCCTTCCTGAAAGGTGCAGAATAAAAGTATTCATTTTCCCACAGAAGTTATATTGATGAGGATTTTATCTAGTAAATTTTTGTTAGATCTAAAATGCCTCCTTTGTTTACTTTGGTCAGCAACTGTTGTAATTGAAATGGGTGAAGGACATGGCCCACCCGGCTTGACATGGATTGAGCCTTTTTGCTGAATGGAGGAATATGAAGTTGTGGTGAGCAGAGAGCACAACAAATGGATGAAGCGTCCCCTTAAGCCGGTGCCTCCACTCCTCAAGTGCCAACTTTATCACCAGGAGTTCTCGGTTGCCCACATCTTAGTTCACCTCAGCTGGAGATAGTCTCTAGGAGAGAAAAGCACAAGGGTAAAGTTTCTCGGGAGACCCTTAGGGCTGAGACAGGTCCTCCCCAACTCCAGCATTTGAGGCATCAACTTCCACTACAAAGGGCTTATTGGGGTCTGGAAGCTTTAAGACAAGAGCTGTAGTGAAAAGCCTTTTAAGGCTGTTGAAGGCACATTGAGTCTCATTGTTCCAGGTGACCCCCTTTAGCCTCCCCTTGAGCAGTGTGGTTGATGGTCAGGCAACCATACTGCAGTTTCCTGTGAAGTGGCAATAAAAGTTGGGAAATCCCAGGAAGTGTCGGAGCTCTTTGATGTTACACGGGAATGGCTATGCTGCTACCACCTCCACTTTGTTGGTTTCCATAGCCATTCCCACTGGTCCAATCGCATAGCCCAAGAAGGATACGATGGTTTTATGAAAGACACATTTTTCTGCCTTCATGTGGAGTTGATGAGCTAGAAGCTGAGTTAACACCTTCTACATGTGTTGGACATGCTCTTGATAGGATGGAGAGTAAACCAGGATGTCGTCAATATAAGTGATGACAAATTTTCCGAGCATGTTTCTCAGCACGTCATTGATGAAGGACTGGAACGCTGATGGGGCATTAACAAGCCCATAAGACATCCACCAGTACTCATAGTGGCCAGAGGTGGTGCTAAAGGTTGTCTTCCATTCATCTCCTTCCTTGATCTGGATCAAATTGTATGCACTGCATATGCTTGGAACCAGAGGGAGGGGATACCGATACTTCAACGTAACCTAATTCAGACCCTGGTAGTCAATGCAGGGACGCAGTTCTCCATTTTTCTTCACTGCTGGTGAGGTGGAGGGTCAAATGAAGCTTTGTTGAAGCGCCACCTAAATGTACTGCTCCATCGCAGTGGTTTCAGCCATGGAGAGGGGGTAGACCCGGTTGTGAGGCGGTGAAGTATCGAACAGCAGCTCAATGGCACAGTCCCACGGGTGATTCGAGGGAATTTTGGTGGCCTTGGTCATGCTACAGACCTCCCACAATCGCCAGTTTTCCCTGGGGATGTTGAGGGTGGAGGCAGTGTTAGGGCTCTCTACGGTGGTGGTCGCAATGTTGAGGGATCGGCAGTGCTGCCTGCAGTAGGGTGATAGAAAGTTGACCTGCCTCTTCTTCCAGGAGATGGTCGAGTTGTGTAATTGGAGCCACGGGAGTTTGAGGATGATGGAGTGGTTGGAGACCTGTAGGATTAGGAAGGGGCTTTTCCTTCTGGCTTCTTCCGAAGGAGAGGGGCGATGGGCGCCAACTGGTTAAGTACTGTGCCACTTTCTAACAGTTTGCCGTCCAGAGCTGCCATGGTGTTGGGTGCATGGAGTTGGAGCAGGGGGAGTCGGAGCCTCCGTGCCAGGTGGTGGTCGATGAAGTTTTCTACTGTGCCGAAGTCAAACACGGCCTCTACTGGGAAGGACATGTCACCATGTGCCACACGCACTGTCACCAGAAAATGTTCTGCAGAGATGGTGTGGGTCAACATGTTTACCTTGACAGGTGTAGTGGGTTCCATATCCGGTCTGGAAGATGTTCTGGCCACAGTATGTGCAGGTGGACGTCTGTACTCCCCACAGTGATAGCGCTGTCCTGATTTCTTCCACTCACGGTGCTCAGTGGTTGAGGGTTTGGAGGTTCCGACTGCCATGGGCTCCGGTTCGGCATCAGGCAGTTGGACGGTTTGCTGCTGGTTTTCGTGGTGGCCCCGTTGCCTATCCTGTAACAGCTGGTCCAAGAGGATGGAGGTCTTAATGTAGGAGTCCAGGGTGGCGACGTCATCCCAGCATGCCAACTCAGCTTTTAGGTCTGGCTGCAGGCCATTAGGGTAGATGGACAGCAGGGCTGGCTCATTCCACCCACTGGCTGCAGCCAAAGTCATTCTCCGCTGCTGACCTGGACCCTTGCTGTAGACGCAACAGGCGATCCCTAGCCCTCTTCCCTGGGTGATCAAAGACTGGGTAAATTGGGTAATAAAGCTGTCATACGGTGAGAAGGCAACATGTCCCCAGATGGCGGTCGCCCACTCTAGTGCCTTGCCTGTTAGCCTGGTAATCACGGAGGCAATCTTCTCTGCATCACCAAGGGTGGAGTGATATGTGAAATGCAGGGTGTATCAAAAAAAGTGTACACTTTGAAAAATATCTCCAAAATTGATATAATATCATTTTCCAAAAATCTGTTATGATGTATTGATGGACCATGCCCTCATGCTCCTCTTGACACCTTGTTATTCGCCTGCTGTTCCGCATGAGTGAACACGGGTTGTTTATTTTCACCCGATTTAAACTGGCTTGCGCACAGAAATGAGAGGGTTAAAAATGAAACAAACACAATGGTTGGCAAGTTTAGACATTTAATGTTTTTCCTCACAAATTTTCATGAAAATTGGATTAACCCTTTGTCCGCTACCAGCCCACTGACATCGAACTCACATTTTGACTGTACTTAAGTCCATGGTTCACTGAACATTGTATTCAAATTTCAGTCTTCAACATGGGCTCTTTTCCTTTGTACACAGACCTCTGCTCTCCTCAGCATGTCATAAACAGACCGTCGGACCATTGCAGGATTCTGCCTCAAAATGGCAACCTTGGCAATCCGAGTTTGAAGTTGGCGGGCTGGTAGCGGACAAAGGGTTAATCTAATGTTCATGAAAATTGGTGAGAAAGAAATTAAATGTCTAAACTTGCCAACCATCATGTTTGTTTCATTTTTAACCCTCTCAATTCTGTGCGCAAGCCAGTTTAAATTGGGTGAAAATAAACAACCCTTGTTCACTCATGCGGAACAGCAGGCGATTAACAAGGTGTCAAGAGGAGCATGAGGGCATGATCCATCAATACATCATAACAGATTTTTGGAAAATGATATTATATCAATTTTGGAGAGATTTTTCAAAGTGTAAACTTTTTTTTTGATACACCCTGTATAATGAGCATTGCAGCAGGAAACCCTTGCAGGCAGTGGGAGAGCCATCGTAACGGTCAGATAGGGGCACTGGAGATTCACCACGATCAGGGAATGAGGATGGAAACAGGAAACAGGTTTGACAGGAGAGATGGGGGCAGATGATGGTGGCAGTGGACAAAGTGCACAGATTTCTTGCCACAGAACAGACCATTCATGCCACAGAACAGCATCATTCATCGTCCAAAGCAGCTCGCAGCTGGCCAATCTCCCGTTGCTGAGCCGCCACCACAGAAAAATTTCTTGCGGGATCACTGCTCCAGCAGTCCTCTGGGAGAGGGAACTTTGCTGGATCCATTTTGCGGCTCAAGTAGTTTATTCACGTGGCTGAAGTGGCACTTCAGACATGAACACAATTTTGAATATGAAACACGGGGAAAGCGGTCTCCAATACAAATATACATATCTAGGGCACTGGCAGCCCCAGAAGCTCCCGCCGGAACGATAAACAAAATGTCATAGTTTTTGTTGAAGGACTCACGCATGGACGGACGCATGCACAGATAGACGCACGCACGAATGGAGCCTGATACCATAGCTCCCGTGCCACTCAAGCGGTGGGAGCTAATGAGGAGCCTGTAACTGAAAATGTTGATAAGATAAAGCAAATATTCGAAGTTTTTGGTGATATTTTTAGGCCAGTGACCTTGAAAAAATAGGCCAAGGTCACCTTTAGGCACGTCATTTGTAGGCCTTTATGAGATGCATGTCCAGTAAAAATTAGGAGGCTGTAACTAAAATAGTTGATGAGATAAAGGAAAATGTTGAAGTTTTTGGTGATATTTTTGGGCCAGTGACCTTGAAAAAATAGGCCAAGGTCACCTTTATGTACGTCATTTGTAGGCCTTTACGAGATGCATGTCCAGTGAAAATTAGGAGCCTGTAACTGAAACAGTTAATGAAATAAAGTAAAATGTGTTGACGGACGCACGCACGCACGCACTGAGCCCGATACCATAGCTCCCATGCTCGCTTGGCGGCGGGAGCTAATAATAATTATAAGCCTCTGACTGAAATAGTTGATAAGATAAAGCAAAATGTTGAAATTTTTGGTGATATTTTTAGCCCACACTCAAAAAAATGAAACCCTATGAAATGTTAGATTTACTCAATAATGTTATGTCAACTTTTTCCACAAAACTGAGTTAAGTAAATTCCACTCAATGCAATTAATCAAACTGGCCAGAAATTTTAGAAGTCAAATAAAGGTTACGCAAAGCTATTGCGTGGAACCAGTTGACATAGCATTATTAAGTAAATCTAACATTTCATAGGGTTTCATTTTTTGAGTGCAGTGAACTTGAAAAAAATAGGCCAAGGTCACCTTTAGGCATGCCGTTTATAGGCCTTTATAAGATGCATGTCCAGTAAAAATTAGGAGGCTGTTAGCTGAAATAGTTGATGAGATAAAGGAAAATGTTGAAGTTTTTGGTGATATTTTTAGGCCAGTGACCTTGGAAAATAGGCCAAGGTCACCTTTAGGCACGTCATTTGTAGGCCTTCATGAGATACATGTCCATTAAAAATTAGGAGCCTGTAATTGAAATAGTTGATGAGATAAAGCAAAATGTCAAAGTTTTTGGTGATATTTTTAGGTCAATGACCTTGAAAAAATAGGCCAAGGTCACCTTTAGGCATGTCATTTGTAGCCCTTTAAGAGATGCATGTCCAGTAAAAATTAGGAGCCTGTAACTGAAATAGTTGATGAGATAAAGCAAAATGTCGAAATTTTTGGTGATATTTTTAGGCCAGTGACCTTGAAAAAATAGGCCAAGGTCACCTTTAGGCAAATCATTTGTAGCCCTTTAAGAGATGCATGTCCAGTAAAAATTAGGATCCTGTAACTGAAATAGTTGATGAGATAAAGCAAAATGTGTTGACGGGCGCACGCACGCACACATGCACGGACGGAGCCCGATGCCATAGCTCCGGCACTGCGAGCGGCGGGAGCTAAGAAGCACTGTTAGAAGTACTAACAGATAAAATACAGCAACAGTTGAACACTACGGCTTGTAGCGAGACACTGGAAAAACAGGCGAAGACTAGGTGGGAGGAAGGGACAAAATCCTGCCCACAGGCAGTAACGTTATAGTAAAAAGCATGTATTTTTTTTTTTGCGCGCCAAATGCAACTTGAATGACATTATTTAGTGCAGATTCAGAGGGTGGCTCTGGAGGCGGGTAGCAGCAGTGGAGCCTCGTGCGACTCTATCCCAGGCCCGTCTGGCCTTATGACTTGCAGCTGGTGGGAACTGTCCATGGTCCTGCAAGTTTAGGGAGTGCTGAGCGGGCATCAGCACTCTGGCTGCTGTCCGGGGTGCTGAAGCTCCGATCCACACCGGCAGTGCAAGGGAGGGGAATTGGCTGTTGTGGGCATGCTGATGTGGTCGAGGGGCATGGCCATGTCCCGGTTTGCCACAGTCTACACCGGCTGAATAGAGATAGGCAAGTGAGACTTCGCACCACAGAGACTGAGAAACTTTCTACAAGATGAACATTTAAGTGCGTGTCCACGAGAGGACCATGCAAACGGTGACAAGGTGGGGGTTGGCCGATATGGTTGAAATTTGATATTGAGGTACCTTCTATGAAGGGATGATGACATGCCAAATATTCGTCCAATTGCTTGAACCATTGTGGAATTAGAGCCAAAAGCTTGAATTTGGATGTTTTTAAGCCTTTTTTACAGTGTTTTTAGGTGGGGATTTTGAGCAGCTCTATACAAAATACTCTAAACCCAAGAAGATTGCCATTTTGATGGTAGCATACCTATTATGTGGTCTACTTATTTGTGGAAAATTATTAGGATACATCCATCATTAGCAGAGATAACATGGACAATACACCCCCTACCCAAAATACAATTTTTGAACAATGGTTAAAGTCGGACCCCATAACTAAATTGCTGCAGGGAGCTGGATGATGAGCCATACTTCATAATGTACCTTTTGACCTTTTCTTTCAAAATCAGAAATAAAATCTTTGGGCACTGCTTTCAGTAAGGAGTACCAGTGGAATGAAATTGGTCTATTTTCAGGTACTTTGCAGTGCTGCCACCAATCGGCAGTGATTTAAACTAAGCTGTAATGTCTGTTGTGCAATTTTCTCATGATGTGGGATGTTATCAATTAACCCATCTTACCATGTCACAAACCCAGAGCACCCCAGGTGGCTAGTTCTTAGGGCAATCCTCTCTTAACGGTATAGTTGTGGCATTTCTAGGGGGCCCAATTGTCAACACGGATCGTCCCTCAATTACTCCCGCTCAACAAGGACACGGAGATAGTAGTTTGGCTTTTGTATACATGTAGCTTGATCTTCAGGGATGATACAGGATTAAATCTTTAAAATCCAGAGGAGTGGAAGACTGAACTGAGGTCTAGCCCATCACTCAGAGGACTTCAAAACCGACCAAAATTCATTTTAGATGACTTTGGTCATTCAGGCAAAGATAAAACACAAATGAATTCAATATGATAGAATTAGTTGCTATTATTAGTAGCAGAAAAAGAAACAAAAGAACATTCAAAGCACATGAGCCTTTCCTCTACACTAAACTTAGTTCCAGTGCCAGAATAGGGTCATTTCAATAAAGCAAGTTCTTTGATAAGTCTGTCAATCATGTCAATCACAGTCACCCTCCCCCCATGATATACAACCCCAATTCTGAAATAGTTTGGACAAAGTGTAAATTGTGAATAAAATCAAAATGCAATGACTTTCAAATCACATGAGTCAATGTTATTTACAATAGAACATTGATAACATTTAAAATGTTGAAACTAAGACATTTTGCATTTTTATCCACAAAATCAGCTTACTTCAATTTTTCTGGCTGCAATGGGTCGCAAAAAAGTTGGGACACAGGCAAAAAAGGGCTGAAAAAGCAATTCATATATAAGAGAATCAGCTGAAAGAACATTTAGCAAGTAATTACATTAACTGTCATCAGGTGTGTAACATGACTGGCTATAAAAGGGATGTCTTAGAGAGGCTGAGTCTCTCAGAAGTAAAGATGGCCAGAGGCTCTCCAACTTGTGAAGGCTTGCGTAAAAAAATTGTGGAATACTTTAAAAACAATGTTCCTCAACGTCAAATTGCAAAGGCTTTGAAGGTCTTATCATCGACAGTGCATAACATCATCAAAAGATTCAGAGAAACTGGAAAAATCTCTGTGCCTAAGGGACAAGGCCGAAGACCTTTACTGAATGCCCGTGATCTTCGGGCCCTCAGACGCCACTGCATCACTCACCAGCATGATTCTGTAATTGACATTACTAAATGGGCCCAGGAATACTTCAAGAAACCACTGTCTGTAAACACAGTCCGCCGTGCCATCCACAGATGCCACCTTAAACTCTATCATGCAAAAAGGAAGCCATTGTTGAGTATGATCCAGAAGCGCCGCCATGTTCTGTGGGCCAAGGCTCATTTAAAATGGACTGTAGCAAAGTGGAAAAGTGTCCTGTGGTCAGACGAGTCCAAATTTGACATTCCTTTTGGAAATCATGGGCGTCGTGTTCTCTGCGCTAAAGAGGAGAAAGACCACCCCTCCTGTTATCAGCGTTCAGTTCAAAAGGCAGCATCTCTGATGGTATGGGGATGCATCAGTGCATATGGTGTGGGACACTTGTATGTTTTAAAAAGCATCATGAATGCTGAAAGGTATATAAAGGTTTTAGAGCAACATATGCTCCCTTCCAGATGACATCTGTTCCAGGGAAGGCCTTGTGTATTTCAGCAGGAAAATGCAAAACCACATACTGCAGCTATTACAACAGCGTGGCTTCGTAGTAGAAGAGTCCGTGTGCTGAATTGGCCTGCCGGCAGTCCTGATCTTTCACCGATTGAGAACATTTGGCGCATAATTGAACAAAAAGTCCGTCAAAGGAGACCCAAAACTCTCCAGCAGCTGGAAGCCTGTATTAAACAAGAGTGGGATCAAATTCCAATGGATAAACTCAAGAAACTTGTCTCCTCAATGGCCAGACGCCTCCACTCTGTGTTAAAAGGAAGACGGGATGCGACACCATGGTAAACAGGCCCCTGTCCCAACTTTTTTGAGACCTGTAGCAGCCATCAAATTTGAAATGAGCTCATTTTGTAAAATTAAAATTGTAAAATTTCTCAGTTTCAACATTTGCTATGTCATCTCTGTTCTATTGTGAATAAAATACTGGCTGGTGTGATTTGAAAGACATTGCATTTTGATTTTATTCACAATTTACACTTTATCCCAACTATTTCGGAATTGGGTTTGTACAAAGGTATGCATATGAAATAAGACATTTAGACACTCAGACAATCCCAACCGAATACTGCGATCACGACGAGGTTTACGTGCAGATGCTGGAACATGGACAGGGTGCAGGCACCGACGAGAGGGATTCCAGCTCAGACCCAGCTTATAACAATGCACAGGGCAGATGGTTTGGTTGTCCAGTGCACTGCTTGTGAAGTCAAACACTCCCGCATGCAGAGCAATTAGCTGCGACTCTGCTTGTATCTTCGCAATATCAACAGCAGGGACCTTCAAACTCCTCATATGCGATGCAGCGTCCTTCGTGCACTGCTTCAGCAGCACAACACTGTCATCCTTCCCATATTTTCTCAACAAACCACATTCTAGACCAGTAGAAATATCTGAAAAACTGCATTTCATGGACTTTTTGTGCTGCACTGGAAGATTTTGCCAGTTGGATGCCATTTTCACTGCTGCATCCGTTGTTGCTGTTAGGTATGGTAAGCCAAATGATAGGCAAATTAAGAGTGTAGGGGGAGAAGTGGCCAGGACCTGAGGGTACAGTGGGAAATGGAGTTCCCCACTAGTGGCACTGGACATGGGAGATTCTTAGAGACTCTTAAGAGTGTTCAGAGCCTCATCATAGTTAATAGTAGTCGAATGAAGCCAGCTTGTTTGCTGAAGTCGGAACTGTTAAAATTGGGGTAGGGGGGAGTGTTCTACCAACATATCTGAAGGGGCGCCTGAAGATTTTATTTTTTTAACTGAAAGAGAGGTTCCTCTCCTTCATACTGTGAAGAGGACATTAGCAAACTCCCTGCAGCATTTCAGATATTGACCTTTAGGTAGGGCCCAGTTTCTCCTATTTTGAGGATAAAGCAAATTTGTGGGGCATGGTGCGTTTAACTGGAGCAAGACTGGGACACCATTTGATCTTGGAAACATTACATATGACATCAACTTGTATTTTCATTATAGTACTATGTGTTCGTATTTCTTGTAAATGTGAAAACTGCCTTCAAATATGTCCATTTTCAATGAAAATCAGGCTAATAATCTTAAAGGAAATGAATTAAAACAGGTTTCCCCTGCTACTTCTTAGCCATGCGACCATTTGTCAGAAGGTTTTACCTGCCATCATCCTACCATAAGACCAGTTTATGGTAGAAATTTGAGCTCGATCTGTCGACCCCCCCACCTTGTCACTTTTTGCAGATTTTGCATGGTTTTCTCGTGGACACACACTTAAACATTTTGTATTTCCTCAGGTGTATGAAGCTAACAGAGACAATCAAAAATTTATGTTTTATTTCCATACAGATGCCAATTTATGGAGTGAATCTCCTGGTGTATTTGTTTTGCTGCAGGATTATAGATAATTGCCAGGTTACAGCATGGGTACATAGCTCCAGTCTAGGCTTTGATTCAAATTTAGTTTTCTGAGAGCTTGATAAACTATGTTGGTTCTTGACCAGAGCTTGAATAAAGAAAACTCAGACGAACAGTGCAGTTTATAGCTGGTACTGATTCTTATTCACACATACAAACAGGCGCATGCAAACTTCATCATTAACATCTTTAGTTGTTTGCCCTTTTGTGTGTTTTTTGTGTGTCAAATCTTAAAAATATCAAAATGGTAAACTTCAATGATCATTGCAGTTACACATTGATAGGTTTGAGCTTTTAAGGTTAAGCCTTTTCATTTAGGAAGTTGGTTACCTGTGTGTTACTTCTATGGTTCTGACTTGATTCCACAAAGACTGATATCACAATGACTGTGCGTCAAACATGAATGAATTATGTTAAAAAAAGTTTTCTGCCTGTGTTAGGTCCACACTCAAGTTGTCAAAGAAAAGATCAATGACAAACTAGTATGCAATAAAAATGATTTTTTAAAAATTCCTTTTGATTCATGTGCTTATGGGAATTATGGTAATAAATTAATCTGCACGTACACACATTCTTCAGAATCACACCATTGCCCTGCAATGAGCTGAAGCTGCCTGAGGTGCATTTTTTATTTTTTGCTATAATCCTCCGAAATCAAATGTCACTGTACAACATCAACTGCATATCAGAGATGTTCATGACAAAATGTACTTACTTGCACATTCCAGCTGTATAGATCGGTTTAAATAACAGCCAGAAGTGAGCGCTTCAACCGAGAGCTTCTGACTGCAGTTGCAATGCCACTGAAAAACCAGAGGGGGGCTCTCGCACTCCATTTTCCCCCCGATTTTAAGCCACTGGGATTCATTCCTCAGCTCACGATGTTGTATCCCACTCATGACGTAAGCAAAATCTTCTTGGCTCAGGATTAGAAACCAAAAGTGACTAAGTGAAACCACACAGTATTTTCATATTCAATTTGCAATATTATATAAAAAGCAACCAGCAGGTATTCTTATGAAGGTTACTTTGTGCTCTGCTGTCTATCTGAGGAATCCTGTTTGATTCTGAAACAAAACATGTTTATCATTTCAACTTTTAATGCAACATAGTTCAACATAAATCAATGTTGTGACAATTACACAGCAGGTATAAAGTTCTGCTTGCACATCAGCTCAAAAGATGTGTATGTGGGAAAACAAGTACCTGTAAACACAGTATGAGTCAAGTCAGGAAACATTTTTGTGTTTCAACAACCTGTAGTTTGTGAAGTGATTAAAACTTCTGTAATGTCATCAAATGGCACAAAGTAAGGTATAAATTGTCAGAAGTAAAAAAAAAAAAAAAAAGCATTTACTTCACAGCATGGTGCCCAAAATTTTGGGGGAAAAATCTTTATTTGCAAAAATAAAAAGATCAATAAATTACCTCTATTTTCTGAAATGTAATTTGAAATCAAGCTAATTTGGGACTTATTGGGCTGAAAGGTGAAGTATGTGCAAACCGTAAGTGCAGCAAATCTGTGGGAACCTCTACTGTCATGCTGTTGTGAATTACAGACACATATGACTGCCCTCAAAGAGAAAAACTATGAGCATGCTCCACAGTTATCATTACAAAGTGTGGCTATTTTCATAAAATGAAAAATGAAACTTTTTCATAAAAAAATTCATTTGAGTAATCTGTTTGCTCAAAAGTGTAGGTGTGTCAAAACTTTTCAAAACTGGTACAGTGTATGAAAAATACATAATTTGCGCTATGTATACTGTAAATAATAGAATTTGTGAAGCTCAAAAACTGTATTTACAATTTATCATTTAAAAATTAAGAAGCATAATAAAATATGCTGAAGTCTGGTTCTCAAAAATATCATTTTTATGTGCAATGTATCATGTACTACAGTGAAAAGTATTCGCCTCCTTCCTAATTTCTTCTGTTTTTGCTTAATTGCCAAATTTAAATGTTTCAAATAATACAACTAATTTATATAAAATGGTGACAGCATGAGTAAACAGAAAATGCAGCATTTCAATTATCATTTCATGTATGAAAGGAGGAATATTTGTCCGCTCCTCCTTGCAGAGTTGTATTAATTTAAACACTTTGGAAGGTTTTTGAGCATGAAGTGCCTGTTTAAGGTCATACCGCAGCATATCAATTGAATATAAGTCAGGACTTTGCTCTGTTCTAAAGCCTTCATTTTGTTTTTGTTTTTGAGCCATTCAGGGATGGACTTGCTTGTGTGCTTCGGATCATTGTAAGGCATGGGACCGATCCGACCCAAGATCGGTATTGAGTGCCCATCCTTACGCATATTACTGATCGGATATCAAACTGTAAGATCCATGTACCGATCCAGATTACATAGTTAATTAATTATAAATATGTAATTATGCAATCAGTTTGCACACATTAATCCGGTAGTTGTTTTTTTCCCAGAACTCTATGAGTTAAGCTTAATCCACATTAGGAGTTTTTACAGGCGCATTTTTGACGATCTTCACTCATGCATCTCACAGAACAGATATGCTTCTGTTTTATTAAATTAATCAATTCACTGATTCCCTGAGACGGATGTCTCACACAGTGTCTCACTCTTTTTTACACTTCAAGTCTATTTTGTCATATTTAGTTCACAGACAGCTACAACGGTGAAAAATATCCAGCTATCGTCTGTTATTACCCTGCGCCACCCAAAGGGTGAGGGAAGGGGTATTGTTTTCGGTTCGGTTTGTTTTGTGTTTGTGTGTTTGTTTGTTAACACTCTAGCGGCAAAACTAATGGCCAGTATCACCCCAAATTCAATTTAGGGATTGCCACTGACGCAGAATAGATCCCTATTGAATTTCGTACAAGTAGGTGAAAGTATGTACGAGGGGCGGGGTTTGTTGTGCCTGGCATCACTTGTTTCCTGTGATTTTAGCTAGTCTAGTGCCATTTCGGTCACAATCCTCATGTGTATTCCTTTCATTTCTCCTCCCATCTGGCAGCTTGTGTGTGTTTTAGATATATACACATATACCTAATGCACAATCTCTTCTGATTGGTTTGTCTTCTTGTGTGCCTTCCCCGCCAGGTGTGATGCATTTGTGTTCCCTATTCCCTTATGTGTGTGGCGTATATATACATTGCTTTGAGTGTGCAAGCTGTTGGATTGTCACTTGCTATATGCCCTTAAGCAACCAGTCAGTATCTTGATAGTCTAGAGTTTATTGTCTGCTCTGGCAGGGGTGATCTCCATCTGGCTACTGCCACAGGACACCACTGGCCGGGCGCAGACACGCGCTGCACCCAAGACCACTACCATCTGAACTGAACTACATCATTCTGCTCAGGGCTCTTTTGTCTGTCCTTAAACCATACTGTTGGATTGCGCTCCATCATTCCTTCTGGTTCCTTGTCTGGATCATAACACTTTCCATTAAATTGTGCAAGCCGCTTTTTTCATAAACTGATTTTCATGTCATCACAACAATTTATGACTGCATGACACAACCGAGACATTCAACAAAATGCAGTCAAAATACTGGGATCGGTTTTTTTCTGAAAGAAATTGCCAAAGATATCAAATTGTAATTTGTTATCTTCTGCAACAGTGGGCAGCGAAATCAAGCTTCCTTGACAATGGGAACCGAGGTTGTGTGTGTGCTTCAAGCAGTTCTCAACAACAATTCTCGACAGACACACTAGATGGAGCTAAAACATTATGAATATTGTTTTCATCAACTAATTGTACATTAGATTGAGATTGCACAAAAAGATTGTAAATTAGATTGCTACAACAGCGACTCAGCAATTTTCTTTAGGTTAGCCTGAAAAAACTTCCACGAGGTGAAAAGATGGTAGAACTTCAGTAACGTCAAAAGACATGTATATTAACAATAAGGTTAATCAATATTTAACCATTATAGGCTAGGAATAAACTAAACGAGACCCATTTTCTACGATTTCTAAATGCTAGCAATTTGTCAAGGGAGACGGAGAGGGTAAATCCTGTAAGGTTACACATCATTAATTTAATACCTTACATAAACTTACCTCAGAAGTTTAATGTTCTTGCAGAAGCTTACTGCAAACTAATTGATCAGCTGTTACCGAATGCTGCGTAAGTCTGCAAAAGATAGCCTCAAATTGAAGGTCTTGCATAACCTTGTTGACAAAAACGGGAGCCTGAAACGTTTTATGCTGTGAATATGTCAGAATATCTATGAAGCACTTAGGCTATCAATATTTTGAAAAAGCAGATTCACCTCAAGCTATGTATATCTATTTTATAGACAAGTTTTCCAGCATGTCGAAAAAAGTCCTCCAGAGTGGAATGTGTTGGTTCTCGTATGTTCACATGACCTCAGGTCCACTGACACATAAGTTTATGATTCTTTACTGTCACGGATTGCTACGGGGATTGCAAGCCAAACTCCTCTCGCTGAACTTCACTGCATAATTGATCCACCTTAGGAGTTAGTGTGGATTGAATGACTGAACACTCACATCTCATTTACGTCTAACTTCCAATGACTACCATCATCTCAAAGATGAAAAATGTTCTGTACACAGTAATTGACGTGGATTATAACTGAAGGCTTAATGCAGACAAAAATGGCCATAAATAGTAACTATTTTTAAAGCCAGCGATCAAGGCAGGCAACGAAGTCAAGAACTGGGGGTAATTCAGTGGCGCCTTACACTTAGAACCAAGGTATAGTCTGCCATCAAGAAAATGTATATCAAAGACAGCTCTCTCCAAACTATACAGCCAAGTGTCAGTACAGTTAGTGGCACAGTTAATGGCTGTTAATAAAGCCATGATGGCCTTCGCAACCTATACTTGGTCATCGAATCTGAGCCCAATGTCGATAATAATTCTCACTGCACACTGGGAGAACTCTAATTATGCCCTACAGAATGCGATGCTTCAAGTGAAAAAGTGCAGAGGGTCACACATCAGCACCTCAGTTGCAGCCTCAATTAAAGGGATACTAAATGACTGGAACGATACAGTTAACTTGCTTACTGTTGTTGCTGCTGCATTTTAGCCCAGCTTGATTTGTCCTGTTCAGACTGGATAGCTTTTTTCCTTCAACAAATTGAATCATCATTTAAAAATGCATTCTTCTTTAAACTTGAGTTATCTTTGTCAAATATTAAAATTAGTTTGAAAATCTGAAACATTTAAGTCTGTAAAATAAGCAGAAACAGAAAAAATCAGAAAGGGGGTAAATATTTTTTTTTTTTTTTAGCAGCACAGCACATTACCGATACTTGCAAGTTGCGAAGGTGAAGTCCAGTATCTCCCACTTAGATCCCCAATAGTCAGGCTACATGCAATAGTTTTAAATACTACAGAAGACTGGTCGGACTTAGATTCTTGCAGAGGAGCGCAGAATCAGGTAAACAACCAAGACACACCTAAGCTGAATCGATAAAGAGAGGGTTATAAGGAGAACAGGAGAAAGGCGATTGGATAATTCATACATTCCAGCTGATTCTAATAAACTTGCAGAAAATACTTCACGTGGTTAATTGCCGTCTCCTGCTGCCTCATCTGCCGGGAATCAGGACCACGGATAGCGGTGGGCGTTCCAAAAATAGTCCCCTGTGTAAATAGTCCCCTCTGAGAAAGATCCTGTGTCAATGGTGCAGTGAGTAAATGGTAACCTGTGTTTTGGTCAGCTGTGTGAATGGTCCACTGTGTAAATAGTTCACTGTGTAAATGTCCCTGTGCTAATAGTATGTTGTGTACTTGCTCTGCTGTGTAAATGGATGACTGTGTGAAAACGCTCCTGTTTCAATGATCGACTGTGTAAATGTTCCCCTGTGTATATGTTCTAACTGTGTAAATAGTCTGGATGTAAGGGATGCAGGCTAATCTATGTTAGGTTCTCTCGATAAAAGCATCCATCGATTTCTTAAATTTAAGTTTACAAAAAAATCACTAAAGCAGGTTATAGTTAACAGGTTAATGTGACCTGTGGGATTTAAGAATATCCGTGGGTTTAAACCAGAATGATTTCTTCACCAAAACTTCTAACGTTATAACGTGTACATTTTCTTTCAATACCGAATTACAATTTAATGAATGATTTACCTGATTTTTAGATTTTCAAATTTTATGGTAAGAGAAAACAGCGCCCATAAAACCAGATTACTTTTAGAATTCCCACTGTACAATTTAACAGCCTCCGAAAACACAGGGGATGGATCAGTTAACATACTAGGCAGTATTCCCTGTGGGCAGTTAATATATTATAACAAAGGACACAGCAGTCAAGAGACTATTAAAGACACACTTGCAGTCAGATGCTTCTACATGTCTTCGCTGACCATGAAGTTAATGGAGTCATCCACTGCCTGGACAGAGCCGGTACCATTTGTGACACAATACTCCCATCTAATGTTCAATAGTAGTACTGCACCTGTGTTCAAACTTTCTCTCACCGAGGGATCTACTGTACTTCAATATTAAACCACAGACTCATTATAGATGCACAAAATCCTTGCTCTCCCCCATGGCTCAGTTACAGGATGAGCAATGAGCGGCAAATGCAAGCACAGCGAGTCGCATCTAAACCCGGCCCGCAGGAAGCCCGGAGTCCCACAGAGCCCCACATGCTTAATGGACTGTGCGATGCATGCTGGGACAGGTTATGTGCTCCCACAGTCAAGAGTAGAAGCAGCTGGAGCTGAGAGAGAGAGAGTGTGTGAGTGTTTCTTTGCAAAAAAACATGCTCATCTTAAGACAGTCTGTCTGCTCCAGTAGGACATCTGGGATCTTATGAACATTTCCATCAGGATGTACTCAAGCACTTATATCATAAACCAGGGGCTCAAGGGTAAGAGGTTTCATATCAGCCAGGCAGAAGTACTACTGATACAATTAAACAACCATGCAGAGTATGTATCCTGAATGCACAGATGCTAACTTACATAGTTGGAACCACTGACTGTGTATGAACGAACTTTGTAAGTTGCAACTATGCTTCTAGGAAATGCACCCCAGATTGAGATCAGCTGATTGGATAAATTGTATCAGATGTGTTGCTGCTTGGTTATATTGAACGTCTGCAGCCTCTCAGCCCCCTAACAGACCAGTTAGGCACCCCTGCATTAGATTCAGTCATCTCATTCTTCTGCAGAGCGATTACTTCTGCCTGTCTATATCAGCTCACAACAAATATCTCAAACTGAATTTTTGATTATTTGTCCACTGTCTGCTGATTTATTGATATGGTCCTACATTTATGTGCTGCATTTAAGGCCGTGCTTCACAAATGTGTTCCTGCTGGCCACTTGTGCATACTGGTTTTGGTTCCAACCACAACTGCAATCATATGATTCTAATAAGCTGATCATTTGTCCTGATTAGGTGGATGTTTAAAGAAGTTATTTTCCATCTTAGGCCACATGACAAAAATAACCATGTGTGCCATGAGGAATAAAAACCTTTTTTACACAAAGTGGTTATATTTCTAAGTTGGAAGCCAATTCAGGTAACAAACATTTTAAACAGATCAAATTTGACACTGCGAAAATCCAGTTAGGTTGCTGGACGCAGGTGTTGAGATTTCTTTCAAAATAATTTCCTTGAACTCAATAACATAAATGTGATCATATGTCACAAGTACAAGGCAAATTGACCAATCAAAGTAAAAAATCAAGTTTCCTAAATGGTAAAACTGAGGGCACACAGTTGCTTAAACTACTGATTCATTAGGCAAGCAAATGACGGAGTCAAACATGTTCTGGGTCATATTTATGTCATTAGGTTCAAATGCATTATTTTGAAAGAACTCTAAACACCTGTGCTCGCAATACAGAAATATAAACATGGCATGTTATAGGGTCTTTCATTCCTCATGGCGCATGTGGATATTTCTGTCATATTGTGGCTTATGACGTTAAATAACTACTTTAAACACGAAATGCACCTAATTAAGACAAATTACCAGTCTTTAAAATCCTAAGATTATAATTGTGGTTGGAGCAAAAACCAGCACACACAGGGGGACAGCAGGACTGAGTTTGAGAACCACTGATTTCTGTCATGGATTGACTGTATGTTTTACACATCTGGTGCCATACAGGGGCTGAATGTAGTTTAAGTTTGTGTAGCACAAAAATATCTTAAAGGCATGATCAGTCATTCTCAAAACAACATTTTCTAATAAAGAAATGTGTAGGTTGTTTGCACATGACATCACTTCACAGCAGGAACTGCAGATGGGAGGCAGGAAGTGATTTCTCCCTAGACAAGTGCTATCACAATGCTAAAGTTTTGTGCTGTTTACAGGTGTGTCAACCGATCAAATGGGGAAAAAAACCAGAGTTACTTTTGAGTCCCAAAAGTAGTGAAATTTAAAAAGCTCATGGAGTAATGGTTCCAGACATAAATTAAAAACCTCTGTTTAAAGTCTGGCGGAGCGGAGTCAGGCTGCGCTCATGTATGCAGCGAAAACTTTGTGAAAGATAAATCTACAATCATTTAGCTACTTTGCTTTACATATCTGGCCAAAATCTCAAGAAATACAGACCAACAATTTCCAACCAGCGTTCTTCACTTCCTGCCTCCCATATGGTTTTTGCACGTCATTGGGATCACGTGACTGCAAACAAGCTAGATAGTGTTTCTGTATTTATTGGCTCAAAAATGTCTACACACATGGTATGAAGATTCTATTTGTTTTCCCTTATCTATAAGAACAGTTCATATTTAGGATCTTGGGTCCTGCAATCAGGACATTGTCAGTTTGAAACCACATGACCACAATATGGAACACTCACTGTTGAAGAGAGAGTGCAAGACTCTGAATTGCATCCTTAGAAGCATTTGCTTTGTGTTTCTCAATCTTTGCTTGGGATCAACATAAATAATGTTTCTCAACATGATATGTATTGGCCAGCAAATTTTACTCTGAATCAGTGTGTGATGTTTCTCTGAAATTAATCTTTGTCTTCAGCTACTTCAGTTCTATTCAGACCATCTACACCCAACAGAATTTGCCAGGTTTGAGGCATTTGTCAGCTTTCAATAATTTGTCCATTATGAAATACATGGCCGATACAAATTTCATGGTACTGTATGCACTTATATATGAGAAGCTGTGCTTGTCCTGGCTCAGCATGTTTAAATTCTTCAACCTGTTAAGTGGGGGTGGAGGATTTATACACATGCAGCGACAAAGCTTCCACATATAGGCTGCAGTGGTGTATCTTTGCTTCCTTCTCCTCTGGCAGCCTCCTTTGTCCTATATCCTCGACTCCTCTGGGCGCATGTAAGGTATTGGGTGTCCTCCTTCAAGATGGCTGGTCGCGATCGATCTCTGGGTCAAATGATGGAGCGACAGAGAGGTCGAGGAGGGATATTGAGATGAACAGTTCAATAACATACCCAGTAGGTGGCGGTAATAAACAACTAGTTTTTAAAGCGTAATTTTAACTTGAATCCAATGAAGAAGAAAATTCACGGCTCAATGGACACCTATCCCATGGTCTGATATTCTCTTCTACTCGGCTTTCAGTGACCCATGCTACGACGATGGAATAATACACCTTTGCATGGGAATCGCGAATTTGTGTGCATGCATGTGGTGAATGTGCGCGAGTAAGATAGATTAGAAATTTCGCGTGAGATCTCTTAACGGCAAGTGTTAATGGCCTGTTTAACGACAGCAATGTCGAGTAAGTGAACATCATTTTATGAAATAATCTAATAATTTTAGCGTTGGTAAAGTGATTAAAAACTACAATTCGATTTTTTTTTTATTCCAAGGCAACATCTAATTTTCACAGGTTCATAACTAGTTCCTAGTAAGGACAATGAACCAGAACATTATAAATGAAAATTGTACTGGACCGCTTCTAAAATCTATTAGTCACTTAAAATTGCTACCTAGCTTGAGAGTGCGGTGTTTTCTATTCTTTTTTTATTTTTCTGGACAGCATAAGGTTATTGATAACTAGCTGACTTTTATGTTTTACATGTTTAACGGCACTGTTAGCGTAAAATTTTCAAGATAGTTGTGGGTCTTGATAAGCATTTCAGGAGCAAATCTTGGGATTGAAAAGTAGGACAAGTGTACACGATGGTCACTGTTTAACCTGAGCAGTGGCCTCTGGACCAGAATGATTTTGCAATCGCTGAAATACTAGCATACACCCTATCCTACTGTAAAATGAGGAGAAGTCTGTCCGTCCCTCTGGCTGAGTCTGTTTTTGACCTCAGTCCGTCGGCCAAACATTTTGAAACTGCCCATGGGTATTGGTCATGGGAGGGATTGACAAAATTGAAAATGTCCTATTTTTAATACGTTTATGAGTAAGAGCATTTTTCGAAGACTGGCCAGAGTTGTGATGCGCGCGCATCTGCACGTCGAGGCGCGCGCAACCCGGGTATGGGCTAGTTTACATTACAATGGCACTTTGTAACAGTCATACACATGATTATCTTCCACCGGTCATATATGATGTGCACAATATACACCACGATTCCACAAACAAGCAACCATTGAACCTTGCTGTAATACCATTGTCCTAATTTGAAGAGCTACGGTGCAGAGTTGCCTTGTTGAACGTCGTCTGTCGTGATGCGTAAATGTTATAATGACTCTGCTGAAATGTGTTTCAGAGTTCCGTCTGGCCGTGGTTCAGCTGCATGTGTCACAGGTGAAGGTAGAGAACCTGAAAAGAGCACGGAAACTGGTGCATGAGGCAGCCAAGCAGGGAGCCAAAATGGTGGTTCTGCCTGTCAGTGATATTTCTCTTCCTATGGCCATACACACACATGCACTAACTCGGTCTGCAGTCACTCATGCTCATGAACATACGCACGCTCACAGTGACTACGCCTGCTGTTACTCACAGACCTCCATCCACACAGTCACGCCAAAATGAGGCTAACTGAGGCAGGCAATGTAATTACTTTTTTTTTTTTTTGGAAAAATGTAGAGACAGGGTGAAAATAAGCCCCGCCCATCCCAGAGGGGAAAACCAATCATGATTGTCCACTGTTTTTGCATTGCGTGACTGTGCCTTTCAGTCTTTTTGGTCTGCCAGCTGAAATAATAAAAATGCCCAAAATTGTTGTGTGTCAGCATGCATTGTTAACAAGTAGAATAATGCGAATTTAAAATTTTATAAGATTCCAAATGGAAAAACTGATCCAGAAAGGAGAGGATCTGAGCAAGGACACAGTTCACATTACGTCATGGTCATACTATGATGCAAGACGTTTGACCAAGTGAGGATCGCTAGCATAGCTAGATAACAATCACAGAACTTCTATAAGAACTGTAATTTATATATTAATTCTCAGTTTGCCCAGCCTCTGCAGCGTATCTCCTCCCAAACCGCCCAACGAATCCCCGTCCCCTCTGGCACGTGTTCCAGACGAGCCTGCCTCTGTCTCCCGCCATGTGGGATCAATCCAACTCGCCCCGTTACTGAAATTTGGGCCATTTTACCTGTTTTTGCCTTTCATTACCATGACAACGAGTGATGTCACTATTCGTTAGGATTATTGGTCTCAATCAACCCCCTGCAGAGTACGGGTATGGCAAGTTAATATTTCGATGCCCACAACAACATCATGCAAGACTACTGTGTTTGGGCACCCTTTGTCTATAAGAAAAAAGATATAGCGGTCAACTTTTAGGCTCTATGAGCGTGAGGGTCACACTTTTGCGCATTGTCTTAAGCAATCACATGCCAACTTTTCATCGACAGAAATGCATCTCGCACAAAATGCAGTTTAATTCAGTAAGCTCACGTCAACTCAGCCTTGAAAGTTGACAACATCAGTATGGTAGGACTTCATCAATGACTCTTTTTCTATGCTTCCAAGCTTTGGAGAAACTATCCAACTGAATGACCAGATGTTTAATACTTTCATCAAATCAATTGGCAAGGTAATGATTTAATCCAAGATCAAACCATCAAAGGCTAATTACCAAAACTTTACTGTATGGCAAGCTTTTTATTACAGCTAGTAGTTGCAGTTGTGCTACAGATGTAATTGTTATTACTAATACTTCTATTTTGCTAGCTTAAGGTCGCTACCTTGTTAGCTACAACCTATTGCTTCAATTTGTTTTTTCATTTCCCCGATGCTGCACAACCTGGTGCTCAAAGCCACTTTACTGTCCTTATTGGGTCAGTTTTACAGCTTGGAATCCTAAAAAATTTAGTTCTGGACTCATTATGTTTGTGTTGCATCCTGTCACAACAAGTTTTGAGCATTTTATTACCTCAGCTAACAGAGCAAAAAGAAGAAGGCGCCATTACGCAATATGAAGTCAGTTGAGGGTCGTGGTTTGTATACCCCTCTGGTGGGCTTGGTTTTCAGAGCATGACGAGATGCGATCTACCTCTATTCCAGAAGTACAAATATTTCGCTTCACATTATATTTGCAGAAGATACTGCATTTGATCTCAATTTTGATACCTTCTGGGTATTTTCTGAGAGTAATAATGGCAGCATAGAGCCCACTTCATAAGTTCATCATTTGATGACCTCCCAAGATAGGAGGGAAGTTCCATTAAATATTGAAACACAGATAATTGACCATTTGGAGTGGGGGGTGGGGAGGGGTTGTCGCAATTGGAATTTCACACTTTAATCTTGTTTTTATGTATCCTTTTTTAGGACTTTAATGTATTCTAAGAACTAGCAGAATTAACAAAAAACTGGTTTATTTCGAGGATTTTGCCTAACAGACTTGGACGGAACTTCCGTCCCTCTAGGGAGGCTGTCTAATGGCAACCATTGTACTGGACCCCTGCTACTGTACCCAATAAAAAAACTTCTCTTGAGTGCACTGCCCAGAAGTACACTTTCCCTTGGGATACTGACCTATTGTAAAGTTCCCCTGACTGTATTGTCTGTGTGTAGCTGTAGGATACAGGGCTCTTTATCTGATGCTAGGCTCTTTGTTGCCCCGGGACAGGAGTGTTTTAACTCACCATACGGGACAGGCTTTTTCCGGGAGTACTCAGAGAAGATCCCAGGGGAGTCCTCTCAGCTGCTATCTGACTCGGCCAGAGAGAGCGCTGTGTACCTGATCGGAGGTGAGAGCTGTTTGCCCAAACTGTTTGATGAGATGGCTTCATCTATTATCAGACTTCCCAGAGCATACTTCTGCAGAAAAAAAATGGTGTATTTGTGTGTGTGTCTGTGTGTGTGTGTGTGTGTGTGTGTGTGTGTGTGTGTGAGATAGGCTCCATCCCAGAGGAAGACGGGGGAAAGGTGTACAATACCTGCACGGTGTTTGGGCCAGATGGGTCGCTGCTCCTGAAACACAGGAAGGTCTGATCCAGCCCCTCCCCTGAACATCACTTTGTGAAACCCTCTCATACTCCGCATGCCCAAATTTACCATTAAATGGAATTTTACCATGGAGGTTTGATGTAAACATACAAAAGCTTTCGGCCATACTGTGTTTAGTGTTAATAAGAGCACATCGACTGCAGTGTGTGATGTTCACTCCATTCAGTGGATAAGAGCTTGTAATGTTAAAAACAGCAGCTTTATCTTGATTGAATCCCATTTGCTTTCTGTTGCAGTTACATCTCTTTGACATCGACGTCCCAGGGAAAATCCGTTTCCAGGAGTCAGAAACACTCACTGCAGGGAGCAGCTTCTCCATGTTTGATACCCGTAAGTGTCCTCCTGTCCATCCGTCCATCCGTCTGTGCTCAGTCCAAGGAACTATTGCCCTATTTCCACTATGTAGTACTGGCTCTACTCTACTCTACTCTACTGGCCTTATTTGCTTTTCGATTAGGAAAAAGTGCCCGGTACTTGGTACCTGGTACCACCTTTTCTGGTACCTGCTCTCCTGGGGTTCCAAAAAAAAGCTGACCAGGTACTAGGAGGTACTAAAATGTGGCGTAACAACGCTGCAGCCCACTGATTGGTCAGAAAGAATCGTCACTGCGTCACCGCCCTCTTGTGTCCGCTTTGAGCAACCAGCGTCTCCTCATCATCTGAGCTCTGATGTTGGATTTCCAGGGTTAATTATAGTAATAATCAATTGGCAATTGAGGACAAGGCTTGTCTCCCCATGTGATCTAACAGCGACAAAAAAATGGGCAACATTCAGCACAGAAAAATAATTTAATTATAACTAGACCGTCTGGTCAGCCGTGACCGCATGGGTGTAGTCCCCAAAAGCCCGCTTCTCCCTTTTTTTGCGCATTATTCGGCCAGCACTGTCGCCATGGCAGCCGAATTCGATAGGTGTCATAAGTGAGGTATAACATAGTCTATACCAAATATGAAAGTAATCAGTCAAAAATTGCCACCTGTACTGCGTCCACAAGGAAATCTCTATGTTTCAGCACAAATGTGTGCATTATTTCGCCAATACTTTCGCCATAAGTGAAGTGTAACACATGTCCATACCAAATATGAAAGTAATCGCTCAAAAATTACAGCCGGTAGAGCGTCCACAAGGAAGTCTCTACGGACGCGGACTTCGTCCGGGGGCTACAATTAGGTCTATGCACTGGCATTTAGTGACGATAATTTCTTTTTTTCTAGCGAGAGCGGCATTTCACTGAAATTACCTTCATTTGCTGATGAGTTCTGAAATGCCGCTCTCGCTGGAAAAAAAGAAATTACCGTCGCTGAGTGCCAGTGCATAGACCTAATTATAATTAAATAATTTTTTCTGTACTGAATGTAGCCCATGATTTTGTCGCTGTTAGTTCGCATGGGGGAGAGAAGCCGAGTATTCGATTGCCTCTTGATTATTACTATAATTGGAAAACGTGTTCATAAAGGAAAACGATTGAGAGCTAGCTGGGACTAATTGATGTCATAAAGGGAGGTATCTTTGCCCCTGAATTTTCAGTTCTGGTGGCAGCCCTGATGATTTCCCAGACTCTTCGGTATTTTCAGCGGCGTTTTGTCTTGCTGCCTCCAGCCTCTGCTGAAACAAAATTTGTCTCCTTGCTGTGCAAAACAGCCACATACCGAGAACCAAGAACACCACTCCATCGATTTCCTCCATTGTTTCTCTTTGTGCCTATGTGTGTCGCGTTGAGGATGACGTGGCGGCAGTTTCATGCTCTGTCGCTATGACGACCAGCTACACTGAGGCAGTACTATCCTCTAATGGAAAATGACCCCCCAGAAAAGTACTCTGTACCACCTTGGGTAGAGTGGAGTAGAGTAGAGCCAGTACCACGTTGTGGAAATGAAGCATAGGTATTCAAATGTCCATCATCAAAAGTGGTAAATTATGTAAAATTGGCTTAAGACAGTTTGCATTTTTGTTCAGTCAGGATCATTATGTTAGATTTTGAAAGTGACAGCGCTGTAGATTTATAGTGAAAGATGTAAGAGACCAGGCAGGCCAGGTGAATAAGATGTAAGAGATCTGGTGGGCCTGATGAATAACTGTTGAGGTGGATTTGATCTCTGATTTTTCCCCAGCTTTCTGTAAGGTGGGAGTAGGGATCTGCTATGACATGCGCTTTGCTGAGCTGGCACAGATCTACTCCAGGAGTGGTGAGCGCCCCATGGGACTGATGAAAAACGCATGCATCACAGAGCACAGAATGCTGAGTTAATGTTTTTTTGCATGCGTAAAAGGGCATTTCACTTGTATATTATGAGTTTTCACTTTGAAAAGTTAGTCCTCATGGTATCCTCTGCTAATAGTGGCACTCTTGGTAAATATAGACAAAAGTAGTTCTGCATTAACACCTTTATCATTTAGTTTCTTGATATTTCATTCAAAATATTAAAAAAATGTAACTTTTAATTCATAATGATTGAAAGAAAAGAATTATTGCCATGATATTTTTCTCAAAAAATTTTGTTACAATTATTGCATCTCCTTCATTGAATACTTTGTGCAGCCTCCCCTTGCCATAATAACGGCTCAGATTATTCTGTTAGCATGTAATTAGGATGTATTAGACACGGAAAGGGATTTGAGAACATTCCTCCACCTAGCTTCTCTCCAAATTCTTTGGTCCTTATTTATGGGCTCTCCTCTTCAAACCATCTCACAAGATTTCTTTTGGGTTTTGGTCAGAAAACTTGGATTTCGCTATGGCAAAACCTTCATTCTCTAGTTGGGGAACCATTTTAGTGTTGATTCCGATGCATATTTTGGACCAATGTCCTGTTAGAAAGCCAAACCCTCTTTAAGCTTTCTGGCAGAGACAGTCAGGTTTTCAATTAATAACAGCTGACACTTGATGGTTTTCATGTTGCCACAAATCCTAACAAGTTGTCTAGAGCTTTTGGAAGAAAAGATGCCCCAAAATATCGATGATTCACCACCATTATTCACAGTTGGCTTCTTGGGATAGGTCTTGTTTTTACACTGAACTCACCTCCGTTTATTTGCTTAAAAGGTACGTTTTGGTCTCAATTGACCACGGAATTAGGTCCTGTTGGCAGCTCCAGTACTGTTTGGCAAATTGTTACATGAAGAGTGCTATGAAAAAGTATTTGCCCTGTTCTTGATTTCTTCTATTTTGCTTGTTTGTCATTTTCAAAGTTTCAGATCATTATACTAATTTTTGTGTAAGACAAAGCCATTTCATTTACTGATGGGAAAGAGTTACTCAAAACCCATCACCCATGTGGAAAAATGATTCTCCCCCAAAATCTAATAACTGGTTGTGCCACCATTGGCAGCAGCAAATGCAATCAAGCATTTGTGATAACTGGCAATAAGTCTTTTACATTGCTGGGGAGGAATTTTGGCCTGTTCTCTTTTGTAGAATTGTTCTAGGTCAGGCACATTGGACGGTTGTCAAATATGAGAACCCTGTTTAAGGTCATGCCAAGCTGCATCTCCATATTGGATTCAAATAAGGCTTTTACTAGGCTAATCCAAAACCTCAATTTTGTTTCTTTTGAGCTATTCAGGGGCGGACTTGTTTGTGTGCTTTGAATCATTGTCCTGCTGTATAAGCCAACTGTGCTTGAGCATTAGGTCGCAAACTGATGGCCGGACAGTCTCCTTAAAGATTTCATGGTTTTGAGCAGAATTCATGGTTCAGTAGATTATGGCAAGTTGCCCAGGTCCTGAAGCAAAAGAGAGGCCTCAGGCCGTCACACTATCACCACCGTATTTGACTGGTGGTATAATATTGACTGTTGGTCAGGACTGTTTGATTGCAGATTGAGCAAAGTAAATTAGACAGGGGTGAGAGCAATTGTCGGCTTGAAGGTGTGATAATAATTTACATGTCGTGTTCGATACGCTTTAACAAAATGTGTTCCACCTTCACTGTAGGCTATTCAGACGCTCAGAAGTAACCAAAACAAGAGCTATAAATTACTTGATTTTAAATTAATTTTTTTAAGTTATCAAATAAAAAAATGCTACATAGTTGCAGCACAGATTTGCCTGAACATGTTAGCCAAGTCTTCGATGCATTTGACTATTGCGTGCAATATGAAAATAATTTCCCTCTCACATTCATGTTTGACATGGTTCACAAAATGTTTTCCACTTTGCATATATTTTTAAATGCTGAAAATCCAGGGCCATCTTAAAATAATTTTTTTTAAAAGAAATCTTTTTAAGAATACACTAAAAATTCTACAATGATTGATGGAATTCAGAGGTTTTTTTTTATATATTTATTCAGATTATTTGCATTCTTTCAATCTATCACGGTGGCCTGGTTAGGTCTGTCTGCTTCTCATTATCTCTTCTTAATCATAAGAGGACACATTTTGGTTTTGATTAGTCAGTTGGCTGAATAAATGGCTTGACTGCTAGTCAGGCAAAGTACACGGGAATTGATTAAAGGTAAGCTAATTATGTCAAGGTGATGGAGCCTGTCCAACCTCGCAGGTAATTAGCGGACTTCAAAATGCAGCATTCTTCGTGGAAGCATTTCACTTGGCCTCTGATGTTTGTTCAACACGACATTAGGCATCTGTCATATAGAAGAAGCAAGCTCGTCTGTCTGCCCCATAGTGGCAGTTACTTTTATTGCGCTTAAAATAATCGCAATAAATTTATCACCCAACCGTAGTAATATACTTCAATAAGCTTTTCCGTGGGTGCCAATGATTGTGGTGCCCCTGTATTTTAGGGAATTTACCAAGGGTGCCCGTATTAGTTGAGGGCACTGTGTACTATCAACACTAGAGGAATTTGTTTTTTGTGTCTTTTGCAGGTTGTGTTTCTATGGGGATTTACATTTATATTAAGTGTGTTAATGGACAGCCAGTCACAAGTGAACAAGCAGCGCTATTACTTACCCTCTGTGTAGTCTTGCATTAAAATAATGATGAATTTGATCAAAAGGAAATTTCTCCTGTTTGTACATTTTGTGTATTTGAATAGACATCCTGAACTTTTGATATGATATTGAGTTTTGCATGCTGTTGAGCCAGGTCAGTATCTTAATTCTGCTCTCCCCTCTGTAGGCTGTCAGCTGTTGGTTTATCCCGGAGCATTCAACATGACCACAGGACCGGCTCACTGGGAACTGCTGCAGAGGGGGAGGTCAGTGTCCTGTTCACAAACACAGGAGTTGCGTCAAACCTGTACAACTTATCTTTCTGAGTAACCTGCAGTGAGTTATGATGCTTGACTGGGAATTGATAGGTTGGTGTTTCAATCCCCCGAGCGCAGCTAGAATAAAGCTGCTGTTGTTGGCCCCTTGAGCAATTCCCACATTGCTCTAGGAGGGATTGGCCTCTGCTTAGATGAATTTAAATTGTAATTTGCTTTGGGGATAAATGTCAGCTAAATAACTGTTTTGTAATTAAACAACTCTCCACATTTTAGTCAGTTTTATATTGATCCAGTACACAAAATGTATGGAATACCGCTAATACGAAAAGATCAAAGATTTGCGTTAGAATGGCTAGGCTTCAAGCGGAGAAATTCAGCCTGGAAATTAGCCACCATATGCAGAATTAGCTACAGTACCTCTGGTAACCACTTGTGTTTGCCACTGTTTGGGGTGGGGTGGCCAACCCTGGTCCTGGAGAGCCACAGGAGCTGCTGGTTTGGTGCTGCCTGCAAAATTAATTGGTTGCTGAAAGCGGGTTCACTCTCATTACCTGGTTTCTTGGGCCTAAATTGGGTTGTGAGAACAAAAGCCAGTGCACCCTGTGGCTCTTCGGGACCAGGGTTGCATGTTCCTGCTCTAGGCTAATAGCAGTCCCTCGTCCTCTGTACTTAACCTGTACTCTCACATGCAGGGCGCTGGATAACCAGGTGTTTGTGGCCACAGCTTCTCCAGCTCGAGATGAAAGTGCCTCATACGTGGCATGGGGACACAGCTCAGTGGTCAACCCCTGGTCAGAGTCCGTCCCTCACTTATCACCACAAAATGAGCAGTTTGCTTTGGTAGATTGTGATGTACACCGATGAACCAAAACTTATGACCATCTGCAAAATGCTCCGTCAAATTGACATCGTCATGAATACCCTGACCTAGGGCTTCCCACCAGAACTTCACACTCCCTCCACCAGCTTGTCTACCCACAGTGCATCCTGGTGCCATCTCTTCGTCAGGTACATGGCATGCATGTATCCAGCTGATGCACAGGATGTAAAAGACTTGTTAGACCAGTGACCTTGTTCCATTGTTCCGAGGTCCTGTTGCGACACTTGCTCTTTCCATTGTGGGTACTTTGATGGTGGAGGCGTTTGAATGGGCTCTCTTACCTGTTCTGCAGCTTCAGAGCTTTGTGCATAGTCTTCATTAAACTTCCTGCATGTAGTGTCACAGAACCCCTGATGTTTGTCAGAATGAGATGGAATGGGCCTTTATTGCTTGAGTACATTGGTGAGCCTTGGGCACCCAAAGTCCTGCCATCAGTTCATGGTTTGTACTTCCTTGGACCATTGTCAGTTGGTACTTACCGTTGTTGACCAGGAATACCCCGCAAGCCTGGCCACTTGGGAGATACTCTGACCTATTCTGGCTTTAACAATGTGACCCCTGTGAATGTCACACAAGTTGGGTTTCCATCCACCTGTTTTAATTCGCATTTTCAATTTGCGCATTAAAAACTCGAATGGAAACACTGAAAATTCGAAAAAATTTCCAAATATCGCAAAACAAGTTTTTACGCTTGGGGGAGGTGGAAAAGTTGGTGTATCGATAAAAGGAAAATGCGAATAAGTGCTCTGGAAACAGATGTAGCGAATAAACGATGACGCTCATAATCACGTGACATAGGCCACTGCAAACTCTCTTCATCTCTGGGTGCCTTTCGACCATATATCGAGGGCTTAGAACCAGAAGTGGTCATGGTAGGAATTTGGACATAGCCACATCTGGTTCTAAGCCCTCGATAAGCCCTCCTCCAAGGGTGATATGGATTTCAACGCTCGGCGATTGCGAGAGCGTTGAATCCATATCACCCTTGAGGGAGGGGGGCTAACCCACTTACACCACGTGGACTCGAATGGACTCGTCCAAACGTGCTTTCACTGCACTGAGGTTAGACCGTCCAGTTGTCAAATAACACGCCTGGTTGATATTTACATATCAACCTCTGCACGTGCAGAGAGAAGGTTGCTACAAAGAAAATCAACCTGCCAGGACAATGGACATAACATACCCTAGTGGTGTAAATATAGATACCATTGCCACTTCTGGTTCTAAGACCTCGATATATATATAACACTAGATTGCTGGTAGGGTTCGCCCATAGACTCCTATTCGTTTTCGCCTACTTTAAAGAGGAACTATGCAAGTCCGGTCGCTTTTCCGCAGTTTTGCTGACCCTCCTCCTGGCCATGTGCATGTGTTTACAACGAAGCCGGCGAGAAATCAATCAATAGAGCGGTAAATGATGTTATATATCATACACGATGTTACGACGTGTATATTTGTGTAGTTTAATCTGCCATAAACGAGATTATGGGTTACGGGGCGCGTTTGTGTCGCGGTGCACAGAGACGAGAGCTGGGACACCGGGCCGGAGGCCCCGATCTTGCAAAGTTGTTTTTCAACCAAGAGATGCAATAAGTGACACGCACGTGAAGGCAGAGAGCCTCCATTCTCCCTCGTAACAAGTTAAGCCATTTATTAAACCATCACCATTGCTCCAAAGCTGTTTAATTAAGGAAACAATGTAGCAGTTAAGCTACATATCCTGCATAGTTCCTCTTTAAAATTACATTTTCAAAAACACTTGCGTGCGAGTCGGTGTTATTTTGGTATCGCTGTGCAGAGCTACATTTTGTCTCCCTACATGTGTGCTTTTTGGAGGATGGAAAGCGGCACACTTACTAAAGGGAAGATCGAAATGTGACTAGGTGTCAACGTTAAAATGCGAGCAGAAAAGTTTCAAAGTTAACGTGACCGATCGAGCTTTTAATGATCCCTTGGTAAGACAATTACTTGTACGTTTTCGTTGTTATGAGAAACATTGATGAATGTCCGTGTACGTTATCAAATTACTGTTTGGTTTCCTCACTTCATTGTACCCTGGTTGAGCATATTTGCCGTCCGAATTGTTTATATTGAATCATGTGGCCAATGCCAACGTTGTTAAAATGAAGCGCTAGTTAACTCTGGCTACTCCTTTACTAAGCTTCATCTTTGCCCCTGTCCCGTTAAAACACTGCTGTCAAAAATGAACACTGCCCAGCACGGATCGAAGGGATAGAGAAAAGCTTTTTTTTTTTTTTTTTTAATCCTGATTTCTAATGCAGTGAAGCCTTTCTCTCCTCGTCTTTTGGAACTCTGTATAAACAAAGCGACTTGTCCACTGTTTTAAATAAGAAGTATTGTCGTTTAATGTCAAATACGAGTAGCTAGCTTATTAGCCACCTTGTTAATTTTATTAACTGCTAAGTTAATGCAGTCCCCGCGACGGTAACGGTACCAAGGTAGCTTGCTGGTGACCGTTATCAATCGCTAGCGTTCGCTTTCAGTCAGCGGTCTATTCAAGTCAATGGGGTGGCTAATTAGTTAGCGAGCATGCGAACACAATATTTTTCTATTAAAGAGACAAATTTGCGTTTCTACGTTGACTTACGCATGAAACGTTTTATTACAGCCCTTCAAATGAATATTGCTGCAAAAGGCAGCCGCACATCTCGGCATTTTAACGCTTATATTGACTTATTTGAAATTGGCTTCATGGGAAACCATTCATGTTTATGAAGAAGTTGGATGTACCCACATGGCGGTCGGGTGCTTCACTTTGGATAATTTAAATATGACATCATCAGCAATCTAGTGTTCTATTACTACGTCATCACGTTGCGCCCTCTTCTGCAGTGGAATGCTGTCACACGGCTGGAGAATTAGCGCCACCTATTGCTTATCTCGGTGAACCAACTCCAAATATTCGCATAATGGTAGTGGATGGAAACATGCCTAAATTTGCATTTTGTTTTGCCGAATTTCCGAAAATTCGGTTAAAATTTGCGATATATTTGGATGGAAACCCAGCTACAGACCCCTTCTCTCTTCCATCTGACACATTGAGAAAAGACATCACACATACCATCACAGGTCTGTTTGCTCAGCGGTGTAGACATAGGTGTGAATATTGTTTTGTGTTTCTTCTGTGTGAAACAGGATGTAGGAAATGTAGGGCAGTCTGTAGTGTATCTAAGTTGACAATCTGAAGTGTAGGGCTGAACAATTAATTGAATTGACACTGACATTGCACTGTCATAGATTGCGATTTTCAAACTACAGAAAGTGTGATTTATTTATCTTTTCCATCAGTGGTTAGTGCCATGCATTGCCACACTAAAGGTTCGAGCCAGTTAGATGAGGGTTCCTGTTCACAGCCCGTGTGCTGCATGTGCCCTGGGGTTCCAACTCCGTTCATGAGCCAGTGATAGTTTTAACAAAAAAAAAGCAACTTATGCTATTCACCAGTTTCTTTGCTTGAACTTGGTAGTTCCCCATTGCATCATTTCCTTTTGCTTTTGTATGAAAGCAGTCATACGGTTACTTTGTTCAGCATTGTCCGCAATATCACCTGACATACGCTTACTTGCTAAAATGTTAACCATGCGTAGCACTGCTTGCTCTTTGGAAGGATGCCATTACAATTAGAGGAATACAAAAGTGTTTTCTAATGATTGCTGTTTTGAACATCGTCCTTTGACCGTCTCGTAATGCTGTTGTGGCCCGCTTTGTTTCTTTCCCATTAAACCCTGTAATGTGGTAAAAAGCCACTAGATGGCAGTATTGACATTTTTTTTGTTAAGCAATCTAAAGCTAGGTTTGGGCATGTCCTGGGCATGCCTCAGAGGGGGCTGGAAAAGACTATATAAGGAGAAAAATTGAGAGAGTAGTTGTAGTTGGAGAAATTGCAAGGAGAAATTGTGGAAGGATACATTGACCAAACCTGTCACTCTTTTTCAAGACCTGTGAAGCTTTTTTGTGATTTTTGCCTGTGTTGGAGCATTTTCCTGTCCCAGGACATTGCAACATAGCAGCCCATCTCAATTACCAAGGGACTGTAACTATTTTTTTATTATTATTTCAATCTTGGTCAGTAGGGTAGAGTGTAGATTAGTACTAAGTTTTGTTTAATTAAATCTGTTGAAGTTGAAGAATTTTGTCTGTTATCCCTTGCTGTAATTGACGCCGTGACAAATTGGGGCCATAACAACTCGATTTGTTTATCGCAGATAAGGCATGGTAAACGTGCTAGAAAATTAGCTCCGTCTCCGTGAAATGCTGTGTTTGCCAATGGTAAAGCACACCAAGTGCCCTTGTTCCTGCAAATTTGCTCAACATCATTTCATGCATGGGCAGTAGGGAGTGCATGTGGATTTGTTGGAAGGGGACATTTATCTGTCACAGTGCAAATAGGTGGATGAAGCCAGTAAAAAACCGTATTGTGACCCGCTGTTACAACAACCTTATGCTGCCCAGCCCATGTTCTCTCTTCCAGTTCAAACAATTTTATTTGCATTTCTGGTTTAGTGCTGACTTGTTTATTATATAACAAAGTTGTCAACAACAATTGCTTTATTTTAATTTTATCATGAAGCTATTTAGACATCTACCATTCGACAAGGTGGCCTGGAGTAGCTAGGGCAGTCCAAAAAAAAAAAAAAAAAACTATCACAAATGAAAAACATAACTTATTTTTGACCTATCTGACACTTTTATTGACCTAGCTATTACTCTGAGTGGTTGTACATGAAATACTTGGACAAAAAATACATCATACAGTATATGAATGTGAAAATGTGATATTTTAATTTAGAATTTTTTTGTTATAAAGGGCCTTGTTTACGAGGGTATTACTTGGTTCTGACAAGTAACTCCGCTCTCATGCTTTGGCAGTTTGTATTACGGATGCTGATACACAACACAAAAAGTAATTTGGTGTCTTAAATGCTCTTTAGAAATTTTTTGGTTAATTTGAGTTAAATGTGCCATCCAGCAGAATCACATTCTGACCCAACCCCAATGATTGTGTGAAAAAACAATTCAAAATTAAACAAAAAATAATTAAGCAAACCTTAGAATTGTAAAGTAGAATGGAATATTTCTAGTTTTGCCGTATCCTCCTGCCCACAGAAGTTTCTGTGGCCGAACACAATTTTGTTAAATGTCGGTTCTAGGTTGTATCTGCAAGTTTAAAAGGATATAGAGGGTGTTTAGATTGAACGCAAGATATGATCCACTGGTACATAGCATTCATTGACATGTCTTGGCCATGAGAGGCTTTTTGTTCGGCCTTTGGGATGCATCAATCTTATTTAACCCTTAAAGTGCTAATCACCGTTACAGTCGTTGCAATTTGCTAAGTATAAGAAGCAAAAAAAAAAGCCAACAATTTTATCAGAATTTAGTTGGCAATGACCTTCAGAAGGGTTCACAGGTACTTGTGAGTCCCTCTGAAGGTCATTTGTCAACTACATAATGAATGATGAACTTTTGATGGGATAGGGTGAGTAAATATTAAGCACTTTAAGGGTTAAGGTGCCATTGTACTCCAGGCAGACCTCTTCGATGAGGCTTTATCACCAGTCTTCATTGTATATGGCAGCAACATATTGGCCTGCTTTGAAGTTGCTACTCTGTTCTTGGGGCTTGGCAGTTATTCCAAGAATGTCTGAGGAGATTCTGTACATGCACTGTTCATTGGCTGTAACTCTAAAAGAGTGGTGTAATCTTGCGCGAGGTGCAATGTGTAGGTCCTTAAATCTGTTTTTTAATGCATGCATAATTTTCTTCTACTGCCTGTGATGTAACATAGAAGAAATGAATCCCTGGAATATGAGTCTTAGCCACTTGGTATAGCTGCAGTGGTGTGAACCCACTGTCACCACTCGATCAATCATTAAATGTAACAGAATGACATAGAAGGGAGTGGTATAAGGCATGCTGATGTCATTCCTTATGTTCCAGTCGCACAGAATACTTGACGTCAGCACCAGGAATATTGTGTTTGGTAGGGGCACGGGGGTAATACAACCCCAATTCCGAAATAGTTGGGACAAAGTGTAAATTGTGAATAAAATCAAAACGCAATGACTGTCAAATCACACCAGCCAGTATTTTATTCACAATAGAACAGAGATAACATAGCAAATGTTGAAACTGAGAAATTTTACAATAGTATCCACAAAATGAGCTCATTTCAAATTTGATGGCTGCTACAGGTCTCAAAAAAGTTGGGGCAGGGGCCTGTTTACTATGGTGTAGCATCCCCTCTTCTTTTTAACACACAGTAGAGAAACATCTGGGCATTGAGGAGACAAGTTTCTTGAGTTTAGCCATTGGAATTTGATCCCACTCTTGTTTAATACAGGCTTTCAGATCCCGGAGAGTTTTTGGTCTCTTCAAGACGGACTTTTCGTTTAATTATGCGCCAAATGGTCTCAATTGGTGAAAGACCAGGACTACAGGCAGGCCAGTTCAGCACACGGACTCTTCTACTATGAAGTCATGCTGTTATAATAGCTGCAGTATGTGGTTTTGCATTGTCCTGCTGAAATACACAAGGCCTTCCTTGGAATAGATGTTGTCTGGAGGGGAGCATATGTTACTCTAAAACCTTTATATACCTTTCAGCATTCATGGTGCTTTTTAAAACATGCAAGTGTCCCACACCATATGCACTAATTCATCCCCTTACCATCAGAGATGCTGGCTTTTGAACTGAACACGGATAACAGGAGGGGTGGTCTTTCTCCTCTTTAGCCCGGTGGACACAACGCCCATGATTTCCAACAAGAATGTCAAATTTGGACTCGTCTGACCACAGGACACTTTGCCACTTTGCTGCAGTCAATTTTAAATGAGCTTTGACCCACAGAACACGGTGGCACTTCTGGATCATGCTCAACAATGGCTTCCTTTTTGAATGATAGAGTTTTAGGTGGCAGTTGTGGATGGCACGGCAGATTGTGTTAACACACAGTGGTTTCTTGAAGTATTCCTGGGCCCGTTTAGTAATGTCAACGACAGAATCATGCTAGTGAGTGATGCAGTGGCGTCTGAGGGCCCGAAGATCACTGGCATCCAGTAAAGGTCTTCGGCCTTTTTTCCCTTAGGCACAGAGATTTTTCCAGTTTCTCTGAATCTTTAGATGATGTTATGCACTGTCAATGATGAGACCTTCAAAGCCTTTGCAATTTGACGTTGAGGAACAATGTTTTAAAGTATTCCACAATTTTTTCTTCACAGGTTGGAGAGCCTCTGGCCATCTTTAACTCTGAGAGACTCAGCCTCTCTAAGACATCCCTTTTATAGTCAATCATGTTACACACCTGATG
Organism: Gymnothorax javanicus; assembly: GCA_029692085.1. Taxonomy (NCBI): domain Eukaryota; kingdom Metazoa; phylum Chordata; class Actinopteri; order Anguilliformes; family Muraenidae; genus Gymnothorax; species Gymnothorax javanicus. The sequence goes on along the minus strand of CM056205.1, from coordinate 55,105,740 downwards.
CCAGTTAACGTAATTACTTGCTGAATGTTCTTTCAGCTGATTCTCTTATATATTAACTCTTTCAACCCCAGATATTCTAGCATCACTATACCCTTTCTGTAGAGGGCTGGATATCTGGACATTGTATCTTACTGTTATCTCTGGAATCCCATTAAATGTAACCTGATATGTTCCAATCAATTAGTCAGATTGTTTGAATTTTCCCTACAGGAATTTGGGGTTGAAGGGAATATGTTGGTCAGCCCTCTGTAGAGGGCTGTGGGGTTGAAGGAGTTAATTGCTTTTTCAGCCCTTTTTTGCCTGTGTCCCAACTTTTTTGAGACCTGTTGCAGCCAGAAAATGTGAAATAAGCTCATTTTGTGGATAAAAATGTAAAATGTCTCAGTTTCAACATTTGAAATGTTTTGTATGTTCTATTGTAAATAACATATTGGCTCATGTGATCTGAAAGTCATTGCATTTTGATTTTATTCACAATTTACACTTTGTCCCAACTATTTCGGAATTGAGGTTGTACTTGGGCCTGCACTAAAATACATGTCCACTGTTCTGTACAACATTATGAATTCATGATAGGAATTGAGGGAAAACGTAGGAATAGTTCTTGAAAATAATGGAAGAATGGCAGCAAAACAGCTCAATCAAATTGTGTATTTTGTATTCATATATACTGTCAGAATTTTGTGGGAAGGACACAAGACACCATTATAGTGTTTGGATGTGTTGATTAATAATGGACTGTCTTCAACATGCCAAAGATTGGGCCTGGTACTACTTGGCAGGAATGAGTTATACCATGGTAAATTAGGCCCATTTTGGCCAAAAATATTTATTATTTATTTTTTATCCTAAATATAAGTAAACTAATTACATATTCATTGTGCAACTAGTGAGAGATATAGCTAGTCAGAAAAAATGTCAGATGGTTCATTTAAAAGTGTTTTTTTTTTTGGTTGTGTTTTGTTACATTTCCTCATTGTCCAGGCACAAGAGAGTCCGGTTTTTCTGAAGCACGACCCCCTATCGCCCACTGGGGCATTAAATCATGAACCAATGATTCGGGGAAGCTAATATTTTGCAAAGTATCCTAAAAATGGTTGTTCTACATAAGTGTGAAGTTTGAAGAAAATCAGAGATGGTCAAACTGGGACCATGCTGATATTTGCCTGATTTGACGATGAATGACCCTACTGTACCACTAACTTTAGAGCAAAAGTTCCGCTGAGGACTAGAGTGTCCCTTTTCAAAATTTGCACATTAACTCCTTCCGTACTAAGGACATATACCGCCGTACAAAGACACAAGGCTGTGACTTAGTTCATGGTCGAAAATGAAGACCATGGTTTGAAAAATGACCAATGGTCATTTTCGACCATGAAGATCTCCTCTACCATATGGACAAATATCCAGTGGTAGGTGATGTGTGTAACAGTGTGGTCTGTATTGGCAGGGGGGAGGTGATTGCTAAGGCTGGATCGGAGGAGACTGTGCTGTACGCTGATATTGGTGAGTACTAGCCATTACTGGCCGTATTACTGTGTGTAACTGTTTCTGTGTAGATGTTTTTGTTAAAGTAGGCTTGTATTGATTTGGAAGTTTATTAAAAAATTGTCATATTTGGTATCATCCGAAAGGGCATGCAATACTCTCTCTAACTATCAACACTTTCCACCTGGAGATGACAGTGGAATAGAGTAATCATGGATGTAAAACGGGCTTTTAGCAACCCCCAATATTGCCCTTGAACCGCAGTGTGAAACGGTCTTAGAGCAGTGACATTGTTCGTGGGATCAATTGTGACACATAGGCTATTGTATGTGTATTTTACATTGCAAGCAATATGTCAAAATCCACAAAAATGTCAGAATTTTTGCTTGACTTGGACTGGAGCCTCGTACACGGGTGAGTGAGCGGGAAGCAAGTTCCGGGGTGCGTTCCCAAAAACGTAGTAACTAAGTTACTTAGCTGGTACCATTGGCTGTATTGGTTGACCTGGCTATGTCAGTTGCTAACATAGTTAGCATCTGTACATTTGGGAAATCTACCACAGAGCAAAGGCAGAGAAAACCCGAACATGTACAAACTTATAATTTAACTGACGAGCGACTAGTTGGGGAACAGGAGGCGAACAATGCTGTCATCCTATAATCCCAAACCGGCAGTCTCTCCCAATTTATTTCCTTGCAGCGCAATGCCAGTTGTGTGCTGCTCTGAAAAGGCTACCGGGCACTAGCGCAACTCGGGCTCCAACCTGGGCCATGGTGCTCAGTACTACTCCGCAAAGCGGCGCCTTAACCGGGTGAGCTAGCCCATGAGCCAAACAATAGCATATTTTTTGACGATCATAAATCTAATCTGCTAGAGACATAATAAAAAATGAGACTAAGAAGTGGACAAATTAAGACAGGTAGAAGATATTCGATGCACTCGACTTACCGTGTGTCCCCGTTTCGCACGAATCATGCCATTAGAAAGGAGATATTTCTGCCCAGTTTTTTGGGAGGATGTGGGCAAGTTGAAAGGGTGTTCAGAATGCCTCTTTCACTCTTTTCCTGTTTGATTGAGTTTCCAAAAAGTGTTTTATTCATCATCTCCATGACATTAGCTTTCCGCAGAGGCATAATTTGCCCATTTTTTTGATTTCTCAATACATGTCTACTTTAATTGTGGCTGTTCCCATGCTGTGCGTGTGGCCATTCTTGTGCAGTTTGTGACCGTTCATGAGGTTGTGCGGCGGTTTCCATGCCGTGTGTGGCTGTTTCCTGTGCAGACTAAGGCAGTTCCATCCAGTGCGTAGCTGCTTCCGCGCAGCGTTTTGCTGTTCTCGTGTTTTTGTGCAGTGTGTTGCTGTGTCTGGCTGTTCCTGGATGTAACTGGTTTTCTGGAATGTTCTTGTGTTCAGACCTGCAGTACCTGTCCGAGGTGCGTGAGCAGATCCCCATCACCAAACAGCGGCGCGGTGACCTGTACAGCGTGACTGCAGTGCATGATGGGTAGAGCTCACTCTGATAACTCAGTTTCCACTTCTTTCATTTCCTTACCTTGCTCAGAGGTCCTCCCATCGGCAAGGCAAGATATAGAAGTGGGTACAGAAAGACCAAGAAATCTCAGCTGGGGAAACTGAATGTTCATCTTCCTTCACTGTCTTTTTTGAGGCAATTTACGTAAGACGTGTGGCAGATGGGGAGAGCTGAATCCTGAGATAGATCTTTTATTTGTCTTTTATGCAGAAATACTGCTTCAGCAAAGAATGTCATTGAGTTTCTTGGCTTAAAATATTTGAAAAACTCTTCACTGCTGTTTCCTAACTCCTTAAAAGCGCGATTAGTGGACATTAATTTTTTTATGATGGCTGACCTCTGTTCACTTGTCTGTTTCGGTGCAAGAGAAGGAGCAAAGAAGGTAAAATATAAGCATTTGGAGTGAATAGCAGTTGTGGGGTAAAGACCCGAGGAGCCAGCACTTTAAATTCCTGCAGATTTACAGCAGTATCCACAGCTTAGCACAAAGCAGAGACTCCTGGGCTGCGTAAACAAATGTGCCTTCAATTTTTCAACTTGGAACCATTTGTGCTACGTGAATAAATGTTATTGAAATAATCAAAGAATACATTTGCTCTCATTGGGTCTTATTTATGGAGTGCATAGGTACAGAAAAAGAGGCATACACTACTTTCTATGCAGATTTTGGATTTATGAAAAAAAGACTTTAAAAGATTAAAGAACATGCAAAATTAATTACTGTATGTTCATATGAAGAAATTCCAAGTTAATCCTGATTGATAACGTAAAAATTATTCGCAGTTTATCATACCCACGGTTTTATAAATTAAGATGTTTTTTACTGTATGCCATTATTTTTTGAGCGTAGACATCATGTAGATATGAATAATGCTAGATTTGAAGCTGGCCTGTACTTTGTGCCTAAGGGCAACGTCGGCCTGGAACGGAAGAAAAATTGATCAAAGCACACTAACTTTAATTTATGCTTCTATTGTGCATTATTTTTAATTTATGCTTGGTGTTTTATGTATTTTCTCTACATCACATGACGTACAGGGGTGTATAGTTAAATTGATGACCATACTCTAAAATCAGATCATCAAATATCTCAGGTCCATTTCACAGTGATGTAAAAGACTGATTGCCAGTTATCACTGATGTTTGATAGCAGTTGTTGCTCTTAAGGGCAGCACAACCAGTTTTTAAGGCTGGGGGGCGATTGTTTTTTTCACATGGGTGATGTAGGTTCTTCATAAGTCTTTACCTACAATCAATGAAATGATCATTTAAAGCAGCATTTGTGTTTATACCAAAAATTGTGGGAAAATCTGAAATATTTAAATATAACAAATGATATTTCAACAAAAGATTGGCACAAATAAGAGAGTAAATGTGTAAAGGTGTTTCCGACATAAACATATCATGTCCTGCTGTCAGGTGTCTGAATTGCAATGGGAGAAACACAAAAAGTTTTATTCGAATAATGTCGTCCAATAAAAGTAATATGTGCTTGCTTTTTCTTTCTCTCTTCTACCCATCCTCATGCACAGCTCAACTTTAACGTTAAATAGTAGCTGGTCCAGCAGCCTGACTGCAGCATTAACCTTGTCTTTAAAATGTTGAGGATATACAAAGATAGCGGAAAGAGGAAATGATTATCGCCAACAACTATTTACTGAAGCTTTGTAAAAGTGCACTCAGCTTAGTGATAGCCATTACCTGCTTTGTCTCATTAGCTAGGCTATGGCAAACTAGCCTCCTGGCTAGCTATCTCAGTGGTCAAAACAAATTTTAATCTGTAATAGCGAAGAGTTCAAACACAACTTTCACAGTCATGCAGGAGCCGTTTGCTGCCAATATGTGGCTTTGTTCTCTATTGACTATGACCCGGGTATTGTCTTGTGACATAACGTTAAAGGTCATAGCTACAACTTTTTCATCAAAACGATTAATTTTTCAAAAATATTACATCCACAGAACGTCTAGAGGGGTGCAGAATAAAAGTATTAATTTTACTGAAAAAAAATACTGTAGTATAGAAATAATTGTTTTATAAAATTTTACGGGTCCAAAATATATAAATATTCTGGTTACGTTGGCAACGTCAACATGAAATGATCTCTGCGCCAACAGCATTAGCATGTTGATGTCACGTGAGGCGGAGCTCAGGGGTTGTCAGATCGTGATAGCTCTGTGGAGAAATGGCAGCGATCTAAACATGTTTTACAAGGAGATTGTTACAGTGAGTAATGGCGTTATATAGGCACACAGAAAGGATTTATGATTTAATAATTAATATACCACAAAAGACTCCTGGCTTGACATCTCTCTTGTTCTCCGTCCAACTCCGGTATTTGGCGTACCTGGCAACCAGTTCAACTGAAGGTTGTAGCGAGAGCGGGCGAGTGTGAGTGCGACACCTACTGGCCAGGAGGAATTAAACTTGTAGCTATCACCTTTAACTTAAGAGTACTTCACAAAACACAGAAATCACCGGTCATTGTTGTAACCTACATAACATCTTGAACGTGGCAGCAAATGACATGATGGCATGTATTGAATGAACGGTAAGCCCTCATCTCACATAAATTATATGCTCGGTGTGTCAATAGGTAAGCATATGTGTGGCCATAGAAGTGTCAAGCACCCACTGAAAAGACGGAAAGGGGATTGTTGTAGGAATTTTGATTTTATATTCCTGGTGTTACCTTCTCAAAAAGAACTCAGACAGAGACAAAGGAGTTAATATCCAAGCCAAAGTCAGTTTACTTTTCTGCAGAAGAAGGACCCTTGACGTACACAACAGGTCTCGTCACAGGTTTAGAACAAGGGTAAAGAAAGTCTCTTTTGCTTGTGTATAAGTAAGAGTCCATCTTGACATCCTCCTCCTCCTCCGAGCTGATTTACGCATCATGGTATCAACAGGAATGTTGCAGACGCACGCAGCCCACGTAAAGCGGGCCCCCAAGCACGAGATATACATCTTATCTTTTTCGCATCCCAGGCTCCCCTTGTACTCTTTTTCCTGAGAACACATAAACTTGGGAGAGAAAGAGAACATCTTGGCCCTGTCAGGACCGCATGGCTCCAGGTAAACTATAAGCAATTACGCATTGTCCAAATTTGTGGAAGCTACAGCTACACAAGGCCAAGGCTAATGAGAAACATGCAAGAGTACACACTGAGGCCTAAGAGAAAATGAGCAAGAGCAAAGCAAGAACATGCAAGGATAAACAATTAATAATAATTAAATGAATCAATATAAAAATGATTCCACAGGATCTTTACTTCCATCAAGGAGGTTATGTTTTTGCTTCCGTTTATTGTTTGTCGAAATCCAAGGAGGTGATGCTTCTTTTGTACAACACATTTGTCAGACCACATCTAGAGTATTGTGTACAGTTCTGGGGACCATACTTTAAGAAAGACATAGAGGCTTTAGAGAAAGTTCAGAGAAGAGCCAACGAAGCTAATTCCGGGTATTAAAGATGAAAGCTATGAGAAAAGGCTGAAGATCCTTAATCTCTTTAGTCTTAGGAAAAGGAGACTAAGGGGTGATTTGATTGAGGTCTTTAAATATGTTAAAGGGATTAACAAAGTGAATTATGTAGGATTCCTTCAACCAAGTGTTGTTAGCAGAACTCGGGGTCACAAATGGAAGCTGACTAAAGGTAGATTTAGCACTGATATTCGGAAATATTTCTTCACCCAAAGAGTAATTTCAGTGTGGAACAGCTTGCCTGACCATATTGTTGAGGCAGAGACCTTGGGAGTTTTCAAGAGCAGACTTGACTTAAAGCTAGATACCATTGAGTCATTGAGTATCTGAAGTGATATATTCACGATGGTACAAAGAAACTGGCGAGCCTAGTTGGGCTGAACGGCCTGTTCTCGCCATTCATGTTATGTTATGTTATGTTATGTTATGTTATGAAATTGACAACCATGTCACTGCGTTCCGTTAGGCATCTGTCAGTTTGTTAACAGGATATCTCAAAAACGGCTGCATAGATTTCAACCAAACTTAGCAGGATGTTTCAGTAGCACAAGAGGAGCAAGTGATTAAAGGCGGCGTCCCATTATCAGGAAGAAATCCTTAAGAATTTTTTTTTCAAATTTAAATCAAACCATGGCTTGGAATCTATTATTTAGGTGTTAATCTGTCTAGAAATGACAAAATTTTCATTTATGTGTAATCTATTTGATGCTTTCTGCACATTCAAAGTTAGGCATATCAGCCATTTTCACCAATTTTAGTGGATTTTCCGGCATTTAAGGCCAGAAAAACATAACAGCACACAATGTGGCCATTTTTTTATTTGCTTATTTGAATATACATATAGTTAGCTTAATTTTAGAGAAATAAAATTTTTGGCCCCATGTTGAGCTCTATGTTAAAAAAAGACTTTAATGAAAAATGGCAATGACAGACCTGAAATGTTTCAGATAACAATTTTGGCCAGAAAGAAAATAAGAACCCCACTCATTCATAAAATACATTGATGTGATCATGCATAACAATCATATGGGCAATATATTACTGATTTTGAGCTGAGAATGTGAAATTATAGGTCATTATTTCAAAATTTTTGTTGCATCTTTGAATACATGTACTTGCCATTGGCAGCAGTAGAATCTCTTGATATGCGATTATCTTTTACTATGGCCATTATTATGTGAAAATTATCAAGAAACTCATGCATGACAGCTGTGTATGAGACCTATATTCCAGAAGCAACTCTTAAAATTTTGCTTTCTTAATCCTCTGAGTTGTTTATTAATGAGATGAGTTTCTCTCATTCTTGACATGAGCAATAAATGTCTGGAAAATAAATCCAATTAGAATTGACATCGTAATTATCAGACCAATCACGTTGTGAGACATATTCCACCAATATTAAAAAGATTAACTAGCATATCCCAAACCAATCAGATTCAAGTTTCAGAATTCATAAACCAATCATCTCTGGGATATTTTTGACCAATGAACACACGAGAGGTGATATTTATAGCTGAGATTTGGAATGGGCTTTGTCAGTACAATGTTCCAACATGGTGAAGTACCACTGCTGTATTTTATGCAAGAAGAGGACCAACGCTGCAGAACAAAACAACCTATAATATGCTTAGATATCAATTACAAACTGTTACAGTGTCCAGTTTGCTGCATAGATCCTCCAAACTTTAGTATTCCTGTGTAATGGACAGAGTCGCCATTCTGGTAGGGCCAATTTCAAATGTCAAAATTTCTAAGAAATCTGCTTGCTAACGCTTATCAAATAGTTTCTGATATATTAGAGGGTATATGCTAGTATCCTAAAAAGAAATAATTTGGAAAATCAGGAGGGCTGATTTTGATGCTTAATGGAACGCCTTCTTTAGGCTTATCTAGGCCAAAGTACAAATCCAGCTATGCTGGCGGAGATTTGAAGTCTCGAGTCAGACACCAGGTGATTTCGACAACGATCTCGCCAAGCGGGAATCATTTATTTATTTGTTTGTCTGACTGTTAGCTGGATCTCAAAAACAGTTGCATAGATTTTAACCAAACTTTGCAGGATACTAAAGTAGCACAAGAGGAATAAGTGATTAAATGTTGGCATATCTAGGTCAAAGTACAGCTGAGATATAGGCCAAAGTTCACATCCAGCTATGCTGGCGGAGGTATGGGCTCTCGCGAGTCCAGCTCTAGTTTAATTTAGTCTTAACGTTAAGCATAAGTTTGGCCTTCAATACAAAACGTAATTATTTCTAGGGATGACAGCACGTAGGAATACAGTACTGTGCTACCCTACATTTTTTAAAATTTAAATCTGGCTTTAGGTGTTTACTTTTTGTTTTCCACATTGGTGTTGCTGAATGTAAAAAAGTATATTTGAAATTCCAAATGCTAATTTTAAAAATAGTTTTATCAATAAATGCTTGTATTTCATTAAAAATAGTTGACACAGATAATATACAGAGTGAGTCAAAAAAAAAACTACACACTTTTTAAATGTCCAATTATTATATTCTGTAGCAATGTATACAACATAGTTTTACATGTACGTTTTCAGCAGCTCTTTCTGCTTCTTTTGATACCAGTTTGCACCTTCTTAGATGAAACCCATGACTGCTGTGGAACAATTTAAGGAGTTAAGTGAAATTTCACTTGTGGCAACTGATCAGGCTCTGATACAACGCAAACAAAACAGAATTCCCTCTGCGAAGTTTCAAGTCAACATAAAACATTTCTGGCACGTTAGGAAACTGACGCCAAAAACTCCGCAGCACATTTGTCACGTTCCGTGTCCTATGATATTCAGTGACCAAGAAGGCCCTTTGCCTGGGGGTAAACTGTGGACGCACCATGCTTGGCAGTGCCAAGTCATTACGACCAATGCACAGGCAAGATTCATATGCCTGTTTTTAAGTTCAAATGACTATGCAACCCATTATGACATGCATGATCAATTTCATATCCAGCCCTGGTCAGCTGGCACAAGTCAGATTTCACTTGAGTCCCTTAATTGTCCTCTGTGTAGTCATGCCTGAAACCTAACGAGGTGTAACTGGTACCAATATCAGCGGAAAGATCTGCGGCAAAAGTATAAAATATGTTGTATACATGTGTATTGCTACACCATTACAAAATGACCCATTAAAAAGTGTATAGGTTTTTTTTTGCTCACTCTGTGGTCTTGACAGAGCCCTGATGTCAGCATCATCATGGCTGTCTGCTATTCCTTGGAGGGATAGACACAAGCTTTCCAATCTGCATGGAACAAGCAAAAAGCCGATTATCTTATAAAACACAACACAACAGGACAGTGTCCCAAATTTTTAGGCAAAGCGTGGTCACACCCAATATTGGTTTGATTTAGTTTTTTACAGTTTCAAAGTACTACAGAACTTTTGCACAGAACTGTAATATGACCTAATTGCCAGTGTATTATCAGGGAGGACTGCCAAAGGCTCACAGCGGTCACAACTAACAAAACACCGTACACATCAGCTGACTCCTGCCGAGCTTTCAGTCACCGCTTAGTGGGCACGTGACAGTATTACATTCAGTTTCAAGTTTATTGGAATTCAGTTTCAAATTAATAAATTCAATGTCAAATTATGCCAGTCAATTCAGTTTTTTGGGCATTTATTCTAGGTGAATGATTAAAAGTTCAAATTATAGGATTCACATTCAATTTTTTAATGCTACTATTCAAGGCAAGTAATTCAAATTCAATTTCAGTTTCTAATGACACATATCTGCCGGTACAGTTTAGCCTTACAGGTGTGTAGAACAGCAGTTAGGCCTTACAATAAAGTGGAATATCAGTAAGGCTCAGAGAAACATCAGTTAGGCTAAACAGACCATCAGTTTGGCCACACAGTGGAAAGAAACATCAGTTAAACTTTACAGGAGAGTGGAACATCAGTTAAGCTTTGCTGGAGAGAGAAATATCAATTAAGCCTTACAGATGAGAGGAACATCACTTAAACTTTACAGGACAGTGGAACATCAGTTAGGCTTTACAGGAGAGAGGAACACAAGTTAAACTTTACAGGTGAGTGGAACGTCAGTTAGGCCTTACATTAACTAGGAATATCAGTTAGGCTTAGAGGGAAACATCAGTTAGGTTATACAGAACATCAGTTTGGCCATACAGGAGAGTCGAACATCAGTCAGGCTTGACAGGAGAGGAAAACATCAATTAAGCCTTTCAGGAGAATGAAACATCTGGTAAACTTTACAGGTGAGTGGAACGTCAGTTAGGCCTTACAGGTGAAAGAAGCATGAGTCAGGTTTTGCAGGAGACAGGAGCATCAGTTAGGCCGTACCAAAGAGAGCATTGTGGATCTGAAAGACCAGTGTGAATTTACTGCCCTGAGCTTGCATCAGATTACCATTTTTCCTCCCTGTGGGGATTACACTGGGGTGATATTCACACTGAGGGTATGGGAGGGGTATGTCCTAATGAGGCAATAACCCCACCCCCATCCCCCATCTTGTGTTCTGGAGGAAGATGTACGGCTGGGCGTCTCCTGTCTGAGGGTGCAGCTGTGCTTGAGCGGGATCTCCACACTGCAGCCTACTGTCTCCATAAATGAGCTCAGCTCAATTCATGTGCCATGTAGAGGAATTCTGGCCCCCTTTCTGCAATATTCATGTATAAGAATGACATTTATGACAAAAAAAAGCCAAATAAAAATAATTCAAAATCAAAGCAGTTGTTTAGTGCGTGCAGGAGAATGAATATATCTTTTGATATTGGTTTGAGAGTGTCAAACGCACAGTCTCTGTGGGTTTTCGTATAATTACGTTTTTTTATCGCTAATTATTGTCATAATTCTTTTTTTCCATAACGCCACACAGACCACAGGGGCTTACATCACAGCAGTGGCCTTGCAATCTAATTATCTTTCTCGTAAAAACAAGTCCATCTTTTGAGTAAACGGTTTCATTAACCATTGTTTTCATCTCTGAAACCAGGAATGCAATTTAGTTTTTGGCACCAGCCGCACATGGAAATGGTTATTTTTTGGGCGGAAAGGTGTGGACCGATTCAGAGGACTGATACGGATGTAGAGGATGATCAGTCTGTGCGGCTGTTCATTAGTGAAGTGTACAAACACAAATGTTCTTTCCTTTAACTCATTTGTGACCACTGTCCCATTTTTGGGACACGGCACATTTTAACCTTGGTCACCAAAGTGAATGAGTTACTGTAAGTAAGCTGTTGTAGCTTAATCAAAGGAAGTAACTCGCGTCCAGGAAAAGTGCTTTTGAGAATAGTCTCCCTTTATGGCAGGGGTGGGGGCCGCCATTTGCATGAATTTCTTGCGTCTGTCACAGTGGTATGCGATGCTTTAAAAGGTGAGTGTGCCATTTTTCTCTGAGACACATTTCTGTACAACACCAAAAACAAAAATTGGGAATTATAGCATAATCTAAATATTTTTTTTTTTTCAGAATTATGATTTTTTTTTATGCTTTTGACGATCTACTGTATGAACGTTTGTAATGGGACATACTTATTTGGGGTCCTCGATGACAAAATAATTATTTTTCACCGGAATTGAAGCATCACATGTTTATTGTACACCGTATCCGCCAATAAAATGTAACTTTTACTTTGAAAAGAAGTTTGGGCATTAATGGGTTAAATTAAACAGGTTTATCTGTTAAAGCCAGTTTGAATTACAGCTGGAAAGAGTTCGAGAACATTAGAAGAGCCCTGACCAAAGAGATTATCTTGTGTACTGAAAAAGGAGTTAGAGAACATCTGAAGAGCCCTGACCACAGAGATCATAGTGTGTGCTGAAAAAAGGCAGTTATATGAGTATGCTCAAGGCAAACAAGTACACCAAGCATAATTTCTTTTTTTTTAATGCATGTGTGCTGACTAAAATGGTAAGTTGGCTTTAACATCCGGTCATGACAAAACAAAGCATGTAGTGCTTTAACCAGTTTGGATGCGGATAATTTATGTGTCAAAATGGCTAGCTCCTGTTGCGCTGTTGGCTGTGAAAACTGTACAGACTGTGTAGAAATATATATATTTTTTAATTCTCTCAAAAACAGTAGTTTTACTGATATTTATAGATAAGTACATTTGTATTTGGGTTTTTTAATTATCAGTTTACCTGATTTTGATCATATTGATTATATCCTGAAAGCTTTCAACTTATAAGTATGTCCTTATTCGAAAAAGTGCCCTATAGCAACCTTATTTTCTTTAGAATATTTATTTCTGAACAGAGTTGTTTATTATGTTTACTATGCGTTTACTATGCATGGTCAATAGCTGCTGGAAGCTGGCAGCTATTGACCATGGCGGAATGCACCAAGGATGGAGAGCGTGCAGTCTTTTTTTTTTTTTTTTTTTTTTCAGAGCAGCGCACGATTGGCTAAAAGCGTTGCAGGGATGGAAATTGGGGAGGGATATTAAAAATGGTTGCTTTGTTCGTTGCATAAGCGCCTCCTGTTAGCCAGCCGGGCACTCGTCAGTGAGATTCTAAGCTTGTTCATGTTCGGGTATCCTCCACTCTCATTCTGAACTTGCAAAAGTTTCAACCAATGAGTGTAAAGAACATGGCAACATGGGGTCGCATACGAGCAAGCCTTGTGCATAGTTCTCGAATTGGGCATTCTAGATTCCTGTGGGATTGGAGATGCCAAATAAAAAAAAAAAAAAGAATGCCTTGAACAAACTTTGATGCATTTATGGGTAGGAGCATGTATGCCAAGTTTCAGCTCCCTTGGTGAAGTACTTTTGGAGAAGATTTTAAAAGTGATTAGTGAAATTTAGGGGTGTGGCCTTATGACAGAGGTCAAATGAAGGTCAAAATGGAACATGCATCAAAACCTGGAATAAATGTGTTGTGTCTTGGTACTTGAGTTCGTGCATATCACATTTCACCTGAATTGCAGTGGAAACGATTGATAAATGAGTGACAATGGCATTCTCTAGATCAGGGCTATTCAACATTATCCAGAAAGGGCCAGTGTGTATGCAGACTTTCATTCCAGCCAAGCAGTTACACTCCTAATACTACTAATCAAGCTCTTTAGCAACAACTCCGGGGGTTGATTAGTAGAATCAGGTGTGCTACTGATTGGTTGGAATGAAAGCCTGCACCCACACTGGCCCTTTCTGGATAATGTTGAATAGCCCTGCTGCAGCCATTTTTGAAATTCAATCAGAATACCTTAAACTTTGATGTACTCATGGGTAAGAACATGCATACCAAGTTTCAGTCTCCTTGGTTGTGTAGTTTTGGAGGTTTTCAAATATACTGATGAAATGTAGGGGTGTGGTTTTCTGACATAGGTGAAATCAAGGTCAAAATGGAATGTGGATCAAAACCTGGAAGAAATGTGTTGTGACTTGGTGCATAGTATGTACATATCACATTTCAGATGAATCGCTGCCGAAATGACTGACAAATGAGTGAAAGTGGCATTTTCAAGATGGCCACTGTGGCGGCCGTATTTGAAAGGTTGGCACTTATTTCCATCTGCTAAGTTGACATTTAGGGTTAGGGACAGGGATAAATTTTGGGTTATGTTTAGGGCTAGGGCTAGGGGATAGAGTCAAGGTTAGGGTTACGGAAACCAGTGACGACTCGAGCAAACCGGAGATCAGACGACTTTATGTCAGTTTGATGGATGGAATTAGGGGACGACCTATTTGCGAATGGATCGAAATGCCTCGAACAAACTTGGGTGTCCTCAAGGGTAGGAACATGCATGCAAAGTTTCAGATGATGTTTACACGCGGACCGATTATGATGGACAAGCAGGCTACGACATTAAGCCTACCGTCCAGGTGAGGTAAAATTACGCAGGAGCAATCAGCTTATTTCTGTTCAAAACACCTTTTATTTGTGCAGTTTTATTCTTGGCAAGAACAAAAAAAATTGCTGTACATAGAAAACTCTCCCAATCTTAAAAATTAAATACACCATCATGCAAAAAAAAAAAAAAATAAAAAATCTTTCACCCATCCTAATTTACAGCCCTTAGCAGTTTGCAGAAGTGAGATCCTATGAACATAATGGAAGACTGAAGTACCAATAAGGTGTTTGACAAGTTGGCACAGCTTTTAATACACTTCACGCCAACGGTCACCATAGAAACATCAGTACAGTCCAACTCTCCGTAAGTAGTTTAAAGTATCAGCACTTACTGTGTGTGCGCACAATGCGGAGAGACCAATCCCAATGTTTTACCTTGAGGAATAAGAAGATAGAAGTGACAGAATTGTTCATGATAAGGAAACAAATAAAAATGGTACCACAACTAACAGCTAAAACACATGAACAGATTAAAAGTTTGAAAAATTGGGCAGCTGTTTCAAAAGCGCGCCAATTGGATTGACATCCAGATCAATTCAAATTGTTATTAACAGCAACGCAATATTTTTAAGGGACCCGCACTATGGAAAATGCTTTTTCCCAGTTGAGTTCACTTGACCAGTGGTCTCCACAGAATCGAACACCCCAAAGAAAGTTGACTTTGAAGTCCGCATAGTTTAGTTGTCCTTCCTTCAGAGTTTAAAACGTGCAGTCTGAAATTCTTGGTGTTTTCCACATCACAAACAAACCTGCTTGGCATAGTTCACATCTTTAGCTCTGTCTGCTCCCTCCCACAGCCTTGCTCAACCTCCTCTCCTCTTTATCACACTCGTAGCACTAACTTTACTTTTTTCTATGATCTCTCCATTCGCTGGCCAATCAGAGCTTGTTATTATCGAGGCTACACCCTCCCCCTCTAAACAGCCTATTCGAAAGTGAGAAAATGGCTTAAAAATCATGGATTTTTAGTGGGTTTTTGGCTTAAGTTTTTAAACCTCTGACCTTCAAGAATATAACAACTTGAGGGGGGAAACAACATCATATGGGACCTTTACAGAGATTCTTCTCTTTGTTGGGTTTCTAATATTTGTTTAGTTTTAGTATATGTGAACAAATCAAGTAAAAAGTGACATTTTTAATGACACTTGCACTTTTTTGACTTTTTGCTGTAGTTTGTTGTATGTACAACCCCAATTCCAAAATAGTTGTGTTCTCATATGTTTTCGTAAATTCCCGTGCGCACCTGATGCGAGATTGGGGTATAGCAACAGTGCTTTTAGTTGTCTGCATCAACAGGTTCAATTTCGTAGCCTTCACATATGAGCTCAGTGCTCCCTACACAAAAATATTTGCAGTGGAGAGGATCATATAATTCATAGGACAGTGGATACTCCAAGATTTACTTAAAAACCCCTGTATTACACAAACAACTGTATATAACCAGCACAAACAGTTGTTACCGTAGCAAAGCACATCAGGAAGCAGTTGTACAATTCCAGTACTCAAAACTTTTGTAAACTTAAAATGAAACCTGAAATTAATATGTATACAGTGTGTGTGATCATTAATAGTATTCTACACTGGCAAATTTTAGTCGCACCTGGTAGTTAGTAATAAAATACAGATCATGGATGCTCATCAACAAAAGTGCAGTCAAGTAAGAACAGCCATAATTCGTGAGACTGGCAGCCCTGAGAGAGACATCACTCTCAGCATCTCAGAGCTGTGGTTGAGCGCTGTAATCAGCAACACAGTGGTCGTCTATGAAACATATTCCGTTCACTGGCTTCTGCTTTTCATGTGGATCCTTCATTAGATCTGGATGCATTTTGTAAAATACTCTTTCCAGACAGATTATAAATATGCTCTGCCCTCATCCACCAAGACAGATATGTGATCTCAATAACACTGTATGTAAATGGTCCACTTGAATTGGTATTTTCTACTGTAGCTATTGACAAACAACTGCTGAAAAGTTAGCCAGCTACATCTTCAGTTCTTGTAAACGATGACATTGGTGAATGCCAATTAAAGTACAAACTAAAAATAGCAACTGCATTTGTGACTGGATGACCAATTAACAGTTTTGCTATACTTTGGTATGTTGTTGCAATCATTAATACAGTAATTAATGTTTGTGTTAACTTGTAGTTATTTTCATCATTAATTATAAACTCAGATGGAGAACAACAGTTTGTCAGTGAAAATCAGTTCATGTGACCTCATCAGAGAGTGTTACTGACAAAACAAACTTCAGTTCTTCTTTCACAATCAACTACCCCACCCCCCGCTGCACCATCACCACCGCAGTGAGGACTGAGGTGGGTTTTGATTGGCTCCCAGCTAGTCCATTCCGAGGGCTCGCAGCTGTCTCTCAATCTCCTCGTCTGAGATTCCGGTGGGTTTGGCTGATCTGGCTGAGGGACTTGGGAGGCTCTTTCCGGCCGCTGGAGCTCTCACCATCTGCAGAACATCGACACCACTTTCAGCGAGATGCATTCACTCACACACGCACAGACACACTCACTCACTCACTCACACACACACACACACACACACACACACACACACACACAACCTACCCCTAACATAAAACTCGGATGGCCGCAGTATCTGCTGGCTTTTGGAATGTCCATGAAATCAGCAGCTAATGGCAAATGGAGGCGTTTGTAAGAAAAACACAGACTCTCCAGCCAATCAGTGGCCTAGATAAAACTTCTGATTGCTGATGCACATCAAAACCCAGCAGACACAGCCGCCCTCCAGGACTGGAGTTTGAGACCCTAGTTTACTGCCTTTAAGGGGGTACCAGCAGACTCAGGCAGTGCAGCAGGCCCCAGGGAGGGACTGGACCCCCAACCCCGTCGACTCTGCTGTGCAGCTTGATTGAGTGTGATGCGCTGCAGAGCCACTAATGGGAGCCACAGGGAAGAAGCCAGCAGAGCCGCATCAGTTAGGTTTCGAATTTACTGCAGCCATCATCCCCTTACTTCACCACAGAGGCAAAAAGTGTCTACGGACACTTCAGTCACATCTGTTAGTGTTGTAGTGACAGGCAAGTACTGCTAACCCTGAAGAACAATGGTGAACAGAGAGCACACTGTAGGGCTTAGTAGTGTAACGATACGCCGATACAGTATCGTATCGCGATACAAAGCCTCCAATACGATACATCAATTCGGAGAGGATGTATGGGGATACACAAGGCTTTTTAAAATAGTACACAAATTTTCTTAAACCCAGAAATTGCAACATTTTCTATTGCTTTAAATGAAAATGTAGTGACCTGCCTCATATTCCACGTGGTTGCATCACTCCAAGTGCAATTTGTTGAAATGTTGTTTCAACTTGTTTGAGGTGAAGTTTCCAGACTTCAAGTTAACTACTGATGATTAGTAGTTTGCAATATGGCTGTTTCTTCTAGTGAATAGTAGTATAGACCTATTCAGACCTATTCACCTATTATCAATTTTTTAAGTTGAAGACATTGACCTGAATAGTAAACAGACAGTGGTACCTAAAGGTAAACTAACTGTAATCCTTTGTTTTAATAAACTTCAAAAGCCTTGTCTTGGGAAATCTTTCAGTGTTGCTGCTTACTTCTAAGTATAAAGAAAATCAGCAGTAAAATAATTTGTAATGTATCGGGATATGTATGGTATGCTAACTCGAACTGACCCCTGAATCGAGGATGCAAAGCTAATGCTAACCATGCACGCAGATCGCTCATCCGATTACCATAAAGAGATCTGTGCTTTATTTTCATTAGCATTAGCAATGGTAACCCTGTGTATTTACTTTAATATAAAATAGGAGATTTTGATAGTTGACTGACAACACAGGATTTTATCATGCATATTTTGTTATTCCCTAAGCAGGTTTTCACCACTATATTCACGTTCATTTGAGAATGTATGGCTTTATGTTGTTACTGTGAGGTTAGAAACATTCCTCATGATCAATATATATTATGAAATATTTCTTGGTGGTTTCTGTAGCCAGATGTCAGGTTGGTTGGAGATCAGGTTTTATAGGGAAGTACAATTCATACAACATCTATATTACTAATTCAGACATATAAAGTCCTGTCTTTTGAATAGTCCTAGGACTCCTAGGGCAACATCTCCTCGTGAATATTCAACATATAGTTATGTGTTCCAGGAATAACTAGAGGGCACTTGGTAGAGCGCATACTTCTGTCACACCATATATCTGCTCTTTTGGTTACAGAATATGTTCCGGATGGATCTCTTCCAAAATTGAATCAATTCTTCCATGGACTACCACCTATCATCCTGCCAAACCCTTCATAACTTTTTGAGTTATTCGGTCAGAAATATAACACAGACCTGCGTAAGACAGATATATTTTAATTCTTCAGGGTCCAGAATCCAAAATATTTTCCGGATCACTTCCAAAATTAAATCAATTCATCCTAGGACTAACATGTACTGTATCATCCTACAAAATTTTGTGCCAAAACGTCCATAACTTTTTGAGTTATCCTGTTAACACACAGACGGACAGACAAATGAGCAAACAGGGGTGAAAACATAACCTCCTTGGTGGAGGTAACATTAAATATAGCATTGTTTAGGAGCCTGCGTCTAAGGTTACTGCTCCTCTGCAGCAGGGGGGTTAAAGACAGAAATATGAACAGACTCTCGTTCCTATGCGGCACAGTCAGTAAATGTGGGTTTAGGGGATATGCTTCTTCGCTCACCTTTCCTGAAATTTCAATGCCGATCTCATCCAGAACCTGGTTCACAATGTCCTGAGATTCCTCTTCATCACCGGATTCATCGAAAATCTCATCCAGAGTGTCATTTACTGGGGTGGGAACAAAACGGATCTAAGAACACAACAGACCAGTTTTACAGATGAAGATTCAGCACAGACTGTAATAAATTAAGCACAGAGAATCCCCATTTGTTAATGTTAGTTTGGAACTTGGCTCAATTAGTGTGTGAAACACCCAACATATGATCAGAAACAAGTCCAAAAGTCTCAACAATGACCATCTCACAGTTCTGGAGTGACAGTCAGTGACAGATCTAGTGTGATGGCAGTGGAGTGATAGAGATTGAGTGATACAGTCGTATTAGAGTGAGTGATAGTGTGATATACTGCTGGTAGTAGAGTCAATGATACAGTGATCACGGTGGAGTGGTAGAGTGATTGTGAGATACAGTCGAGGTAGAGTTAAAGTGGTAGATAAATACAAACACCGATGAGACGTTAAACATTAAAACCACTCTTAGATGAAAATGACGTTGATTATCTTGTAACAACAGCACGTCAAGGTCTGTGACAGACTTTAGACAGTAAAATGAACAGTCTGTTCTCGCAGTCAGTGTGTTGGAGGAGGGAGAAATGGGACCTAAGTAACTCTGACAAGGGCCAAATCACTATGGCCTAATGAGTGTATCAGAGCATCTCTGAAGGGGCAGGGATTCTGCCAGTTAGTGGAGGTGAGTACGTGTTGACAGCGGTCCCAGGAGGGACAAACCATTAACCAGCGACAGAATGTTGGAGCCCAAGGCTCACTGACGCACAATGGCAATGAGGGTGATCCCATCTGGTCCAAACCGACAAAAGGGCTACTGTGGCACAAGTCACAGGGAATTTGAATGATACTTATATGGGAAATGTGTCACAACACACAGTGCATCACATTCTGTTGTGTATGGCGCTTTGCAGTGGCAGTCCAGTTGGATTGCCCATTCTAACCCCAGTCACCAACTAAAAGTGCCTACAATGGGCATGTGAGCATCTGAACTGGACCTTGGAGCAATTGGAGCGACCCGATATCCAATACGGCTCATCGCAATGACGGGTCAAAGTTCAAAATGCAGATGAGTGAACTTCTGCCCATACCCGCGCGAGGTCGAACACCAGCTAATATAATTGCGATTTACAGCATTTAGTTCCAAGACATGGACTCCAGCTTTGACTTAAATTTAGCATTTATTTGAATTTTGCGGTATTTTTCATGTTCATATCTGTCTATCCACGATGGTTTTCTATTGTGAAGCTGCACGAAGCTCATCGCATTCTGACATACATGCATTGGCTTGGCGAAGCTGGCCTTATTACCGGAAGTGCGGACGTCTACAAGAAATCCAGTTCATTCATCCCATCTCCGGATTTACGACAGGATTCGCGCTATATCAGGTGGCTCCAATTGAAGAAGTCAGTGTTTCCCATACATTGACGAGACTATGGCGGGCCGCCATAGTCTAATTTCCCCCACCATAGTCTCAATATGCGCAATTGCCGCGTGTTGATCTAACATGCGAACGTTTGGAAAAAAAAAAAAACGGAAGAATAGGAAAGGTACTGCAAGACGCGGAATTGGCGCAATTCAACCCCCCCCCCCCTCCCCGTCAACAAAATGGGAAAAGGGAAACTGGCCCCCCACTCCCCCCCGCTCAACAAATTGACAATCATCTACCCCTCCGCTCAACAAAATGGGAATCCACCCCCCGCTCAACAAAATGGGAATCACCTCCCCACACATCGGTCTGCCACCGCACATGTGCCCCCATATTCTCCAAAAATTCTGTGGGAAACACTGAGGTTGCCTGGTCCAGCAATTTCTGCTTTCTTTTTACGTCATGTGCCTTTGGTAACATGCGCGCCATTTACCTAGCTAAGGGATCGCACCAGGATACACTGAGGGAAGGAGCCAAGCTGGTGGAGGGTGTGTGATGTCATCGTCACATAAGTAACACAAGGTCGCAAGTGGCATTGCTGGTGAAACCGGTTTTTCCTGTCATGTAGTAAAACAGTGGTACCCCCTTAATTCAAAGGATTCAAAGGTTTCACCAGGAATGCCACTTACGACCTTCTCTCACTCATGTGACCATTAACGTTCTGGTCGGAAACTCCGGGTACAGGATTTCAAGTAGACATCAGTTCGACTGAGATATTTTAGCTCCAAGACGAGGACCTATACAATCTTAAACAGGAGGTTTTAATGTTGAGGCTGAATGGTGTATCATGATAGTGGTAGAGAGCGATTATGGTAAAAGCCTGTCGGGCTCATACTCAAGTCCTCAGTCATGCCCATCTTCATGTTCTCCTTCTGGAAATTCTGCATGGTCTGCAGGGTCTTCTGCGGGTCCATTCTTTTGTTCACCGCCTGCATGGTCTGA
This sequence comes from Gymnothorax javanicus, assembly GCA_029692085.1. NCBI lineage: Eukaryota > Metazoa > Chordata > Actinopteri > Anguilliformes > Muraenidae > Gymnothorax > Gymnothorax javanicus. Next base: position 55,084,244 of record CM056205.1, on the reverse strand, counting down.
GACAGAGTTTACAGACACGTCAGCGAAGCGGGACCCACAGGGAATGAACAAATCAGCGCATCCAGGAGAATCAAGACGGCTGTGTACAGGCCTCTCAGATGCATCTCCCACAGCCCTAGAAAACAATAAAACTGATTTTGGACGAGTTTCTGCTACACATGCTGCAATGAATCCTAATGTGTGTCCCTCTGCAAATAACTGTGGCAAAAAAATAATAAAAACCGAGGACAGAGAAATGAATAAACCTTTATAGGCCTGCAGGGTATGCATGGAGAGACCGGCTCTCCAGGCCAGAGTAAATACATCACGCCCCTGCAAAGAGAATAATATACTGGCCCCATAACTGCAGCACCGAGACCCGCCTACTGACGCTCACAACCACTCCCCTTTATTTACTGCCATTCACGGAGAGACTACAACTCCCATGGTGCCTCACCACAGCAAAAAAAAAAAAAAAAAAAGCATCAACCAACCATAACTGCTGAACATTCTACAGCAAAGCCGATTACAGCATGTCAGTGCTAGAGTAACCTGAATGGAGCACTGAGGGGGATCTCAGCAGGCAGGGGAAGACCTCCTTTTGGGCGGCAGACGGCCTCCAATCTGCTAGGCTTAGACTCGACAAGGACATGGGAAATGTAGAAGTCATTGCAGCTATAGTTTGTTACTGGTCGTTTGGAATGCATGTTACTGGCCTGTAGAAGCCAACTTGCTCAGTAAGATGGCTTCACCTCTCTTACACATCCAAAGCTGCATTAGCATAATTCACTGCCCACCCATAAGGTCAGAACTCAGCCGCAACAGCTCTGGAAAAGACGGTAAAACCAGCTGGACTGATTGCACTAATATCTCCAGGCCACCCACCAAAGTGGAGTCTGACAAAATATTCAAATATCAATCAGCACAAATTACCTCTATTCATCACACAAAAGTTAAGAAAAAAACACCATAACCATACCACATATTGGTTAAGAAATTCATTCTCTGCATAATTCTGTCAAAAAATTGTACAAACAGAAAAACTATTAAGTCAGAATGTGATCTTCGCAGTATTATTCTAAATAGTGGACATTTACATACCTGAAAAAAGCACAAATCTGATGCTGTTTGCAAACATATTTCACTCAGTCTTCAGCAGTGAATGTTTTATATGAATGGTTAAGTATACATCAAAAAGAAATTTCAAGTAGCTTAGAGAGAAAAAAAAAAAAAACTCACTTGCATAGTTACAGTGAAAAACTTTCAAACGGAATACGCAATTCATTTTTCATTTTTCACCAGCACTCCCCTTTAATAATGTGCATACAGCAGATGGTTAATTATATGTTAAACATGTAGACTCACAGCAGTAACAGAAAGTATACAAAAATCCCATCTACACACTGAATTATTGGAGTTTTAATATTTGAGAAACTGCATCCCCGCATCTCACCTCAGTCTCACACATTCAACAGGAACTTCGGATTCGGAAAGGGATAAAAACACAGGGCATTTCACTAGTGTGAGTGTAACCCTGGATTTACACCAGATGCGTGTTCAGTCCGCCTCCGATCTGCTGCGTACAGTGTTGTCCGTCAACTCACACCGACTGTGTTTTTACTGCGTACCAGGTCCAGACGGCTACAGAAGCCAGACCAATGAGCGAGCCTGACGAGATCACACGGCAATTTAAAAAAGTCACGCGTGATCGCCCAAGATAAATGATACATGGTGTATAAGTGCAACTACGAACAGGCAACAGACTTTGTTCTTCACCAAAAGGGTTGAGGAAAGGTTGACTTGCTTCGATTTGTTTATTTTTCGAGATTTTGTGCTTCTACCATGGACAAGTAGCCTATTTATTAATAAACGTACTTAATTTCCTGTTAGTTTTGGGTTTGTCATTTGTTTGGAAAGTGTTAGTCGATAGTGATCAGCCAACATATTTTCTGTTACATCGGTTGCTGTCCCAGCCAACAATACGAACTGGTGCCGACACAGATTTTAAAAATTAACCGCATGTTTTAATGTTGTGTCTGTGTACCGATGGATCTGCTGCGCTGAAGTGCTGTGTTTGTGCTGCGGCATCCGGCAAAAATAGAAGTCTTGCGTATCTGCTGCGCGTGGCTGCGGTTTGCCAGAGCTGGGACAGACGAGAAATGCAAGGCAGCGGATCTGGTGTAAACACACTCATTGACTAATGAGAAACCGATCAGCTACGCTGCCGTGGCGGAGCGCAGACGGACCAAACACGCATCTAGTGTAAATTGGGGGCAAGTGTGGGTGTGTGTGCATGTGAGTTTGTTTGATTGACTATCTGTGTGAGAGTGTGTTTTTCTGTGAGTATGAACGAGTGTGTGTGTGTCTAAGCACATGCATGTAAACTGTGTGAGATTCTGTGAGTTTGTGTGGTGTGAACATGCGTTAGAAAATAATGACAGACACCATTAACACCATTGTTCACAAAAATGTTCACTTTATAGCAGAATGGTGAGTCGGGGGGGCCTCAGCTACCCACAATTCCTGGCGTCCACAGTGGCGTGGACTCTGGAGAGCAGAGCTCCAACACAGGAACACACACAGAGGAGAGAACACCTCCCAAATGCAGGGAAACAAAGAGTGTTTTCATGCAAGAGCACTCTCACCACATGCTAATTACACTCCCTGCTTAAATATTCCTTTGAAGGCAACAGGAATCCAGCTCCTATTTTTTTTTTTTTTTTTAATTAATTGGGGGGGTTCAATCCCATTACACACAAACGTTCTGTGACCCAGATTTAGGTGAATAAAAATAAGCTTTGTTCTTGGTAGCAGACTTTTTTTTTTTTTTTGCTCACTCTGTCGAGTCCCAAATCCCAAATACTGTATATAGAGCAACAAACGAGGTATAACAACACCTCATGAAGAAGGAGACAAAATGACTGAACTCTACATGGCCAAAAGTATGTGGAGACTCGTTAGTTCCATTTCAAGATTAATACTAAGCCTCTTAGGTCTCTGAAAGAAGGTCTTGACACAGTAACACAAAGACGTGACAGATGATTCTGTGCATTCAACAGTTTGAGGACGGCTCTTTCCTGTTTTAGCATGACAATGAGAGGTCCGTACATGGCTTGTTGAGAGTAAGAAAATTAGCCAGCACAGAGCCCTGACCACAACATCATCTAACACTGCGGGATCACCTGGAAAGCAGAGTTTCGACTTTGAGCTGGGCTTAATCATCAAACATCACAAACATAAAATGCTTTTCTGTCTAGAATGGAACCATTTCCTCTCAGCTATGTCCTAACATCTAAAGAACTGCCTTCCCAGTACAGTGGAGACTTTTCACATCAATGGTGGGACCGTTAACCCCTCTAATTCTGGAATGGGACGTAGTGTATCTGAAGTCTTTCTCTGGCACCAGCATCTAAGCTCTCACTTACTTTGGCTGTGGTGGACATGGCACCGGCCATCTTCATCTGTGAGTTCATCACCTTGGACTGAGTGGACATGGACGTGACCTTTGAACTGACGGCGTACGTGCGGTTCTTCTGCTTTCTCAGCTGAACCAGCTGCTTGGCCAGGATCTTACACGCATCTTTGTTTCCTGTCTTCGCCATTTTCTTAATCTCCATTTCCTGTATGGAGAAAATGAGTGTGTGCCTGGCCTGAGAAAGGAGACAGTTTGTGAGCCCCACTAGACAAAGGGAATTAGTAACTAACTAGACTAATTCCCTAACATGCACGCACACATGCATGCACACACACAACCATGTTTTTCCATCCCCCTGGGGACTACAAAATTATTCTTGCTCCAAAATCCCATTTCCGTGCCCCCTAGCCCTAAACCTAACCCTAAACCTAACTCTATCCCTTACCCCTTCCCTAACCCTCGATCTCATCTTAAAACTAACTTTAATCCTAACCTACAAACCCCCTAAAACACCCACACTTTTAACAATAACTCATAGTCTCACCTTAACCAAGAGCTTAATTTAACCCAATAGTACTTAGTCTCATTATATATAGATTACCTCTGTTCCCTGGAAATCCAGGTAATTTCCGTATTTTTGACATTGGATTTTGGAGTAATACGGACTCAGAATTATTGTCAATTTCTGAATATATTTCTGAAGGAAACAAGCAAGCAAATGAATAACAAACACTGAATATAATATGATGATAAAATATATTCTAAAAATAACAGAAATTGAGCACTTTGTGCATGGATAATACAAAAATACTGAATTTAGTATCGATAACAAATGAAGCATAGAAGCATAGTTTTTGGCACAATGTAATATGGAATTTGTCTTGAGAAAAATGAATGAAATTTACTTAGATTAGGCATTCTACCACTGATTGAACAATAAATAGTGAAATAGTGACCCCTATGTTTTATCTTGAATTTAGGTCGCTGGGGAATCCCTCTTGCCGATTTGAGCCATTTCAAGCTGATGACGTAGTCAAATGTGTAACCCTAGGCAATCATGTGACACGGGCGGTTTGAGGCGGTCTAGGGAACAGAAGTTTCAAGCGGTATCGGTAGGTCCAAATGCTATTGGGTTAAATAGCTAACCTTAAAACTAGACCTAGACCAAACCATAATTACAATAGTAACCCTCGACCTAAACCTACACGTAAGCCCAGAATTAAGCTTTCACTCACTGTGGGGACTCAATAAAGGTTGATACTTGTGGGGTCTTTTGGTCCCCATCAGGGTAAAAAAACATGCCCTCCCCCTACACACACACACACACACACACACACACACACACACACAACTGCAAAACTGTCACAGCAGTACAGTTTGGCTCGCACATGAAGCACTGCCTTTGGTGTGGCCCCCTCCAGCCTGGACCCCCATCAGACATAGATGGCAGCACGACTTAAGGACACTGAGCAAAGCCACATCCCTCAGTCAGGGCTGCCTGCATCCTGCACTACAGAGCTGGACACAGAGAGCATTAGGGAATCAGGAAACACGATTAGCAAACAGGAATGACTAGTCCCCTCGGAGATCTGAGCACGTTTACCCTGTTAAACAGGAGAATGCAGCATCTCTGCAGGGAGTGCACAGCACAAACCGGGAGCCAGTGTGCAGAGCGGTGTTCTGATTACATGTGTGCAAACACTCTCTCTCCCACAGAATCTACAGACTCTGCTCCATTCAGCGGCTGCGAATTAGCAGGGTCATCAACACTCCTCTTAGCGCAGCCACTTCATCAAACCAAACAGAGAGGACAACAAGCGCGAAGATTATACAACCAGCGACAACATTTATTTACTGGTAGAGAAAGCCAAATTACAGCATATTAATTTTTCAGAACTTTAAACCCCATTACAAAGTAAAGACAAAGGCCATGTCAAAGAGCCCTTTCAACCAGAATCTTCTTTTGAGAGGGATTTCAATGTAATCAATAACAGGTGAAAAAAAAAAAGACACAATGCAGAAAAAAGCCCAAAGGAAGCAGTGTGGATTCACAGAGAATGCAGTCATCAGTAACCCACAGATTCAATACACTCCATTTTGAGTTGCCATAATAAAAATGCTGAAAAATGAAAACAAAAATCAAAAAATGAAGGAGTCTGTCTGTCTTTGTCTGTCTGTCAGTAGGTATGCCTCTATGTATGCATGCAGGTCTTTCCTTTGATTTTCTCAACAACCGTTCATTCCGATTGACTTCAAACTTGATGGGTGTATAATTGTGGACCCAAGGCAGTGTCCAGTGTGAAGTTGTTCGGCTGATCTTATCTTAAACAGCCACATTGTGAATGGGCACTGGATTAGTGTGATCCAAATCAATAAAAACAAGGCCAATGCTGTTGCCCCTGACTGCAAAGGGTATATTGGTAAAACCCCCAATCGAAAGCTCTCCAAAAAGAAAGCCTAGTTACAGTATTGCCCAAGACTTATGAAACTAGACAGTCCGGTCGCCTGCAACCGCATGGGTGTAGCCCCCGAAAGCCTGCTTCTCCCCTTTTTTGTCCATTATTCAGCCAATACTGTCGCCATGGAAACCAAAATTGATAGGCGTCATAAGTGAATATGAAAGCATGGGTCAAAAATTACAGCCTGTACAGCGTCCACAAGGAGGTGTCTATAGACGCGGAGGCGGAGACGAGGAGCATGAATCCATAGTAGCCGCCTGACTTCGTCCGGGAGCTACAGTTATAACAAACTGAACCTCATTTTATTTTATATATGCTTAGGCTGCCTATATTTACTCATTAATAATGAAAAATACACTTGACTAATTTTCATGTGATCAGTAATATGTTTTCTTAACTTTATTTAACATGTTGATATTTTTGGTGTAATATTCAGCAATAATTGATCATGACGGCAAGAATCGAATGGCAAAATTTCAAGGAAATATTGTTTAAATATAAGGCAATATGACAGAACTCAGGTGTTCCAGGAATTAAATAAGTTAATTAATTTTTAAATGAAACAATGCCCAAAATAAATCAGGTTCTCAGTCTTGATAAGATCAAAAGGCATATAAAATTTGAAAAGGATCGACAAAATACCTCGAGTTATCGCGTCAATGCAAATGATCTGTGGTGGATACGGATGCGCGGCGGCGATGATTCCATAATACCACAAAACCATTTTGCCAATAAAATAAATAAATAAACAAATTATTTGGCATCCTGTGAGTTCAGTAAATAATGTTCCCTGCAAGAATTAGATTTTTTTTCAATTAGCAATTAAATTTAGAATGAAACATATAAACCCCAGCACATGCTGAAGTGCACTTATAAGTGCTTAGGTTTTGCATCTGCCACAGCAGCGGCAGTGAGCTGATCTCGGTGCACTTTAAATAATGGCTTGTGCAGCAATATCCTGAGTCTGTGTCTTTAGGATCTTTTGCGTCAGCAATAATTATCTCCCAATTCACCTTCAACAACATTAACAGCTGAGAAGAAAGTGCAGGCTGTACCCCCTCCCCCACAGTACATGGCTTAACCTGTCATTATCGACGCACAAGTGCTACGACGCAGCAAAACATGCTAATGACACTTAAATAAACACTCAGCAGTGCCTGACATCCCTCCCCAATACAGCATGTTTAACTAGAGGTGCAGAAGCTGAGTAAGCTAATTACCCACAGAGGAGATGATAATGTCAGTCAGGTACATGAAGCAGGTGCAGTTCTGCCTTAGCGCTTAGCGTTAGCCTGAGAAATGAGGCAAAAAAAACATAAATCAGGAGAGAATGGTTAAGCACATGCAGGATAGCAGCTAATTTGTCAACCGTGTCACTCAGAATTGTACACAATATGAATCCCTCTCAATTCAACTGGCATTTTTACTGCAATGTTTTACGGTCCATTCTAGAAAATGGCAGAAACAAGATTTAAGAATGATGTTTGAGCATGATATGGACTGTTGCATATTAACCGTAGCGCTGTGGCTTCAGTAAGCACAACACCTCGCTGAGTGGGGAAAGAGCTCTGAGTGACAGATCGAGTGCGGGGTCCTGAGGGCCCTCAGAGTGCAGAGGGGCCAATATAATCCGCTCAGATCTTCAGCAGGCTGACCCGGCTCCATGGGTGGGCTACAGATTTACTTAGCAAGTCAGTGAGCCTCAATAACCGCTCTCTACTCTAGTCTTTACATCACACACATTGTAGAGGCTTCAGCCCGTCACAAGCCAGTCATCATTCATGGTTCCCATGTTCCTGCATTATTTATACAGGACAGGTGTACATTACATACATATTCAGTGTCCTGTACAGCCATCTTACTGTCAAATTAGCATACATGCATGTAGGACGCACATCATGTAGGGTGAAGATTCTCAATAGATCAAAGATGTAGTGGAAAACCGCAGCGATGACACAAATCAAGTTGAGCATCATAATAGTATATTTAATATTTAGTGACATTTTTGAGTAGTGAAATTTAAAACTATAATAAAATACAATACAGTTCTGAGAAACGGCATTTCACTGAAATTGTGAACTGCTGAAGAACCTAAAAACCCAAGTAGCGGTGATTTTGTGGTAGAAGACTCAAATATAGGTCACTTCTCTTGTTCAGAAACTACATTCTTTTAAAATCCACATTATAGTCATTGCTCCATTAGTGAAATGAAAGATTAATGAAGAAAAAATTAGGCTCCCCAAGAGGGGTAATTATATGCATGCGACGATGTTTACTTTAATGCAGCGCTGTTCCATAATTCTGTGCTTTTAATGAATAAAAGCAGAAAATACAGGGAATCCGGTGTATCTCTCGTAGTGCATGACTGCTGGCTCTCAATGGTGAGAAAAGGGTTCAGACTTCAGTCTTAAGCTGCCTTTTCAAAACTACAGAAGTGCACCTCCTCATTTTAAATCTTTACTGAACGGTCAAAAAATAAGATATTTAATCTGCACACAAACTGTGTGCCGAAACTTTTCAGTTTAGACTTTTTACTCTTTAAAACTTCAGCACCAGCTGCAGCTGTACAGTCAGACTGTGAAGAAGCAGGTTTAGAGATGCAGGGTAGAGCTTAAGCATGCAGGGTACAGCTTAGGGGTGCAGGGTAGAGCTTAAGAGCCAGAGTCTGTAACTTTGGACCAGCTCATAGAAGGGGTGATATATCACGTTCAGTAGGCCACCGAAGTTTTTTGTGGGGGTAGTTATTTTTTCCAAACTGACAAAAAAATTACTTTTTTTATCAGAAGACGGGGTGGATATGACAGCCCTTTTTGGGGTAGGGGTGAAAAAGGGCCAAAATAGTGACATAGTCAAAATCTGGAATTTGACCTTCGAATATTTTTTGGTGCGCCCTCAGTGACCCTCCTTGATCTTATGGTATATGAATGTATGGGTAGAGTTCTTTCATTTAGCATTATAATTTTCAAGGTTTACTGAGGGCGTCGCCTATAGGTGGCGCTTCAAATCATGACATTTTGCATTTTTGGGCTACATTTGAGACCCTCCCAGCCCTCATTAAACCTTGCTAATTTATGTGTATTTGGATACATTGGGCCTGTTTCTTTCCAAATTTGCATAAATAGCTGTGGCTTAGTTAGGCGCTTTTGCATAGGTGGCGCTTTTTATGGCAGAACAGCGATTTTAGGCGATTTTCATTTGGCCATATCTCAGTCGCCCCCTATGGGTTTCAGTGAAACTTGTTTTATTGTGTTTCTCTATATCTCTGCTATTCATGATGAAAATATGAAGAAGGCTTTTTTGCCTCTTTGTGCTAAAACGTTCACACCAGATCACCTCCACTTTAATCAAGAAAGACAAAAGGTTAGTTCTCCAATGCTCCAATAGGCGGCTCATATGGCAGGTGGCAGCACTGCTGCGACCACATGTTTTGATGGCATGTTCAGAGAGTGAATAGAGCCGTGGAAATCCTGCTTTATCACGAACATCTTCTGATTTTAAGCCCTGCGAGCAGTACATCGTTCCATCTTTACCTTGTGGGATATTGTGCTAACGATTAGTTTTGCTCCCAAGATATTAGATCATATATTTCTGATTACATTGTTGAATGGGTGTGGCCTGGTATATGCATAATGCATGCAGCAATGCAGAATGTAAAGACAGGGTCCTCAACCCCCTCTTACTATGGTTACGCTATGGTTTGAAGTAATGCAGAATACTTTGCTGCATGACTCATTTGATGAATATGAATACTATAAGGACCCCCAAGGACCAAAAAGCTAGGTTTGCCTCTGCTTTGGTGCATACAGAGTTTACTAATACTTCATGTCTCTTCTTTTATTTTATTTCAGTTTTAAAATTTTAAAATTGTTGCTTTTTTTTGAATAAGTTCTCTTGCCTCAATGCTCTGAAAACGCTCAAATAATTCTGCCACTGGTTGGTGGGGACTAAAACAAAATGGGCATTTTTAGGTGGCGGTGCTTGATTGTGACATACATCAAACTTTGGCATGTAAAGGGTTAATGAGTTAAAAAGCCTTCTTGAAATTTTTATAATTAATAGCAGAGATATAGACAAACATAATAAAACAAGTTTCACTGAAATTCGGGGCGCACTGAGATATGGCCAAATGAAAACGCCTAAAATCGTGTTCTTGCCAAAAGAAGCGCCACCTATGCAAAAGCGCCCTAACTAAACCACCACCATTTATGCAAATTTGGAAAGAAATAGGCCCAATGTATCCAAATACACATAAATTAGCAAGGTTTAATGAAGGCGCAGGCCCTGGGAGGGTCTCAGATGTAGTCCAAAATGCAGAAAGTCATGATTTGAAGGGGCACCTATAGGCGGCCCTCAGTAAACCTTGAAAATTATTATGCTAAATGGAAGAACTCTACCATACATTCATATACCATAAGATCAAGGAGGTTTACAGAGGGCACACAAAGATATTAGAAGGACAAAGTCCAGATTTTGACCTTGTCACTATTTTGGCCCTTTTGACCCCTACCCTAAAAAGGGCTGTAATTTCCAGCCTGAAGGGATCTTCTGATAAAAAACGTAATTTTTGTCAGTTTGGATGAGATATGTACCCCCACAAAAATCTTCAGTGGCCTACTGGAACATGATATATCACCCCCTGGTTCATAGTTACAGACTCTGGCTCTTAAGCATGCAGGGTACAGCTTAGGGGTGCAGGGTAGAGCTTAAGCATGCAGGGTACAGCTTAGGGGTGCAGGGTAGAGCTTAAGCATGCAGGGTACAGCTCAGGGGTGCAGGGTAGAGCTTAAGCATGCAGGGTACAGCTCAGGGGTGCAGGGTAGAGCTTAAGCATGCAGGGTACAGCTCAGGGGTGCAGGGTAGAGCTTAAGCATGCAGGGTACAGCTTAGGGGTGCAGGGTAGAGCTTAAGCATGCAGGGTACAGGGGTGCAGGGTAGAGCTTAAGCATGCAGGGTACAGCTCAGGGGTGCAGGGGTAGAGCTTAAGCATGCAGAGTACAGCAGGGGTGCAGGGTAGAGCTTCGGCATGCAGGGTGCAACTTAGGGGGCAGGGTAGAGCTTAAGCATGCAGGGTACAGCAGGGGTGCAGGGTAGAGCTTAAGCATGCAGGGTACAGCTCAGGGGTGCAGGGTAGAGCTTAAGGGTGCAGAGAAGAGCATAAGGGTACAGGGTAGAGCTTAACCCCTTAACGCAAGCTTGGATAAACACTTTTCACACCCTATAAGGAGCAAGTATAACTCACTAACACAGTAATATCTGAAATATACCTCATTTTAACAAAACAGACATTCTACTATCAAGAAAAAGCAGGCAATATAATACTCTAGATAGAATAGAATCAGCACACTGAAGGGGTTTTACTGCAGTCCTGGAGCTGTTCTCATTTTACACAAAACCTAGGCATTTGATTTCATTGAATGCGGTATAAATTCTAAAACATCATTACATTGTGCAAATTTCCGCCATATACAGTATAATTAGCAAAGGCTAACTGTTACTCATACTAACCAATATGGCAAACAAGCTCTGTGATCAAACCGAAAATAAAAAAACAGCTAGCTAGCCATAAGGATGCCTTCTTTCTCCATTCTACTCACTCAAATAGAAGCAAAACTCTCCATTAATGAAGTCCTCCTCCACATGAACAGAGTAACAGAGGCTTCCGGTGCGAGGATCCTTCCAGTCCTGTTCCATTCAGAATAACTGCCATTATCCATGTCAGAATCAAACTGCCATCACATAAATGTAACCTAGACACTTCTAGATTGGTTTTGGAAGTCTTTTTTTCCTTTGTACTCACGTCATTCAGCTGCACACAGTTGAGAGAATGCAACCTAACTTGCTTTTACGCAAGGGTTTAAATACTTTTCTGAGGGCCCAATCAAAGTCTTTCAGTTACAGTGGAAAGTTTATGCTGTCTGGAATTGGATAAACATAACGCGTTGCTGAATACCCCTCGGCCTGGACAAGATTTCCTGCCTCAAGTTCACAGCGCAAAGGTCAAAGGGGAAATCCAGCAAAAAACATGACGTTGCACATCTATGTGTCACAGTGAGTTACCATACCAAATGTGGTGAAGCTGCGATCAGTAGTTGCTGAGTACTGACCCGTACAAGATTTTCTGCCTCAAGGTCACAGCGCTAAGGTGAAAGGTGATATCCAGCAAAAAACGTGACCTTGCACATCCATGTGTCACAGTGAGTTACCATACCAAATTTGGTGAAGCTGCGATCAGTAATAGCTGAGTACTGACCCGTACAAGATTTCCAGCCTCAAGGTCACAGCGCTAAGGTCAAAGGTCAAATCCAGCAAAAAACATGACCTTGCACATCTATGTGTGGCATTGAGCTACCATACCAAATTTGGTGAAGCTGCGATCAGTAGTTGCTGAGTAGCATAAAGATTTCCAGCCTCAAGGTCACAGCGCTAAGGCCAAAGGTCAAATCCAGCAAAAACATGACCTTGCACAACATTGAGTTTCCTGCCTGAAGGTCACCGTACAACATTTCCTGCCTGAAGGTCACAACACAAAGGTCAAAGGTGAATTCCAGCAAAAAACATGACATTGCACATCCATGTGGCACAGAGAGTTATCATACCAAATTTGGTGAAGCTGCGATAATTAGTTGCCGAGTACTGACCCAGACAATATTTCCAGGGTCATGGTCAGAGCGCTAAGGTCAAAGGTCAAATCCGGCAAAAAACCTGACGCTGCACATCTATGGGTCATAGTGAGTTACCATACCAAATTTGGTGAAGCTGCAATAATTATTTGCCGAGTACTGACCCGGACAAAATTTCCAGGGTCAAGGTCACAGAGCTAAGGTCAAAGGTCAAATCCAGCAAAAAACCTGACCTTTGCACATCTATGGGTCATAGTGAGTTATCATACCAAATTTGGTGAAGCTGCGATCATTAGTTGCTGAGTACTGGCCTGGACAATGTCACAGGGACAAGATTTCCAGGGACAAGGTCACAGCGCTAAGGTCAAAGGTCAAATCCAACAAAAAACCTGAGACTGCACATCTATGGGTCATAGTGAGTTACTATACTAAATTTGGTGAAGCTGCGATAATTAGTGGCGAGCACTGACCCGGACAAGATTTCCAGGGTCAAGGTCACAGCGCTAAGGTCAAAGGTCAAATCCAACAAAAAACCTGACACTGCACATCTATGGGTCATAGTGAGTTACCATACCAAATTTGGTGAAGCTGCGATCATTAGTTGCAGATTACTGGCCCGGACAAAATCATGGATGGACGATGGACGACGGATGACAGACAGACACGCAGGTGACGACAATACCCCTCCAGCCAGAGTCGGCCGAGGGGTAAAAATGAGTCAATCAATAGATAATTACCGGGTTATAGTTCAGGTAGGAATGAACTGTAACTCTGCTTTACGCAGATAAGCCTGAGCAAGCATTAGGGACATTGGATATCATTGAGGGATTGTATGAGGTTGTCAGGAACCACTGAATTGCTTGTGAGATGAGTCTACGCGTAATTCAATGGTAGAGAATCACACGTTTTAAATATCTGATTACTACGATGAGGTCGTTGCAAGTTACGTAGGTGGTCACATGATCCCCGAAGCAAAATGTACACAAAGGTTGATCGCAGCATAGTGAAAATGGGGAAATCTTGTGCTGCTGTTGCTTGCACCAATAATAATGCCATTCAGTCATCTGGAAAATACGGCAAAATAAGTTTCCATCAATTTCCACAAAATAATGAAGCCCTTTTGGAAGATTGGCTAGTTAAATTAAGAAGAATTGACCGCGTAAAGCCTTACAAACCAACAAAACATTCAGTTCTTTGCTCAGAGCACTTCGAGAAAAGCTGCTTCGCGTACTAGAAGTTCACAAGTCATCGGTTTTGTTGCGATGAAAACTGGTTTTAAAGTGAAGATTTAAAGAAATTAGTGGAAAATATATACTTAATACAAATATTAACCTTAAGCCTGAACGCCCCCGTCACGGGAGCAATGAATTTGCATAATAAATACAGCATGTTTCCTAATAGCAACCTCGTCATGCGGCTTATCCTCTTAAAGTGAAGAAACTCGGCGAAAAGTTGGTGATGACCGTTTTTACCTAAACCGAACACAATTCAAGTACCAAGCAAGTAAATAAGCATCTAGCAAAACATTAAATAAAACAAAATCAGTGTTCTATCGAAAGCATTTCTACTGAATTTGTGCTATGCATACAAACGATACCTCAAATGAAAAAGGACAGTCCACAGATTCCAACAATATAAGCCTTGTCATTTTAAACTGACACCACACTCAAAAACAGCAGGCATACACTTTAAATGCAACAAAGATGAGCAAAAAATTTTCTTACCTTTGATATTTTGTCATAAAAGCTGTTTGTGGGTAAATCTGCACTTGCTATTGTTTTAGCCAGTCTATCTGAGAGTCCTCTCGCCATTATGCTATGCACTGGAAGACCTCAGCAGTATAATCACTTAAATGTTTCCTTTTTGTATTTTCGCTATAATTAACCGCTAAATATTCAACTGTTGTTTTCAAAGCCGGTTTATGACAGAATCCTTGCGCCAATATGCTCAAGTTCAAACACAGCACAGCTATACAAGTGCTAAATCGACCAGTGAATATAGTCTGTTGAGCTAGTGTCGTGGATAAGGCAGAACATTTGGACCTGAGGTTCAATATCCGGTTACACATGCGACATTTCAGAGCAAGGAGATACATTTTTTGTATAAGTAAATAATAATTAATTGATGCATTCCCATCCCATCAAAACCATCTTCCTGAGTTACTTCAGGGTCACGTGACTTACACTATGGTTTCTGCGTCCAGTGCAACGCCTCCATTGATTGTAGAATGATATAGTATCAATAACATGTTGAATTTTTGCTTCAGAAAACTGATCTTTTTTTCGCTACTCAGTTGTAATACCTTTGGCCTATTATTGCTGAACTAGTTGCAAAGTTAAACGATTTTTTCTGTCACAAGAAATCATTTTTATTACCTGTTGGATAGATATTATGGGCAAGTATATTAGGCAGTTTGCACATTTGGCTTAGCGGAGGAGTTTAGTTCATACAATTCCTGGGAAACAGGGATGGAACTTAACTCGTCCATGGTCTAAACCGTGTTCGAGCTCAGCTTGCAAGTGAATATTCAATAACTGCTCAAAGCACCTCAACACTAAATCTAGTGCACCTAAAATAAAGTGTTTCTGCATGCATAACCCACAGAACCAGCCTCACAACACAGCTCCATGCCTAAACCCACTGCCTCAAAGAACCACATCTGCAGAGAGGATTAAGGGTAAAACCCACAGTCAACACTAAAGAGCAACACTAGGGTGCAGCCTCAAGAACTTCAACACTAAAAAGCACCTCGAGTTAGTGAGTGCAGTTACTCACCATCTGTTTCTCCTGCAGCCTCCCAATCAACACTAAACCTAAGCCTCAAAGCACCTGGGTGATCTGCCTCAAAGCTGAGTGCCCACAACCCTCTTTATTCTGTTCTTTAATGATGTCTGTGTGAGGAAGGAACTGTGATTACTACACCAAATACACCCCGAAAATAACCAACAGCCTCAAAACACCTCAGCACTAAACCCACAGCCTCAACCTCAACACTTAACCCACAGCCTAAACCTCAACACTTAACCTACAGCCTCACAGCACCTCAACACTAAACGCACAGCCACAAAGCACCTCAACATCAAACCTACAGCCTCAACCTCAACACTAAACCCACAGCCTCACAGCACCTCAACACTAAACCCACAGCCTCACAGCACCTCAACACTAAACCCACAGCCTCAAAGCACCTCAACACTAAACCCACAGCCTCAAAGAACCTCAACACTAAACCCACAGCCTCAAAGCACCTCAACACTAAACCCACAGCCTCAAAGCACCCTCAACACTAAACCCACAGCCTCAACAGCACCTCAACACTAAACCCACAGCCTCAAGCACCTCAACACTAAACCCACAGCCTCAAAGCACCTCAACACTAAACCCACAGCCTCAAAAACCTCAACCCTAAACCCACAGCCTCAAAGCACCTCAACACTAAACCCACAGCCTCACAGCACCTCAACACTAAACCCACAGCCTCAAAGCACCTCAACACTAAACCCACAGCCTCACAGCACCTCAACACTAAACCCACAGCCTCACAGCACCTCAACACTAAACCCACAGCCTCACAGCACCTCAACACTAAACCCACAGCCAACACTAAACCCACAGCCTCACAGCACCTCAACACTAAACCCACAGCCTCAAAGCACCTCAACACTAAACCCACAGCCTCAAAGAACCTCAACACTAAACCCACAGCCTCACAGCACCTCAACACTAAACCCACAGCCTCAAAGCACCTCAACACTAAGCCCACAGCCTCACAGCCCCTCAACACTAAACCCACAGCCTCAAAGCACCTCAACACTAAACCCACAGCCTCACAGCACCTCAACACTAAACCCACAGCCTCACAGCACCTCAACACTAAACCCACAGCCCACAGCCTCACGCAGCCTAGCACCTCAACACTAAACACAGCACCTCAACACTAAACCCACAGCCTCACAGCACCTCAACACTAAACCCACAGCCTCAAAGCACCTCAACACTAAACCCACAGCCTCAAAGCACCTCAACACTAAACCCACAGCCTCACAGCACCTCAACACTAAACCCACAGCCTCACAAGCACCTCAACACTAAACCCACAGCCTCAAAGCACCTCAACACTAAACCCACAGCCTCACAGCACCTCAACCACCTCAACACTAAACCCCCACAGCCTCTAAACCCACACCTCAACACTAACCCACAGCCTCAAAAGCCTCAACACTAAACCCACAGCCTCAAAGAACCTCAACACTAAACCCACAGCCTCACAGCACCTCAACACTAAACCCACAGCCTCACAGCACCTCAACACTAAACCCACAGCCTCAAAGCACCTCAACACTAAACCCACAGCCTCAAAGCACCTCAACACTAAACCCACAGCCTCAAACCTCAACACTAAAACCACAGCCTCAAAGCACCTCAACACTAAACCCACAGCCTCAAAGCACCTCAACACTAAACCCACAGCCACTAAGCCCACAGCCTCACAGCCCCTCGACACTACACTCACAGCCTCAAAGCACCTCAACACTAAACCCACAGCCTCAACACTAAACCCACAGCCTCAAAGCACCTCAACAACACCTCAACACTAAAAGCCACAGCCTCAACACTAAACCCACAGCCTCAAAGCACCTCAACACTAAAACCCACAGCACCTCAACCTAAACCCAGCACCTCAACACTAAAGCACCTCAACACTAAACCCACAGCCTCACAGCACCTCAACACTAAACCCACAGCCTCAAAGCACCTCAACACTAAACCCACAGCCTCAAAGAACCTCAACACTAAACCCACAGCCTCAAAGCACCTCAACACTAAACCCACAGCCTCACAGCACCTCAACACTAAACCCGCAGCCTCACAGCACCTCAACACTAAACCCACAGCCTCAAAGAACCTCAACACTAAACAGCCTCACAGCCTCACAGCCCCACAACACTAAACCCACAGCCTCTAAAAAGAACCTCAACACTAAACCCACAGCCTCAACACTAAAAGCCTCACAGCACCTCAACACTAAACAACACTAAAGCACCTCAACACTAAACCCACACAGCCTCACAGCCCCCTCAACACTAAAAGCACCTACAGCCTCTAAAAAAGCACCTCAACACTAAACCCACAGCCTCAAAGAACCTCAACACTAAACCCACAGCCTCACAGCACCTCAACACTAAACCCACAGCCTCAAAGCACCTCAACACTAAACCCACAGCCTCAAAGCACCTCAACACTAAACCCACAGCCTCAAAGCTCTGACCCTTTACTAAAGCTGGTAATTGTGTACCAGTGAAATGAGCACCTCAACACTAAAACCCACAGCCCAAGTGCACCTCAACACTAAACCCACAGCCTCAAATCCTAAATAATTGTGACAATATCCAAGCCTGGTGAGATCCTGTGTTGGTTTGACTGGGTGAAATCTTCCGTGCACAGACCCAAAAACTATGGAAGAACAGAGTGAAGTCTTTTGTCATCATATCCTCCCTGGTCCTGCATTCTTTCCAGTCGTGTCCTCACTGATGACTTTTGTTTCTGGATGGAACAGTTCAGCCTCAATAAACACACATGCATTTTAATGACACTAATGTTACCCCCACATAATTGTTTTATAATAGTAATCTTTTAGGCTCAGGGTTTGAATTGTTAAATCCCTGCATTTACATGTTCCATTACATGAGCTTAAACACGTCTCCACATTATATTGCCTTTCCCCACCCAAACGGTTCGAAACCCATTTTCTGAGGCGATTGAAAAGAGGCACTTATGCACAGAGATTAGTCACAGGCTGAAGAACAACACGCTTATTTCCAGATAGATTCAGGGTAAGGTCCTCTCTCTCAGAGCGTTTCACAGTCTGGCTGTTAACAGGGAGCACAAGTTACACCAGCAGCCCCTCAGGCACCTAAACTCATTTTCCTCCTGCTAATTACCAATCCCCATTCCAAATTTAAACCCACAACCCACATCACAGAGCTGACCTCGTCCAAATCCTCCTGCCTAGTGAGGAAAAAAAAGAAGCGTTGCTAATTTTGATTTCTTTATCTGTATTTATTAATCATCTTGACTGCTTTATTTTTCTGAATAGCCAATTTCACAGAAAGTGAGGTAAATGCTTCCTGCAGGATGTACAAAGAGAAGGGCTGCAGGGCAGTCTGGACTCCAGCGATCAGCCACACACACGCCAGCACACCCACCTGTACAAGTGCACGCACACACACACTCCACCTAAACCTACACAGACATACACATACCTCACACCTACAAACACACACAGGGTGCGCACACACACACACACACACGCATACTCCACCTAAACGTACACACAGACCCCGCACCTACAAACACACACAGGTGCGCGCACACACACACAAAAACACACACATGCAGAAACACACAACACACACACACACACACACACCACAGACCTCGCCAGCCACACACACCCGCACGGACACATACATACATACATACACACACACACACACACACACACACACACACACAAACCTCCTCCACCAGAGTATTCTGCCCCTCCCCTACTGTGCAGAAATAACTATGGCTCAGGAATACACACAAAAATGCAAACACACACACACACACACACACACACACTGCACAAATCAGGGACACACACACTGATCCCACACACAGTCATGCTCAGTTCTTCTGAAAGCTGTACAACATCCAATAATAAAACAAAAAAAAAAAATGCTCTCAGAATTCTTAAAATGGCTTGGATATCTTAAGGCTGAGTTTTTCACTGAAACTCTTGTCTGTCACAGAGCAGTCACTGCAAAGAGTGTGCAAATGCAGCAGGGCTCACAGCCACAAATGGGCTGTTTCCAATCACTAATATTATCTCCCTGCTTTTGATTCCATACAGCTGAAGCATTACTCTGCAATTTTACCTCCAAATTACAGCCGGCAGGGGCAAAAACTGCCCACTCCGAACATTTCAATTTGCCAACACTACGCAAACTTGCAATGCATTTTGACCATGAACACTAAAAAATAATAATGAACCTGTTGTGGTTTTCATTCAGACATATTTTCATATTATGAGGTTCCCCCATCCTCAAGTAATTGGAGAGAGACAGATTCTTCAGACAATTAGGCTTTATTGAGGCATATTGATAAATATAAAGCAGAGTTCTTTTTGCGCAAGAAGAACTGACATCTTGCTTATCACACCCAGTTTTTATACCTTCATCACAGGAAATATCTTTCAAATATGGTCTTTTTCCGCCTTCTCATTCTCACGCTAAAACAGGACAGGCAAACCAAAACACTGCCAACTTCCCTTGAGAACTTCAACCAAAAGATAAGCATGGATAACACTAATAAGGAGAGGAAAATTACAGTCAACAGAGGAAAAATAAAGCCAAAGGTCTAGGATACACATGGATATATAAATGATTATGTTTCAATATTGATTAAAGCTACAGAAATCAAATACATCACCTGATTATGTTTTCGAATCAACTAAACAGAAGCCTGCTTACTAATCAAAGCTACAGAAGCCCACTGCTTGTGTGTGTGAGCTGCTCATGCATGTGTGAATTGAATTGCTTGTATGTGTGTGTCTGTGTGTGAACTGCTTGTATGTGTGTGTGTGTGTGTGTGTGTGTGCATGTCTATGTGTGCTGCTTGTGCCTGTGTATGTGTGTGTGCATGTGTCTGTGTGCACTGCTCATGTGTGTGTGAACTGCTTGTATGTGTGTGTGTGTGTGTCTGTGTGTGTGTGTTACTGCTGCATACATGGTTACTGATTATGATTATTGATTATGGTTATTCAATATGGTTATTGATTTACTGATGAATATGATGAGAAATATTGAAATATCATCCTCAACAAACCAAATCAAAAATGCCTCTTCTATTAAGTCCCCAGTGAGAACAAACAAGTGAAACTGCATCAGAGTTTAGCAATTTCCATAATCATCTCCTTAGTAAAAAAAGAAGTTAAATCTTGAGAGGGAAAATGTAAAACTTAAAAAATGCTCAGTACAAATCTGTAAAACTGTGGGCAGTACACACTGTCCTCTTCTCAAACCCCACACCAGCACTGAAGCCTGGCCACCACCTGACCGGCAAAGGCAGCTGTCTGAACTCAGGAGGCAAATTTCATCTTCCGAGAAAAAACAGAAAAACCATGAATGAAGGACACAAGTTTGAAACTCCTGAAAATACATATGAGAAAGCTTTTCCAAACTTTATATACTGACATCACCCCCACCCCCCGCTCACCCAAAGGACAGGACAGTCCAACCACATATTTGCGTGAGCAACACGTGGCCGACATGCGTGTGTGATGACGTGTTGAGCAACGTCTTAAAGAGGGAGGGATGTCTTCAACAAAATTCCACCATCGACACCCGCTCCGCACTCACACGGAATACCACAGAATACTCTGGAACATCAACTCTTGGAAATACCGCATTACCTGCTGGCGCCACTGGAATATCTCAACCCCAGCACCCTGAGACTAACTCTCACAGCACCGTAAAAACATGGACAGCAGCTCCACGCAGCACAGGTAAATCTACAAACCCAAAGTGGCAGTTCAGGTTGACGGAGATCCATTTTTATTCATGGTTGTTAGATTGATGACAGGTACGTTGTTTTTTTTGGTATTTTTTTGAGGGGTTGGAGGGTTATTTTTTCATTTTTCAGGCAGAGGGCTGGAAATATGAGACAGATATAACCATTTATGGGATGGAAAAATTGTCCAGCAATGATTTAACCTATGTGGAATAAGAAATGTAATTGTGTTTACTTTCACCTGGTATATGAGTATGCTTACAATTTAAAATTTATTGGATATTTCAGGGCTATTTCTTTCACAGTATTTGCTTAAAAAATATATATATATAATAATAATAATAATAATAATATATATATATATATATATATATATATATATAATATCACACTAGCCTGCACGAATCCCATAAAAATCAAAATTAATGATATCATAAGATTTTAAGACTGAATTTCAAGAGATGATTTTCTCACTGAATCAGGGGAGCGTCATTCTAGCAACTGTCCCACTAAATTGAGCATGAGTGTTCAATAGCAAATGAGTGTGACATCCATCATCCCGCTATAGGTGAGACAGACAGGGCTGCTGATGAAATGACAGCGCAGACCGTCTCAACAGCACCCCATCATGAAAACTACTTGCTCTTTGTTTCGTGTCCAGACACCATGTAAGGAGTTTAGTTAGCGAGGCAGGACTTCAAACTGATTCAAATTTTGCGTTTGTATTTCACATGAGCGACCAAGTTGTTCATACACATAACTGAGGTTTTTTGGACATAATGGAAAACGTACCCTTCCATTGACAGTGGAAAACAAACGCAGAAATAATCCTTTGCTTTAATTTTGTTGTAGTTATCTCTGCAGAAATGTGAAGTTCAGCATCATTAATTGGACAATATTCCATTTCCAACTTTCAGCAATATTTACAAGTCGCCAGCTCATTTTCATGGAACTCGCAACTCAAGTAGCTAATTATTTTAGTAACCATGCCAGCCGCCTATTTATCCAACTAATAATTAAATGTTCTTAAATCCAAGTTATTGCCGTCAGCTGATGTTTCTCTCTGCTTCTCAACTTCTTTGGACAAAATAATGCATTAGCTCTTCCAGTAAATTGTGTTGCTTCGAGGTCTTACACGGCTTCAAACTTTAGCAACCTTTCTAGCGTTATCAGTAAAAAAAAGACTAACTGTTCCGTTGTCTGGCCAGCTGCCGACTGCAATCAGGAGAAACGGGAAAAGCCGGCTCCCGTAGTCGCAAAACGAGTCAGCAACTACAAAAACTCAGAAGCTCCGTTAAATTTGAAAGTAATAAATCGGGAAAATAAACTCACCATCAACCGTCTTCTTCTTGAATAGCGATGCCATGACTATCAGGCTTATTCAGGCACGAATATAACTATAAACTGACCGATAAAGTTGACTACCTGAAATAAAAGACTGACAGTCAGGGTCCCTCCTGCCGGCTGCGTCCCAGCGCGCTGAGGTAAGTTACATTCACCGCTTGATTTCCTGATTTGTTACTGAGCTCCCGCTTCATCCACATGACAGCACGGAGTCACTTCGGATTTGACGTCATTATGAATCTGAACCTCCGCTTTTTCATGCTCCCCTAGGGGGCACTAATAATCCGATTGCCATTTGCGTTAATTTGCCCGCACGAGCACTGGAGCAGCTGGATAATTATACATGTAGCTAATAACCCACACCTGTTTTACCCCCGCTCAGTTCTGGTAAGGGCCGTACTGTACGTACATCATATTATAAACTGTAGGACACAGATTATTATCAGTGTAAATTCTATTACGACACCCGTTGCTATATAGACCATTAGATGAGGAGGTCTATGCCCTGCGATGAGCCATTTTGATAAGAAGTAATCAGACAAATTAAAATCATTATCATGCACGTAAAATAAAATGCCACTGCCATAAGTGAAATTATGTACAAAATGCACTTTAGCTAAATTGTGGGCTAAGGGGGGTTGCCCAACTTGAATGTTGATGGGCAGTTGATTTGGATAAATTAGCAACATAAAGCCAAAGGTTAGTTTTGAAGAAGCTAAACTTTAATAGGTAGAACTCAGATATAGTTTAATGCAGTTTAACAGATTGACAGTCTAAATTTACCTCATAATCTAAAAATATATTTCCTGGACCTCCAAAGTAAATTCAATTTACCAGAGGGTCAAAGCGTATGGACTTTAATGCTCTCAAAGAGTGTTTTGGTGATAGTGCGTACTATTTATGCATTACATGTGTCATGTGCATATATACATATCATTTGTGGGAAAATATATAATTTTACAAATCTTCCTTTCTACTGTAGTGTTTGAGAAGTCCTGCAGCTTACCTGCTTATTAACTGAACACCTCTGAGTTGCAGTTTGGAAGTAGCAGAAGGTTCATCATATTAATCAGAAGGAGAAACGACTGACCTTATTCTCAAGTGAGCAGTAAGTTTTTCAAAGAACTTAAGCCATGATCAAAAGCAATCATTTGCATCTCCTTTCTCTAGGAAATAAATGAGACTAATTTAAAATGGAACATTGGACCAATCAAATAATTAGTTTAGCAACTTGCAAATGCTGACGCATATGCCGGGATTAATGATTTTGGCCCTGAAAATGACGGGATAATGGAGGACTGTGAAAAACTTAATTTTTTTGTGATGTGTCCCCTCTAGAGGTTTAATTAAAATGTGAAAAAATGTATTCCCTGCCTGCTCTGTTTACAGCCAGCATATGGACAGCAGTGATCCTGCGTAATGTTTTATCTATAACTATATTGATAGGCATACACTGTTTTTGATAGGAAAAGGCACAGACTTAATCATGAACATATACTAATAGAGCTATGAATGTGCTGGTCAGAAAACCCAGTCTTCTGAATCACAAGTGAAACAATCACAGTTACTGTATGTTGGACCCCTGAAAAAATGGCACTCAGCTGGTGCACATGAGGCAGATGGATTTGCTCTCCTGGTTTGAATGACGAATGAGGAGGAGAAATCAGACTGAGCTCAGCCTGCACAGGCATCCAAAGCAATCAAACCGGACAAAACACCTGCAGCGCAACTCATCACTGGAATCAACCCTGTTCCTGAGAGGAGGGGACTGTAGGGGAACCCTGTTCCTGAAAGGAGGGGACTGTAGGGGAACCCTGTTCCTGAGAGGAGGGGACTGTAGGGGAACCCTGTTCCTGAGAGAAGGGGACTGTATAGGGGAAGAACATCGCCCCAAAGTATACAGGCTCACATGTCAAATTTAAAGCTGGTTCTAAATGCTGACAAAACAAAAGTAATGCACTTCTCAAATTTTAGACAGAAATCAGTAAACAGTGAGGATATTATTACTGCCGAGGGAAAGAAGTTAGAAGTTGTCTCCAGTTTTAAATATCTCGGTATCTGGCGTGATGACTGACTGGTTAAAGAAAGAAACTGGTTTCTGCTAATTTTTTTTATCAGTTATAGATTATGGTGACCTTTTATACATGCATGCACCTGCACATTGTTTACAAAAGTTAGATAGTGTTTATCACAGTGCATTGAGATTTGTGACCAATTGTAAAGCCCTTATCCACCATTGTACTCTTTATGCCAGGGCTGGCTGGCCATCTTTGACCATGTGTCGGCTCAGTCATTGGTATTTCTTTATTCATTAAGCT
The DNA here is from genome assembly GCA_029692085.1 of Gymnothorax javanicus. Classification (NCBI taxonomy): domain Eukaryota; kingdom Metazoa; phylum Chordata; class Actinopteri; order Anguilliformes; family Muraenidae; genus Gymnothorax; species Gymnothorax javanicus. Next base: position 55,059,556 of record CM056205.1, on the reverse strand, counting down.
ATTTTTGGTAAACTCCCTTCCTATATTTGTTCCTTGATTGCACTGAAATCTGACTGTAGATGTAATTTGGAGATCTAAAGATGTGATTTTATTGTCTGTCCCAAGTACACGGACCAGTTTGGGAATGAAAGCTTTTAAGTGCTCTGCTCCCCTCACTTGGAATAATCTTCAAAAAGATTTGAAACTAAGGGAGTTCGTTTCTTTGTCTGATTTTAAATTTCTTCTTAGTACAATGGTGAATAAATCGGTTGGTACTTATTTATGCCCATAGTTATATCATATAAGTCCACAGTTAATTAAAATCTTTTACGATCATCGGTGTATTAAGTTGTCTACATTTTAGTGTGTACATTGTATGTTTTCTTGTTATTGTCATGTTGTCTGTATCACCATATGCTGCCATTTTGTCCAGGATCTCCCTTGAAAAAGAGATCACTGATCTCCATGGGACTACCTGGTAAAATATGGGTAAAATAAAGTAAAAATAAAAAAGTAACAGAGGCAAGTGCAAAGATGATGGGAATAGAGGGAAGAAGAGGAGGAGAGGTGAAATGGAGAGGAGATGAGGGGATCTGAGATGACAGGAGACGAGGAGAGGTGAGGAGATAAGGAGATGCAGAGAGTAGATATGAGGAGATAATGCAGAGCCAGAGATGAGTCCCCTCAGCCAGCTGGTGCCGAGGCTTCGTTCAGACAGCCTCAGGACTGAAACACCAGCACACTCAGGGCAAACCATATTATCAACCAATGAGAAACTATATCACATACTGGAGGGAAACAATTAAAACACACAGGGAATTACAATGTCATCTGACTTTAAAAGTAATTTCACACTGGCAAATTATTTGACTGTAGTAAAAAAAAAAAATCTAAATTAAGAACAGTTTCTAATGATGCTCAAACTGAGCGAGCACAGCCTAGCTATAGAGAAGGGTCAGCATACACAACACAGAGCGCGGCCTGAGAGGAGACGAGGAGAGGAGATGAGCAGACAAGATTAGAGGAGGAGAGGAGACAAGAACAGGACAGAGGTGTGGATCAAAGTGAGAAGAGGAGATGGGGAGAGGAGATGAGATGAGAGGAGGAGAGGGGAGAAGAGGAGAAAAGGAAGGAGGACAGGCAGTGGGTGACAGTGTAAGACAGGAGATAGGAGAGGAGAAGAGATGAATAGAGTAAAGGTGGGGAGAGGAGGAGAGATGAGTTGGAGACAGAGGTGGAGTACAGGATGAAAATGGAGTAGAGGGGAGGATAGAAGAGTGGAGGGGAGAAGTGGAGTAGAGGAGAGGAGAGGAGAGAAAGAGAGAGGAGTAGTGGGGAGGAGAAGAGGAGAGAGGAGTAAAGGAGAGAGGGAGATTAGAGGAGAGGAGAGAAAGAGAGGGGAGTAGAGGGGAGAAGTGGAGTAGAGGAGAGGAGAGAAAGAGAGAGGAGTAGTGGGGAGGAGAAGAGGAGAGAGGAGTAAAGGAGAGAGGTAGATTAGAGGAGGAGAGAAAGAGAGGGAGAGAGGGGGGAGAGGGGAGGAGAGGAGAGGAGGAGAGAGGAGTAGAGGAGAGAGAAGGAGAGGAGGAGAGAGGAGTAGACGGGAGAGGTAGAGTACACGGGAGGATAGGCAGAGAGAGGAGAAGAGGGAAGGACAGGAGGAGAGAGGAGTAGAGGGGAGGAGAGAGGAACAGAGGAGAGGAGAGTCAGTGGGTGACATTGTAAGGCAGGAGATGCCCCTGGCAGCAGCTCAGTCAGGCCGTCCATAGAGGACCCAGAGGAACATCCTGAGGCCCCTTTCCTGTGAGGTTATTAGGGAGATGTTCTGGTTTAATCAGCCGGGCTGCAGCCGGGACCAGCGCTAAGTGCTCCTGTAATGATAATAACCCCAGTGGTGATAAATCTTGCCCCAAGCACACAGGCCATTTTCAGAGAGCAGTAATGAGACAAAACCATGTTTTATTTGCAATACACAGTGTCTTCAAAGTATATTAAAAATCTACATCTCATAATGGGGCAAATCTGTTTGGCGAATTGAGAGAATTCCCACAGCGGCATTTCTGAAACATTTATCTCCTTCGCTTTGTACACGATTTTGCCTCCAGCGAACAGATGCTTACTGTTAGCTCCCTAACTACGCAACAACCCCATCAAATATGGAGGAGAAATCTGCAGTGCGGTATGGTTTGTCTCACACACAGTAACTTTTACATCCTGATAATATTTATATTAAATGATGTCCACCAGATCTTGAAATTCATTTATTTTGTTAATTGATGGAACATTTTTTAAAAATTGTTATTTACAACATGTAGCATAAGTAGTTTGGATTTTACCATAAAGTGAGATTTATTTCAATTCAAAGTGTTATTTATTTCTATGTGTATGTCCATTTTTGTTGTATTTACCAATCACTCAGTGATTAAATATGTACGTAAAGATACTCTGATAAATAAAATTTGAGTGAACTACTAGTATTACAGACTATCAATCTGTTACATTGCATGTGTATAATACAGTATATTTGGCATATGCAGGTCAGAGGTTGTTGAACACATGTACTTTGACTGATCTGCCACAACATTAAAACCACCTGCCAATTACTGTGTGGGTCCCCCACTGACCTGTCAAGGCATGGACTCCGACAAGACCTCTAAAGGTGCTATCTAGCACCAAGATGTTAGCCCCAGGGCAAATCCTCTAAGCCAAGCAAGTTGTGATGTGGAGCCTCCATGGAATGGACTTGTTTTTTTCAGCGCATTCCCCAGATACTCCATTGGACTGGGATCAGGGGAACTTGGAGGCCAAGTTAACATCTTGAACTCTGTCATGGTCGTAAGACCATTCCTGCGAATTTTTGCAGGGTGGCAGGGTGCATTATTCTGTTGAAATAGACCAAAGCCATCTGGAAATACTGCTGTGATGAGGGAGTGTACATGGTATAAATGTGCAGGTAGGTGGTGCATGACGAAGTAACATCTACATGAATGTTTGCCTGCAACATCAAGGTGAGATTCAAGAAGAGCAGGTAAGGACCTGAGGATGCTATTCCTGCACAAACCACAACTCTGTTTCTGAAGGCCCCATGTGACCCTGAATCTATACACCCCCTCCCTGTATCTAAGCACCCCTGACCGTGTATTTAAACACCTCCCAACTTAGCTATTATACACCCCCCCAAAACCTTGTATTTAAACCATCGATGAGATACGGTCCAAGGAACATAATTGAAAACTAGTAACAAACAAAATTTTGGAATGAACGTAAACGAAAATTGGAACAAAATAACCAATTCCAACTGGCTTTTCTTGAAATATCGTGGTCTATAAATTTTGAGAGGAAATTCTACTCCCGGAAGTGATTTACTTGCCCACGCTTGTGTCCCCCAGATTATCTTGTATGGCTTGTAGGCCAACATCAGATTTTATAGCCTGCATAGCTATATTGCTGGTCCTGCATTGTACAGCAAGGTGGAAGATAGCTTATCTATCTAGCAACAGCTGTCCTTACCTTATCCAAACAATGAAAATGATGGAAACAAAAATAACCAACCAGAGACACTTAGAAAATGTGTTCAGTGTCGCAATTGCCAGCAATGCAAAGGTGAGGCTGTTAACAGTTGAGTTAACCTTCAGATCTAATAAGCTTTGATTTAAGCTTTTAGTTCTTAGCTTTATGTTGAAAAAAAGGATTTTCCGATTGCCCTGAGGCAAATAAAATACCACGTCGGGCAAGTAAAATTAACAACTCAATTGGCTGATTGGTCAAATGAACAAATGTATTAAAGGTGCACTATGCAAGTTTGTTGACATCACTTCTGTTGACATTCGAATTCAAACAAAACAGAGGTAGCTTGCCCCTCCCTCCGAAAGTTCCCTCCCTCCCATGCTTCTGTAACTGTCAGCTCTTGTCGGTGATTGGCCGGAACGGTTTGTTATGTTATGGGGCACAGCCTGGGCCCCTTGTGTTTATTTGCAGTTTGTGACGCCAGTGCGGTCTCCAGAACCCGGGTTTTTTTTACAGTGAATTCAGGGGCAGGCAGCTAGCGGATCGTGGGGAGATGTCGGCAAATTGAGACAAAAATATAATCGCACAGAAAATAAACAAACTTGCATTGTGCACCTTTAAGGTAAACGCATATTTTCCCAAAACTAATGATGGAAGTAGCTAGCTAACGAAGGTCGTGACTCTAAGGGATCCAACTCTGGTCAAATGTGACACTATTTTCCCTTTCTCGCCTTCTGGCGGTGAAGGAAGGTATGGCATAAACCAAATCGCTAAATTGAGTTTGCGTTGGCTAACTTAGCTGTCATTTGGTTGTACAAGAATTCAACATATAACTGTCATGGTAATTTTATTTGAATATACTGCAGCTATAGCTAGGTATTTATTTATCCTGTTATCCACTAACTTTAGCAAGCAAGTTAACATTTTCGCCGAGATATAATTTTGAATAAATTAGCTAAGAAATTTGAGCATCTTGTGGCGATTTTTACTTCTATGAACTACTCCAGTTGTCTAGTAGTAAGCAAAGCATTGGGTCGATAAGCTTTTACTACTGTAAACAGGTATGAACCTTATTCTGATTACATTATGTCTTTATCTTGACTACTATTAAAACATAATTGTTTGAATCCACTGCAAATTTATAACTGCTATGGATAGTTTCAGCACCACAGAGGAGGCTATCTGAGTTACATGCAAGTGATTCTTACAGTGTGCGATGTTATTAAATAAAGCAAGCAATTGCAAAACAAAGAATGTTTTTTTGTGACATTAATGTCTAAGTTTTGTTTAATTGTGTTTTTTTTTTTTTTTTTTTGGCCATGGTTGTGTTTAAATGGTACAGCCTGTTTAAAAATGTCACCATCTGTCAAATAGTAACTTGTGCATTACTCATTCAGCCTTGTGCAAAGTTGCAGATACTCATTGATTCTTTATTTCTGATGCCAATTGATTTGATCCTATTGATATGTACGTAAACCATTTTGTAAAGGTGAAATCATTAAAATATATATTATTAATGGTTTTTAGATGACATTCTAACTGGTTATTAATTAAAGGAGAGGCCTTTGTACACTGGAACAAAAACATAAAAATAATGTTTATGCTCAGACGGAACCAAAATGAATAAAGTTTATTTTTTTTATCCCTGATCGAAACACCCCCAACCCTGTATCTGCAGTATACATCCCCCGAACCCTACATCTATACACCCCCCTGCCCCACCCCACAGGGTCATATATGTCCACAGCATTGGGGATGGGGGGCTGGTGGGCCTGTTTACAGTCATTGTACCCACTTATTGTTGGTAGTCTCCGATGCTGGCTCAGCTTATGTGTGTGTGTGTGTGTGTGTGTGTGTGTGTATTAAAGCTCTGTGGGCCGCAACAGAGCCTGACTGGATAATCTGATCTGTCAGAAGGAGTTGCTGTTAGTCACAACCCCTTGTGTTCTACCACCCGTGACTTTGTGTGTATGTGTGTATGAATTCTATGTTGCTCACAAAAGATGGCATAATTTTGATTTTTTTTTTTTAAAAAAAAAAGCTAATTTGCATTGTTTAAATAGACTCATAAAATGTATGAAAATAAGAATGATGATAAACGATCTCTGCAGTGTTGAGTGGCGTAGTAATCTCCCCGGGGGACGGAATTAGAGATGCGTTATTATTATGCAATAAGGCAGAGTTATTGTCACAGGCAGCCATAAAGAGGCGACAGACACATCGCGCCGAACAGCAGAGCAGGGACGAGCAGTCTGGTGAAAATGTGTGTGTGTGTGTGCGTGTGTGCGTGCTCGGTGTGAGATGAATATGTTCCTCTCCACTGCATTGACAGTCGAGGGACAAGCAGGGCAATAAAACGAGTGAGTGACTCCACTTCTGCAGCCCCTGGGAAGAATCAAACTCCGGACCGTCACACACCGCGCACAGCGAGATCACACACTGCGCGTGGCGAGGACGCTGGAGGGTTGTGGGTAATGAGAGATGATCACCCCTGTTGAGTTTCAGTTTCTCCACCAATCCCTCCCTACACTGTTTGCCCACAACTTACTTGCCAATTTATGGTCTGTGATTCCGTGGGTAAGCCTACTAATTACAGTTGGCTACATACACTGTTAGAAACTTGATTCATTCAAAATGAATTCTATGATTCAGATTATTCACCAGTGTTATAAGCAAACTGAGCATGTGAACACCAATCACATTATTCTAGATGCATAAAATAATGACAATAAATCAGATTAATTAGTTCCTGCTCAGTTTTGTTTAATATAGCACATTTATTTTCCAAATGACGACCAAAAAAACAAAAAACAAAAAAAAATCACAGTTTATTTTACGCTATGACCTCACAGTTAATGGGCCTACTCTAAAATAAGCACATTTTCAACGAGATGAACACCTGAAAATAGTGCCTAGTAATGAAAAAGTAGAGTAACCGATCTATGATGGTCGGTTACGGTGTGGTTCATCTTTGACCTGAGCCGATGATCTTTGTCCAGCGGTGTCAGCAAAGTATGTGTCACATATCTTCATCCAGCGCAGGTGATCTTTTTGGCAGTATGGTGAAAGTGCTTCCCCGCGCAAATATCAAGCGACTTCTTTCTCCCGAACCCTCAGAGTCGCAGCCCCAGGGTTAAACAGAAGCCAGCATTACTCAAGCGCAGCAAATGAAATTTATTTGCATGGGGAATTTGAATTATTAAAGTGAAAAGGACGTTTGGAGGACGAGTCCTTCAGCCGGACACCAGAGACCTCCTGAACAGAGATAATTTTGGCCGCAGCTGAGCCACCCCAAAGCGAACGCGCGTGGTCGAACATCTGTGAGTTACTCCTCTCCCGACAGCTCTGAGTCGCCGAGTTTGCTGAAATCCGGAATATTCTCGTAAATATTTTGATTGCTGGCCCAGCAGTAAATCGAAAGAAGAAGATATTTGGTGTGATTGAAACCAAGACCAGATGAGATTGATTGTTGATTTTTTTTTCTTTGCGAATAAATATCATTTTACCATATTGAAACACAAACAGAAAGATGGAATTGAAATCTGGCAATGAAAACTGCATCATTGTGTCGCCTTATACGACGTGAGCCTATTCTGAACAAAACCGTTCTGTAAATTTGTCCCTTGAAGTTGCATGAATACAATAAGGAAGAAGGCACCGAAAGAAAAAGACTGGAAGCATTCGTTCACCCAGGCGATACTTAACATATTCCAATTACATATTTTGCATCCGAAATGACATATGTGCCACCAATTATGCGCATGCTTTGAAGTGCAAAAATTCCAGAAAATGCTGGCCATCTACATAAATAAAAAATTGGGTCCTTGTAATTAAATCCTATGATTAACGTAGTCAGGATTCAGCCCTGCATAATAGTAAAATCACCCAAATTTGGTTTTCAGAAGGATGACACGCAATTAGCCAGCGTTCGGAGACTGATCTGCCTCTGCAGATGACATCGATAAGGCGAGTAATTCTCTAAGATGGTCAATATCAGAGATGGGCAATTAGCCCGAGTATTACGGAGGGCTGCACCAACAGTACGCATCTCAGAAGAAATGGAATGAGTTTTCTTTCTTGGATCGGATGCAATTAAAAGGTACATTTATATGTATGACTATTGTAACGCAAAATGCGGTATTGCGGAATTGTTGAATTTAATTGCCATTAAACCGCGGACAAAACTGTGACCTGGTCCATGTATCGAAACAAAGTTAGGCAGCATGAAACACTTCGGATAATCCAACAAAGGAAAATTTTTTTTTTTTTTTTTAAGCAATTTACAGGGAACATGGGGGATAGAGGTTTAAGTAGGCCTACTTTAGAGAGATTTTTTTCACCACATGCCGTTTCAAATCACACTCAGTTAAGGGTTAAATCATTGGATGCCTTCGTGAACATTCGCTAATATGTATACAGATGTAGACTACAATGTTTGCACCACGAATGAAACATTTCTTCACTGGTTATCTTGATATCTGGAAGAAAAGGAGTTAAACGTGAGATGAACAACGAAGGCACTGGTTAATTGAGCGGAACAGAAGCCAGAATGTATTGTGTCCCTTATGGACCAGTGGAATTCAGCGTCTCAATTCGCGCAAGAGCGCAAACCCATTAAAAGTCACCCACGGTGTGTCCCTAAGAAATGGAAGCACATGGAATGTTGCTTGTGTGTAGTATTTATTAATCACTTGTTCACTGACTTGCCTTGAGCTCAACACGGCTAATTAAACATTTATCTCGGAGTTCAGTGAAATACGTGACTTGAACTTCCATGAAACAAAACTACAAATTGAATTCGAGCTTTCAAGTTTTACATCCACGAAAATGTTCATTTTGAGTTTCGGGAGGAAAAATGAAGAGTGAGCGTCGGCACATCCTGCACACTTGTTCTCAGGTGTTGTAACGATAACAGCATGAACTCAAAAAAGAAAGAAAATCGACATTCACTGAGATTTTTATCCCCCGACAAATAATGCGAGGGATATAGCCACCAGTATGTTATGTCATCTCCTGATGACTCTTGTCTTGATTCGCCAAGCTTTGTGTCGTGAATGACCTTCTTCAGGATTTTCAGAGGACTCATATCATATCTTCGTCTTATCCAACAAATTCAAATGCCAAATGGTTGGATAAGTCTGAAATAGTTATGAAGACCTATTAAGTCACCATCACACTGAACACCTAATGCCTACTCGCCCCATTTCTGTGACGAGAAATAAGAATATACGACCAGCGGCTGCCGCACTTTGTTCATTAATGTAGCAAAACGCGCATATTCATCCAACACACTCCGCTACCGAAAATGACTCAGGGTCAGAGTAAGAGATGGGAAACTGGGCGGTACACTGGCACGCAAGTTTGCGCTGGCCTGAACCCGGGCAAGAATTCCACAGCGTGCGTGGAGTTTAGCCTAATTTATGGTCGTCCAACTCCGTCAATGCGCAGACACACAGTTGTACCGACGGAGATGTGGACCTTTCAGACTTCTCCGTTGCTTCATGACTGTTGCAAGGCAATTCACCGCCAAGACAATAGGGGGCGTAGCGTTTTTTAGCATGCTCTCCGCGCGTTCGTGTTGGTGTCCTCCGTGAACTCCGGTTTACCCCCCACATTGAAAAATCATGCGCTATAGCCCCTTTCCTCAAATTGCCGTCCTCGACGTCCGAGACCTGTTGGATATCCACTCTCTCTTCACCTGGGAGTCAGGTGTCGTGACAGTCTGGCCAATCGGCAGTGCTAATAGTTCAGTGGCTTACTAGGGAGGAAAGAAAACCAGGGCCAGATTTGGATTTAAGGGGACTGAGAATGCCTGGATTATAGGAATACTCTAATTGCCAATCACTAGGGCTCTGGCTTTAGAAATGGAGTTTGTCCGGGAACTGCACTGTGGCCGCTCACCGCTTGCGGAGGACAAATTACACCATGGGTTTCAATTAAGTATTTCTCATCACTGGATAACTTTGTGATGCAACAAGTGATGGCTTGAGTTTGCTGAAAAGTAAAACAGAAAAATTATGGAAAAAAATTAATACCATCAAATATCAATTGAAACACAAGGATGTCTTGGGGTAATTTTTTTCTGTCTCTGGCATCAGGCTCAGGACACCTGCAGATAACGTCATTGCTGAACAAACTGATAACCATCCCTCAGCGTATTTATGCCTGCGAGTCCCAACATGCAAGAGCTATGCAGCGTGGAAATACAGTAAATAAACAAAAATTTAACCCTGTATCTGCCAAAAAAAAAAATACTTTTCAGTTGACTATCCTGTATAAATAATTATCATGTTCATGTATTTGAAATGTCAGTTTTGAGTTGCTAATTGCAAAAATAATAATGGTTGAGAAAACATTCACAATAGTACACAAATAAAACGAGAGAAAAAAATGCAAATGTGACTTTGTAAAATTTATGCTTGTATTAAGGATGTAATATTTTGACTGTATGTTTGTATATTTGTCACTGCAGTCATTGCAAAAAGGAAGATGGTGTGATAGGAGTCAAAGTAGAATCTCTGAATCGCACCATGCATTTCCACAATTATGAACAGTGGAACCAAATAAGCCACCGAGTTCCTGGTCAAGCACCAGCTGGACACACCTGAAGAGCCTGATGGAGGCAGGAACAAGTGGGAACAATGCTGCTGATCACCTCTGCAATCCTGGGATTAATGATTAATGAGCTGTGGAACTCCATTAGGTGGCACTCATTAAGATCCGCCCTGAATAAAAGCAGACTATGGACTGTGTCATCCTCAGCAAGCATACTGCTGTCTGAAAAAAAAAAAACACTATTCAACTGTGTCCTGATCAAAAAATGCACCACAGCCTAAAAATACATATCATCAACAGCCCCCTCACTCACCCCCTCACCACTACATCATCTACAACCCCTACTCACCCTCTCACATCAACATCTACACCCCCACTCACCACGACATCATCTACACCCTCCACTCACCTACACCCTCCACTCACCCCCTCACGACATCATCTACACCTCCCACCACTACACCCACCGCCTCACCACGATACCACTTGCTTTGTTTTTATTGCTACAAGTAGCAAAGTTGTTTTTGAATAATTAAACTTGCTCGCATAATCCATGAGCAGTGAAACTCAATTCAAGGTAGAAATGTATGAGAGTACATATTGAATCATGCTTATACCCAGGTTTGTGGGAACGTTATTGAAGCGCATGTGGGGCCGTCGTATCCACTGAGAACTGAAGCAGAACAGATCGCCAGAGCCAAGGGAGGGATTTAATTTGTGTCGTAAAATTTTTATTTCCTCATATGTTTGAATGAAACCTCATTAAAATAAGCACAGAAATAATATAAAATGGACATGAGATTTGCGTGCTGCAGGCGTAGCTTTCTAACTGCTATAACCCCAAGCAGAATTATGCATACTGCAATCGCCTATATCAATCAAAACGGACCCAAAACAAATGCCTCACTAAGCAGCCACAAACACCAGGGCCTGCAGCAAACATTTTATTTCATCAGGTGCATGGCGGGCATTTAAATTATCAGAGACATAACAGTAAATGCATTCATATGTACACCCCCCAGGTGGCAGTTCAACTCTGTGACGTAGCATTCAGGAACCACACGCAAGAGATGGAAATCCAAAAAAAGTATGCCTTTAATGAAGTCCGGGTAGAGATGGCAATTTCGACACGCAGATTCGAACTGTTTCAAACCGTTCGAAACTTCCGGGTTTGACACGGGTTTACGACTCTGAAAACTTTTGTCACGTGACTATTGACGTTTTTCCTGGTCCGCCCGGCAATGATCATGTGTTTTGTTTCACTTCAAAACATTTCAATATCTGCAGTAAAAGTTTTTGCCACTAGGCTGTGCACTACTGAAATAAATCTGGTTTAGAAACAATTCGGAACATTTCGAAACAGTGGTCGTTTCAAAGGTTTCAAAACTGTTTCAAAGGTTCGAAATTGCCGTCTCTGAGTCCGCGTCAAAGCCAGAAAACACAAGAATTGCCAAGCCACAATACGAATTCCAAAAACAGTCGTCTAGACAGGGGTCAGAACCAGAAAAACCGATGAGCAAAGGTACATAGACGGTAGGCAAAAAGTCGTAGTCGATGAACAAAGCAGAGGGTCATACACAGGGCATCCAAACACAAGAATCGTGGTCATACAAAAATAGGTCGAAATCCAGGAAGTCAAAACAATACAAAAAAGGGCTATGGCAAGAATCTTGGTCGGACGAAACAGTCGAAGAGAACCAATAATCAATGGCATGCAAGAGACTCTGCACAAAGAAATATTGATCAACGTTCTCAGAACAGCAGTGAGGACTCTTAAATAGACGGGAGGGAAGTCACATGCTATACAGGGAACAGGTGAGCTGGATCAGACTAATTACAATGGGAGGATGAAACCGAGGACGAAAATTGGCGAAAGCCAAGACACGGACGGGAGTCACTGGAAACAGCCTATGACATTTAAACAGCTCCGGTCAAACAGTTCTAAAAGCACAGACAATGAGTGCAGGAAAGCAATTAAGCACGTGCGAGAGATCGCGCAGAAACGCAGAGGGAGACAGGTAAAGCTGAGCAAGAGGCAGAGACTAGAACAGGGCGATTGCTGAGAGGGAATTAGAACTAATTAGTAGCGGTGCAACTTTACAGATTTAACTTGAGTGCTCGTTAGTGAGTTAGTAATATATACATGGATTAGTTGGGTTAGTAGACTATGATACAAAATACAAATGTTAGTCTTGTTAGTAATCAGAACAGCAAGGCGAAGGAAGTAAACGAGAATTGAAGGAATAATATGAAACACCAGAAACCATTGAAATCACCCGAAGCAGGTAGGCACACAGACTGGGGAGACGGACTGAACCAACTAGATCACAAGACAGGGGAGACAAGTGCAATGGAACTGAAAATGGACTGAACTGAAAACCTGAGAACAATAACCAAAAAGAATAAATAAAAGACAAAATCATAAACAACAAACATGAACATAAACATGAACACAAAACCATAACCATGACAAACTCATTTAAATCAGAGAATTTCTGGAAGTGTCACTTAAAAATAGATACTGTGTTAATCCTGCTCAGTTCACATATTTATGTCTTTATACATAAGCCTTGGAATACAGTGAAAAATTCAGGCGCTGTTTTAAACCAAATTGAATTTAAGTTGATTTGAGACGTGCTTAAGACCCTGAATTTGTGATGTGGATTTTGTTTATACTGATCTTGCAGCTCTCCTGACGAACAGTGACAGTCAGAGAGAGTACAGACGCTCTGCTTCTACAGACAGCCAAGCCGAGAAAGGCCTTGTTCGCATTCTGATTGTTCCTGTCTAACTCTATGCCAGGGTGGACAGCATGCCTATGTGCTGGGTAGGTGCAGGAAAGTAAATTGGTAAAAGGCATACTTCATTATACATTCATTTCACATAAAGAGTGCACGAGGTGCAGGAAAATAGAAACCTTTATGAGGCAGAATGTTTTTCTCCATGTCAGGCAAGCGCTCTGGCCGACTGTCCTCTCTGCTGCCTTCTGTGGGAGATCAGCCACCTCCTGCGCCACAGCGATGCTCTGATGCTTGGTCCAGCCGTTCCCTCTGGGTCTAATGAGGGGAAAGGTTACAAACATCTCTGTCTGTCATTCTGTCGCTCTGACGCTGGGACACCTATCATCCACAGGCCAGACATACAAGCCGTGGTACTAAATGGCATTAATACAGGATTCAGATACTGATCTGAATGCTTTTGTTCTTGCCTGTGGCACAACCCAATTTCCAAAAACAGTTGGGATGCTGCGTAAAATGTAAATAAAAACAGAATGCAATGATTTGCAAATCACCTAAACTGTATATTTAATTGATAATAGACAACATTTCAGGTGTTGAAGCAGAAATGTTATTGCTTTTTAGAAATATGTGCTCATTTTGAATTTGATGCCAGCAACATATTTCAAAAAGTTGGGATGGGGGCATGTCACCACTGAGTTGCTTCCCCTCTCTTTTTAACAACACTCTGTAAGCAGCCAGAAACTGAGGAGACCAACTGCCGTAGTTTTGAAAGCTATTTTTTTCCCATTCTTGTTTGATGTATAGGATTTCAGTAACTCACTTTGTGGTCTCTTTTGTCATATCTTTCATTTCATAATGCACCAAACATGTTCAATGGGTGACATGCCTGGACTGCAGGCAGGCCAGTTTAGCACCCAGACTCTCTTACTACGGAGCCATGTTGTTGTAATATGTGCAGCATGTGGTATTTGGCATTGTCTTGCTGAAATAAGCAAGGTCTTCTCAGAAAAAAGATGTCAGGATTGTAGCATAGTTTTCGCAAAAACCTGTATATATTGTTCAGCATTAATGGCGTTGTCACAGATGCGCAAGTTACCCATGCCCTGTGCACTAATGCACCCCCATACTATCACACATGCTGGCTTTTGAACTGTGTGCTGATAACAAGCCGGATGGTCCCTCTCCTCTGTAGCCCTGAGGACGTGGCGCACGTCATTCCCAAAAAGAACTTCTCATTTTCATTGATCAGACCAAAGGGCAGTTTTCCACTTTGCCGCAGTTCATCTTGAACAAGCCCCGGCCCAGAGAAGGCGACAGCGTTTCTGGATCTTGTTTACATATGGATTTATCTTAACATGGTGGAATTTTCACCTGCATTAAAATGCACCGGCAAACTGTGTTCACTCACAATGGTCTTCAGAAGTGTTCCTGAGCCCATGCTGCGATTTCCGCTGCTGAATCCTGTCTGTTTTTACACAGTGCCACCTAAGGACCTGAGGATCGCAGCCATTTAATTTTGGTTTTCGGTCTTGTCCCTTGTGCACTAAGATTTCTCTTTATTCTCTGAATCATGTAATGATATTATGAACCTGAGATGAAGAAATCCCCAAATTCCTTGCAATTTTACTTTGAGAAACATTATTCATTAATTGTTATAGTTTGCCAACCTAAAAGACTGAGCCTCTCTGAGACGCTCTTTTTATACTTCATCACATTACTGACCTGTTGCCAATTAACCTAAATAGCTGTGAGATGTACCATCTGGTGTATATTTTTTTTAGCATCATACAACTTTTCCAGTCTCTTGTTGACTTTTTCTGAAACATATTGCGGGCATCAAATTCAAAATGAGCAAATATGTTTTCTAAAAACAATATGATTTCCAGTTTCATCATCTGGTATGTTGTCTTTGTACTATTTTCAATTAAATATAGAGTTGAAATAATTTTCAAATAATTGCATTCTGTTTTTATTTACATTTTGCATAGCATCCCAACTTTTTTGGAAAGGGGGTTGTAGTTGAACCTTCTCTGAGGAGCAGATGGGTGGGGTTTTCCCCTCTGCGAGCATTTCATTTCATCAGCCAGGCTGAGCCAAATGCAGAAAAGTATTTAAATCCATAAGAAACACCCTGTGTACCCAGGTCTGTAAACAACCAGGTCTGAGTGTGGACTGCATCTGAATATCACCCTTTTGTATGATAAATGGCACCAGAGCTGAAAAGTAATCTAGGAATAAAGGGCTCATGAGCAAATCGTAAGTATTTTGTTTTCCATACAGCAAGCCAGCCCCAAACAAAATAACTGACTCTCAATGACACTAAAAACTATTCCGTAATAAATTATCAGAAGTATCCCTTTCAGAGAATGGTACCCACTGCAAATATCAGGGAGATTTTAGGAAGCTAAGGCACTTCTAACCAGTGGCGTAGCCAGAACAGAAAATTGGGTGCGCACAGAACATCCCTTGACAACAATTATTAGTCCGGACTTGTTCTCAATAATTCTTTTAATTAACACTTTTTCCAATTAAAAGTATAATCCATTGGCAATAAAAGACACAGCTTCTTAATTTCATCTCAGGGTGACAAAACAGTAGGCTAAATTGAGTTCGGAAAAATACAAAATTGACTCATAAGTAGCCCGATGCTTTACAAGAGGTAAACCGTCCTCGACCTTGGCACTGTGGCACATCAGACGATCTTAGCCGTATTTCTTGATCGTTTAAATTCTTTAAATTAGATCAAAGCCAAAACTTTTAAACACCATCATACAATTTTGAATGAGGCTGAAGGAAATGCACCAAATTACGTTTGCACGTGTCCAGATTAATGATTGTTGTCTTACCTGAATGAGGAAAACCAGCAACACCTGATCGTGTGGAGAGTATTCAGTGAATGATTAAGAAAAATCATTCAGCACTGATAATTATTTTGGAGGGATGTTCTGTGCATAACCAGTTTTCAGGCCCAGCTACGCCACTGCATTAAACATCTGATGCCCATGTGCGAAGATTGTTCTTAAAAATTTGGAAATTGAGAAACAAACAACAAATTAATTTAACCATCAAGTTATAAATAAAATTAAAATATAAAATAAAGTGTCCATATATATTTATTTTCATAAATCAGCCCTAGAAATTTCCTGCCAGTCTTAGAATGATGGTTTTTCCACGGGCGCTGCACACACATATATACACACAAGCACACGCATACACTCACACAAACGCACTCTCGCACAAACAAGCTCTCACGCACACAAACTCACACATACACACACAGACACAGTCACACACACACACACACACACACACACACTTACATGCACACACGAAGACACACTCACACACTTAATGCACACACAGACATTAATTTCACACACACACACACGTGACGCACACATGCACACACACACACACAGCACACATACAGGCACACACAGACACACACATACACACGCAGCACACATGCACACATACAGACACAGTCACACACACACACGCTTACATGCACACACAGACATACACACACACATACACAGAAACAGAGACACTCGCACACACAACATGCTCTCATGCCCATACACACTCAGCAACACACTCACACACAAACTTGCGCACACACTTATAGCTCACACACACACGGACGCACAGTCACATGCATACACACACATGCACACACACACACACACACACACAGTAACACAAACACACACACACACACGCACACAAGCCCACACAGTCACTCTCACACAATCATACACACACTCACACACTCACTCACACACACTCGTGACATACTAACATGCACACAGACACACACACACACACACACATTCAGTGATTGCCAATTCCCAGCCAAGATGGAGGACAGTAGAGCTACAGTGACCACGGCTCTGTTAACGAAGCTGAAGTATCACAACATAAGTTGCACAAAAAGGCCATTTGCTTCTCACTGGAAGGAGTGAAGCTGAAATATTTCACATGCAGGTCGGGGATGAACCAGGGAACCAGACTGGACTGTTGACGCCATTGGTGCTGTGATATTTTTCCCCAGAGACTTAGATTCTAACCCCACTTAACGACTGCTCTGCTACTCAGTCCTCCTTCCACAGTGCAGTTCTTTGCCTTGATCGCCTGAAGTATTCCACGCGCTTCAAAAGCACAGATGCTAACTCATAGTTGAACTATTGGCTGCAAATGGATGAACTGTAAGTCGCTGACTTAGTTAGGTTTGAAACGCAACTTGGTCAAGCTTTTACCAGAATTTCATCAAAATATTCACATGCAGAAGATGATGATCTACTGTCCCATCTTGACTGAATCATCGTTTAACGCACTCTCACACACTCACCATCACTCACTCACACACACACACACACACACGCGCACACACACACACACACACACACACACACACACACACACACACAGGCAGGTTTTCAAAATCCAATTTGCATCCCCCTAAACCTAACCCTAACCCTAAACTCAATCTTAAAGCTAACCCTAATCCTAACCCACACATCCTCCAAAACAGCCAAACCTTTAACCTTGATTTATGGTCTTACCTTAATCTAGAGCCTAATTTAATGGTAAACCTGTGTTGTAGACCTAAACCAAACCATAATTCTAATTGCAACCCTAGACCTAAACCTAGGACTAAGCCCTGAATGAAGCTTTGTACCCATGGGGACCCAGAAAAGGTCCCCACGAGGCATGGTTTCTCAGACTTTACCATCTTTGTGAGGTATTTTGGTCTCCAGCGTGATATCAAAACAAAAACACACACACACACGCACACACACACCTACACTCACGCACACTCACATAAACACACATACTCACACACTTACACTCACACACACGACACACTCACATATACACTCACACACACCTCACATACACAGATGCTCACATGCACACACTCAGACTCACACCCACACACCCACACAATTACTCTTCTGGGCCTGTAAGGGAGTTCTGTCTAGTCTCTCTCTCTAATTTAATTCTAAATGGGCTGATAAAATATTACATTTCATGTTGCCAAAGCATTTTACAGAACACTAAAGAACATGCAGATCTATTAAAACAAAAAACAGTATAATACCAATACAGGTGTGTATGTGTGTGTGCATGCGCTTATGTGTTGAATAGCTGTGCATGTGTATTATTTATTTTAATGTGTGTGTGCATGCGTAGTTAGTGTGCTTCATGTGTGTGTTGGGAGTGGGTGTGTGTGTGTGTGCTGTGTGATTTGTGTTGTGTTTGTGTGCTTGTGTGTGTTTTGTATGATTTTGCTGAGGAGTATGTGTTTGTGTATTGATGTTGGAGGAGAGTGTTTGTGTATGTATGTGTGTGTGTGTGTGTTTTTGTATGCAAGTATTTATGTGTTGAGTGAGTGTGTGTGTCTTTGTGTGCATGCGTATTTGCATTGAGGAGTGCGTACATGTGTATTTGTGCTGGAGGAATGTATTTGTGTGTGTGTGTGTGTGTGTGTGGTGGTGGACACTACCTGCTGTATCTCAGCATCATGACACCCAGGGCGTACGTAGGGGTCACAGGGGTATTTCCAGGATCCTGGCACTCATCCGACATACATGTTCCCCGAGCCTCCTCCCCCATCACCCTCACATAAAAATGCTTCAACACACTTCCTCAGTAAGAATTCTTTTTAGGAGACAATCAGCACAAGCGTATATTTAGGAGACAATTAGATGAGACATTCTGAACCGCTGAGCGTGAAAAAAGCTTAACGTGGCTTAATGTACCAAAACAGTGACCAATAATCACCAAAGACTTCTCAGACATTTCTCAGCAGGAACACTTATTCCTACCTAAACCTCAAAACCGAAATCCTAGGAAAATGGATGTTATATCACATTAAGTGTTTTCCGCTCCATTGACGCTCATTATAAGGAGAAAGCTTAACGTGGCTTAATGCTCCAAAACAGCGACCAATAATCACAAAAATTTCTTGTAATCAGCACTGTCTTCATCTGGACTGCATCTAGGGCCTGGCTTAATTACACTGTAACCTCGTTGAACAGGGGCAGCACCATAATTTGCAGAATTAATTGGTGCTTGGACTGCAGTACTGAGGAGGTCTTTAATGAGGCATGTGTTTTGACTGTCTTCACACCTCCCCTTTGTTCTGGTGTGAGCATAGGCCTAGCAGACAAACTTCAGTCTACCTCGGTGAAATTTTCCCGAGGAATACCGATGTGGTCTCTGAACTTCAGTGGGCCAGACAATCCTCGGTGTGTTTCGGGAAAATAACTGAGGTGTTGTCCAAACTTAAGTAAACCGGACAGACTTTGTGGATTCCTCGGTAAAATTTTTCCAGGGTTTACCCAGTTGGCCTCAAATCTTCAGGAAACCTCGGTGTATTCTAAGTTTTTATAGGAATTACTCTGAAAAAGGTGCACTTTCTGGGTTTTTAGGTGCTACTAGTGAAGCATCTCAATTTTGATGCATCTAATCCAGCAGCTTTTTGTGTCTTCTAGTTTCTTTAGTTCCTGTGCAGTGATTGGGGTGTCCAAAGGGCTTGGTTGTCTTTAATAGTTAATTCTAATTCTTCAAGCTTGTTGTTGATATAGGAAAGTCTTAAGGATTCCCATTTATGTCAGCTGTCTTGGATAATGAGGCAGAATGATTTGTTCATGTGTCACCATTTTATGCTGCTAGTTCCTCTTGTTTTGGTTTTGTTAGGTTGTTCACTTGTTCCAAAACTGGTTTGTATTGATCGATTCTTCAACTGATGTTCATATTTTTATATATTGAGCTTTTTATTCTGAGTGTAAGTTTGTATAGTTTGGAGGTTTCTGGCACAGAAGGCGATATTAGGGTTATGTTCGGGTCTCTGTGTTTTTGATTGGATAGTTGTCTCAATTGTTTTCTTATATTATGGCACTTCAAATCAAACCAGTTGTTTTCTTTTTTTAGTTTGTTTTTTGATGATTTCTTAATTTTTAATGCCTTCTCTGCTGCTTTTTCAAATATGGTATTTATGTTTTGTGTGGCCAGATTAAGGCCCTCTTTAGTGTGAGAATATGTGGTTTCCAGAAAGTTACTAAAAGTGTTTGGATAATTTCGGTCATAGTTGCTTTTCTGTAATTTTCAGTGCTGTTTTTGGGGCCCATCTGTGTGAGTTTCTGATGTGGGAACAGCTTATCATTGGTGAATTGCTGTTACTCTCTTGTCTCTTTGGAAGATACATAGTGATTTGGCTGTGATCAGACAGGAGGTGTTAATGGCTTCTGACAGTGAATGTCGGATTAAAGAGGATCAATATCTGTTATCATGTGATCAACTGTGCTATTCCCAAGAGGAGCAAATGTGTATCTTCCTAAAAGAGTCCTCAAAGATCTCATTCTGGATCTACTAGACGGATAGTTCCGTATATCCGCCACGGAAATATTTCACAAGTCCATCTTAAAAAGTGAGCCGCTCAAAAGTTTTCAGAGGAGGAACCTTCAAAAAAATCTGCGGCTGCTGATTGAACGATGGTTCTTCTCGTCACACTCATCACCGACCAATCCACATTAAGCCATTAAGGTTTGGAGTCCTTCCCATCTTTTTCACGACCAGAGGAGCCAGCTGGTAGATCAAACTTCATCAAATCGTCGGGAGAAGAGCAAAACATAGTTTCCTGGCCAGAAAAGCTTTTTAGTGGACGCTCTTTGCTCCTCTTTTAATGAAGAAATTGAGTCTATTTCTGATAAAACTGCTTGATATACGACCCATCCACAGGAAACCGTCAAGACGCCGCCATTGTATTCAAACATAAAGTCGCTTCTGGTGATGTCACGCCTGCAGCTCCCCGCCTCTTCTTCCCCTGATTGGGCCGTGAAAAATTTAGCCGTGAAATTGTTAGACGACAGTAGTTGGCAAAACGGACCTGCAGGATTTCAGACAATGAATCAGGCAGGGCTGTCTGCTCTACAAGGCTACTCGTATCCTACCATTGGCGATATACAGACCCAGACTTGGACAGAGCTGCAGTCATTCTTTTCCGCTTTTGTTGAGGACACAGTCATGGTTGTTCCTGTGGGATGGTATAGAGTTATGGTTCATGCATTTTAAGGTTTTAGTAATGTAATTATTGCCGAGGGTGTTAGTTTATTGTATGCCGCTGATCTTGCGTTCATATTTCTGTGGCATATAATCGCATTTCCCTGGGCCTGGAAATGGCTTGTTTCTCTCTCTAGATCAGAAAACATGTCTTCATTATAATAGGGGGATTCTAATGAGGAATGTAAAATTCTGCAAGGAAATTGTCTTTAGCCGATGAAAGCACATTTTGCTGGGATTTTTAGCCATATTGCCACCAGTTTATTAAATTAATGTTTTCTAATTCAGATTTGTACCAAACGATCAGGTTGGCCTCTGGAGTCCCTGCTGCCCCGGGCGGACTGGAGTGTAGTTTATATGAGGGGCCACCGATCTCTGTGTTAGAGGGACAGTGAGGACAGCTGCCAGTCCCACCAGTTCCCTAGAAGGAAGATCAGTCGAAGTGTCTTTATGCTGCTGTGAGCTCTGTGCTGAGGCTCTTTAGGTCAAAGGCTGCCGAGTTCAGACCTAGAATGTTCCACATGCTTATTGAGAGTCATTCTGTTAAAATTGTGTTTTTTCGTGACAAAGGAGAGATTCCTGACAGAAATATACTGAGCATAATATTAATCTACAGTACAGTGGCTTAGAAAGAATATGATACACTATGCAATTTGTAGCTGGATGAAAGACTTTGTTGAGGGAAATAAATAAATAAAAAGTTGAGCACATTAACATATATAAAACATATAGTATGTGGCAGACTTCTGTACTTGGGGAAACACGGACCTTTTATGAACGTAATATACAACAGCATTAGGACTGTTAGCCTAATACAAATACAATAAACCCTTTTTTTTTTTTCTTTTACACTTCAAGTTTTGTCCATATGTATAGCAGTAATTGCTTGATCTCACCCATCTGGGCGATGCTGGGCTGTCCTCTGAGGGCCGGGCGTGAGGCTGCGCGCCTGTAGAGCTTGGCGGTTCCTGGGGAGGACCTGTTGCTCTTGAAAGTGTGCTGCCCGGACACATCAGGTTTCCCACTTTCTTGTTCCTGTCTCAGATCGCGTCCCGTGTGGATAATTATGTGGCTGTGATCCGTACCAGATCCTGAGAGGGACTGAAGGCATCAGAATTTTTAAGCACTGATATTTTGCCCGCTGTGGGCGGGGAAAAGTTTTGCTCTGTAAAAAATTTTGTAATGAGTCAATTAGGAAGCGATCAGTGCGCAGAGTACTCTGTTGCTGGCCCTGTAGGGCTGTTGCTGGTGTTTGGTGATGTGACCCGGGTGTCTGTCTGTGTAGCTGGAGACGGGACAGGGGCTGGAGACGGGACAGGGGCTGTAGACGGGCCAGGGGCTGGAGACAGGGCAAGGGCTGGAAACGGGACAGGGGCTGGAGACGGGGCAGGTGCTGGAGACGGGACTGGGGCTGGAGACGGGACAGGGGCTGGAGACGGGCCAGGGGCTGGAGACAGGGCAAGGGCTGGAGATGGGGCAGGAAGTGGGAGACAGGCAAGGGGCTGAGACAGGACAGGGGCTGGAGACGGGACTGGGGCTGGGAGATGAGGCAGAGGCTGGAGATGGGCCAGGGGCTGAGACGGGCTGGGCTGACACGGGACAGGGGCTGGAGACGGGCAGGTGCTGAGATGTGGACTGGGGCTGGAGACAGGCAGAGGCTGGAGACGGGTCAGGGGCTGGAGACAGGGGCAGAGGCTGGAGACGGGACAGGCTGAGACGTGGGACAGGCTGAGACGGGCAGGTGCTGGAGATGGGACTAGGCTGGAGACGGGGCAGCTGAGACAGACTGGGCGGAGACGGGCAGGTGCTGGAGACGGGATCAAAGTGAGACAGGGGCAGGGGTTGGAGGACGGGGCAGGGGCTGGAGACGGGGCAGGGGCTGGAGACGGGGCGGGGGCTGGAGACGGGGCAGGGGCTGGAGACGGGCAGGGGCGGAGATGGGACAGGGGCTGGAGACAGGGCAAGGCTGGAGACGGGGCAGGGGCTGGAGACGGGGCAGGGGCTGGAGACGGGACAGGGGCTGGAGACGGGGCAGGGGCTGGAGACGGGACAGGGGCTGGGGGGACAGTGTGAGACTCCAGCTGCTGTTTAGCGCCCCAGTTGTCCTTGCCTCTGTGATGTAGTTCTCCTCAGACGTTGATTTCATGGGTTCATTTCAGAGGCCATCAGCTGTGGCTAATTTGACCTGTCAGTTCCTTCCTGACGCCTCTCTCCTCAGCAGATTGTTCATTTGAGCCCTTTTGACCCCCACAGTGATTTGTTCATCTTGAACTCACTGATCTCTGAAGTTTTGGTAATTTTTGATTGGGGACAGATTTCAGTTTGTATCCTCAGCCTGGGCCAGATCCACCTCCAGCAAGGAGAGTCTCTGCCTCATCTGGTCCCATAAGTGGCCCAGGAGGTGAGGAGGGGCAGCAGGGGAGGTGTGTGGGGGGGGCAGCACGGGAGGTGTGTGTGAGCAGGGGAGGTGTGTGTGTGTGTGGGAGGGACAGCAGGGGAGGTGTGTGTGTGGGAGGGGCTTAGGAGGTTTGTGTGTGTGGGGAGGGACAGCAGGGGAGGTTTGTATGGGGAGGGACAGCAGGGGAGGTGTGTGTGTGAGGCAGCAGGGGGAGGTGTGTGTGTGGGGAGGGACAGCAGGGGAGGTTTGTATGGGAGGGACAGCAGGGGAGGTGTGTGTGTGGGAGGGGCAGCAGGGGAGGTGTGTGTGTGTGTGTGTGGGAGGGGCAGGAGGTGTGTGTGGGAGGGGCTGCAGGGGAGGTGTGTGTGGGGAGGGGCAGCAGGGAGGTGTGTGTGGGGTGGGAGGGGCAGCAGGGGAGCTGTGTGTGTGGGAGGGGCAGCAGGGAGGTGTGTGTGTGTGTGTGTGTGGGAGGGCAGCAAGGGAGGTGTGTGTGTGGGAGGACAGCAGGGGAGGTGTGGTGTGGAGGGCAGCAGGGGAGAGGGAGTGTGTGTGTGGGAGGGGCAGCAGGGATGGGGCTGTCGTCTGTAGAAGTGTGACCCTGATATCTCTCTCTCTCTCTCTCTCTCTAGTGGGAAAAGTGAATGTTCTCCTCCCTGTACAAGAGCTAAAAACAAGAGAAGACTTCTTACAATGTGAGTTTGTTACACTTAAACTGAATGAATGATGCAACATGAAAATAATAGAAAATATTGTGTAAATTTGATTTGAATAATTGTTTGTGTTGGAATTGACTCCGCTTTAGGAATCTCTTACCTCTGCTTCTTTCCTCAGCTATCCCAAGTATATTCAACATGTGAATCATAAATTATAATATGATGCCTGTCCTACATTAGAACTGTGTGAAGAGTTACAGGACTAACATGAAGTGTAAATGTGAAAAGATTGTAGTAATTATGGTTCAGAATTTAATGCAGAGGGAAATAATTAGAAAAGTCACTGAAATAAAGACTTAATAAATAAATGAGAATAAATAACAAAGTCAGAGAAAATGGCAATAATCAATAAAAATAAGAAATCATTACAACATAAATGTTTTTGCTCTCCTCTATCAGACTCTCTCAGCCTACACTTGGACTCCTCTAACAGCATATAAACGCCTCCTGCCTGTCTGAGGGAACAGAGAGGTGACCTGTGTGGGTCAATCCAGTCATATCCTGGATCATCCAGAGAGATTTGACTCCTGGGCCCCAAGTGCTGTGCAGAGAGGATCGTCTGGACGCTTGTTACTGGACGCTGAGTGGAGAGGGAGGGGGTTTGTATAGCAGTGTCATATAAAGAGACTGCAGGAAAGGAGGGGTAAAGATCAGGTCTGGGACATGGGCTAACAAGTCCTGGGCTTTGTGCTGCTCTTTACCCCATTACTCTTTTCCTTCACAATAAAGAGGAAAAACTTAAAATCCCTGTTCCCTCCTCCTCCAGAATAGGAGCACACCCTTGGATCACAGGGCAGGAACTCTGTCCTTCACAGCCTCTGACACAATGACCCTCCTGCACAGAGTCCAGAGACCACATTCACCAGCCCCTCTACCCTGGGTTTAGGGGTTTCAATTTATCAGACTCTTCTGTAAACTGTGTGATCTTGGGATGAAGCAGAGATTGAAGGGAAAATCAGCACTAATTCAAAAGAGCCGAAACACACTCAAATGAGAGAGGAACATGATCTCACACTTGCATGATTTAGAGAAAGTCCTCCATGCCTTCATATGGTGCTGCATTGATGACTGTAATACCCTGTGTACAGGAGTCAGTCACTCATCCCCACTCTCCTGCAGCTAGTTTACATCTCTGCTGTGACACTCAGCACATTTTCTCCATTTTGGTTTCTCCTCTTCAGCTCCCAGTCAAGTTTAGTGAATTTTAAGTGTTATTAATAGCTCTGTTAAAGCAGTAAATGATTCTCACTGTTATCTTTGTTTTGTTTTTTTGGTTCGCCTAAGGTCTGACACTTCCGTTTCCGGTTCACACCTTGAAAAGGCGCGGTCTAGTGTTAAACCGGGAGACTAGCTCTTCCGATCTGTTACTAGCGTTCACGACCTGTGAGTATTGTACTGCCTTCTGTGTTGACTCGGACTGCCTTTGGATTTACGATTCTCGCCGTGCCCTTTATTTGGTTTGTTTGAATAGTGGTGGTTGACCCTTGGCCTGTCCCATTTGACTAGAATTCTAGCCCTTGCGTTTTGGTTTGGTTGCTTGGTGAATTCCGGTGTTTGACCTCGGTTCTGTATCTGACTACCCCTCTCGTCCTCGCCCTTTTTTTGTACGCTGTTATGTTTACTCTGGTTAGTCAGTGTGCTCCCAGCTGGATCTCACAGTCCTTCCATCGGGCACTTCTTTGTTATTTTGCTTTGTTATTTTTCCTTTATTATTTTTGAAGGTGATTCTGGGTGGAAACTTGTTTCCATAGGGGTACACTATCCGTTCCTCAGTCTTTATTTGCGGACTGAGAGTTCGGGAGCTCAGTGTTTAAAAGCCGCCCCGAGCCCGGCGAACCTTCGAAGAGTAGCCGTAGGAATAGTTTAGCTCTGGTTAGGCAGATAGGGACCAGAGTAACTGAGCAGCGTGCTATTCGTGCCTTTTACACTTCTTCCCGCCCGTCCTTCCCTTACTTCCTCTACCTGTTGCTGCCTGTCCTAGACCGGGTCGTAACACAACCGATTCCGGCCCTTGCAGGAACTCGACTTTGCCCCTGACCCTGAGAGTGGGGGGATTGATGAGCATCAGGGCACCCTGTTGGTCCCTTCCCCTCAGAAAAGGGAGTTAGTGATGGTGAGGGACTCAATTATTAGAGGAATAGACAGCTCAGTCTGTTCGGAGTCTTGTACGGTTTGTTGTCTGCCTGGTGCCCAGGTAGGAGACTTCCTGGAGTGTGTGGACAAGCTCCTGGCCAGAGCAGGGAGGGATCCAGTGGTCATGGTCGGGACAAATGACATAGGTAAGGGTAGGTTTGAGGTTCTGCAAGACAAATTTATGGAATTAGCTGAAAAGCTTAGGAGCAGATCCTCCACAGTAGTTTTCACCGGGATTCTATCGGTACCACATGCAAGCAGAGAGAAGCAGAATTTTATCTGGAGTTTTAACACATGGCTACAAAACTGGTGTAGGAATGAGGGGTACAGGTTTATGGGGCGCTGAAATTTCTGCTGGGACAGGGGTGACCTGTTCGAGCCTGACGGGCTACATCTGAACCGGAGGGGTACCTTTGCACTGGGTCAGCGTATGTTGAGGGTAGCACAGGGTTATTATACCCCCGACGACGAAATGTCGGGGGTATATAGTTATATACCAAGAATTCCGTTCATCATTCTGTCACTCCGTCATTCCGTCCAAAGATATTATTTGCCTGATCGATATCTCAAATGTTATTCATTGGATTCTTTTCAAATTTGGCACACACATTCTCTACGACAAGGAGAGGTGCAGTGCAAAGTGTCGGCCATCTGGGATGTCCGTCCGTCCGTCATTCAGTCCGAAGACATTATTATTATTTGTCCAATCAATATCTCGAATATTATTCATTGGATTCTTTTCAAATTTGGCACACATATTCTCTACCACAGGGAGAGGTGCATTGCAAAGTTTCAGCCATCTGGGATGTCCGTCTGTCTGTCATTTAGTCCGAAGACATTATTTGTCCGATTGATATCTCAAATATTATTCATTGGATTCTTTTCAAATTTGCCACACATATTCTATACCACAGGGAGAGGTGCACTGCAAAGTTTCGGCCATCTGGGATGTCCGTCCGTCTGTCATTCCGTCCGAAGACGACATTTGTCCGATCAAAATCTCGAATATTATTCATTGCAGGGACCGCGCAAGCCGCTTGCCACGTTCGCCAATGCGAACAAAATAACGCTGTGGCGAAGAAATTTTGCGGTGAATAAGCCACGCTGGCGAAGGCCGAAATTTTGAAGAAGAGGCAATATAATCCTATGTTACGGCGATCTTCTAAATTCTGTCGGAACCGAAACGCGTAAAACATCCCTGCTGTTATCACACACAGCTAATCACCCTGAGATCCACGCACTGCACCGTGGACCACTAATGTATCATTAAAATTCACTATGAGCAGCGCGCTTAGCCAATCACAGACAGCGAGAAGCCAAAATTATACTCTTCGCGGGAACTTGGTGAACTGCGGCCAAGAGCAGTGGTTATTATTCCTACATTGCGATGCAAAAATGGCTGCTCAGCTAAATCAAGATAGGGCACAGCGATCACTTCATGATTTCGTTGGGGCGAATTCTCTCCAATCAATAAGTCTAAAGTTTCAGAGCAGCCACACGACAGAAACGAAAGCAGGGCTATTCAGCCCAAATGGTTCCAGGATTTTCCGTGACTGGAACAATCAGAGAATGCCGACGGGCCACGAAAGCACTACTGCGTTTGGTGTAAAGCTGACAAGAAAACTACATTCGCCTCGGGGAAGACCAGCATTCCGAAAAGGGACGATATTGCGAAGTACAAGCGTATTAACGACCACAAGTAAGTTACTTTCTCTGTAATGAAACGTGCTCATTTAATGTCATGACAATAATCCATCAGCCTACAAGAGCTATCGAAGCAGGCTTGGTCACTTGGCCGGAGTTTGACAGTGCATTACGTTCAGAACAGCATGCACTTAATTGGGTAATTCGGTAACCGATAGTAACCGATAAAATTTTGCGAATGGTTTATGAACGAATTTCCGCGTACCATTGTTTATAAAATAGCTGCTGATAGGTGCCATATGGCGTTTGGGTGATGGAGCCTGACTAAATAACCACAAATTAATTTTCAATTAAGACCTCCTCTTTCCCCAACAGAATTATTCACTCTGCCTTTTTAAACTGTTCTTTCATTTTTGCACGGTCCTTCTTTATTTCTGGCTGAAAAACTAAGTAATGGACAAGGAAACCGTCCTGACAAGAACATGCATTTCAGCAAATGTCCCGTCCAAGTTAAAAATCTTGCAAATTGTAAACGATCATATTTTGTTGGCTTCATTCTCATTTTCAGAATTGTGGCCAAAGCAAGAAAACCCCCTTTTTTTTTTTTTTTTTTTTTTTTTTTTTGAACAGGCCACAAAAAAAAAAAAAGCGCACACAACAACGTGAAGGACGCAGTCACTGAACAGATGCGGACAGTGCATTGGATGGCGCAGGAAAATATCAAAAAGCAGAAATTCAGAAGTGCAATCAAACTGCAATGCAGCAATGTAAGTTAAATGGTGTCAGTGCCAAATCTTTTATAGTTTATTCCCCTAAACCAAAATTGTCCCTCCTCAGCTTACAGTACCAGTCAAAAGTTTGGACACTCTTTGCTAATGTCACAGCACTGTTTTTACAGTCATTTAAACAGCTTAACTTCTCTACTGTACATACTCGCAAATGGAATCTTGTCAAAGGTTAACAGTAAGAAGTGAAAAGAGAGTAATTCACTTGTTTAAATAGTGTCAAAAATTTTGGAATACTCAAAGAAGCCATATTTTGCTGACAAATAAGCTCCTTCTATTTTCCAACAGCCGAAATTAAAGTCAAGCGGTTTTGACTTTTGGGCAAAAAGGTTGATGAAAAGCACACCTCAAGTGCAGCACGTCTTTAGGAAGTTAGACAGTCGTGCAGCTACAAATTCACTATATGACTGCCCTTGTTAAAAAAAAAAAATGTGAGAATGCTCTGCAAGTACACTGCCCGTCCAAAAAATAAAAAAGTCGCACACTCAAATATTTAGTTGGAACCCCTGTAGCTTTGATTACAGCGCAAATTCATCTTGTCATTGTTTTGACAACATTTATTTTCGATCAAAATGTCATAATTTTTGGCACGAGATCTTGTCTTCTTGACAAAATGGTTGAACCACTCGGTGGTCTTACTTGAGCACATCCCAATAACTTTCAATGTGGTTAAGGTCAGGACTTTGTGGTGGCAAACGTGTCTGTGAAAATGATTCCTCATACTTGTTTTTCTCATTCATTGTTTTCTTTGCCAAATACAGGCCAATAACTTGCCCCTTCTGAAATACTGAAAAATCTTTTCAACCATCAAGGGATGCGTCTTCCAACGTGATTTTTGGGCTGGGCCGCGAATAGCCGCCCGGCCCCTATAAACGCGAATGTCGCTGAGTGAGTGAGTGAGTGACTGACTGACTGCCTGAGTGATCAAGTTCAACGATTGGCTGGCCAGCGTGGAAGAAGTTCAGTGATTGGTCGGCCGGCGGGGAAGAACTTCAGCGATTGGTTGGCCGACGACTGACTTCAGGGATTAGTCGGCCGGCGGGCAAGAACGTCAACGATTGGTTGGCCAACGATTAGTTGGCTGGCTGGACGGGCGTTTGTCGCTCGTATCTCCTGAGGGGTATACTACGAAGCAAGTTCAACATAGACAGGCTATAGGCTATTTGAGTGAGTCGGCTCAACAAACCCTGAACTCGCAATCAGATAATTGCTACCACAACAGTGGTTGTAATATTTCTTTGTTAATCTCCTTTTTGTGCTTTCAACACTGTACCCGCTTTCAACAAAAAAGTGTTTCATGCGTCAATTGATCCTATTTCTGTTCACAAATTGACCGATCAAGTGCTGTACGTTCCCTGAGGACATTATCCCTGATCCAGGATCAGTGACACTGCGGGTTGTCTCCTCTCGCGGCACCAGGGGAGGGCGCCGACAGCAGCTTAATGGGTGACACATATAGACAGACCATATCTCACTGAACCGGCTCAACAAACCCTGAACTCACGATCAGAGATAATTGGTACCACAACGGTGCTCGTAGTCTTTTGTTGTTAATGTCGGTTTAGTGCTTTCAACACTGTACGCGCTCTCAACAAAAGAGCGTTTCATGCAGCAATTGACCCTATTTCCGTTCATAAAATGACCGATCGCGTTCTGTATGTTTCTCCGAGGAAGCTATCCCTGATCCAGGATTAGTAACACTGCGGGTTATCTCCCCCCGCCACCAGGGGGCGCCGCCAGCAGCTTAATGCACTGTTCAACACATATGGTCGGCCTGACCATAAAAAATATGGTTACATTAAACGTGACCATAAAAAAGATGGTCACAAATTTGTGGTCGACCCTGTCCGACCATAAAAATTATGGTTACCTTAAAAGCGACCATAAAAAAAGCTGGTTGAAAATTTCTGATCAACCATAGGTGACCATAAAAATTATGGTTACTTGGAATGCGACCATGAAAATGGTAGTAAAACATTTAATGGTGGTAAGGGAGTGCGGTCTCAATTGTTTAACATTTCAAAACAATAATTAAATAACAAGATGTTGACTTTTCGTGAGCTAAGTATGAACTCTAACAGACTCTACACGCTAAGAAAAAAAGGTTCGTGAAGGGTGCGCGTTGGCACCGAAAAGGTTCGCACTTAGGAATGGTTCCCTTCAGAACCTGTAGATGGAGCTGAAACCTATAGGGTGCCCGTCCGCACCCTTGAATAGTCTCTCACGCGACCGCACTAATGATCATTAGCCTAATTAACACTTCGGACCTATTTTGTGTTGAACTTCTTGAAATCCTATTTTTTTTATTGTACAAAATTAGTAGAATGCCACGCTGCCGCATTTTTAAACTTATTTATTCTCATAAAATAAACTGGGACACAAAAATTACAACTGATACAATTAACAACTTTTCGATTAGACTACTCCTCGAAAAATACAGCAACCAATGGCAGCGCGACAATTGTACAAGCGAGGACAATCGACGTGGACAATAACTGGCGTTCGTCGCGTTCAAGCTGCCTTTGTTCATCAAGCTATATACGCTAGCTCGCTTTGTTACGTGGCTGCCAACATCCCGCAACGAGAGGAACGTTTAAGGCATAAAATGGATTTGTTTTGCCATTTCTTCTCATCATATCATTTATGCAGCTGCTTTGATATCTGGTTTATAAACAAGTGCATTAACTTTACATGAAATTCAAATGTCGTATTATCAATTTGTTCTCAGTGTCAGTATGGAGATGCCAACAAAGGTTGAATGCACATGACAAAAAAAAAGTTCATGCATGCAAAACTGGGCAGCAATGTGATTGTCATTGACATACACTTGTTTGCCCCTTACAAGTGTAAATACAATGAGTAAAGACACGCCTCCTGCCAGCCAGCTCATCGCTCCATGAGACCCCGGAGCGTACTTTTAATGATTATTCAATTGTCATCTATCAATCAGCCTACACACCTGTTTGTTGTTCCCTCAGAGGGATATATATATGAGTCCTGTGCAAAGGCTCTTTGTGATGTCTCTTAAATGCCACGCAGGAAAGCCTGCACCAGATGGTGTAACTTTGACTGAGGCATGTGACATGTGTGTATACTGCATCAGCATACATGCCAACTCTACCGCTTTTGGCAGTAGACTACCGCTTTTGGGGCGCTTCATTCTGAAAAAAAAAAAAAGCGGTAGCGTTGGCATGTATGCATCACGCAAGTAGTAACGTGTGGGGATGGTTTTTGCTGCGTAGCTTCCCCAATGCAGCAGCATATCTAGCATGCTAGATATTTTTGTGTCATGCGAGGAAGTTTCCCACCGTGTGGGGGCTTTCTGCTGCAATGTTACACGTGCTCGACCAATCATAATGTGCAGACCCGTCATGATGTGCAGACGAGTCACATGATACAGAAAATGGCGGCGCTCTGAGGCTACAAGCGCCTTTTGGCTTTGGCAATAATATCCAATTGCAGCCACGGGTAAATTACAAACTACGCGGCGCCCCCTACAAAACACGCTCCCTACAAAAGGGTTGGGGTTGGGGCATGTTCTGTACGGGGCTTGGTTTGCACTGCAGCTAGACCCTTCTCATGTGCCCCCTGTGAAATGGTGATAACAAGAACCTTAAAAGGTGCTTGCAGTCACCCTCTACGGAGGTGCGCGTGGTCACCCCTAATAAGGGTGCTCATCTGCACCTTTTAGGGTTCTTGGGTTCACCCCTTATAAAGGTGCTCGTTAGCACCTTTTAGGGTTGTCACGTTCACCCCGTGCAAGGGTTCTCATTATCACCTT
Source organism: Gymnothorax javanicus (assembly GCA_029692085.1). Taxonomy (NCBI): domain Eukaryota; kingdom Metazoa; phylum Chordata; class Actinopteri; order Anguilliformes; family Muraenidae; genus Gymnothorax; species Gymnothorax javanicus. The sequence goes on along the minus strand of CM056205.1, from coordinate 55,027,256 downwards.
TTTGGGGTGCTTATGTTCACCCCTTCTTAGGGTGCTCATGAGCTCCTTTCAAAAAAAGGTGCTGCTATTGTAGCAAAAAAAAAAACGCCCCTAAAGCAATAGAGTTGGCATCTATGCATCAGGCAATGTTGTACCATGTGGGGATGGTTTTTGCTGCATAACTTCCTCATGTAACAGTGTAGCAGCGTATCTTGCATGCTAGATATTTTTTTTTTTTTTTGCGGCATGCGAGAAGTTTCTCACCGTGTGGGGGCTACCTGCTGCACTGTTACGCTTGCTCGACCAATCATAACATTACAGCCCATCATACGATGTGCAGACGAAGCACATGATACAGTAAATGGCGGAGCTCTGGGACTACAAGCGCCATTTGGCAATGATATCCAAATGCAGCCGCGGGTAGATTACGCAGCACGTGGGTCCAGTGCAAACCACGTCTCTTACAAAACAGGCTCCCTACAAAAGGGTTGAGGTTAGGGTTAGGGTTAGCGTAAGGGCGTGTGTTGTAGGGCGCGTGTTTTGTACGGGGCGTGGTTTGCACTCGGCTGCAGCTGCAGCTAGACCCTTCTCCCTTTTGGGTGCTTTAAAAAAGGTATAAGTGAGAATCCGTTAAAGGTGCAGACAAGCACCCATTAGACGAGGTACAGATGTGCACCCTGTGAAATGGTAATAAGAACCTTAAGGAGGTGCTTGCAGTCACCCTCTACGGAGGTGCGCGTACTCACCCCTAATAAGGGTCCTCATCTGCACCTTTCAGGGTTCTTGCGTTCACCCCATGCAAGGGTGCTCAATAACGCCAGTTTAGGGTGCTTATGTTCAGCCCTTTTTAGGGTGTTCATGAGCACCGTTTAGAGTGCATGTATCCACCTCTTCTTAGGGTGCTCATGAGCTCCTTTCAAAAAAGGTGCTGCTATTGTAGCAAACATGCGCACCCATAAAAGGTGCTGAATCGAACCTTTTTTTCTTAGAGTGTAACAATGAGCCTGAATAATTAAGTCAAATTAATCACAGCTTATTCTATGATATACCTTTTTACAGTGGTCACAATTAAAATAAACAATCCCTCCATAAGAGCAAAAGGAGAAGCTTAATGTTGGGCACCAGAGTCTCACTGAGATCAGAGGTCACTGTTCTAAAATAAATTCAATTACATTTATCAATTCTCCAAATGTGTCCCAATTTTATAATGAAAACAAAAGTAACTGGTACTTTTAGTGGTTAGCCACTACCACAATTCACTGTACTACAGAAGACAATAAATCAATAAGGATGACAATCAGTGTGGTCTACAAAGTTCATTGAGCATGAAACATAATAATAGTATACTATTTGCAACTTGTTTGTAAGCATATTTTGTATCAAAAACAGGCAATGAGGGTGCCCCGGTGGCTCATCGGTCTAAGTGGGCGCACCATAAATGCTGTGTCCTTCTCGCGGCGACTTGGGTTCGATTCCAACTCGGGTCATTTGCTGCATGTCTTCCCCATTCTTCTCCCCAACTTTCCTGTCTCTCTACACCATATAACTGTCAAATAAAGGAAAAAATCCCCAAAAAATGATCTTTAAAAAAAAAAAAAAATCGACCATTATTTTTATGGTCAATCCGACCATTATTTTTGTGGTCGCACAATGACCATAAAACATATGGTACGTCACGTCTATACCATAAATTTTATGGTTGGCTGCGACCATATTTTTTATTGTCGGTTCGACCATATCTGGCTAACAGTGTGGGAGACCTAAATGAAGTTTTACACTCATTGGTTGGACACTTGAAAGACTGTATGATTATGCATGCACATACTCAGGTGGACACTTGGGAAATTATAATTGAGATTTATTTTAGTGCATTCATGTTGGTTGATGGATGCACTTGTTCGTTGTATGTAATATAAGTGGTTGCAGGGTGATTAATAAAATCTTTAAAAAAAATAAAGAAAATCTCCTAAGAGTAGTGGGTCGTGATTATGGACAGTTATGAAGAATGTAAATATATAAAAAAACAGCAAAAAGCAACACTGTTGCTGCTAATAAGGCCAGAGAGGAATTCTGGCGGAAAATTGCTGACCGTAAGTCCTCTGATGAAGGACTAGTGGAAATCATATCAGTTTCTCAGCCAAATCAAACAAAATGAAATTAAATTATAGAATGAACGTTCTTATTTCTCGGCAAATTCTCATGATCTTGCTGTTAACTACAAGGCCTTTTCAAGAGCTTTCAATAGGTCATACATTCATAAAAATTAATTGCATTTCAATTTCACATAGTTAACCATATTCATTCATCGCCAATATCAAATGATGCTTTATGTAAACACATGGCAGCTCCTTCACTCGAACATGTTTATTTAGCGGTTTTACTCGAAACTGTGGATTCTTTGTCCATAACACGCCCAAAGACGAAACATGGGGGAAAAAAGGAATCTTTGAAGTTCGTTCCTACACCCTCACTACATAGGAACTGCCATGTGTTCACAAAAGTGACGTCATGTTCCCGGTTAGCACAACTGGAACAATAACTTTTATTGTTTCATTACGATTCAGGAACATACATACATACTTTATCTACTATCTACATCTGTTGCCGCTGTCTCTCTCAAATTCACATTCACAGAATCAATAACTGCTACCCTTACTCTAGCTCTTTGTCTATTCAAATGTATAACTTGCTTTTGATATGTTTTCCTTACTCAAACCCTCCCCCACTCCTGCTACCTCACACATTCTCACTCACTCCCACTCCCTCACTCACTCTCACATATTCACACTCCCACTCTCCCCACCCACTTTGTAAATAATTTATCAGCTCCAGCTCATAACTAAACTTGCGCTTCATATAATTGCGTGAGCTTTGCCCCATTTAGCACCCTTTTCTTGGGCCCACATTTTCACACAGCACTTGGCGGCCAGGCCATATACTAGGTTGCACCTAGTCTTGTTTAAGAAATGAGTAGCAACATGCTTCATCAGCCAGGGTTAAAATGATTATTGCCTGCTGAAACATATTAATAACCGCAATAATGATCCAATCATAGAATTTGTTCATTTATTTCCAAACGGTGACTTATTTTTGGACGGGCAGTGTATGACAACAAATGGTGATTTAGTTCGATGGATTTAAGAATTAGAATTTTTTTTTGGCAAAATAAAGACTGCTTATTTTTTATTTAACATGTATTGTAAGAAAAATGCGGGTGTGACCAAACTTTCGACTGGTATGTCTGCGTTTTTAATCCAAAGTTTTACTATGCATGTGGCTAAATTTTTTTTAATGTGGCTAAAGAAATTTGAGCCGAGTTAGCCACGGTGGCTAAAAAAATTTTTCTTCTAGTGCAGCCCCTGCATTGGATTCTTTTCAAATTTGGCACACATATTCTCTACCACAGGGAGAGGTGCAGTGCAAAGTGTCGGCCATCTGGGATGATTTCTCACAAAAATACTGCTATTTTCCTGTTTTTGGACATTTTCCTGTTTTTTGGAAATATCTGAAACTCAACATTCCTTGCCCTGTGAAGATATCTGGGTCAGGCTCGTTGGCAAACACGAGACAGGTTTAAACACAGGAGTATGCTATCGACCAACCAGCTTTGGACAATACTGTCAATGAAATGCTCTTTAAGAGGATTTGGCAAGCTTGTAGAGGAGGAGGGACTATTATTATGGGAGACTTCAATTATCCTGGTATCGATTGGGAAATGGTGAAAGGACAGGGTAAAGGGGAGGAAGAATTTGTAGGTGTTATAAATGACCATTTTTTTTTGGTGCAGTATGTTAATAAACCTACAAGAGAGAAGGCAATTTTAGATTTAGTGCTGAATGTAATGACCCTGATAGAATTAGCAATGTTTGAGGTACTGGAGCCTCTTGGGACTCGTGATCACTCTACTGTTAATTTTGATGTTTCATGGGAAGTTAAAAATATGTCTTCTAAAACCAAAATTTTCAATTTTAGGCGAGCAAACTTTGAAAGGATGTGCTCATATTTAAGCATAATAAAATGGGAGACACTCCTGGACTGTGAGTCTGTAAATGAGATGTGGGAAAGATTTAAGGGGGTTTTACTTGATTCACAAATAGGGTGACCACCTGCTAATAAGCCCAATGGGGGACAAGGGGTATGATTCTGAGGGACAATGTGGGACACCACCCGGCGTGGCGGCGCCCCCACCCGGCGGGCAGACTCACTCACCGATACCGGTTTACTGATTTCTAGCAGATACCACTTAACATGGTATGTTAATGTTAATTAATGTTGCCCTGTTCCCCTAACAAATGTAATTGCTGCTGTATGCTTATGAATAGGCCACCCTTGTTAATGAGCCCTTGGCTTTCAATGTGTTTTTTTTTTCTAAATGAAAGATATTCATAATATTTTAAACATTTCAATAAAATGACAGATGAACTTCCACTTAAGACTTACTTTTTACTGAAAGTGAATGAATTGCAATGGAAAATATAAATAAAATTAAATAGCTTATAAAACTTTAGTCTGGGGATTCACTGGCATTGCACTGGCTCAACAGAGCAGGAACAGTTGAAAAGTCTTAAATCACAAGTCCAGGGATTAACAGGCACTGCAGTGGCTCAACACAGCAGGAACAGTAAAAAAAAAATCTTAACTCACAAGTCCAGAGGTTCACGGAACGAGGAAGGAAGGATGGTGAACTTGCAGTGATAGTAAAGGCAGGCACAGGAAAAAAAACTGTTCAGCGTTCTGGGGACACCTTCAGGACTCTGTCCTCACACCTTCTCACCAGCATCTGAATCAAATAAGGAAGAAAGATAAGAAACAGAATTTAAGCAACATTATTTATTATGATAAGCTTCCAAATGGTTTTCCAGTATAGACACGGGTGCAAACCCATCACCATCACAAGGTGACAACAATGCAAAAAAGGTGACAAAGATACAATCCTATGCAAAATAATGACCTATTTTGACCTAAAAAAGGCTATTGTCACCTTCAGCTTGGTGACTATCTGGTTGTGGATCGCGGCAGATGTTTTGTCACTGTCATCATAGAAATCAAGGACCTTCGTTTGTGCTCCCAAGTCTGGCGTCCAGTATCGCACTGACAGTGGGAGGAGCTTGGTGGTCCCATGATTGGAAGCATCTGAGGCCACTGAGAAGAATGGCGTGTGGGCTGTGGAGACACACAGGAGATGGGATGAACTTAACAGAGATGCTCTAAAAACAGATAATTATAACAAATACAAGATACTGCATTATGTTTTGATTATCATTGATTTAGATAATCATAATCTACAGAAATATTTATACCTATTCAAAAAATATAGTTGCTTTTGTTTGTTTGAGAGATAACAAATAGTGAAATTTTGGGCATTATTATTATTATGATTGCCATTGATCAAGAAAGATTTCATTCATATATTTCCTAAGTATATTCTACAGCTACAATACTATTTAAAAAATATTGTAGCCTTTGTTCATTAGTGAATTGTGAAATTATGGGATCTGGCCCATGGACTAACGTTATCATGTTAGTGTTGCTCTGCTCACAATCCCATAACGATACACACAGCCAGGTTTCATATGAAGGTACGGATGAACAGCATTATGTTAGCTAACGTTAGCTACAGCTAGCGGATCTACCGGCAAACATAGACAGGACCGGGCGACATGATTAGCTAGATAGCTAACACAATAATGTTACACACATGAACATACCTTTGGTTGTTGCCTCCCGTGGCTTATTCAGCGGCGTTTTGAGGTCTTTCAGGCAACCTTCGACGGATGCAGGGGCAAGCAGGTCAGTGACGATGGCTTCTGCCTTCGTCCGACCACAGGCCATCCTCTTGGCAATGTCCGAGTCGGGATAAATCGTTGGGGCTAGCTTTGTGCCACAATCTCCTGCTCTGTATGATGTAGCGTGTTGGACAGTGTGATACACATTCGTCACCTCTGCAGCAGTGACTTTGTCAGCTAGAGAATCGTTTTTAGGTCGGAAGAAAGCATCCATAGATTTGGATGTCTCTTTCTGTTGGACACGTTTTTTGTGAGTCTCCGTTAGCCTGTGTCGTTTGACATCGTATTCCCCGCCATGCCCGATGGAGAATGACGTTTTGCAAAAAGGTCACAAAAAAGCCCTCTCGGTATCCCCCCCTCAACACCTTTCACTCACCAATATTCACTTTCCCAATCCTTTCTGTACATAGATTTTCTCTTTTTGATCGATGGTGGCGCCTCAGTCTCTTTCTCAGCAGCAGTTTCATTCTCCATTATTCAATGACAGTTCATAGAAAGCGCGCGTCTAGCTCCTTGTCCCAGTGTGCGTGTGTGTATCTTTCAAACAGTGCAGGTGTCATGCCAACAACAAAAAGTTGATGACAACTAACCTCGCGTCACCAGTCTCTCGCGCCAGTGGCGGAGATGACAACAGCTGTTCAACTGAGGGGTGGGTGTGGCGAGTGCGATAAGCAAGCTGAACTGACAAGTAATGTTAGGTTTTTAACATTGGCTGCCTGGGGCTTGGGGGGGATAGGGCGAACGAGCTTTTTTTTTGAGAGCAAGCACTGATTATGCGGGACACATTCTCAATTTGCAGGACGCGTGAAATGGGCTTCAAACGCTGTATGCGCACGCGCTATGCGGGACGGGTGGTCACCGTATTCACAAAGTAAATTCATTCCAAGGGTGTCCTAAAGTAAGGTGAAAAAGCAGAACCCTCAGTGGATGACCACTGCTATTCGTACGAGTTTGGGGGAAAAGAGGAATCTTTATAAGATGTAAAGGATAACAATGAGAATACTATGGCTGAATACTGTAAAATGCGGGCTGTGGTCAAAAGGGAGCTGAGGAATGCTAGAAGACTGTATGAAAGGCAAATTGCAGAGGGGGCAAAAACTAACCCTAAGCCCTTCTTTCAGTACTGAAGCAGAAAAAGGAAAGTCAAAGAGGAGGTTAAGTGCATAAAGAATAAATATGCATCGCTGCTATATGATAACAAGGATATTGCGGATACTTTAAACAGTTACTTTGTTGAGAATTTTACCTCGGAGCAGGTTTTTATTCGGCCAGAGGGCATGTCCAACCCTCTAGACTATTTAGCGGAAATTGAGGTGAGGGATAATGAAGTATTAGACAAGTTGCATAAACTAAAGGCAGATAAGGCGGCAGGTCCTGATGGCTTATATCCTAGAGTGCTCAGGGAAGTTAGCGAGATCATCTTTAAACCGCTCTCGGCCATCTTCAGACGGTCTTTATAAACTGGAGGAATACCAAATGATTGGAAGCAGGGCAATATAATACCAATCTATAAGAAAGGGGTCCGTACTGAGCCAGGAAATAACAGGCCGTTCAGTTTAACTTGCATTGCATGCAAAATACTGGAATCTATCATAAATGATGAGCTGGAATTATTTCTTGAATGTTTTAAGACTCGCTGATTTTGAAGTGTGTCGCACTGGATTATTACCAAATTTAAATTTATAAAGCTATGCGTTTTACACACTACTTTCCGCTGAAATATACTTTGGCGAGGTGAAGTCTCTTCCTTCAAATGAGACCAGATGTGAGAATGAATTTGAATGAACACATATTGAGCACAATAAAGGAAGCTCAGACATTTACAATGTTGCCAAACACAATAATTCCCCAAAATAATAAAATTACATAACAAAGCACATGCATAAAAAAAACTTTAATGTCCCTGAGTCAAGTCTTTTAAGTGTCGGTTCAGTGGATCGATCTTTGCGGGCCAATCAGTGTTAAATGTCCGTCCTACCGCGCCGTGAAGTGAAGAAAGTCGGGTCTTGCGGACACTTGGATAACGCCGCACGAGCAGTATGGAGCAATTTTTGTTTTTTAATTGTTGCTTTTTACGCTTGAAAGAGTGGTCACTAATGACTTCAGTTGATTCGGATTTGTCTTCAATGCCGTTTTTCTTTGAGACTCCAAAAGCATTTTGAGGATGAAAGAAAGTCACAAACCCTTCAATTAGCCTGGGGGGGCCAGAAGATGATGAGTGAATTTTCATTTTTGAGTGGACTATCCCTTTAAATGCAAGTGAGAACCTGACACAAGACATTTTATTCTGTCTGCTGTTGATTTTATTCTACACTTAACCTCCTTTCTTGTGTCTTTTACTGGGGATCATTTCTCTTCCTGATCCTGAGTCCGTGGACCATGAAGCCCCGCCCCTCACCGTGAGGTCATTGACTACTGCTGTCCTGATCCGGTTCTGCCCTAGGTTTACACCCATGCCTCGCCACATCCTGAAGCTCCACGCTGTACTGCATGGATTCTTTTCAGATTTCTTATCAGGCTTAAGCCGACCTCATTAAAAGTAACCTGCCAGCGGAGGATGGGCTCCCCGACTATAGCCGGGTTCCTCCTGAGATTTCTTCCCACCAGGGAGTTTTTTCTCACCACTGTTAGAGGATTTTTCTCCCTACTGGGAGTTTTTTATTTTATTTTATTATTATTTCTTTTTTTTACCTCATTTGCTATTGTGGGGATTAGGCTGTGCAATGCCCTTTATCTTTACTCTGTAAGTGACTTTGTGACACTGCAGTTAAATGCACTATACGAATAAAATTGAATTGATTTGAAAAAAAAAAAAATGGGAAAAAAGAGATGGAAATCTTTCTTGGAAATAAAATTATTGTCCTGCTAAAATCCACTTGTTTGATCAGTTCTGGTTTTACTATGCTAAAGACACTAAACCCACTGATGTTCAAAAAAGCCACACAGTCACTATACCCATCAACCCAGCCTGCTCATTATTCATATTTGCCATAGAAGGAAAGGAACAGTTTAACTGTTGTGACCTTCACATACGGGTCATTCCGTGTCAATTCACCAAATTTCAGAAAATCTTCCCGCAAGACCACCTCAGATTTTCTTGAAAAAATTCATGTTGGTGGATTCAGTTCTTGATAGAATAATCCCAAAATTGTAGGTCTCCTGCCAATAGTTTGGCCACAAAAATTTATTAAAAGGACAAAGATTTGGGCGATTTTTAGCCTTATTTTAGCATCGACTTCTGAAGTTCTAATTTTGAGCTGGACTATCATAAAAAGTCCTTGAGCTAGGACTTCCAAAGTTTGTATATCAAATATCTGGTGCTATATCTGTACATAATTTAATGTCAGCAGTCTGGCTCATGTGTAACATGCAGTAATAGGCCCCTAGATTCTGTCAAAAATTTCTATTCGCGAACTGCAGCAGCACTTTTAAGGGCCTGTAAACTCATCAGTTTTAATGACAGGGGGCTGATATTTTGTAGGGGGTGTCTTTTGGATTAGGTACATGGTTTTCTGAAAAATCACCAACGTGAAGTAAATAGCATCTGAGATATTGCCAATCAAAAATGAGAAAAAACACATTTTCCTGCAACTTTGAAGCTATATTCCTGTTGAATGACACCATGTATCAAATCCAAATCAAGTCCACCTTAAAGAGCAGGTTTTTGTAAATGACATTTCCAAAAAATGTGATGGTTTTCTTTCTCTTTTTCCCAATATGAATTTTTTACATTATGTTATATATTGAAATGCTAATTCTCGATTATAGCTTCGTAGTCTTGTGGACAGCTCTGTAATTATGTCAGAGATCTAAAATTTTGTACAGTGCCTCTTATAAACCATTTGACATTAACTTTAAATACATATTAGTCACATTCACACTAGTATATGAAAAGATATTGAAGCTTGAAAATGGAAATAAAAATAAGCTTTATTGCAGTTCGAAATCGAGTGTTTTAAGTATGTGACAACACAAAACAATCACCAGAAATCATTTCAGAGTACCTCTAGCTGTGACTTTTTAAGTTGGAAATTTTTCTATTGCAACTGACCTGTTCAAATTTAAATTCAAATTGACATTGAAGCTAAAGCTGGTCAACGTTTCTAAGTTATAACATTATATGAAATTGGCTGATACTTATTTTGCCAATGCTTTTATTTCATTTTATTTTTTGTTTGTTCCAAGATAAATATGTTGAGCTAAATCGTTACTTCATAATTAATTTATTTTTCTGTGGATAAGATTTTAATGTTGAATTCATTCACATGTCATGACAAGCCACAGAAAGCTGATGTCAGACAGCTCTAATGCCTTATTAGGAGACAGCCTGAACTTTTGTATGCTGCAGAACATTTATCATTATCACAATATAGTTGAAAAGTATATGTGTGAGTAGGTTAGCTGCAAGGGTATGGTTATCTGCAACATTTATTTTCTTAGAAGTAATTGCAGACTAGATGCTACCTTACTTTGGAATAATTTTGACAATACTTTTTGTACAATTGTGTACTGTCTCATGCTTAAAATGCTTGATTTCGAACTGCAATAAAGCTTATTTTGATTTCCATTTTCAAGCTTCAATATCTTTCCATATATGGGCTCGACATTCCGGAAAAAAGGCACTTGCCCACCGGGCCAGAAGATTTAAATATCCACTGGCCACACTCAATATTCACCGGCCCGGATTATTGCGAACGCATTACATAGGCTAATGCAGAGCTCCCGCTTGCACTTGTCACTATCGTCATTGACGAACTTCATCCATCAGTGACGGGTAGCCTATAAAATAGTGGCGTCGTCTGCCCAGGGTATTCGAAGATGTAGCTCCGAGTATTTTTTTCTATAGCACCGAGATATTCTTCACTTTGGGCAGTTTATCACAGCGCAACACAAGTATAACGAGACGGCAGTGTAGTTTGCCCATTTTACTTTCAGTGAACTGCGGCAAGAACCCAGATAGCAAGCATACGTCCGGCCAACGTCGATTTTCCGTCGGCAGCCGTCGTCAGTTCAGTCGGGCTGACATCGCAAACCGACGTCTGCCGGGGGGCGGAATGTTCATCGGGCCAACGTCGGGAAACCGTCGGAAAACCGACCAAAGGCGAAAAACGTTTCTTAAAGGACCAGTGTGTAATATTTGGCGTGGTTTATTGGCAAAATCTGAATATACTACCCGTTAATATGTTTATATAAGTGTATAATTGCTATAAAATAAAATTTGTTTGGTTTTCGTACCCTTATAATTATGCGTTGATAAAAACATATAGCAAGGGCCTTGCTTTAGGGACGTCACCATCTTGCACCTCCATGTTGGTTCTGCAGCTGCAGGGTGAAGTTTCCTTCAGCCCTCGACTTCCAGGCTGCTCAGCCTATCAGGCTGCGTAAACACCGCCCCCAAGTACAGCCAATCAGATTGCGAGCTAGAGTACAACCAATCCGCTCACGAGGCAGCCAATTCAATTCAAATTCCTCTCCTCAAAGCGGAGCGGGCTTAAGAACATCAATATTGTTAAAAACGAATGCATTTAATCATCTTTTCTCATTAAAGAAACTGATTCAGGAGGTAACGTTAGATATTTCAGCTATTTTGATTATGTTAACCAATGCAAAGAAGTGCTTTTTTTTTGTCTGACAGTTAACTTATAGACCTAACCTTAGCTAAACAGGTCATACTTGTTAACCTAAACACTTCTACAATATAACTTCAAGTATAACTCTGTTTGAAACATAAAATTGGCCTACTTGTGTGATATTTCGTTCAATAAGCTGTTAAGTTGAGCTTCTTAAAAACTTCAACTGCAAGTTGCTGTAAAGTTAACTTCCTTCAAGGCTGATTGTAGAGACTAGTGCCTTGCAGGCTGGTTAGAAGGCTAATGTTGATTTCATCTTGTATAATCATTATGTGAGGAGGCGTTCAGGAACCAGTCGCGAGAATCCAGCAATGCAGTTGAAGTGATTTTATTAAGCGAGGGGGTAAACCCCCGCAGGGCAGAAGGCAACAGAACAAAGTCCACAATCCAAAAATCACAATCCAATGGGCAGAATCCGAGTCAAAAAACCAGGGCAGCAATAACCGTATTCGTAGTCGGGCAGAAAAAGGGTACGATAACAGATGCAGAAAAAAAACAAATCAGAGCCAAAAATCGAAAGTCGGACGGTCCAGTCAGAAAAGCAACACTAAGAGTACGAGGCGAAAACAAGAGCAGCATAGGGAAACGTTCTGACAGGGATCTGCTGTGAAAAGACTGCTTAAATACACACAAGGGAAGTCACATGCTATGATTAGGATCAGGTGAAGAGGATCAGACTAATTATGTGGGAGAACCTAACTACATGAAATTGGCAAAAGCCAAAACGCAGACAGGGATCATGAGACAACCTATGACAAAACATACAGCTCCGGTTAAGGAGTTCTAACGTGCACAGATAATGAGAGGCAGAACAGAGTTGAGCAGGTGCGGAGGATCCGCTGAATTGCAGCAAATATTAAGTGAAGGCAAGAGGCGGAGACTAGAACAGGGCGAGTGCTGAGAGCTTGTTAATCAATTACCAAGGTGCAGCTATACAATCCCTGGTGCTCGTTAGTAAGTTAGTATTATATACAATGTTAGTCTTGGTTAGTATCTTTAACAAAACAACAAACTGTTTGTACTGGTTAGTAAAATAGAAAAGCAAGGCGAAGGAAGCAAACGAGACTAGAAGGAATGGTTGGAAACCCAGAAACCATGAAATCACCTAAACATGTGACATGCAGTACTTGGGGAGAAGCTGTAACTCAACACAAGACCAGACAGGGGAGACAAAGTGCAATGCAGGGCATGAGCAAAGACATGGACCGGAATATGACAGAAATGTGGATATGGCAGGGAATACAAAACATGGCAATAACAAAAACATGGCAAAGATCTGAACTAAACAGAACATGAGCAAAAACAGAACAGAACATGGCAGAAACAGAACAGATCATGGCAGAGACAGAACAGGTCATAGCAGAATCATAACACATTAATAGTATTCAGTCAGATGCCCTCAAGGCTGATTGCAGAGATTAGTGCCTTACAGGCTGACAGTAGAGATTAGTGCCTTGCAGGCTGGTTAGAAGGCTAATGTTGATTTCATATTGTATGATCTTTCATAGTATTCAGTCAGATGCCTTCAAGGCATCAGGGCCCGGGGTGGGTGCTGGGGCAGGACCTGCTGCAGGTGCATCAGGGCCCGGGGTGGGTGCTGGGGCTGTGTTTTTTTTTTACTTTTTTAGCGGGGCGGGTAGATAGGGCTCCACGACGGCGCCGAGACATCGTTTCAACTCCTAAAAAGAGTGTAAAAAGTGAAGACAACATCAATATGCAACAACACCTCGGTCAGTTTTCTGAGGTAATGTGGTTGGTTTTGAACTATAATAAATCTATGGGCTGAAAAATAGAAGATTTTAAATTAGCCCTGGAAGGCTCCAACTCAGTAGTGGCTCCCAGTAAAGACCCCCTCAGTAATGCTGAGGGAGTCTCTACTGTCAGCCTTGAAGGCATCAAAATTGTAAACACACACACACACATATATATATATATATATATGAAATCATCAGCCTACCAACCAGCCTGCGAGGCACTAGTCTCTACAATCAGCCTTGAAGGCAGTTAACGTTACAGCAACTTGCAGTTGAAGTTTTTAAGAAGCTCAACTAGACAGCTTATTGAACAAAATCTCACAAGTAGGCAAATTTTATGTTTCAAACAGAGTTATACTTGAAGTTATACTGTAGAAGTGTTTAAGTTAACAAGTATGACCTGTTTAACTAAGGTTAGGTCTATAAGTTCACTGTAAGACAAAAAAATAGCACTTATTTGCATTGGTTAATAAAATCAAAATAGCCAAAATATCTAACGTTACCTCCTGAATCAGTTTCTTTAATGAGAAAACTCACGATTAAATGCATTCGTTTTTAACAATATTTATGTTCCTAAGCCCACTTACCGAGTGACGGTGAAGCCCCACTACACACGGGAAATCTCCGCACTCCTCCGCATCCCATTCATTTTCTATGGCATGCGTGCGTTTTGGTGCGCGATGCATTCTGGGATACCATCCGATACGAGCCAGGTTCCGGTGCGGGGAAGTGGGAGGGGACGAAGATGAAGCTTTCAGCTGCAGGGTGAAGTAGCCTTCAGACGTCGACTTCCAGGCTGCTCAGCCTGTCAGGCTGCGTAAACACCGCCCCCAAGTACAGCCAATCAGATCGCGAGCTAGAGTACAACCAATCCGCTCACGGGGCAGCCAATTCAATTCGGAAGCCTTTACTCGGTAAGAGGGCTTAAGAACAACAATATTGTTAAAAACGTATGCATTTAATTGTGAGTTTTCTTATTAAAGAAACTGATTCGTGAGGTAACATTAGATATTTCAGCTATGTTGATTGTGTGAACCAATGCAAACAGGTGCTATTTTTTTTTGTTGTACAGTTAACTTATAGACCTAACCTTAGCTAAACAGGTCATACTCGCTAGCTTAAACACTTCTACAATATAACTTCAGGTGTAACTCTGAGACATAAAATTGGCCCACTTGTGAGATATTTTGTTCAATAAGCTGTCTAGTTGAGCTTCTTAAAAACTTCAACTGCAAGTTGCTAGAACGTTAGCTGCCTTCAAGGCTGATTGTAGAGACTAGTGCCTTGCAGGCTGGTTAGAAGGCTAATGTTGATTTCATATTGTATAATCTTTGATAGTATTCAGTCTGATGCCTTCAAGGCTGATTGTAGAGACTAGTGCCTTCCAGGCTGACCGTAGAGACTAGTGCCATGCAGGCTGGTTAGAAGACTAATGTTGATTTCATATTGTATAATCTTTAATAGTATTGCCTCGGATGCCTTCAAAGCTGATTGTAGAGCACTAGTGTCTTGCAGGCTGACCATAGAGACTAGTGCCTTGCAGGCTGGTTGGTAGGCTGATGATTTCATCAAACAAACACACACACACACACACATATATATATACATACAGTCGTATGCAAAAGTTTGGGCACCTCAGATAAAAATTTCTGTCACTGTGAATAGCTAAGCGAGTAAAAAATGACTGCTCTCCAAAAGGCATAAAGTTAAAGAGGACACATTTCCTTTATATTTTAAACAAGATTACTTTTTAATTTCCATCCTTTTACTCTTTCAAAATGGCAAAAAAGGAAAATGGTCCAAAGAAACAGTTTGGGCACCCTGCATGGTCAGTGCTAAGTAACACTCCCTTTGGCAAGTATCACAGCTTGTAAACATTTTTTGGTGCCAGCTAAGAGTTTTTGAATTCTGGTTTGGAGGATTTTGCCCATTATTCTTTTTCAAAGCCTTCTAGTTCCATGAGATTCTTTGGCTGACTTGCATGGACTGCTCTTTTGAGGTCCATTCACAGATTTTCAATGCTGTTGAGGTAGGAGACCTTGAGGACTGCAGTGAAACCTTCAACTCGCACCTCTTGAGGTAGTCAGTTGCGGATTTTGCGGTGTGTTTAGGATCATTATCCTGTTGTGGAAGCCATCCTCTTTTCATCTTCAGCTTTTTGACAGATGGTGAGATGTTTGCTTCCAGAATTTTCTGAAATTTAATTAAATCCATTCTTCCTTCGACCAGTGACATGTTCCCCGTGCCACTGGCTGCAACACAAGCCCAAGGCAGGATCGATCCAACCATGTGTCACGTCACGTCACGTCCGGTTGCCTGTCAGCCGTCTGGTTTTGCTGCTGCCTCGCTATTAGTTTATTTTTATTATTTTATCGTTATTTTAGAGTTTTATTGTTTTGACATTTTATTATTTTAACATTTTATTATTTTACTTGTTTTATCATTTTGTTTTTTTAAATTTTTTATTATTTAATATTTAACGTATTATTTATTGCATATTATTAACGTATTATTTATTTATTAAGACCCAGCAGGCTAAAATAAAAAACATGGCTCCACTCACCTCTCCGCCGGCCTGTGGAAGTTGCGTTCGCCTCTCGCAAAAAATTGCGGAGCTGGAGGGAAGAATTTCAATCCTTTACCAGATTAAGGAAGAAGAGCAGCTCATCGACTCCCTGGTTGCTCCAGCTCTTGCTACTGCGAGTGTCACCGCCACGACTGAACGCGACTCCTTGGCTTTCCCCACTGAAGCCGCACCGATCCGAGCTGAGGACCCCTGGATCCAGCAGGGAGCGAGACCAAGGGCTATCGTCAGCTCCACACCCAACCCGGCTGAGCCCTGGGTCGGATCACGCGGCGGGAGGCGTTCGTCTCGTGTCCCACCTGTCTGGGATCTGCAGCTGGAGAACAGGTTTTCCGTTCTGGCTGAGGAGGAAGCGACACCCCCCTCCTCCCCTGTAAGTCCAGCTGCTACTCGGCCGCCATCAGTATTGAGAAGAGAGGCAATCCGGCCCCGCAAGTCCAGCCCTGTTGACGCGGTGCTGAGGAGTTCTTCGCCCAGCCCTGAAGTGGAGGTAATACACTAATACTGCTTAAAATATCCAAGAAAGTGTTGTATCTTTAAATTTATGCCATTCAAAATCAGTTCATCTTCTACTTATACTTTTTCTCGTGACAGAAATTTTGATCAGAAATTTTAAACTTTGCATACAACTGTATATATATGTGTGTTTAATTCTGATGCCTTCAAGGCTGACAGTAGGGAACTCCTCAGCATTACTGAGGGGCCTCCTACGAGTTAGAACCTTCAAGGCTAATTTTAAATCTTCTATTTTTCAGCCCATAGATTTATTACAGTTCAAAAATCAACCGCGTTACCTCAGAAAACTGACAGCAGTGTTGTTTGCATATTGGCGTGCGTCTTTACTTTTACACTCTCTTTTAGGAGTTCAAATGATGTCTTAGCACTGTTGGCAGAGCCCTATCACCCGCCCGCTAAAAAAAAAAGCGCCACGCCCAGCACCCACCGGGGGGCCTTGATGATGCTCCTGCAGCAGCACCGCCCTAACACCCACCCGGGCCTGATGCCTTGAAGGCATCTGACTGAACTCTTATCAAAATTGCTTACAATATAAATCAACACTAGCCTTCTAACCTTTCTGCAAGGCACTAGTCTCTACGATCAGCCTGGAAGGCATCTGACTGAATACTATCAAAGCTTATGCAATATGAAATCAACATTAGCCTTCTAACCTTTCTGCAAGGCACTAGTCTCTACGGTCAGCCTGGAAGGCATCTGACTGAATACTATCAAAGCTTATGCAATATGAAATCAACATTAGCCTTCTAATCAGCCTGCAAGGCACTAGTCTCTACAATAAGCCTGGAAGGCACTAGTGCTCTACAGTCAGCCTTGAAGGCACTAGTGCTCTACAATCAGCCTTGAAGGCAGCAAACGTTACAGCAACTGGCAGTTGAAGTTTTTAAAAAAAGCTCAGCTAAACAGCTTATTGTACAAAATATCTCACAAATAGGCCACTTTTATGTTTCAAACAGAGTTATACTTGAAGTTATATTGTAGAAGTGTTTCAGTTAAAATAGCTGAAATATCTAACGTTACCTCACTAATCAGTTTCTTTAATGTGAAAAGAAGATTGAACGCATTCGTTTTTAACAATATTGTTGTTCTTAAGCCCACTTCGAGTAAAGGCCGAATTAGATTGTGGCTGCCTCGTGGCGGATTGGTTGTCCTCTAGCTCGATCTGATTGGCTGTACTTGGGGGCGGAGTTTACGCAGCCTGACGAACTGTGAGCAGCCTGGAAATTAAGCGTCTAAAAACAACTTCACCCTGCAGCGTGATGCTTACCTGGCGGATAAGTTTCCAAATCCCGTGTCTCCGCCTCAGTTTGAAACATGGCCGGACTGCCAGCGAAAAAGCAGCTGGGAGCACAACTGTCTGCGTCAAAGTGTAAAGTTTCCTGTACATCCTAATGTGTAGGTTTAAAACATCTGACGCCAACCAACATATCAAACTAGCCAACTACTTGAATTGTCGCTACTTAAACCAGGCCGCAGCGATCTCTAAATTTGCTTGGCGTTTGTGCTAGCAGTAGCTTCTTTCGGCTCCATTGACATGTGTTAAGTAGCTAGCCACAGGCTAAGCGAGGTAGCACCGCTTTGTTGATGAATTTTGCGGTCTATGGTTTAACTTAAAATGGAACTAATCGGACGTACATCATACCTTAACTCTTTAAATTAACACCAACCCGTTCAGAGTTTATTAGCATTACGTCATTGGCAACACAGCAGGCTACATGTGTACAGACCAGACTGCTGCAGTACTTTGGAAACGTAACGTTACTACGGTACGAGTATCAATAATGCAGTTCATTTAAGTGCCGCAGTAATGCTGGTGATGTCATGCTTCCTGGCGATGACAAAGTTATACTCATACTTCTTTCTTCTGCTTTCAGAGTGCACACTCACAGCCACAGGACCACTTAGCTAATAAGAACCACGAAGTTGTCGCGGGGTGCTGAGAGAAATCACCCATGAGCGCTTTAATTGTATTGATCGTTCAAGGTTCAAGTTATTGGTTACAGATAAAGTGCTTGAAACTACTTGAAATTGTAATTGCATTCCTTGGATGGTATATAGCTTGTCAGGGACACAATTTCAAACATTTTTCCATCCTAATTTGTCACCACCATTATCGCAAAGCTTCCATTAAACATAGTATGGTCATTTATAGTAAATGACATCTGATTTGATAAAAGTAAAATAATCTGTTTATTTTAAACACTTACTGAAATACATTGCTACGTGTTTTTAAAATCTGTCAAACTTCTTAAACATTTAGAAGTGCAATTTTAAGCTTCTGACTGAAGTCAAATTGTCTTCGTTAAATCAAACATGAAAATATACCTTGAAAATTCTTAGAGGTGTTTCAATGTTGCAGCATGATATAAACTGTGACAATAGAAAATGCCAGGTACACATCTCATAGTTTAACCCATTCAATTGGAGAAATAAAGATTAACCACTGCATTTCGCACAGCTCTTCCAAATGTGTGGTGAATTTTTTTGGTACACACAAGTTAGAAAGTTTGGTGAAATTAGAATTTGAGAAATGGGTTGTATTTGTTACTATTATTTACAGCAGTTTCAGAAGGTATTTCCAAGTACTATTTTTATTAATAGCTAATTTTTCTTAAATTACTCCAGTTTGTCAAATGTAAAACACTAACAATTTAGAGTTTAAATGTAATTAACATCTTGGGCAACAATATTTGGGAGAAGTGAAGCCAAGGCTATTTTTTCATCCCTGTCAAATCCACCTCTGAGGTGGGATTCAAATGATCCTAAATTTTGGCATCAAATTCATCCAGATTTCTGCCTTAACTTTTGAAATAATAAACAGCAGCATTTTCTCTGGATTAAAGGTCAGATTGGATTACCAAATCTGAATCCAAATCTTCAGGATCAGAATTCCTTGGATCCACGTTGAAATACCAGTTTCAGATCAGATCAAGATTTAATCCAATCCGACCAGGATAATCCTGTCAGATCACTTTTGAAATACTGGGCCCTGATGATTCTTTTCGACTGAGATAATTCTTGCACAACTTAGAAGTGTGTTTTGGGTCATTAGCTTGTTGAAAATAAACTCCCTGATTAATCACGTCTCTTTCCAGCTGGCAATGAGATTTGTATGAGATTACCGGCTCTTTTTGAGCAGACTAAACCCCATAATATAGTTTGCACCGTTAAAATGCAGCGGTGAAGTATATACTGTATTTCTCACAAATTAAAGAATCAATTGGTTTTTATTGCTTTGCCAGTGAAATACGAGTGGCAATAAAATACTGATGAGTATTATGTGTGTCGCAATGCTCTGCATACATGGACCGCATAAAAGCTTCAGTAATAACAAACATTGAGGTTGTTTTTGTGATGTGTACAGTGATGCTTGACTTGTTCTTTTGGATGCGGTCACACACGGGCCAATGGATTTTCTGTAGGGGACTGCGCCTCCTCTCGGCTGCTGAGACCTGCTCGTAACATGCTATTAGCTCTTTTTCTCCCCTGTGTCGTAAGCCATTCCATTTTCTTGATGCCATTGCATTTTTTTTTGGTTGGCTTTATGTAGGCTATTGACCACACCCATAAGAACAAGTCAAGCGTCACTATACATATCACAAACAACTCAAAGTTTGTTGTTACTGAAGTGCACATGGCGTGCGTTGGGATTACAATACTACACGTACAAGACAATACCACTCGTATCTCGCTGGAAAAGCAATAAAAACTGATCAATTCTTCAATTTGCAGCAAATATAGTAAAGACTTTGCTGGTGTATTTTGGTAGCTAAGTATATTACCACCTCCATGTTTTACTGAGGGGTTAAACAGTCATTTTTGAAACGTTCTCCAACTATTCAGTGCACAAAAGTTCTGCGTTTGGATGCCAAAATTTTTTATTTTGATTCATCGGTCCAAAGGGCTTGTTCCCAGTCCTTTGGCGTCCAATCCTTGAATTTCTTGGCAAACTCATGTCTTTTTTTTGTTGTTGCCAGATCTAATAAGTGGTTTTTTGACAGCAACACAACCAATCAGACCATTTACACTGGCGTCTGGAAATAGTAGATCTTGATACTTTCATCTCTTCACTCCTGGTGCTGTTAATATCATCACGAAGTTGTTGTGCTGTCAACCACAATTTTTTTTTTTTTAACTTTTCATATGGTGAGGCACTTAATTTCCGTTTTGCACCTTTATTGCCACTAGTTTTCAGCAAACTGGTCTAAGTGAAATAGTTGTTGGGATTTCTTTTAGTGTCATGGCGGCATTTAACGTCTTCAGAATTTTTCTAAGAGACCAATCAGCATCATGTGCGACTACAAAGCAGCTTTGAACAATCTCGGAGAGCCATGCCATCCTGTTTAACACTGTGACACTGCTGAAAGTTCATGTCACCTTACATATTGGAACAACTGACCATTAGAGGTAATTTTGCAGAATAATGTTGCCTCAAACCAGTTTAACAAAATGTTTTTATCATCAACAGTCATGGAATGAGCCTTCAAACACGCATTCGCGATATGCAAGAGTTAAAAAAATCAAATTTGCGACACCTTTCAATTGTTATAAAAAAATTTGATGTTTCAGTTTTTTTGTTTATAACCCACATTTTTACCTCAAAACACTTGTGGGAATTTTTTTTTTTGTTCTCATTGCCAACAATAGTATTTTTCAATACATTTGTACTGAAATATAATTCAGAAGTAATATATTAGGACCCCTTTTGGACCAAGTGGTGGTTTTTAATCATCACTGCAAACAACTGTACTGTACAATATTAATTAAAATTAATTAATTCATTCATTAATTAAAAATCAATTTCCTCCAAATCAAGTTTTAAATTAATGGCACCCTTAAAGATTATTGTAAATAGCATCCACCAAAATTAAACCAGGTATTAAATTCAATTTATTTCAGTTTTATCTAATTATATATTGAGCCATGGCATCACTTCCTTTTTCACTACGGTAGACAAATGAGGTAACACGCGTGATATCCATTTGTCATTCAACACCATGAAGAAGACAAAACAACTGTCAGTTCAAAGGCTGATGGTTGGGATATTCATAAATGTGGTATTGCTACACGAAGATTCACATAAATTGAATATGCCACTAAGCACTGTCAGGGCAATTATTAAAAAATTACAAAGATATGGAACTGTTGAGAACCTCAAATGTAGAGGATGCAACTGCATTTTGCCCCACAGGATGCTGAAGAGGATGGTGAGAGAAGCAATAAAATCCCCAAGAATCATTGTGAAGGGATTGCAGGCCTTGGTTGCATCTTTGGAGTCACCAGGTTTCAAAAAGCACCATCAGGCACCACCTCCACAACCACAGGCCCTTTGGAGGGGTTGCCAGAAGAAAGCTCTTTCTGACCAGAAGACACAGAAGCAAGCACTTGGCATTTGCCAAAAGTAATTTAAATTATGACTGGAACAAGGTGCTTTAGTCAGATGAGACCAAAATTGCACGCTTCGGTTAGATACAGCAACAGCATTTTGGTGTTGAAACAGAGATCCAGACAAGGAGAAGCACCTCACACCCATGGTGAAATATGCTGGTAGGTCAGTCATGTTTTGGAGTTGTTTAATTCAAGAGTTCTGAAGAACTGGTTAAAATTAATTGCATAATGAATTACTCCTACAGAGTATTAGGGAAATTTTGACTGACAATCTGGTTTGCTGCTCTACCAGAGGCTTGGACTTGGCCGTGGGTAGACGTTACAGTAAGAAAATGATCAAAAGCACACCTCAAAATCCACACAGAATTGGTTCAGTGACAACAAAATTAATGTTCTGCAATGGCCATCTTAGTCACCAGAACTCAATCTGATCAAAAAGCTGTGGGCTGAACTGAAGGGGCCAATTGATAAGCTCAAACCTAAAAACGTAAAGGATCTTGAAAGGATCTGCTTAGAGGAATGGTCAAAAATCCCCCCAAATGAGTGCCTTAATCTTGTCAAAAATGACAGGAAAAGACTCCATGCAGATATCCTTGCCAGAGGTGGTTGCACTGAGTAATAAATGAAGGGTGCCAATAACTGAGCCCCAGAGAACAATACTGGGCCAACCTATGTTGGGGTGCTTTTGACAAAATGGCACTCCAAGTTGCCAGCCTCCTGTGTCACTGGCAACAAAAAAACTGCATCTGTTACAAACTCGAGATATGTAACATTAAGCAAATGCACTTCTTATGCAGGTTTTGGATGAACAATCATCATTTAAAGTGAAACCTACCTCCCACCGAAGAAGAACCATTATCTTCTGATTCATTTTGGACAAACTCTGGGTCTTTGTCATCCACTTCACCATCATCATCAATCATAGCGAGCAACTCCTCATCAATGAGATACCTAGCCGCCATGTTTACAGTAAATTATGCGACGACCCACTATACTGCCCTACAAAGGCTAGGTGCAGTAACTACAAAATAATTTAACTAGTAAAAAATGGCTTCAGAGTTTGGCCGCTGTCCCAACAAATGAATAGCTAGCACATCTATGATAGATTAAGGTTACCTGATGTGACGTGGTATAATTTTTATCAAAATAAATCCTAACCTGCATATACTTTCAGGCCCAAAACGACGTAAGTCACGTTTGACCTAATTTGTAGTTACTGCACATAGGCTTTGTAGGGCAGTATAGCTTAGGCAGTGCAATGCACATATACAGTGGCAGAGAAGACATTTGCTTCTATTAAAAATCCATGTGGGCAAATTGGGTTGGCCCATTTAGGAAAATCAGATCTCAGTTTTTTGCATGTGCTGAGTAGCTCAACTTAATTTCGCCAAAAGTGCGGGATCACCCAGTATGGTTCTTTGGGGCTCAATTACGAAACCTTGATTTTGTTCAAATTTATTTTGTATGAAATGATTGTTTTGGTTTTGGTTGTTTTAATCAAAACATGAAGTATTTCACACATGTTGGTATATTCCGTTTCACTATAATTTATATATATATATATGAATGACCCTTTCCAAAAAATTAGAATATCATGGAAAAGTTGTTTCATTTCCATAATACCGTTCAAAAAGTTAAACCTTCATAGATTATAGATTCAGGGCCCACAATTTAAAAGATTTCAAGTATTTATTTGTTTACTTTTACATAATTTGGGCTTCCAGCTCATAAAACCCGCGAGCAGGAATTCCAAAGGTAGAATACTGTGAAGAAATCAGCCCAAATTTTGCAGGCCATGAATGTTTAAGCCTGAGTGTCACACGCTAATCATCTACTAAACTCACAGCACCTGCACAGGTTTCCCCAGGTGTCATTAAATTGCTTCAGTTTGGTTCAATTGTCTCAGTTCGGTTCAATATGGGGAAGACTGCAGACTTGACAACTGGCCTGAAGACCATCATTGATACCCTCCATAGGATGGGTAAGCTACAAAAGTTCATAGCTAAGGAGGCTGGCTGTTCACAGAGTGCTGTGTCCAAGCATATCAATGGAAAGTCTAGTGGAAGGGCAAAATGTGGCAGGAGAAGATGCACCAGCAAAAGAGATGACCGTGGGCTTCAGCGGATTCTCAAACAGAAGATTAAGAATCTGGCAGAGATCCAGAAAAAAGAGTGGAATGAGAAGTGAAGTCACGGCTTCAAAACCACCACATTCAGATACATCTGGAGATGGGCTACAATATCGGGTTCCATGAGGTCAGGCACTTCTGAGCCTGAACCAACGTGGAAGCGTCTCCAGCTGGGCCAAGAGGAAGAAGGACTGTGGACTGTTGGCCAGTGGTCCAAGGTCCTCTTTTCGATGAAAGTAAGTGTGCCTTTCGTTAAAGAATCCAAGGTCAGGGTTTTGGAGGAAAGGCGGGGTGAGAACAGAACCCAAGCATTTTGAGGTCAGTGTGAAATATCCGCAGTCAGTCATGATTTGGGGTGCAATGTCCGGTGCAAGTATTTAGTAAACTCTGCTTTCTTAAATCCAGGTCACGCCGGTCTGGGGAATGTTTTAGAGGACTTCATGATTCCTTCTGCTGAGGATCTGTATGGAGATGCAGATTTCATCTTCCAGCAGGACCTGGCCTGCCCATACATCCAAGCATAAAACCTGGTTTGATGCCCATGCCATCACAGTGCTTGACTGGCCAGCCAACTCGCCGGACCTAAACCCCATTGAGAATCTATGGGGTATTATCAAGAGGAAAATGAGGGACACCAGACCCAAAAACAAGGAAGGGCTGACAGCAAGCATCAAGGAAATCTGGGCTTCCATAACTCCCAGGCAATGCCACAGGCTGATTGCCTCAATGCCACGGCGCATCGAGGCAGTGATTAAGGCAAAGGGATTCCCAACCAAGTATTGAAGATTGACATATCGTTTTGAAAGTACCATATTTTGATTGATTTGATGTGATCCTAATTTCTTTTTTTTTTTTTTTGCAAAAACTGAGAAGTAAATGGTGATTTCTTCACAGTATTCTAATTTTTGGAATTCCTGTTTTCGTGGGTTTTATGAGCTGGAAGCCCAAATTATGTAAACATAAACAAATAAATACTTAAATACGTTTAAATTGTAGGCCCTGAATCTATAATCTAGAGGTTTTAACTTTTTGAATGGTATTATGGAAATGAAACAACTTTTCCATGATTTTCTAATTTTTTGGAAAGGGTCTGTATATATATATATATATATATATATATATATATATATATTTGAAGCCAAGCGGAAATTCAAGCAGAAAGATTTTCTCTTCATGCCCACTGTGCCTTTGTTATAGTTTCCGTTGCCCTTTAAAAATTACACTACCTAACTTATTAACCAATCAGAATCCTATTCTGTGTCTCTGGGCCAATCATTCGCTACCTGTCAAATTTTAAAGAGGCAGCAAAACTATAACAAAAGGCACAGTGAGCATGAAAGAAAATCTTTCTGCTTGAATTTCCAGCCCAGCTGAAATATATATATATATATATATATATATATATATATATACAGACCCTTTCCAAAAAATTAGAAAATCATGGAAAAGTTGTTTCATTTCCATAATACCATTCAAAAAGTTAAACCTTCATAGATTATAGATTCAGGGCCCACAATTTAAACGATTTCAAGTATTTATTTGTTTATTTTTACATAATTTGGGCTTCCAGCTCATAAAACCCACAAAAACAGGAATTCCAAAAATTAGAATACTGTGAAGAAATCACCATTTACTTCTCAGTTTTTTCTGCAAAAAAAAAAGTGGGATCATCAGTAATCAAAATATGGTACTTTCAAAACGATATGTCAATCTTCAATACTTGGTTGGGAATCCCTTTGCCTTAATCACTGCGTCGATGCGCCGTGGCATTGAGGCAATCAGCCTGTGGCGTTGCCTGGGAGTTATGGAAGCCCAGATTTCCTTGATGCTTGCTGTCAGCCCTTCCTTGTTTTTGGGTCTGGTGTCCCTCATTTTCCTCTTGATAATACCCCATAGATTCTCAATGGGGTTTAGGTCCGGCAGTTGGCAGCCAGTCAAAACACATGATGGCATGGACATCAAACCAGGTTTGATGCTTCTGGCCCGGTATGGGCAGGGGCCAGGTCCTGCTGGAAGATGAAATCTGCATCTCCATACAGATCCTCAGCAAGAGGGAATCATGAAGTCCTCTAAAACATTCTGTTAGACTGTTGCGGTGACCTTGGTTAAAAGCAGAGTTTACTAACACTTGCACCGGACATTGCACCCCAAATCATGACTGACTGTGGATATTTCACACTGGACCTCAAGCAGCTTGGGTTCTGTTCCTCACCCGTCTTCCTCCAAACCCTTGGACCTTGATTCCCGAATGAAAGGCACACTTTACTTTCATCGGAAAAGAGGACCTTGGACCACTGGCCAACAGTCCAGTCCTTCTTCTCCTTGGCCCAGTTGAGACGCTTCCTACGTTGGCTCAGGCTCAAATTGGCTTGACCCAGCGGAACCAGGCGGTGTAGCCCATCTCCCGGATGCGTCTGAATGTGGTGGTTTTTGAAGCTGTGACTCCCGCCTCATTCCACTCTTTCTGGATCTCTGCCAGATTCTTGAATCTTCTCTGTTTGATAATCCGCTGAAGCCCACGGTCATCTCTTTTGCTGGTGCATCTTCTCCTGCCACATTTTGCCCTTCCACTAGACTTTCCATTGATATGCTTGGACACAGCACTCTGTGAACAGCCAGCCTCCTTAGCTATGAACTTTTGTGGCTTACCCATCCTATGGAGGGTATCAATGATGGTCTTCTGGCCAGTTGTCAAGTCTGCAGTCTTCCCCATATTGAACCGAACTGAGACAATTGAACCAAACTGAAGCAATTTAATGACACCTGGGGAAACCTGTGCAGGTGCTTTGAGTTTAGTAGATGATTAGTGTGTGACACTCAGTTTAAAACATTCATGCCCTGCAAAATTTGGGCTGATTTCTTCACAGTATTCTAATTTTTGGAATTCCTGTTTTCGTGGGTTTTATGAGCTGGAAGCCCAAATTATGTAAAAGTAAACAAAATGTCACTTGAAATCTTTTAAATTGTGGGCCACTGAATCTATAATCTATGAAGGTTTAACTTTTGAGCAGTATTATGGAAATGAAACAACTTTTCCATGATATTCTAATTTTTTGGAAAAGGGTCATTCATATATATATATATAAATTATAGTGAAAGCAGAATATACCAACATGTGTGAAATACTTCATGTTTTGATTAAAACAACAAAACCAAACAATCATTTCATACAAATAAATTTGAACAAAATCAAGGTTTCGTAATTGAGCCCCAAAGAACCATACTGGGTGATCCCGCACTTTTGGCGAAATTAAGTTGAGCTACTCAGCACATGCAAAAAACTGAGATCTACATTTCCTAAATGGGCCAACCCAATTTGCCCACATGGATTTTTAATAGAAGCAAATGTCTTCTCTGCCACTGTATATGTGCATTGCACTGCCTAAGCTATACTGCCCTACAACCTATGTGCAGTAACCTGAAATTAGGTCAAAGCGTGACTTCGTCGTTTTGGGCCTGAAAGTATATGCAGGTTAGGATTTTATTTTGATAAAATTATACCACGTCACATCAGTTAACCTTCATCTATCATAGATGTGCTAGCTATTCATTTGGTGGGACAGCGGCCAAACTCTGAAGCCATTTTTTACTAGTTAAATTATTTTGTAGTTACTGCACCTAGCCTTTGTAGGGCAGTATATTGGTCAAATCATAATTTACTGTAAACATGGCGGCTAGGTATCTCATTGATGAGGAGTTGCTCGCTATGATTGATGATGATGGTGAAGTGGATGACAAAGACCCAGAGTTTGTCCAAAATGAATCAGAAGATAATGGTTCTTCTTCATTTGGGAGGTAGGTTTTACTTTAAATGATGATTGATCGTCAAAACCTGCATAAGAAGTGCAGGCTGGCAATATATTGAGTTTGTAACAGATGCAGTGTTTGTTGTTACCAGTCACAGATGACACAGGAGGCTGGCCACTTTGAGTCCGATTTTCTTTTAAGTACCCCAAAATGGGTTGGCCCAGTATTGTTCTCTGGGGCTCCAGTTATTGGCACCCTTCATTTTATTACTCAGTGCAACCACCTCTGGCAAGGATAACAGCAA
Source organism: Gymnothorax javanicus (assembly GCA_029692085.1). NCBI lineage: Eukaryota > Metazoa > Chordata > Actinopteri > Anguilliformes > Muraenidae > Gymnothorax > Gymnothorax javanicus. Next base: position 54,999,440 of record CM056205.1, on the reverse strand, counting down.
AGTCTTTTTCCTGTCATTTTTGACAGATTAAGGCACTCGAAATTTAACCCAATTATAAATTCAATTTATTTAACTGGTTGATTTAGAAACTAAGGGGGGGTTCCTTTTTCACATGAGGCCAGGTAGGGTTTGATTGCTTTTTTCTTTCCATAATTGAAATCATCATTTGAAAATTGCATTTTGTTTACTCGGGTTTTCTTTGTCTAATATTAAAATTAGTGTGATGATCTGAAACATTTAGGTGTGACAAATATGCAAAAATGGAAGAAATCTGGATGGAAGCAACAAGAAACTGAACGTTGCTCTCTCCATCAGTCTGTCGGGGCCATCTACAGTCAGCGAGCCACAATCTCGGAAATCTCCCAGGATTCTGCAGCAGTTCTTCAGGCTGCCAGCTCATTCCTTTCACAAGCCCAAGCACAGTCCTCCAGAACCCGGGAGCCCAGTCTCGCCCAGTTGTAGCTGTAAGACAGCAACCCCTCTGCCTGCTGCAGCTTCCTGCCGCAGTGCTCAATGGTGTTGAACCAGCAAAGGTGCAAACTCCTTTTAAAAAAATTCCTGGATCCAGAGAGTGATCCGCATTACGCCAAAACCTAGCCTAATAGATTGTTCCTTAAGCCATTGCCAAAGGTTTCACAAAATATCATTGAAATATCTAGGGAAATATGAGAAATATTATCTGGACAGGCAAACAAACAAACATGGGTGAAAACATAACCTCCGTCAAACTTCTTTAGTTGGCAAAAGTAATGAATTTGTCCCAATACCCACACTTGCAGTCTTGCAGTCCTCAGTGCGCATTCATGCACTATTGAGTAAGTGTGGAAAATGGTCCCATGTCTGAAAATGCCCAAACTCTGGAGCACTTAATCCACACTTCATGAACCCTTATCCTGATACCGCTTCAGAGCGCCATTAAGCCTACGAAATGAATCAACCTGTAGCATTCAATCTTCCTTCTGAACAGCAGGGGAAAGCAGCAACTCTGGGGTGTGTTTCCCAAAATCATAGATGCTGACTTACATAGTTGAGCCTACTGATTGTGGGTGGAGGAACTATGCAAGTTGCTACCTTAGATAGCAAATACGCTTTTGGGAAACGTGCCCCTGATCAGTTTATATTATTCCATTGTGTTTTTCCTAGTTATCAAAAAACTAATCTGCTGGGTTGAATTGGGTGTTCTGTTCCTAATACCACATTCAAGGACTTATTTGGCAGTCAAGTTCCTTCAGAGGGAAAATAAACTATGTTTATTGAATAAAGTCAATTGCATCAACTTAATACATAATATTAATTACTAATATCCTACACTGTTATAAACTTGCACCTTTTTTTCACAGGTAATTTAACCGGCACCTTTTTTGCCAGTTATTTCATCTGCAATTTTACACTAAGTATACAACAGAGTTCTGTGTATGTTAAGTGTAAACCACAGTTCAATGTGCGCAGGACTCTTCTTGCAGTTAAAATAACAAGGAGACAATGTGTTCATTTAACTGTTAAATTTAGTCAGTTTATAACAGTGTAGGGGAGACTGGGGTCCGATGAGCCATGGGACCAATGAGCCATATCACTATTTTGCGATCAATCCATGCCAAAGGTGTTTAAAATAGGCAAAATAGTGATATGGCTCATTTATCCCCATGACTCATCAGTCAATGGTCAAATATTTTGCCTATTTTAAGCAGCTCTGTCATTGATTGATCACAAAATAGTGATATGGCTCATTGGTCCCCATGGCTCATCGGACCCCAGTCTCCCCAAGATAGGCTTGGAGCAGAACTGAATAAAAAGCGTTGGATCAGAGCTCTGGCTGTTACTGCCTTTAGAGAGTGGAGGATTTTTCTTTCTGCAAGACAAAAAGCCAGAGGAAGTCGTCTACAACCCTAAATGCATGGTGCAAATAGCATTTTCATACAAAACCAAAATTATTTATGAAAAGTGAAAAGAGAAATAGGATTTTTACTCTGATGGGGCCATAAGCCAGAGATATGGTCATATATTCTTTAGACTTATAACGTATTCCGGCAACACTTCATTTTGATGGTCCCTTTGTAGATGCCCAACAAACAAGCATGTCAACAACATAAAAGTTGACTTTCAACAAAGGTTGATCTGTTGAAAGTTCAAATATTGTAAATAAAACATTATCATACTATCTACTAACTATCTTGAATACGATCATAATATTAATGTTGATAATCTACAGCGAAAACTTAATAGATGCTCAAGAAACTTGCAATAAAGTATCAGCAGATGATCAGGTTAATACATGTGGAAATACTTGGAGACACTATCAACAGAATATTAACAGATGATCTGCTTATATACAAGGTAATGCTTGTAGACGCTCAACTGAAGATAACTAAAGTTCCAGCAGATGGTCGGGTAAAAATTCAGGGAAATACTCAACTGAACATCAACAAAGTATAAATGGATGATCAGGTAAATGTGCTGCTATGGAGTTAATTACTGCCAAAACCCAGTAAACAAACAGAACATGTTTTACAAATGCACAACGATTCACTAACAAACTCAACGTGATTTGCAAATACAAAACTGGTTCACGTGCAAACAAAGTGTGGTTTGCAAATACAAAAAAAGATTTACAAACAAACACACGTGGTTTGGTCAAATATAAAAATGATTCATGTACAAAGTGTGGTTTGCAAATGCGAAAACGATTTGCAAACAAACAGAGTGGTTTGCAAATACAAAACACCATTAAAAACTAGTATATTCTGTTTTACAAATACAAAACGTACCTATCACAAATACACAGCGCCTCAAGTCGTATGAGAAAATACTTCCGACAAGTTCGTGACTTTTGGCAGCTTTCTACCGGTGATTTAGTGGTGCCGATATTCTCACTTGTGTCCTTAGGATTTGCAAACATATGTCCTAGCTAAGTTATTTGCCCTCCTCAACAGCAAGTGGCGCTATGAGTCCATTTCTTAGATCTCTAAATGACACAACAACAGAGACGGTCCTGAAAGAATAGCTTAAAAGGTCCCCTATTATGTCACCAGGTGCACAGCTAATTAGTTATTACAAGCCATTTCAAAATCTTTTACCTCTTGACATCAGATGGGGAAGCAGCCAACCAGAGGCAAGAAAAGCTGATCACCTTCAGCCAAGCAGTCAATCAGATTTCATTATTCTGGGTGGTCACTCCCCCTTGTGATGCAGGTAGGTGAGACTTTGAAGTGGCTCATGATGGCCTATTAGCTGTGCACCTGGTGGCATAATACGGGACCTTTAATATCCCACCAGACACAGTACAGAAATCAAACTAATTATTTTGACGGCAAAGGGTGGGCCTATTATTGATACTAGTAAATATCACCTTATGCAAGGGTTTCTGACATTTTGCACACCACTGTATATTGGCAGATGATTTCCCTAGTGTCAAAATTCCCTGCCAAAATTTTTTGTATGGTATTCCTATAGTGGTATTTTTGTAAGGGACATGCAAAACACCACGCCAGCTAGATGAATAATCAATCAATTACAATTCGCTACCCAGTACATTCAGGAATCCTGAATACCAAGCCATGTCACCGCGAGAGCTTAGGCATTCTGCATAATTCTAAATTTAGAGATCTTGCCAGCTTATTAGGTTTTTACATTTATTTTATACCAGGATCTTTTCGGAGTAACGAAAACAACATTTATTTTAAACCAGGATCTTCCGATAACATCAAATTAAACACAATCGTGAACTATTTAGTTACAAGAAACTATCCTTGGATCTTTTGAGTTGACCCGTTTTAAGACAGGACCCAGAATGAAACACTCGTAGTTTCGATCCTCAGTTTTATCTGAAGAGTCAGTTAGTGTTCTGCTCCAAGTGATTGCAGTCGGATATGGGTTCGGGAGGTATATAATAAAAGTGTGCACTGTAATTTAAGAGATAACTCCTCGCAATCTAAAAACCCTATTATACTTCAATCATAAATCGTTCACAATCCATCATCTCCGAGGAAGGATTTTTGTAACTGTGACCAGGGGCGGATCTAGGATTAAATGCCCAGGGGCGTGAATGAAGAAATCCTCAACTTACCACCAAATTAAAGCGGACAAAAGAACTTGTAAATTCACAACCTTTAATGAAGAAAAAAAAATTCTAAAATCACTCAAGATACAGTCAGCAGCTGGTTGAAGTCATAGACTGTATAAAAAGATGGATGAAGCTACCGTGACGTCACCCATTGGTTTCAGCATACCATAAAGGAAGCCTCGATTTTGGCAATTTGAATTGCCCCATGTTGTCATTTTGAAAGCGGATGTGATTTCTATTGTACGAGAGCGTGTATTGAAGATCCGGGGAAGACCGTAGCTCTGGATCTGACCGTATCGGATGAGGACCAGAAGATAGCCACACCCCAAAAGCATATTCTGGCTTTATCCTTTATTCTAGTCTATATGGGACCATAATTTACAAAAATGAACATCATGATATATCGAAGGAGACTTGAAACTTGCTACAGCTACCATAAAATAATGTGAAAAATCATTATTTGAATGAAAAATCAGGTGGGAAAGTAGGGTCATTTTCTCATAGACGTCTATAGCATTGAACTTCTTTCTGCAACCACCGACGTCGCCATCTGCTGGCCATTAAATAGAATGCCATTTTACGGTACTTCCCTATGGACTTCATTTTTCGCTGCAGGGTGAAGTAGCCTTCAGATGTCCACTTCCAGGCTGCTCAGCCTGTCAGGCTGCATAAACACCGCCCCCAACTACAGCCAATCAGATCGCGAGCTAGAGTACAACCAATCGCCTCACGAGGCAGCCAATTCAATTCGGAAGCCTTTACTCGGGAAGTGGGCTTAAGAACAACAATATTGTTAAAAACGAATGCGTTCAATCTTCTTTTCTCATTAAAGAGACTGATTAGTGAGGTAACGTTAGATATTTCAGCTATTTTGATTATGTTAACCAATGTAAACAAGTGCTTTTTTTGTCTTACAGTTAACTTATAGACCTAACCTTAGCTAAACAGGTCATACTTGTTAACTGAAACACTTCTACAATATAACTTCAAGTATAACTATGTTTGAAACATAAAATTGGCCTCCTTGTGAGATATTTACAATAAGCTGTTTAGCTGAGCTTCTTAAAAACTTCAGCTGCAAGTTGCTGTAACGTTAGCTGCCTTCAAGGCTGATTGTAGAGACTAGTGCCTTGCAGGCTGGTTAGAAGGCCAATGTTGATTTGATTTTGTGTAATCTTTAATAGTATTCAGTCAGATGCCTTCAAGGCTGATTGTAGTGCACTAGTGCCTTCCAGGCTGGTTAGAAGGCTAATGTTGATTTCATATTGCATAATCTTTGATCGTATTCAGTTAGATGCCTTCAAGGCTGATTGTAGAGACTAGTGCCTTGAAGGCTGGTTAGAAGGCTAATGTTGATTTCATACTGTATAATTTTTGACAGCATTCAGTCAGATGCCTTCAAGGCATCAGGGCCTGAGGTGGGTGTTAGGGCGGGTGCTGCTGCAGGAGCATCAAGGCCCGGGGTGGGTGCTGGGGCGGGCGCTTTTTTTAGCGGGGCGGGGAGATAGGGCTCCACGACGGCGCCGAGACATCGTTTGAACTCCTAAAAAGTAAAGACCACGTCAATATGCAACAACACCTCTATCAGTTTTCTGAGTTAACGTGGTTGATTTCGAACTGTAATAAATCTATTGGCTGAAAAATAGAAGATTTTCAATTGGCCTTGGAAGGCTCCAACTCAGTAAAGGCCCCCCTCAGTAATGCTGAGGGAGTCTCTACTGTCAGCCTTGAAAGCATCAGAATTGTACACACACACACACACACACACACACACACACACACATACATATACAGTTGAATGCAAAAGTTTGGGCACCCCTGATCAAAATTTCTGTTACTGAGAATAGTTAAGCAAGTAGAAGATGAACTGATTTTTGAATGGCATAAATTTAAAGATACAACACTTTTTTTGGACATTTTAAGCAGTATTGGTGTATTACTTTTGTTTTGTACAATTCTAGAGCAAAAAAAAAAAAAAGGAAATGAGCACTGTGCAAAAGTTTGGGCACCCCAAAAGATTTGAGCTCTCAGGTAACTTTGACTATAGTCTCAGATTGTATTTAGCTTGTTAGGGCTATGGCTTGTTCACAATCATCGTTAGGAAAGGCTAGGTGATGCAAATTTTGAGGTTTATAAATACCCAGACTCCTCTATCCTTGGCCCAACAATCAGAAGCCATAGGGTCCTCTATGCAGCTGTCTAGCTCTCTGAAAATGAAATTAATTAATTCCCACAAAGCAGGAGAAGGCTATAAGAAGATAGCAAACGTTTTCAGGTTGCGATTTCCTCAGTTCATAATATAATTAAGAAATGGCAGTAAACAGAATCCGTGGAGGTCAGCTTGAGGTCTGGAAGACCAAGAAAACTGCTCATCAGATTACTAGAAAGGTAAATCAAAACACCTGTTTGACAACAAAAAACCTTTGGCAATATTTAGCGCACCATGGAGTCATGGTGCACTGCCCTCCGGTTCAGCGACACTTGCTCAAATATGACCTTCATGGAATAGTCATGAGAAGGAAACCTTTCCTGTATCCTCACCATGAAATTCAGCATCAGAAGGTTGCTAAGGAACATCTGAACAAGACTGATGCATTTAGGAAACAAGTCCTGTGAACTGATTAAGTTAAAATAGATGTCTTTGGCTGCAGTGAGCAGAGGTATGTTTGGAAGAAAAAAGGATGCAGAATTTCATGAAAAGAACACCTCTCTAACTGTCAAGCACATGGTTGGATCGATCCTGCCTTGGGCTTGTGTTGCAGCCAGTGGCACGGGGAACATGTCACTGGTCGAAGGAAGAATGGATTTAATTAAATTTCAGAAAATTCCGGAAGCAAACATCTCACCATCTGTCAAAAAGCTGAAGATGAAAAGAGGATGGCTTCCACAACAGGATAATGATCCTAAACACCACAAAATCCGCTACTGACTACCTCAAGAGGTGCGAGTTGAAGGTTTCACCGCAGCCCTCAAGGTCTCCTACCTCAACAGCATTGAAAATCTGTGAATGGACCTCAAAAGAGCAGTCCATGCAAGTCAGCCAAAGAATCTCATAGAACTAGAAGGCTTTGAAAAAGAATAATGGGTAAAATCCTCCAAACCAGAATTCAAAAACTCTTAGCTGGCGCCAAAAAGTGTTTACAAGCTGTGATACTTGCCAAAGGGAGTGTTACTTAGTACTGACCATGCAGGGTGCCCAAACTGTTGCTTTGGACCATTTTCCTTTTTTGCCATTTTGAAACAGTAAAAGGATGGAAATTAAAAAGTAATCTTGCTTAAAATATAAAGGAAATGTGTCCTCTTTAACTTTATGCCTTTTGGAGAGCAGTCATTTTTTACTCGCTTAGCTATTCGCAGTGACAGAAATTTTTATCTGAGGTGCCCAAACTTTTGCATACGACTGTATGTATATATATATATATATATATATATATATATATATATATATATGTGTTTGATGAAATCATCAGCCTACCAACCAGCCTGCAAGGCACTAGTCTCTATGGTCAGCCTGCAAGACACTAGTGCTCTACAATCAGCCTTGAAGGCATCCGAGGCAATACTATTAAAGATTATACAATATGAAATCAACATTAGTCTTCTAACCAGCCTGCATGGCACTAGTCTCTACGGTCAGCCTGGAAGGCAGCTAACGTTCTAGCAACTTGCAGTTGAAGTTTTTAAGAAGCTCAACTAGACAGCTTATTGAACAAAACATCTCACAAGTGGGCCAATTTTATGACTCAGAGTTACACCTGAAGTTATATTGTAGAAGTGTTTAAGTTAACGAGTATGACCTGTTTAGCTAAGGTTAGGTCTATAAGTTAACTGTACGACAAAAAAAATAGCACCTGTTTGCATTGGTTCACATAATCAACATAGCTGAAATATCTAATGTTACCTCACGAATCAGTTTCTTTAATAAGAAAACTCACAATTAAATGCATACGTTTTTAACAATATTGTTGTTCTTAAGCCCTCTTCCCGAATAAAGGCTTCCGAATTGAACTGGCTGCCCCGTGAGCGGATTGGTTGTACTCTAGCTCGCGATCTGATTGGCTGTACTTGGGGGCGGTGTTTACGCAGCCTGGAAGTCGACGTCTGAAGGCTACTTCACCCTGCAGCTCAGAGCTGGGCGCTGCGTCCATCTTTTTATACAGTCTATGGTTTAAGTCTCTTCAGAATTTTTTTCCGCAGGTCGGTTGGTACCATTACGTACATCAGCCAATCACAGCTCTGGTACAGGCTGTGGTACCATTGTACGCATAGACATACGTGCCAACAGCCAATCACAGCACAGCTATTCTCATGCATCAATGAGAATGGCAAGGCATTCGGCATTAAATCGCAAGTAAACTAACTGGTCTGCGGCAGAAGTCCAACAGTCTATTTATTAGAGCGTGGCTTCGGTGACTAATACTGCGAATGAGAGAGCAAATTTCGCGATATCAGAAAGTGAGGACGATGAGCGACGTTATTAGCCCAAAAACACAGACTGCTTTGTGACCGTAGACTGTTCGTGACGCAGGCTCCAAGTTGAGGCATTGCGCTGATAAGCATATGATCGTCACTGGAGTATATTGGGGAAGCGTAGTTAGTCTCTGAACCAATATTTTGAACATCTGCTGCAATCGACAAAATACTTTTCAACTGACCGCTGGCTAATTATCGGAACCCCAAAGAAAATAGACTTTAAATTTAAGAACCGCAGCTTTTCTCATCTTTATCGCACTCTAATGAAAATAAATCACCTTGCACCCGGACCACCGACTTCATACAGTATATGCTGCGCAAATAATCATGTACATGCGGGACTTCAGACCAGAGTGGAAGAGCGCATCCAATCTTATCCATTAGGATAGAAGGTTAGCGATTGATGTTGATACGAGCTAGCCAAATAATACCATTTGCCACTGGAAATGCATCCATGGCTTGTATCAACATCAATCTCTTATCTTCTATCGTGATAGATCAGATTGGATGCTCCCTGCCACTCTGATCTGAAGTCCCGGCCGCACGTTGAGGATTATTCACGCAGCATGTATGAAATCGGTGACTGCTTGGTCCGCGTGCAAAATGATTTATTTATTTTCATTAGAGTACGATAAATATGAGAAAAGCTGCTGCTGTAGATTTATAGTCTACTTACTTCGGGTTCCCGATAATTGGCCAGCGGTCAGTTGAACAGTATTCTGCTAGCTGATGTCGCGGTGGATAGCCATGACGAGAAAAAGTTCACGGTTCACTTTGCTAGATGCAAATGACATGACGTATTAATTTTATCAACAATGGAAGGCTTATATATAATAAATAAACGTTACCTTTATCGTTTTATGTTTTTCTCAGATCTTTTTTTTTTTTTTTTTGGTTGTGCTACTAGCTAGCTCCTAAATGTCACATTTCAGCCATCATGAACTTTGTGGGCACACACATAGACATATATACGGGTGGAAGAGGGAGGCTTTTATGAGAATGAAACAGACACATAAGCGTCCCGTAATACGGTAACTCTCTAACGCACGCTGCGAATAACAGTACAATATAGGCTAAAGACTCAATGGTTGCAAGAGCTCTAAGTTCATACTCGTCTTAATTTTTAACCGTAAGAAAAGACCCCAGGCTAAAGAAAAAATACCCCGGGCTGTAGCCCAGCAGCCAGGCCCTAAACACGCCCTGACTGTGACGACATTCTGCGTTCTACCGCTGCTCACACTAACGTAATAATGAAAAGTTCTATAACGTCATTGAGATGAGTTCGTACCAATCCTGTTTAAAGAGTCAAAACGCAGCGTTCCGTAATCAAGACACTTTTTGCGGTCTTGAATGCCAAGAGTGAATTGATCGCACATAAGTACAATGGACTTCACCCTATTCAATAAACTGCGACTGGAGGACAAACTCTGTGATGTGACCATTGTGGTCCACCGGTTCGAGTTCAAGGCTCACCGGGTAATCCTGGGCTGGAGAAGCCCTTTCTTCTGGTGAGTGTCATAGCTAGGTTAGGTCCAAAAGGGTGCTACTGTGTGGTAAATAAGATTTAAAGAAACAAAAATGTTTTTTTTTTAAGAACTCATCAGGGGGGCATTCTACAAAGCTGGCTTTGTGATTAAAGGAGACCTATTTTGCTATTTTTCCAAGTTTATATTTTGGTCTTTGACTCCCCAAGAGTACTCCTGATCGCGCAAAGTAAAAAGAGGGTATTTATTTCGCTCATACTGCCATCCTCAAAAAACTGCATTTGTAGTACATTGTAGTCTCTGCCTGAAACGCCTCACTGGGGTGGCTCTTCCGCCATGGCCCCCACTCCCCGTGTATCCACTTTCTTCTGACTGGCCAGCTCTGTGGAGGGCGGAGTTGGGCGGGACGAGGCTGCAGAACGCAGTTTTCCGTGTCCGGCTCCCCAGAGTGAAACCTGAGACACGTCTGCAATCTGATAAGGAAGCGGCGGGCAAATTCCGCAATCTAACGTTATACTTGAATATAGATCTAATATCATGATCTTGTTCTAACAAACGCAGCGGCGAAAGTGGAGGACGCGGTGCGAATATCTGTCAGCGCAAGCTCAAATTTGCTATCGGTTACAGTTTGCTACGGCAACAGTTGGTGAGTACCGCGGTTTTTTGCGAGGATGCAGGGGAAGCTAGAATCCACCCCATATAGACACATTTGTAGAACGGGTCGACATGCCCAAGTGTAGACCGGAGACCGTAGAAATCCGGTGGGTCTGAGTTTAGAGGGAAACATGGACAGTGAGGAGCAGCTAAAAGTGGACCAACAGCTTATGGACTGCTTCGGTGTGTATTAGGACCTGCTGGGTCGTGTGCATAGCTGAGGTGTGTTGTTAGCGTGGAGCAACGAACAGCTTCTGCGCTGGTATATGACGGAGGGGCGAAAGCTCCAGGCTTAACGGCCTTATCGGAAATTGCCCGTGGTAATGGTTTACTTACTGCTTCGAATGACCAGCGTTTCCTCGCGGAGAATGGGGGCGCGTTATGGATTGTGCGGAGAGCAAGCTAGAACTCGGTATTGTTATGAGCATAATACAGGTTTTACAGACCGTAAGTTCCGTCTGCGTGAACCGTTGCTTATGTGGAGCTAGCGAATCGATCACTTTTACAGGAAATAATTTAATATTCAGTCGCCGATTTAATATTCAATCGACAGCAATGCAGAGAAATCATTTGTGATACCATACACGTTATAGCCTGTGCTTTTCCCTATTGCTTTCACCGGTAGCATCAGAGAGCTTGCTCAGATATTGGGGATGTATCAGGCTGACCCCGGTCATGGATAAGTAAAGCGATCGTTTCACAAGCACCCAAAAACTCACCCCAAGCTTTGCAAAAACCTACGTCTGGTCTAACTGCAGCCCAGCTCGGCAGACACATACAGCACCTCTCCGGTTAGCTTCAACTGTAGTGGCTACAATCAGGCAACGTTATGATGAAACTGTCACATTGATGTTTACCGAAGTAACACAAGCATACCGATCATAATCGCTGCATATAAGTTAACCAGGAGCGTTTTTTAATGAGCAGAGCAGGGGAACTAACATGCAGTAGCTGATAAGTGGTCATGACTTTGAATGTAATCTGTCACGCGAAAAATTCTTTTCGCGTCCGGTGTGAAAGCGGCTTGACATGCCCCTATTCGCCTCTTTGCATTGACTTTGAATGTAATCTGTCGCGCGAAAAAATTTGTTTCGTGTCCGATGTGAAAGCAGCTTTATGGATAGTACGCGACAGCTAGAGAGAGCTCGGTTATGTTATGAACATAATACAGTCGAGCTCGGTTATGTTATGAACATAATACAGGTTTTGCAAACCGTACCTTCCCTTAGCGCAGACAAGTTGCTTATGTGGAGCTAGCGAATCGATCACTTCTACAGGAAAGAATTACCTATTTAATCTCCGCCTTTTTCGGCTTTTTATTAGCCACAACAGTTTCTAAAGGGGGATGAAGTTATGTCAAGGTAGTGCAGAGAAATCATCTGTAAACCGGTAGAGCTTCTGCGTTTCGCATTGCTTTCATGGTAGCACCAGAGAGCTTGCTCAGACATTTGTGAAGTATCCTGCTGATCCCGGTCATGGATAAGTGAAGCGATCACTAACTGTGGAGGCTACAATCGGGCAACGTTATGATGAAACTGCCACATTGATGCTTACCGAAGTAACACAAGCATACCGATCAGAATTACTGCATATAAGTTAACTAGGAGCATTTTTAATTAGCACGACACGCAAACTAACATGCAGTAGCTGGTAACAGAGCGGTCATAACCACAGAGACAAACCCTTGCAACGCAGGTTTTACAGACAGCAAGCTCTGTTACCGTGGACAGTTATACCAAGCATCCAAATTACAAACAAGTATTAAAAGTTTGTTTCAAATGAGGTTTATGTTCACACACCTTCTGTAGAATTTCCCCTGATATCACTCTTGCATATTTAGGACATAAGCATTAGCAACAGTAACTTGGCTACGTTAGCCGCTGTGCTACAGCCACAATCAACTGGCTGTCACGTCAGGTTGGCTTATGCAGTAAAAGCAACTTACAGCTTCTGTGTCTGTGAGTCATGGACAGTCGCGACCCATACAGGCTTTATCTTCAGATATTTTACTAAGCCTGCGTTTGAGGCCAGTTGTTAGTGCTAACTATCGCTAGCGGTCCTGCTAGCCACCCGTAACACGTTAGCTTCACTTACATTATTTGCTGTTATATCGTTACTTACAGCTTGTGGCTCCGAGCGCTTGATCGATGCAACTGCTTCAGGTTTGAGAAGCAGCTGAAACGCTTATCCTGTGTGGAATTATCCTTTATTGATGAAGCTGTCTTTGGTGAAATGCTGAGCACAATCAGCTAACGTTCTCTTTGGCCGTGGCTTTTTGCTGCCAGCAAACAAAAAAAGCTATCCACTGATTTCTGGTGGCATCGTCTTTTGGAAGAAAAATCGTTGTTTTTCTTCGCGTCCAAAAGTAAACGGACAAGCAGCTTTGGGAGAGATACTGACAAAATTGCACCTCAAATGATCTGCAGTTCTTCTTTTGTATTTCCAAAAGTGAAGATGCTACTAAGGCATAGTATGATCGGCCGTTGTTAGTGCCTGCTAGAATAGTTTCCGGTGTGGGCAGGTCCAGCGCCATGATTGGCTCTGGCTAGGTCTGTACTAATTGGACGGCACAACCTGATGTCAGGTTTTACCCAGATCTCGTGAAGATCTCGGGAGGAGCTGTTCAGAGAGGAAATCACGCCGACGAAATCACGTTCTTGGATGACGGCAAAACCCCTGTATCTTATGTTTAGAAACTTTTCAGAGGTTGAGCATGGACAACCAACATTATAGCATTACTAATATGTATTGAAAGAAAGATCAGCATAATAGGTCCCCTTTAAGCCTGACCTCAGCACATAATAAAACCAGGAAACTCTTCAAATCTGGAACACTGACTAATGTAAAAAGTGCTTTTCCAGGCTTTACTTAAGCTTAAAGTCAGGTTTAATCACAAAGCCAGCTTCGTAGTAAACCCCCCAGGAGTGCTGCATTATTGATATCATCACAGAAACAAAGCCCCAAACAATAAGTCTGTAAATCAAGCAAATCTTGAGACAGTAATGCGGTACTTGCAGTGAGACATCTTGGATTCTCTTGGCGTCGAATTCTGATTAGGCTGTGTTAATTAAACTCTAAGCATGGTGGTCAAACAACCCATTGTGATTCACGTGTCTGTACATGATCTTTTTCGTCTATTTACTGTTATACAGCCACTATGCCTTGGAAAATAAATGCTACTGCCCAAATTAGTCCTGAAATTTGTACTACAAACAAATAAATTAATGAACTAAGTAAAGCACATGCTGTATATACTTATTTATGCAAAATTCTGTCAAATTGCATTTCTCGCCCATAATTTGTGTAGCTTCTGGAAAAACCTAGTTGTTGATATACTTTGCTGGCATGATTTACTTTTTTTAACAAAGTGTATCTTGACTCCACTGTGCTCCCTGTTCAGCTCGCTGCTCAGTGGGACAGATGAGCGGAGGCATGAATTCTCTGGGCTGTCGCCGGGCACCATGAAGCTGGTGATTGAGCACATTTACAAATGCCCAGTGCCAATCACAGAGAGCAATGTGGCGGACCTGCTGACAGCAGCAGCCAGATTTGGCGTTGGGGGCCTCATTCAAGCCTGCTGTGAGTTCCTGCAGGCCCACCTGTCCCCTACAACCTGTGTAGGCATCTGCAGGCTTGCTGGGCAGCACTCCTGCTCCGACCTGCAGAACCACGCGAGCCGCTACATCCTGGGCCACTACACGGAGGTCGCGCAAGCTTCCGGAGAGTTCCTGGAACTCTCGCACACGGAGCTCCTCAACATCATTGCTGCGGATCATCTCAATGCCAGAGAGGAAGAAATGGTTTTTGAGTCTGTCATGCGCTGGATTGGACACAGGCCCGATGAAAGAGGGCAATACCTCTCCCTCCTGCTTACAAAGGTAACTGAAATACATTCAGCCAGTCTGTCTTTCATTACTGGCAAACTTTGATCTATCTATTCAAGGCTAGTATAGTCCTGTATTTGAGCATGCTAGTTAAAAAATAAATAAATAAATAAATTCTCACATAATGTTAGGCTGGTGCATGTAGACTTAGCTAGGGGAGTTTTTGAAACATGGAAACAGAATTCAGCTTAATTAAATTCATAAAATCCTCAAATGAAATAGAAAAGGTAGATATTTTTAATCCAAGTATTGAATTCATTATTGTATTCATATTACAGTTTGATTTTAACAAAAACCATGCCTCAGAGTTGAAGGAGAATGGCTTATTTGAATGAATTAAAACAGTATTTGATTAAATACAATTAATTCATACGACACTTTTCGCTGAAGGACCATCACAAAGACACTACAGTAATGGGCAAAACAGGGCCGTGCCCCTGCCTAAATCCCGAGCTGAGACAGAAAACTCTCAGACAGCGGAGAGAAAAAAACTGCACGGTGGGAAGAAATTTCTGCAGGAATCTGTCGAAAGTGGGCAAGCTCATTCTCTGCTGGCCAACAAACTGTAATACAGTAGGTTACAGTGAATGCTAGAGGAGTCAGAAAGAACAAACTGTAATACAGTAGGTTACAGTGAATGCTAGAGGAGTCAGATAGAACAAACTGTAATACAGTAGGTTACAGTGAATGCTAGAGGAGTCAGAGAGAACAAACTGATGGAATGAATGCTAGAGGGTCAGATGGAATTGGGTGTTGTGCGGACTGGAGTCGGGTTGGACTGGATGAGATGTCGGGCGGCACAAGATGGGATTGGACGGAATTCGGTAGGAGCCTCGAGATGAGACAAACAGAGGGGCTCATGAAGGCTCCATCTCGTTCCCCGAGGTTCCTGTTGTCGAAAGAAGAAAGGAAGAAGAAAAAGGGAATGGGAAGGAAAGGGTGCTGCACAGGACAGACAAGGAGATTCAAACTGAGGCTGTATAAGTAGGAATATCGCATAATTACTGGGCAACAAAGCAGAGCTGAGGAGTGGTTTGCTAAAAGACTTCAGCTAATATTAAGTGCATTAATATTCTTGCGTGAGATGAAAACCTAGAAATTCCAAACTTGCTTAAAAATATGGCCATGAAATAACTAGGTTATTGGTCAATAAAATGACATGTGTCTCTGCGGTCATAAGTTGGTGTGCTTTGTTTTCCCAGGTGCGGATGGGCTTGATGGATCTTGACTACTTCCGCAGCAACCTGCAGCATAACGCGCTGGTGAGGCGTAATGTGCCTCAGCTCAACTTCCGGAACTTTCTGGCACGCCCCCGGCTCCCTTATGCCGTCCTGCTGGCCATCGGGGGCTGGAGCGACGGTGCGCCCACCAACGCCATGGAGTCATACGACTGCAGGGCGGACGGCTGGGTGAACGTGACGCTGGAGCAGGAAGGTCCTCGCGCCCACCACGGCACCGCCTACCTGAACGGCTTCGTCTACTGCGTGGGAGGGTACAACAGCGTGGAGCACCTCAGCACAGTGCACAAGTACGACCCGGTCAACCTCTCCTGGCAGGAAGTAGGGCCCATGTACCACCGCCGCAGCTACGTGAGTGTGGCCGTGCTGGACGGCTGCATCTACGCGATGGGCGGCCGGGACGAGCGCTTCTGCCTCAACTCGGCCGAGCGCTACCGGCCGGAGATCAACCAGTGGAGCCTGATCTCGAACATGCACCAGCGGAGAAGCGATGCAAGCGCCACGACGCTGCATGGCAGAGTGAGTGTGGGGGAGGGGGGTGGTGGGGGGTTCAGTTATGAAATTTATTTTAATTCTCCCACTGGGAGAGTCACTGCGTGGTGGTCTTCAGGGCACTATTTTGCAAGAGTGGCACCAGGGAAAAGCAGTCGGCATTTTGGGATTAGCATTTTCTCACTTGATAATTCTTCAGTCAAGTTGACCAACAAACCTGGCGGTTCCGGCCACCGCAAACCTATTCTGTTTCAGACTATGCTTGCTGCAGTTATTAGGATATTGAAGTATTTTAAATACTTTTTAGTTACAATATAGTAGCTAATCTCTGATGAACTCAATGAGGTGCTTATTGTACATGGGGGTTCAATGTTATTGGGACATCCCTACCTTATCCCGTGTTAACAAACCATTTTAAAGCAGTGAAATTACTGACTGAGACTGCATTACATGCATCAAGAGGTCTGCTGCTCATGAAATTGAATGTTTGCTGGAAATTTGAAAAAAAATCCCATCTGAGGCGCTTGTGTTTGTATCATAGTGTCAAACTCTTGATCCACCTAACTTAGCACATAGACCATAAACAGTGTAACTGATCATACAAAACACCACATATAACATTTATAACATTTTTCTTTTTATACGCACTCCATTTGAAGTACGGTCATTCCACATCAAAATAGCCAATATTGAGGTGCCTTGTACATGACACCTCTCGGATTTTTCTCCAAAAATACTTTATGGTACCAAACAGAAGAATGCCAAGTGTTGTGTCAATATCTCTGATGGTTTTCGAGTGGAGGCCTCTTGAAATTTGGGTGCCACGCCCCTTTTTGACTTATGTGAATTGGTCATTTCATTTTGTAGCATTTTAGAAGGACCAGAACTTCTCATGTAATGGAGATAGGAAGCTGAAATTTGATGTGCTGGTGCATGAAACTTGGGATTCTTTTGGTATTTACCATAAAGTATTTTTGGACAAAGTTTGAGCAAAATCTGAGAGGTGTTATGTACATGGGTGGCTGAGTTGACATGGAAAGACCCAGTATTTCCTTTCCCGCATTTGTAGGATATAATCCATAACCAGAAAGTGTCTGTTAACATGGGACATGATAGGAGTGTCCCAAAGATATTGAACTCCTTGTCACATACAGCCATTGTTCATACAGCTGTAACACCCAATGCAAACAAAGATGTCCGCACTGTGGCAGAATGCCAGTCAATAACGCTTGCGAAAATTAACGAAAGGGTTACTAAAGTATGCTTTAAGGATTGTATAGTGTTCTACAGTGTGGCTGTAGTGTTCTATAGTATGTTTCATCAGCTATTGTATTACCATAGTTTTTTTCTGTTACGTTATTTTATTAGCTATGGTAGCCCTACAACCATACAATTATTACAGTAATACTGATATTTTTTGGTGGTAATTTTTTAATGGTATTCCCATAGTGGTTTTTGGTATGGGAAGTAGCCAGATTAACGCCTGATTAATTAGCAGTTATGAACCATTTGAAATGGTCTTATTCAAACAGGTGTACATTTGCGGGGGCTTCAATGGCCAGGATTATCTTTCCTCTGCGGAGTTCTACAGCCCTGAGACCAACCAGTGGACGGAAATTACCCCCATGAGTAGCCCGCGCAGTGGACTGGGCGTCATTGCCTATCGGGGAGAGGTTTATGTGGTGAGCTCGCATACCTCATAACCAAGCACATCCGAGACCTTAGCGCTGACCACAGTGCTTCAGCTTTATGCGCCAATCAGGACTGCTCCCGTATTGATAAAATTTTTTTAAATGAAGGCACAAGTAACGTATTTTAGTTATAGAGGTGCATGGATCTGTTTCAGGCACCACAGGTCACACACCAGCATTCACTACCCTGGGAAATGGGGAACACAACACAAGACTGCTGGAAGTGGGGAGGAACCAATTAAGTAGACACATGGGTTGTGGCTGGCAATAAGAGCAGAGGGTAATTCTGTCTGTTGTTTTTAGTAAGTGATGTATGTCAGTAGTTCTCAGACTCGGTCCTGGGGGATCACCCTGTATGCAGGTTTTCATTCCAACCAGACATGCAACCCTAGAATTTTAATGAGTTAATTTTTCTTCATTAGCCTTTGAAGCAATATTGTCAAAAATAGCTAAGCATGCTATGAAAAATTAAAGTTTCATATTCACATCATGCTTTATGGGAAACAGCAGAATAATAAGAGAGAAATGTAAACAGGTGTACCATTAATTTCCAAAATATGAGTAAGCTCTTGATTAGTTTAGTTATTGATGCATGGTCACTAAATTGAACCATTTATTTGATAATGAGGAGTTAGAAGGCAAAGCAATTGACAATGACTCAATCCTGTTTTGTATTTATATTGTAGAAAACAAAATTTAAGAACTTTAAGTGTGTGTGCAGCAACCCAGAGGAGCTCAATAATTAACTTTCGTATGACTTGGATCAGTAAATATATTAGACCTTGTGCAATTACTTGTATTGCAGCATTATAATCACAATATGAACATGGGGCCTTCACTTCGCATGGCAGGCATTGCATTAACTCATAATGTGAAGTTTAAGGCAAAAAAAAAAATCTCCAACTAATTAAGAAAAATCAACAGCTTAATAGAGTTCTGGGATTGCAGTTATGGTTGCAGTGAAAACCAGCATACACAGTGGTCCCAGAGGACTGATTTGAGAACCACTGATCTATGTGACGGGGAAGTTTGTGAAATGAGTAGGTGTACACAATTGGCCAATTGAGGATACGCAACAGCTGAGGTCGGCTTCCAGAATGTTTCCAGACTGAAAATGCGTCGCAGATTTAATGTGTGTCACTTATGAGTCAGAGCAGAATGTTCTGAAGGGAGACAGACAGCTCAATGGGGTATTTCATTTACAGGAGAAAACATTGGACGAATTTACGGGTCATCACTCCTAAAACAGAATCAGACGAGTCAAGTACTCACTTACTGATTTATTCTCTGTCTGTATGGATGTAACCTTAATGTTCTGAATGGTTCCAATGAACTCATTTTGATTTCTAAACAAAAATCATATAATTCTTTTTGACCTGAAGCTCCATGGCCCTTGGTTATTTTTAGTGAAGAACAAGTTAAAGGACACATTTTTAATAAGTACACATTCCACAGGCCCCCGACACATTTACTGTACACTGACTGTTGGCTGCAAATCAGGTGACCCAATTCAAATGGCTAAAATTGTAAGTGAGGACAGGCAGATTATGGTAAGTCAGGACAAAAAAAAGCACAGTGCGTGATACTGCAGTACATTTCAGCAGAAAGTAAGAGGATGCATTTTCGCTTAACCTGTGTCCCCGAACTACAGGTCGGTGGTTTTGACGGGGTCTCCCGGCTTAGGAGTGCCGGCGCCTACAACCCCCTGACCCGCACCTGGCGTGCGCTGCCCGACATGATCTTGCCACGCAGCAACTTCGGCATTGCAGTGCTCGAGGAGCGGCTCTACGTAGTGGGCGGATTCAATGGCACCACCACCTTGGACTGCGCCGAATTCTACGACGGCGCGAAGAACGAGTGGAGGGCAGTGAGCTGCATGGCGGTCAACCGCAGTGCTCTCAGCTGCTGCGTGGTTTATCACTTGACAGATATCGCCCGCTATGCTGTCCCTCGCAATGGTGATCCTTAGTTTTATCATAAACTGCATTGGAATTGAATGAAATTTTATAAATGTCACCGTTTCGGATCAATCCATGAACAAATAAACATTCTTGATTCCCATCACGCGTGTAAGTAGCGTTGCTATGCTGGTATACCTGCAACCTGCCTTTTTTTCGCTATTACAGATATTATGTGTTTCCAGAATAACCCACGAGTTGTCTTTTATAATTGTGGCGAACACACCAATACTGAAAATACAAAATGGCACAAAGAATTTAAGAGCCATATTCTGAGAGAATGGCACTTCTGAGATACTTAGCGGAGTTGACCTCTCAGAATTGCATGAAATTTGGCAGAATGGTGCCCATATACGTGTAACAGAAAATTGTGAGTTTGAGCTCACAATTTTTATTGATATGGCTACAGCACCATCTGGAAGTGGACAAGTCAGGTACCAAATTGAGCATTTTTGAAGAAAAACACACATTTTTAGCTTACCGGTCCTATGGGCCGATAAGCCATTGTCGTTGTGTGGTGTCCGTCGTGCGGAATATTTTTTATCTATTTTTTGGCCTGATGAATTTTTGTATAAATTTGCCATTACATGCTACTAGACCATATCTCCAGATGTTTTTCAGGATTTTGGATTGAATCATTTTTGTCCGTTTTAGGGGCCCTTTAAATTTTGGCCCCAGTGTTAAAGATAGGACTGAGAAATTTTTAAAATTATTTCTCAAAAACTGCCTGATAATTTTTTTTCTAAATCAGGCAATCAACTTACCTTGGTACCCTGCCGGATTAGCTCACTCGGTTAAGGCGCCGCATTTGCAGAGCAGCAGTGACTACCACGGCGCGGGTTCAATCCCCGGTCATACCAACCAGCAGTGGTCGCCAGCTTTTTTTTTTTTTTTTTCAGAACAGCGCACGATTGGCTAAAGCGCTGTGGGAATGCAAATTGGGAAGGGACTGCTGGGAAGGGAAATTAAAAATGATTGCCTTGTTCGTTGTTGAAGCGCCTCCTGTTGGCCAGCCGGGCGCTTGTCAGTGAGATTCTAAGCTTGCTCATGTTCGGGTATCCTCCGCCCTCGTTCTGAATTTGCGATAGTTTCGACCAATGAGTGTAAAGATGCAGGGGCTGACAGGCGCGTGCTTCGGAGGAGAGCCACGAACTGTCGCTCTCTCCTGAACTGGCAATAGGGGGTTGCATACGAGCGAGCCTTGTACACAGTTCACGGAATGGGTATTCCAGATTAGGATGGGATTGGAGATGCCAAATTTAAATATATATTAAAAAAATAAATAAAAACTTACCTTGGTTCCTTCAATGTACAGTGCGAGCACCATTTTGATTGAATCGACAGTGGATCTAGTGGGGGGCTGTACTTTATGAATATGCAAGATGGCCTGTGGAGGCCAAATGGTTGCAGATAGAGATTAAGTTTGTATTTTCAACATACAGGAAGTCATATATGACCTTTATTTTGGCTGTGTTAAAGTTGACCTCAGATGACCTTGAAAGGTCAAACTTGAGGTCAAGCAAAATGTCACAATTTTCAAAGGCTTCTAGGCTTGAAAATATTGAAGATTGGGTACATGTGTATTGAACATTTATTGGAAGTCATCCATGAACTTTAATGTGGTGGCCTTGAACTTGACCTTCGGTGACTTTCGAAGGTTGAACTTATCATAGTGAAATTTCAATGGCATCTATCACCAGAACTATTACAGATAGAGCTTAGGTTTGTATTGTGAGTATATAGGAAGTCATGTATGAGGTTTCCTTTGGTGACCTTGAACTTGACCTTCAGTAACCTTCAACAGCCAAACTTAACTGTGAAATTTCAATGATTTATATCAGCAAAATTGTTACATATAGGGCGTAGGTTTGTATTGGAGACTTCTAGGACGTCATATATGAACTTTCATTTGGTGACCTTCATATTGACCTTTGAAGGTCAAACTTGACTTAGTGAAAATTCAATTACTTCTACCCCTAAAAAAGGTCACAGATGGAGCCTAAGTTTGTATCACAGACTTAAAGGAAGTTACACATGAACATTGAACTTGACTGTTGGTGACCATTGAAAGTCAAACTTGACCTAATATAATAACGATGACTTGTATTGCCAAAACAGTCACAGATGGAGCCTAGGTTTGCATTAGAGACATATGGGAAGTTAATATGAACTTTCATTTGGTGACCTTCGTATTGACCTTCGAAGGCCAAATGTGACCTATTGAAAATTCAGTGACTTGTATCACTAAAATGGTCACAGATGGAGCCTATTTTTGTGTAAAAGACATCTAGGAAGTCATACATGAACTTTCATTTGGTGGCATTCAACTTGACTGTCAGTGACCTTTGAGGGTCAAACTCGGCAGTGAAATGACCCTGACTTTTATCACCAAAATGTTAACAGATGGAGCCAGGGTTTTTATAGAGACATTTAGAAAGTCATATATGAAATCCATTTGCTGACCTCAACTTGACCCTCCATGACCTTTAAGGTTCACAATTGACATGTTGAATTTTCAATGACTTGTATCATCAAAACTGTTTCAGAGCTTAAGACTGGGTATTACAGGGGGTCTTATAAATGTATGTGAACTTTTATTTAGTGTCCTTGACATTGACCTTCAATAATTCGAAGGTCAAACTTCACATGAAATTTTCATAACTTGTATCATCACAATAAGATTGCTTGCCGGTAAGCTACAGGACCCTTGGTCCTATTTTTGAAGGAATATTGTGGGTAACTGCTTCAATGTGCCAAAGAAGTTACAATTGTATTTGATACTAGGATACCCAAATTTTTAAAATGTGAAAGAGCCACCTGGTGATCATTTTGGTTTTATACGTGCAATGACAAGAAATCTGTGTACAATGGAAAAAATATTTTTACAAATTCAGGCTTATTTTAATTTTTAAACCAGACCAGTGCCAAATTCATCTTACCTGTTTCCTTTTCAGACATTAAAGGTGAGAAAAATTTTGAGGTATTTAGTCTGGCACTTTTTTGGTTTTTCGAGATATTTGCTCCCAAAGTTGGGTGTGGGCTAATTTTTTCCTGTAGTGGATGAACATCAATAACCAGACACCTGTGAGGATGGGTAGACCATTAATTTGAACCTTCCTTCTGGCTAAACAAAATACTCCAGAAGAATCTTTGGCACTATGCTGCATCTTGGAGCAGCGGCTACAGACATTTTGACAAAATCTCCAATTCACCTATTTGCAGTGATGTTCAGGGGCCAATAAAAATGTTAAACAAGAAGTTAGAGCCTCGAAATTAGCTGAATCTCCAGCCCTTTCAGGATATTTTAACATGCCAAAGGAAGTTTTATGGCACTCTTTGCCAATGTCTGGATATAAGGGGACGAATGTTCAAAAATATATCAGTATAGGGGGCGCTGTTAACAATATGTCAGATCTCACAAAACCAGACATGTGCCATGGAGAAGTTTCTTGAAATGGAATGTGTCTTACATTGTGAAAACACTGATTTTGTTTTGGCCTTATGTTGGTTTAACTAGTAATGCCAATAGGTGGCACCCCACCGAACCACCTTATTCAGATCTCGCAAAACCAGACATGTGCCTCAGAGAAATCTCATGAAATTAAATATGTGTCGTGTATACATAGCGAAAACGCTGATAATGCTTTGGTAGTCGGCTGGTTTAACTAGTTACAGAGACAGGTGGTGCCCATAGAGGTACTGGTGCAAGAAAAATTTAAAGGTTTAAAACAGAGGTATTTGTGTACCTATTTGTGATTGGTACATTTTGTATTTGTAAAACAGAATATACTAGTTTGTTAATGGTGTTTTGTATTTGCAAACCACACTGTTTGTTTGCAAATTGTTTTTGCATTTTCCAACCACACTTTGTTTGTACGTGAATCAGTTTTGCATTTGCAAATCACGCTGTGTTTGTTAGTGAATCGTTGTGCATTTGTAAAACATGTTCTGTTTGTATATTAGGTTTTGGCAGTAATTTACAGTTTTTTTCGATTGCTAAAACACAAAAAGCAAAAATTAGGCACAATTTTCACAACCTTTACTTCTGTCCCCAATCGCTTGACTCAATTTGTTACTACTTTAGATTTCCTTATCATATTAGACTCTGACTTATCCTTCTTTACACTCTGATGTCAATTTCACATCACCTTGTTGTCAAAACACAACACACAATTTTCAGGTTTGCACACACTTCTCACATAAAATCTCAAAGCATCAATCCACAACACACAAATATTCAAATCTCTAAACTTTCGGGTCTGGCGAGCAATTAGCAATCATGGACTGCAGCATAAAAGGAGGCTTGACCCTCTGTTTTGTTTGATGAGCAATGGAGAACATAGGAGACAACAGTCAGAGAAGAAGAGGGGTAAGAATGAGAGGAGGAGGAGGAGGAGGAGGAGGAGGACAACAAGGAGAAGCAAGAGAAAGAAGAAGGAGAATCCAAATCTCCAATGAGATTCGTGCTACTATATTAGACCATGTGCTCAACCATGGGTTGAGCATGAGGGAGGCTGGCCAGAGGGTCCAGCCAAACCTCAGCCGCTTCACAGTGTCGACCATCATTAGGACGTTCAGGATGGAGAACAGGTACGAAATCTATTTTCCTTGTGTACTGTAATACTGCATTCAATAGACTACAGCACTGTTTCCTAAACATTGTTTTGGGTCCCTTTATTCTTTGTTTCCTACATTTTGTTATTAATTATTATTATTATTATTATTTCAAAACATTAAAGTAAAGAAAAATGATTCCAAGAAAGCAAATATTTCCATGAATTACTGTAAAAAGCAAATGTCATTTTTGTCCCCCAGGTACTGTAATTTCATGAAGAAATAAAAGAAAAATCCAAGAAATTCCATGAATTACAGAATTAGAAAACAAATGTGTCCAGTAAAAAGTAGTGAAAATAGCAAATCTACAAGCTCAGAACCCAGCGCAAAGTGATGCGTTGTGAGCTTGTAGATCTGTTGTTTTCACTCGTTTGGGTCTTGGGCTAGTGTCTACAGTAATCTCTCTTTTGGGTCACAAGCTGAAAAGTTTGGGAACCAGTGGACTACAATGTGCTCACAGTATTTATATTTTTCAGGACTGCCAGAGAACCTCATCGTGGAGGAAGAGCTTCAATTGTCACACAGCAACAAGAGACAGCCATTGTAGACATGGTCCGTGAAAACAATAGCCTCACACTAAAACAGATACAAACAAGGGTCCTGGCTGACAATACCATCTTCAATGACCTCCACACAATCAGCATCTCGACAATACATCGCATTCTTCACAGAAATTTAATGACAATGAAGCAAGTGTACAGGGTTCCGTTCCAACGCAACACAGACCGTGTGAAGGCCCTACGTCGAGAGTATGTGCTTGTAAGTCCCATACATTCATCACTGACACATGCATGCATTGTACCAGTATACATACTGTAATCTACTGTAATAGTGTTCCTTTTCTACATTGTCTCACTGTAGCATACTGTGTCTCTGTGTCGATAGTGTAACTTGTATTCTCATGCTGTCTGTTTCAGCGCATCCAGGACTATGACACAGCCAATGAAATCTATGAATTTATCTTCATAGATGAGGCTGGGTTCAACCTGATAAAGAAGAGGGGCCGGGGAAGAAATGTGATTGGCCAGCGGGCCATAATTGAGGTCCCAGGCCTGCGTGGTGGCAACATCACTATGTGTGCGGCCATGAACCACCATGGCATCCTACACAGACATGCCCACCTAGGGGCATACAACACAGCCCTTCTACTTGAATTTCTAGACGGCCTGTATGATATGCTTGTCCCACCTGATCATGGCATAGATAACCCACAGCGGGTCAACTATGTGATAATGTGGGACAATGTAAGCTTCCACAAGGCTGCCCTGGTGCATGAGTGGTTTCAGGACCACCCACGGTTTTCTGTTCTATACCTTCCACCTTATTCCCCCTTCCTCAATCCCATTGAGGAATTCTTCTCAGCCTGGAGGTGGAAGGTGTATGAAAGGAACCCACAGAGGCAGGTCCCACTGCTTCAAGCCATGGAGGAGGCTTGTGGAGATGTGGGCTTTGAGGCCTGTCAGGGCTTCATGCGGCACTCTAGGCGGTTCTTCCAGCACTGTTTGGACCAGGAGGACATCGCCTGCGATGTTGATGAGGCCCTCTGGCCAGACAGAAACCAGAGGCGTGATGCCCCATGATGTTTATGCTTGAATGGGGGGGGGGGGGGTGTTTGGTGGTAAACGTTTAGACCTACAGTAAATAAAATGTTTTGTCTGAAAATTTGTATGCTGTTTTATGTTTGTCTATGAGAGAAGTGGGCATACACTGGGTCATTTTACAAAAAGGGAATCGGTTCATTTACCAGAGTAATTGTCATTCATGCAGTGTGTTCCATTTCTATAATTGTGTTTTCAATTTTGCTCTTCAGTGTTCTGTACATGCTTGGTAGTGTTCAGCCAAAAGCTTAGTTGTGTTTATTCAATGAATGGTATGTGTGTGTCATGTGAAAATATGGCTGTGTTTACCAAATGAAAACACGAGTTCCATTTTGTGAACATGTTAAGAGATTTGATGGCAAAGAGTTGTTTTGCAAAGGGATGCCAGGGTTTAGCAATTTGTGTGTGATGTTTGGAGTTTTGTGTGTGCAGTTTTGAAAAAAACGTACAGTTTTGAAAAACGTGTTTTAGCAATCGAAAAAAACTAACTCCATATGCTGCCTGTGTCAACATTCATCCATAGTGAGCAAACTGAAGTCAGGACTTGATGACGCTACACACACTGTCAATGAATTCTCAATAGATGAGGTAGATGTAGATGCTTGTAGATGCGCTGCTGATATTAATAACACGTCGACTGATACTTTATTGAATGTTTCTTGAGCATCTCTTGACATTTCTCTGTAAATTGTCGACATAAATATTAAGGTCACGTTTAAAATAGACTGCAGAGAGTATGATGATGTTTTTGTTTATAATATTTGAACAGTCTACAA
Organism: Gymnothorax javanicus; assembly: GCA_029692085.1. Taxonomy (NCBI): domain Eukaryota; kingdom Metazoa; phylum Chordata; class Actinopteri; order Anguilliformes; family Muraenidae; genus Gymnothorax; species Gymnothorax javanicus. The sequence goes on along the minus strand of CM056205.1, from coordinate 54,972,518 downwards.
ATCAACCTTTGTTGAAAGTCAACCTTTATGTAGTCAGCATGCTATTTCTTTTCTGTTGAGCATTTACAAAGGGAACATCAAAATAAAGTTGTTGCTGTATTTCTATTACATTTTTTGACTGTAAAAGAAAAATTCTGCCACCAGTGCAAGATAATTTTGACTAATGTCAAGATTTGTTCATGGGATTAGAAAATTTCCATTGTCAAGTACATGGTAACATAAAAGAAACCAATATTTTCTGATTGCGGGAGAGAAAATAAGGTCTCGCAATAACATTAAATAAGACAGAAACCTTTACTTTTAAAATGTCCAGGGTTCACTCTTCCAAGTCTGACTGAAATAGTATAGGCCAGCCAACGAATCAGTCCAAGTGAGACCAAAAGTACCTTGTATCATGGGTTGATCGGGTATTGAACATCTCCGCGCACGGACACCAGAAGCAGTCTGTGGGACAGAGCTGCTGCTCCTCTTCTCGCTCCGAAGCGGGGAGCAGGAGAGGAGTGCGCGCGAACGCAACGTAATTTGCGTTTTAAGTGCAAAAGCAAACTTCTCCGCCCATCACCAGGCCAATGGAAACTTTGAGATTACAAGCGGTTTCTCTCTTCCTGATGCCAGGTCTGGAGAAAAGCCTTTGTCTTTTCGAATCGTTTTGTTTTTATGCTAATAATTTTCTTTTCACTCTTTAGTTTGTACTCGGGTTTATTTAGACAAGATGCTCACCCTAGTCCGTCTCAGTTTGAGGGGCGCCAGACGTTCCGCAGAAGCAGGAGGAGGAAATCGTGCGACACCATTAGTCACCTGGATACGATGCATCATCAGAGTTACAATGCCCATCGTTACCTGCCAGCGACATCAGCAGCGCTAGCGTATCGAGCGGCGTATTTTCACCGGGAACAAAAGCAACTGGTAGGTACCCACCTCTCCTCACTCAAGACAGTTGAGAAATCATTTGAAAGCAGTTTGTTTATTTGTTTAGTGGCCCTTTCATGATAAATGTATCACATGGACTACTCAAAAAAGCTTGCAAAATTACTTGAAGGTTGTTCTGCTTTTGTCAAAAACATAGATATAATTGGCTGAATGTTGATATTCCTGAAATTCCTACCTTGATTAGGGGGCCAATGTAGGCTATTTCTGTTCGGCGCTTTGTGTGCGACGTCGTTCCAGTGGCTGCACAGTAAAGAAGAAGACGCCATGCACTGTTTAAGTACTATTAAGGGCTATTATGCGGTTGTTTGAGTAGTCGAGAAGGGCAAAGACCGACAGTCTGGAGGAGAGGTTTTGAATGCCGCCTCGACATTCAGACGCGTGTCCGGTAGAGTCCAGTCAAAGCTCCGTTTATTCAGAGATGTGACAAATGTCATGCAGTGGCGCGTGCAGTTCTTGGGCCGCTTGTTCGGCTCTGTATTTCATGGGACGTCCCTGGATGCCTTGATGTGGGTGGGCTGGGGGAATTAAACTTTGAAACAGACGTCCACACCGATTGGCACTGTCTGTCCCTCATTGGCCTACTTTCTACATTCAGTTCAGTTAAATCTGCTTACTATCATGCTTATTTTTTGTATTGTAATATTCTGCATTGATCACATTATCTAATGAGTTGATGAATTTTTAATAAAGGTGTGTTTTATTTCTATGGATTTTTGTATTTAATTGACCTTATTTGGTTTTTCATAAATTTAAATCTTGGGTTTTGGTCCTTTTTAGTTTCCTCAAATAATATTGTGGACTTACAGTTCTAATTTAGTTGCGTATTTTTTTTTTTTTTTTTTTTTTGCCATAATTAACTAAGTGGAACATGAAAATTAAATTCCCCCAATCTCTCTCTCACTCTCTCCCCCTCTCTCTTTCTCTCGCTTTCTCTCTCTCTCTCACTCTCTCTCCCTCTCTCTTTCTCACTCTCACTCTCTCTCCAGTGGAAGCTGAGTTCTGTCTGCAGGTTGCAGGGAACAGGTGATGAGTTTGCTCAGAGGACACAGTAACTGGCCAGTGATCTTGAAGGGATGAGGAGAGGTGGAGGAGAGGAGGAGGGCAGGGGAGACCCCATGGAGAGCAGCCCCACCAAGGCAGAGTACCTGAGCTCTGGGGGTGTCCTCTTCACCTATTTTCAGGGGACCATTGGAGCTGAGGTGGACGAGCACTTCTCCCGAGCGCTGAGAGGTGAGTGAGTGAGAGAGAGAGAGAGAGAGAGAGAGAGCGCATTTCAAAACTCAGAGACTGAGGTTAGCATGTTGCACACCTGATTCTACCACTCAATCTTTACAGAGTTCGCAAAAGACCTTGGTTAGAATAATCAAGAGTGTAAGTACACGGCTGGGGTTGTATGGAGGTTTGCATGGGGTTGAAGGGGGGTTTGTATGGGGTTGTGTGGAGGTTTGTATGGGGAGTGCATGCAGTTGTGTTGGGATTTAGGGGTTTTTGCGCAGCTGTGCTTCAGTGTCTGCCTCCTTGTTTCAGAGGGAGGCGCTACGCCGTCAGCTCAGCAGTGTGGCAGCAGCTCCCCAGCACACCCCTTCTCCCCGGGCAGCAGCCTGTGTCTCTCTTCTCTGCAACCTGAGCTGTTCCCCAGCTGCAAAATTCAGGCCCCAGAACCTGCACTGTCCGGGTCCATCACCCATGAGGCCCAGGTTCCTGGCACCACACCCCGGGCACTCAGAGCAGCGCAGTATACCAACATGTGCACGAGATGCACCCCCACGTGCACAGCCACCATGTGCACCCTCACGCGCGCGCCCGCCATTTCTTCAGCCCCACCCCGTGAATCCACTTTTCTGCAGGGATTGGCGGACATTTATGAGTCAAGTTGGACCAGGACTAGACTGACGTATGAACAGACTGCATTGACGCGGTGTGAGATTTTGGACGCATTCTCATTCACTTTCTGTTGAGCCCTGCGCAATACAGTATGGGACCGCTAGCAGAGCAAAGCAATGCAAAGTAGGTGGGGCAAGCGGCCAAAAGTTGAGGAGAGCTGGACTTTATTTAAATGACACGTGGCGATTGGCAGCCATTTGCTCGTCACCATCGTGCAAGGAGGCACAAACTTCAGATCTCAAAATGGAGGAGAGGCTAATCATAGCCACAGCAATTAGGCTTCCCAATATGTTTTATTGCCGATTGTTCCATGTATGACACTGCTGGGTAATAATATTCAGCTTAATTTTTTTTTTTAAAACCTATTGATTAATGTAAACTTGAGTAGGCTATGGATGTATGGGGTCATTATAACATAGCTAGCCACTTGTTGTCACTTTGCTTGTTGTCTGATGATGCTGGGTAAATTAAGAAAATAAATACATAGCTAACAAAGTTTGCTTGTGAAATAAAAAGTTTATTGTGGATTTTTGTGTCTGTCTGCTGCCTTAAAGTGCCCCTTCCCCGAGAAAATGGACTTATCTGTTAGTATTTGAATATGGTAGGTCCATAATCAGTTTGTGACATGTCGCGGTTCTTGAACTCCAACACCACTTGAAGTATTGGTTTTTGCGAGTAAAAGGAAGTAGGCGGAGAATTTACGTCAGTAAAAAACGTGTTGCAGTATTACGAAACACCGCAAATTGAATATTCACATTCTCGCCGGTTCTCGCCCACTCTGGAGTGTAACCGCCCACACAAAGATTCGAGCAACGTGCGAACTGTCAGTGTCATCCACAGTCTACGGCAGGGGTCGGCAACCCGCGGAACCCTGCTACAGTGGCTCCCTGCAGCTTTGAAAAAAATTAATAACGGCTATTTAAATTTATTGTTTTCTTCCAAACAAAATATCGCTTATTTTGGGGATCAGGGTGATACTGTGACACTGAAAAAAAGCATTTAATATTTGTGACCCTGCCCGTGAAAACACGGCTAAACTCGCCTGATGTAATTTTGAGATAAAGACCGTCAAGTAGTCCCTGTGATAAAAAGTGACAAAGATATGAGATGTGAGTTTATGGCTGTAAATGATAGGTTACATATTGGGGTTTCGAAATGAAGTTCAAAAATTAATTTCTAACATCATACATAGGCTATTAAAATTAATGAATTTATTTACACTTCGTTTACGCAGAAGTTGCTTTCCACAAGCCTGATCTATTATGTTTTCAATCGGCTTTTAGTTTACCTTCTGCGGATGAACGCCTGATAGTTTGGGTGTCATTTGGTTTAGGAACTTCTTTTCTACCATTGAAAATGAATGTAGACGATAATGCGCAACATCGTAAAGCAGGTCAGTCTAAGGTACGGCAGATGAGTTGCGATTTAAGCCGGGTGAGGATTTCTCCACGGATTGCGTCGTATCACCACGGAAATTTCAGAATTGAAGGGTTTGCATTTGTTGGTTAACGTCTTGTGAAGCTAACCAGCCTAGTTTGAGGACATGTCATGCCTGCCAAAACTTTGAAATGACCTCACTCAGTCAACATTAGAGATATCAGTTAGATTTTTTCACGGAATACTCCTTACATGATGTAGAATAACCTTGCGTAAAAAAATAATAAAAAAAAAAACTGTTCATCACCAGTAAATGACTTTAGCTGGGTTATCACAGGTAGGGATATAGGTGACCTATTGGCAATTGCAAATGACGAGACATCTGTTTCGTTGCGTTTTCATTTTGGCAAGGTGGGATGATGCATTGGGGCTCGACGCATAGTCTACTAACATGAAAGCCCATCCGGGTGGGCTATTCCGAGAGCTAGGCCACTTTTAGAATGTCTTAAAAAAATCAATAGCCTAATCGCAGGGCTGCCAAATTTCTTCGCATTCTCACGCATACGGCGTAGGTCTCGCGTATTTTCGAGACATATTCACCGAAGTCAGCAATTGTTCAATCAGCGCGTATATTAATGAGATTCTTAAGCGTAATTGAAGTCTTTGTGCATGGCAATTTCAGTAACATCAGCGTGGCGACGGATTTCGCCACCAGTAACACGGAAAGCGATTATGACTCTCTTCAGTGCGCATTGAATAATTGCTGACTACAGCACGCGAATGCCACTAAGAAGCGTGAGACTTGAGCTGAATGCGTTGGAGTAATCAGCTCTGCAATCGAGAGAGCTGCGAGACATTTCGTCTAATTTGTTGGATAGGCTAGTAAAATAACCACTATGAAACGTCCATTGTTATACGTGTTGATGGCATTTCCAGCATTGCATCGGCCTCCTCTTCAGTTTCGGGGTCATATATATACATAAGGCAATATTGTGAACGTTGTGTAGCCATTGCCTCGCTGAAGTCTTACTATGCTACCTGTAAAATCTGTTGTCTTTCACCGTCTATGGTTGTAGCTAGCTCGGCTCTGGGCCAGTATGGCGTTGGGGCTGTTTACATATTGAATATTCACGAATGTAGCTGAAGTATCCAATCAGCGCGAAGCTTATTTAAACGCCGGATATTCATGAGGGAACTCGCCCGTCTTCTCAGACTGCCTTTCTGTGATGCTTAAAAGGTCATCATATAAGCGATCCAAGGCACTTTTCCCACAAATAATGGTATGAATACGATGGCAGGGCATTGGGGATTAACACAAAATGTCGGGATATGTCTGGTAGGGGCACTTTAACAGATGATCAGCTTATATACAAGGTAATGCTTGTAGACGCTCAACTGAAGATAACTAAAGTTCCAGCAGATGATCGGGTAAAAATTCAGGGAAATACTCAACTGAACATCAACGAAGTATAAATGGATGATCAGGTAAATGTGCTGCTATGGAGTTAAATTACTGCCAAAACCCAGTATACAAACAGAACATGTTTTACAAATGCACAACGATTCACTAACAAACTCAACGTGATTTGCAAATACAAAACTGGTTCACGTGCAAACAAAGTGTGGTTTGCAAATACAAAGAAGATTTACAAACAAACACACGTGGTTTGGTCAAATATAATAATGATTCACGCACAAAGTGTGGTTTGCAAATGCGAAAACGATTTGCAAGCAAACAGAGTGGTTTGCAAATACAAAACACCATTAAAAAAACTAGTATATTCTGTTTTACAAATACAAAACGTACCTATCACAAATACACGGCGCCTCAAGTCGTATGAGAAAATACTTCCGACAAGTTCGTGACTTTTGGCAGCTTTCTACCGGTGATTTAGTGGTGCCGATATTCTCACTAGTGTCCTTAGGATTTGCAAACATATGTCCTAGCTAAGTTATTTTTCCTCCTCAACAGCAAGTGGCGCTATGAGTCCATTTCTTAGATCTCTTAATGACACAACAACGGAGACGGTCCTGAAAGAATAGCTTAAAAGGTCCCCTATTATATCACCAGGTGCACAGCTAATTAGTTATTACAAGCCATTTCAAAATCTTTTCCCTCTTGACATCAGATGGGGAAGCAGCCAACCAGAGGCAAGAAAAGCTGATCACCTTCAGCCAAGCAGTCAATCAGATTTCATTATTCTGGGTGGTCACTCCCCCTTGAGATGCAGGTAGGTGAGACTTTGAAGTGGCTCATGATGGCCCATTAGCTGTGCACCTGGTGGCATAATACGGAACCTTTAATATCCCACCAGACACAGTACAGAAATCAAACTAATTATTTTGACGGCAAAGGGTGGGCCTATTATTGATACTAGTAAATATCACCTTATGCAAGGGTTTCTGACATTTTACACACCACTGTATATTGGCAGATGATTTCCCTAGTGTCAAAATTCCCTGCCAAAATTTTTTGTATGGTATTCCTATAGTGGTATTTTTTGTAAGGGACATGCAAAACACCGCGCCAGCTAGATGAATAATCAATCAATTACAATTCGCTACCCAGTACATTCAGGAATCCTGAATACCAAGCCATGTCACCGCGAGAGCTTAGGCATTCTGCGTAATTCTAAATTTAGAGATCTTGCCAGCTTATTAGGTTTTTACATTTATTTTATACCAGGATCTTCGAGCTAAATAACACATTAGATACTTGAAAACAAACCAAATCGATTCATATCACGGTTACCTAACGCTAGTGCTACTTCAAACCCGCCGATAACATCAACCGGTTTGCCGTTTAAATGGCAGCAATGACGTGAACTATTTAGCTACAAGAAACTATCCTTGGATCTTTTTAGTTGACCCGTTTTAGTGAGACAGGACCCAGAATGAGGAACACTCGTAGTTTCCGTAGTCCTCCACAAGTTTTCAGCGTCGAGTTGGCTGAAGAGTCAGGGTCGGTTAGTGTTCTGCTCCAAGTGACTGCAGTCGGATATGGGTTCGGGAGGTATATAATAAAAGTGTGCACTGTAATTTAAGAGATAACTCCTCGCGATCTAAATTCCACTCACGCGGCTATTATACTTCAATCATAAATCGTTCACAATCCCTCATCCCCGAGGAAGGATTTTTAAGTAACTGTGACCAGGGGCGGATCGAGGATGGTAGGAGATCCGGAGCTTAGCCCAGAGGGGGGAAAGAAGCGTGCGCGTGAGCTGCGATACAGAAATCCTCAACTTACCACCAAATTAAAGCGGACAAAAGACACTGGAGAACACTTGTAAATTCACAACCTTTAATGAAGAAAAAAAAATTCTAAAATCACTCAAGATACAGTCAGCAGCTGGTTGAAGTCATAGACTGTATAAAAAGATGGACGAAGCTACCGTGACGTCACCCATTGGTTTCAGCATACCATAAAGGAAGCCTCGATTTTGGCTTTTTGAATTGCGCCATGTTGTCATTTTGAAACCGGATGTGATTTCTATTGTACGAGAGCGTGTATTGAAGATCCGGGGAGGACCGTAGCTCTGGATCTGACCGTATCGGACGAGGACCAGAGGATAGCCACGCCCCAAAAGCATATTCTGGCTTTATCCTTTATTCTAGTCTATATGGGACCATAATTAACAAAAATGAACATCATGATATATCGAAGGAGACTTGAAACTTGCTACAGCTACCATAAAATAATGTGAAAAATCATTATTTAAATGAAAAATCAGGTGGGAAAGTAGGGTCATTTTCTCATAGACTTCTATAGCATTGAACTTCTTTCTGCAACCACCGACGTCGCTATCTGCTGGCCATTAAATAAAATGCCATTTTACGGTACTTCCCTATGGACTTCATTTTTCGCTGCAGGGTGAAGTTGCCTTCAGATGTCCACTTCCAGGCTGCTCAGCCTGTCAGGCTGCGTAAATACCACCCCCAAGTACAGCCAATCAGATCGCGAGCTAGAGTACAACCAATCCGCTCACGAGGCAGCCAATTCAATTCGGAAGCCTTTACTCGGGAAGTGGGCTTAAGAACAACAATATTGTTAAAAACGAGTTCGTTCAGTCTTTTTTCTCATTAAAGAGACTGATTAGTGAGGTAACGTTAGATATTTCAGCTATTTTGATTATGTTAACCAATGTAAAAAAGTGCTTTTTTTGTCATAGTTAACTTATAGACCTAACCTTAGCTAAACAGGTCATACTTGTTAACTGAAACACTTCTACAATATAATTTCAAGTATAACTCTGTTTGAAACATAAAATTGGCCTACTTGTGAGATATTTACAATAAGCTGTTTAGCTGAGCTTCTTAAAAACTTCAACTACAAGTTGCTGTAACGTTAGCTGCCTTCAAGGCTGATTGTAGAGACTAGTGCTTCGCAGGCTGGTTAGAAGGCTAATGTTGATTTGATATTGTGTAATCTTTAATAGTATTCAGTCAGATGCCTTCAAGGCTGATTGTAGTGCACTAGTGCCTTCCAGGCTGGTTAGAAGGCCAATGTTGATTTCATACTGTATAATTTTTGACAGCATTCAGTCAGATGCCTTCAAGGCATCAGGGCCTGAGGTAGGTGTTAGGGCGGGTGCTGCTGCAGGAGCATCAAGGCCCGGGGTGGGTGCTGGGGCGGGCGTTTTTTTTAGCGGGGCGGGGAGATAGGGCTCCACGACAGCGCCGAGACATCGTTTGAACTCCTAAAAAGAGTGTAAAAAGTAAAGACCACGTCAATATGCAACAACACCTCTGTCAGTTTTCTGAGGTAACGTGGTTGATTTCGAACTGTAATAAATCTATTGGCTGAAAAATAGAAGATTTTAAATTGGCCTTGGAAGGCTCCAACTCAGTAAAGGCCCCCCTCAGTAATGCTGAGGGAGTCTCTACTGTCAGCCTTGAAGGCATCAGAATTGTACACACACACACACACATACTTGTCTAAGTGTAATTCGAGGACTTACCGTTGGATCCTGCACTGTGGGGACGTGGCTTTCCCGAGGTTTTAGAACAAAAAAAAAAAAAAAAAAAACATACAGGCATGCTTCTTACACTTAAGTTAAAATGGCTGTCTACTCAAAGTTGCAAAAATACATTGTTTAGCAACCTGACACTTTCCAGCATCCTGGGGACCTTTTCTGGTACAACTGCATTGTGAGGACCATTGCATACACACCCATAACTTTCAGGTTTTTAGACAATGTGAGGACATTACTTACTACCTGGGGACTACAGCATACACACCCTTAACTCTCTGGTTTTTAGACAATGTGAGGACATTGCTTACTACCTGGGGACTACAGCATACACACCCTTAACTCTCTGGTTTTTAGACAATGTGAGGACATTGCTTACTACCTGGGGACTACAGCATACACACCCTTAACTCTCTGGTTTTTAGACAATGTGAGGACATTGCTTACTACCTGGGGACTACAGCATACACACCCTTAACTCTCTGGTTTTTAGACGAAGTGAGGACATTGCTTACTACCTGGGGACTACTTAATACACTCCCATAATTTTCATGTTTTCATGTATAGTAAGTACCCTGCTACCACATGGGAACTAACGCACACTCCCACTCTGGACTGGTTTTCATACATTGTAAGAACATGGTTTACTACTTTGGGACTACTGCATACACACCCAGAATTTTCAGGTTTTTATACATAGTAAGGGCACTGATTACTACCAGGGGACTAATGCATACACCTTCACATTTCAAGTTTTTAAAGCATAGTTAGGACACAGCCAACTACTTGAAGAATACTGCATACAGCCAGAATTTTCAGAATGTACAGTGTAAGGATGCTGAATTCTGTCGACTCATTTAAAGAAACAAGAAAGGTGTCAGTAAAATAAAAACAAATTTATTTTGAACTTCAGCTTTTATACAGATGCCAAATTAAGCTAATCCTTGCCCATTGTGCATGAGCCCTATTTAACCCCATTGGTCTGTCAAATGCAGCTGCTGTATTCAGACTCATGAATCTTCGAGCCCATTTTAAATTCTAATGCAAATGCTCAGGTTCCCAACAATCTCAATTATGTCCTGCTGAATTTTAGGGATATGAGTATAACATGAGGAACAAAATCCAATGTTTTGACCATAAATGATAGTGTCCTGGGTTTGAATATTTCACTCAGCGCAAGTGTGATACAGACAATCAGTAGGTATAGAATAAGTGACACTGTCCTTCAATATTAATTTTTTTTTTTTTTCTGACGTAGCCTACTTAAGGGAAAATGTTCGTAAAAAGTTTAGAGTTTAAGGGGTTAAGGCTTTATTACTCAGGGTTTGAGTGTCAGAGATTGAAAAAATTATTTCAATGAAGCAAGAAACTTGCACAATTTGAAAATGAAATTTCCAAATTTTTATGATTTTGGGTCAAAAAAAGTGGCACAAACACAAGGAAACTTCAAAATTCAACAATGAAGTTGTTTAGAAAGGATACAGAAAAAAAATGGCACTGTGGTAAAACATTTCCTGAATCATATACGCATTGATCAGAAGTGTCCCAATTCTGAGGGTGATGCTCTCTCTTTATCTTTGAGCTCACATATAATGGAAAGAAGAGGATAGATATTTGCTTTGGTTTTAATTATAAAGAAATGTTTTAAAACCTACCAGCTGTTTCGATGCTTGGTACACCCTACTGCATCAAAAGCGAGTACATACACTGCCCGTCAAAAAAAAAAAAAAAAAAAAAAAAAAAAGTCGCACACTCAAATATTATTTTTGAACCCCTGTAGCTTCGATTACAGTGCAAATTCATCTTGTCATTGTTTTGACAGCCATATGCAATGCCATAACATTTATTTTCGATCAGAAATGCCATAATTTTTGGCTCAAGATCTTGTCTTCTCAACAAAATGGTTGAACCACTCGGTGGTCTTTCTTGAGCACATCCCAATAACTTTTAATGTGTTTAAGGTCAGGACTTTGTGGTGGCAAATTTGTTTGTGAAAATGATTCCTCATACTTGTTTTTCCTCATTCATTGATTTCTTTGCCAAATACAGGCAAATAACTTGCCCGTTCAGAAATACTGTAACGTCTTTTCCACCATCAAGGGATGTGTCCTCCGAAATTATTTTTTAAGAAATGAGTAGCAGAGCGCTTCTTCAGTCAGGGTTAAAATGATTATTGCCTGCTTAAACATATTAATAACTGCAATAATGATCCAATCATAGAATTTGTTCGTTTATTTCCAAACGGTGACCTTTTTTTTTTGGACAGGCAGTGTATTTTCTCATTTTTGCACGGTCTCAAAAGGTGCATATCATTCAGTCTCCAAACTAAATATTAAAATAACTGAACATTATCCAGATATGGAAACTTGATAACATCCTCCCTTATGATGCAATTTTTCATGCAATATACAGTGGGCTCAAAAATTACTGGCACCCCTGACTGGCAATGCACAAATAATACTTTCTGAAAAATTCTAAAAAATATATTTATGGAGGAGCTCTAAAAATCAATGTGAGAAATACTGTCTGATATTGATGTTCTAATGGAACCAAAAAAAATCATTTAATTAAATCAGTTTCTTCCACATCAAAATTTCACAATTAATGGCACCCTTAAAAATCATTGTAAATAAATTCCACTGAAATTAACCCAAGTATTAAATTTCACTGATATAAGTTTATCCCAGTGTTAAGTGTGTATCTCACTGGGCTTGCGAACTGCTGGCGACTGTAGCAAATGGACATTTGCCACATTCGCCATTAATTTTGCAAAAATTCTGCAAATCCTCTCCAAGTAATCGCCATGTTCGGCAACCATTCACCAATCTCACTTTCATTTGCCGAGGAGTTTTGAACATGTACAATATGTTGAAGAATCTTTGATGAACGTCTTTTCACCAAATGGTCTGCAAATACTCGCTGCAATCACCAACTGTTCTCCAAATGGTCTGGGAACATTCTTTATGGTGGTCAACTATCCTTCAAACATTTGCCTCCCTCAGGAATGTGGCAACTGGAAGAATACTTGCCGAATAGTTGGCGAATTAGACAGAATTGTTCGCGACTAGTAGCAGAATAGTCAGTGAATAGTTCTACAAAAGTTGGAGAATATTTGACGAACAGCTGGCAAACAGTTGGCGAACACAGTGCGTGACGACTGCAGGGTAGCCATAAAATTGTCAAAAAAGTGGCAAACCACTTGTCATAAAGGAACTATAGTGAGGCATTAAATTGCTTCCAGTTTCACTAGGGTATAAAAACAAGGTAACAAATATGCAATGCACCTTTTTTTGATCTGGCACCATGAAGAAAACAAAACAAGTCAGTTTAAAAGAGGCAAATGGCCATAGACCTTCATTAATCTGGTAATGGCCACAAGAAGATTAGCAAACAAATGAATGTGCCACTGAGATCTGTCAGGGCAATTAGAAAAAAAATCCAAAGATATGGAACTGTTGAAAACCTCAAGGGTAGAGGACATATCTCCATTTTGCCCTCTAGAATACTGAGGAGGATGGTGAGAGAAGCAACAAAACCCCCAAGAATCACTATGAAGGAACTGCATGTCTCAGTGGCATCTTGGAGTCAACAAGTTTCAAAAAGCAGCATCAGGCACCACCTTCACAACCACAGGCTCTTTGGAAGCGCTGCCAGAACAAAGCATTTTCTCACCTGAAGACACAGGAGCATGTGCTTGGAGTTTGCCAAACCTCATTTAAATTATGACTGGAACAAGGTGTTTTGGTCAGATGAGACCAAAATTGCACACTTTGGTCAGATACAGCATCTGCATGTTTGGTGTTGACACAGCGATGCATATATGTTTTGGGGCGGTTTTAATTTCAGAGGCCCAGGGGCACTGGTTAAGATTAATGACATAATGAATTCCACCAAGTATCAGTATATTTTGGCTTACAATCTGGTTGCCTCCATCAGAAGGCTGGGACTTGGCCATAGATGGACTTTCCAACAAGACGATTACCTAAAGCATACCTCAAGATCCTCACAGAAATGGTTCTGTGACAACAAAATCAACGTTCTGCAGTGGCCATCTCTGTCACCAGACATCAATCCAATTGAAAACCTGTGGGCAGGGTTTAAGAGGGCAATTGACAAACTCAAACCCAAGACTGTGACGGATCTTTAAAGCATCTGCTACGAGGAATGGTCCTAAATCTCCCAAAATGTGTGCCTTAATCTTTTCAAAAATTACATGAAAAGACTCCATGCTGTTCTTGCCAGAGGCGGTTGCACTAAGTACTAAATGAAGGGCGCCAATAATTTTTAAACCTTTATTTTGTATTTTGTTGCAAGTTATTTTATATTAAATGATTACGATTTTGGTCATTTCCATCGAAACATTAAATATTTCACTCATGTGAATATATTCCATTTCTACATAATTATACTTTTTTTTGTATTGTTTTGTGTTTTGTCAGTCAGGGGTGCCAGTAATTTTGAAGCCCATATGCCAACTCATTCTAACAGACTCTGTTAGAAATGCATACTGATAAAATTATTCTCAGTTGTACATTATTACTTTATGCTATACTCCAATGTATGTAATCATTACGTCTATTGTAATGGCATAATGTTATACAAATATCACAAGAAAAAATAACGTCAACTGTAGTGAACACACATAAGCGGAAAATACGACACAATGAAAATAATTTCAATCCAACTGGCACAACAACATACCATTTGCCCCAGTCGTCTCCATCTTATCTAGGCTTTATGATTGGTTTAAATCCCAAGTAAGCAGTAGTCATAATCATTTCTATGAATATTTGAAAAAACTGCTTTAGCAGATGAATTGACACATCGCTGCAGAGGAACCTCAATCACAGCCTCCTCTTCAGGGTAGTGATCCTGTTCTTAACATAAAACTTAAGTGCCAACCAGTCGCGCTCTTTCAGTGCATGGCTCTCTGCTCTGAGGGATCCCTCGCAGTCCACCTTTCCAGGCAACGCGCAGGCTTGAATGAACTTGCCAAGGTGTTTTTCGACTGCTTTCACCGCTGAGTCATCCAATTTTTTCCTCTTTACAGCTTTGCAACCTGAGTGTACAGCAATACAGGAGGAAAAATATGGCAATCAACAATTCTTGTTATTTTGCAAAGTAGGAATAAGGTTTTTATGCTTAGCAATGCACACAAGTTTCTAATTGGGAGCATCAGAATGGTCTGTTTCACCATGATCTTGCTTTGCTTTGAAGGCTTTCATTTGCAGGTAACTTCAAGGTTACCCCGAATATGAGATGACGTACACCTTTTTGTCTCTCTGGGTCAAGCAGTCATTACAAAGACAACAAAAATGCAATAAATATCATTTATATCATTTATATAGTATTAAGATGTCACAGCCCTGAAGTAGACAAACAATGCATGAAAAGTGCTGAAATGGTGAAACAAGAATAAAATACTGTAATAAAAGCAGGAATTCTGCATTTCAGTGAAAAGTAAATCAAGTTCAGAGCAAAATTGTGAAAAACACATATTTGTACAAAATTTGCCCAAAATTATGGAGCTCTACGTATATGATGCAAATGTTCATCTTTATGTGCGCACAGTAATAGCCTTAACATACATCCTTTACATACCAACAGGAACTGAGGAAACACTAGTTACAGAAGGGTCTTGCTCTGACGGGGATGCAAATCCTGCATTTAACACAAAAATGTACATTCAATCAGGAAAAATACTGACCGAGTCACAAACCTATGTCCAGTGCTGTTAAGTCTCTAATAATGGGTGACAATAATGCATTTGTTTGCAATACTTTTACCTTCAGAAACTATGGATACACTCTTTTTGGCGATCTCTTGATTTGAAAGTTGTCCACCCTCTTTTGAAGAAAAAAAATAATTTTCCTTTAAATAAAACATCTCATATTTATTATAAAAATAGTAAACAAGCACATAGAACATTTCCACATGGACTGAATGTATATCGGAATGAGTGCAAGTCTCTACACTGGTGCATCCTGCCTCTACATACCTGCCATATATCACAAAGAATAAAACAAATAATTCCCCTT
This sequence comes from Gymnothorax javanicus, assembly GCA_029692085.1. NCBI lineage: Eukaryota > Metazoa > Chordata > Actinopteri > Anguilliformes > Muraenidae > Gymnothorax > Gymnothorax javanicus. The sequence goes on along the minus strand of CM056205.1, from coordinate 54,957,319 downwards.
TCTTTTAGGCATCATTTGACAATGTGCTGCCACCATTCAATGCTGTGCTTGAAAAGCATGCTTTTTCCTGAGTAAAATCATCATCCAATATAAAAATTACTACACTTTGGGGAATTCCAATGGGAAGTAAATACAAAAGTAAATAAAAACAGAATACAATGATTTGCAAATCCTTTTCAACCTATATTCAATTGAATACACTGCAAAGACAAGTTACTTAATGTTGAACAGGTAAACTTACCATAAGGAGCCATACAGCAGTATGTACCATCACTTGCTGTAAATTTCTTGTGCCTTTTTCTCATATTATTTATCCAGGAATGTGCAGTTTTTTAGGAAACTTTTAAGTTGCTACCATTTTTGAACTGTGTTTTGGTGAGAGTAAAGATCAGAGTTCACCTTCCTCTCGGTCTTCGGCCGCTGACTCATCTTCAGCCTCTCAATCATCATCATCAACCTGAATTTTTTCTTAAAAGCATAAATATTTTCAGTAAGAGAGAGAAACTCAAAAACGCTCTAAACTTTCTGCCAGACTTAAGTTTTTTGTAGGTTAAAAAGCAAAATGTCAAATTCATTTTTAAGACTTCTTTACTTTCTGAAAAGCCCGAAAACATTGTTTGAAAATGTAGATGTCTTAAATATTTAGAACTGGCCGATTTGTTGCTTACAACCCACTTCCAAAACTTCTGGATGGCATGGAAAATGCAAATATATGAAACGTGATATGTCGTCATCCTTGGCCTACATTAATTCAAAAAAATGCTGTAACAACAGATTTAATGTTTTTCTTTCAGTAATTAGTTTTTTTAACACTCGTTCTAAATTTAATGCCTGCAATACATTCCAAAAAAAAGAGTGGGGACAGGGGTGCATTGTGTGTCACATGCCCCATCATTTAAGCTTATTTTACGCTTCTTAAAGCAGCACATTTAGGGTCAGTCAAGCAGCTGCACTTTCCCGTCTGGAGGCCACAATCGAAAAAAAGTAAAATTTGGCTTTCCATTGTCCTGTATGCTCTCCATCAGACAGTCTGCGACCTGCAGCTACCATTAAGTTTAAATTTTTGACTCAATTGTCCATGTAGAAATCCATACCCCGAAATTTTTTTAGGCATCACTTGCAGCTTTTGGGAAGCGTGTGACCTCGATGTTTCAAATCAAGATTTCTTGATTTGTTTCAAAACAAAAAATTACTTTTCACAGGCAGAATACGGTTCACTGGTGACTTTTTCTATTATATCCCCAATTCCAAAAAAATTAGGATGCTGTGTCAAATGCAAATAAAAACCGAATGCAATGATTTGAAAATTTCATAAACCCACATTTTATTCACAATAGAACATAGACAACATAGCAGATAGTAAAATATTACTTTGAATATCTCATGAAAAATATTAGCTCGTTTTGAACTTGACGGCAGCAGCACATCTCAAAAAGTTGGGACAGAAGCAACAAAAGAGCTGGAAAAGTGGCAATATAAAAACAGCTGAGGAGCATTTTGTAGCCAATTAGGTTAATTGGTAACAGGTCAATAACATAACTGGGTGTAAAACCATTTTAGAGGCAGAGTCTCCCAGAAGTAAAGATAGGCGGAAGCTCACCAATCTGGAAAAAGCTTCATCTAAAAATTGTAGAAGAATTTCAGAACAAGTGAAAAAGTAAGCAGAGCTTACTAATACCCCGACGTCTAATCATGCTTTTTCTGTTGGCGATTATAGAAATCATCACATTCCGTGTCGATTTTGATAAAAAAATAACAACATCTATGACACTTTACACTCCACCTCTCTGTGGTATTTGCGATATCGGTCAGACAAATTGACATAGAAATTTTCAAGTGGGTTCCAAGTCAAAGAAACAGGAAAGCGGTATTTTGTGAAAAAATCATCCCAGATAGTCGACACTGCGCTGCACCTCTCCACCCTGTGGTAGAGAATATGAGTGCCAAATTTGAAAAAAATCCAATGTATAATATTTGCAGATATCGATCGGACAAATAATGTCTTCAGACAGAATGACTGAACCAATGACAGAGCGGACCAGACTTCTTATATATAACTATATACCCCGACATTTACGTCAGGGTATAAAAATCTTTCGTCAATGTGAACTTGCAAAGACTTTTTAATCTACAGTACATATTATCAAAAAATTCCAGAGAATCTGGAGAAATCTCTGCGCTAGGGAGACCAAGGCCTAAGGTGTATTGGATGCTTTCGTGATCTTGGGCCCTCAGGCAACACTGCATTAAAAGCAGGCCTGATGCTGCACTGGAGAAAACACTGCATGGGCTCAGGAACCCTTCCAGAAATCACTGTCCCGTAGACACAACTTGCCGTGCATTCTACAAATGGGAAGTTAATGCTGTATCATGCAAAAGAAGCAGCCATCGTGAACACGATCAGAAATGCTGCAATCTTCTCGGCCACTGCCAATTTAAAATGGACTGAGGCAGAATGGAAAACTGTTCTGTGGTCAGATGAATCAAAAATTTAAGAAATTCTTTTTTGGAGACCATGGACACTGTATCGTGCAGACTAAGAGGAGAGGGACCACCATCCGGCTTGTTATCCAGCGCTACAGTTCAAAATCACCTGCATCTCTGATAATATCGGGTTGCGTAAAATTACTATGGCGTGGGCAGCATACACATCTGGAAAGGCCCCATCAGTGCTGAAAAGAGTATATAAATAGCACAACAGCATTATGCTCCCTATCAAACAATACTTCTTCCGGATGGGCCTTGCATATTTCAGGAAGACAATGTTAACTCCATTTTGCGTATACAACAACTTGACTTCACAGTAAAGAGTCTGAGTGCTGAACTGGCCTACCCAGTCCAGACCATTCACGATAGAAAACATTTATTTATCGTAAAAGCAGGCCGATCCAGCAAAGAAGACCCAGGACTGCTGAGCAGCTAGAATCCTACATCTGACAAGAGTGGGACAACATTCCTCTCCCAAAACTCCAGCAACTGGTCTCCTCACTTCCAGACGTTTACAGACTGTTGTTAAAAGAAGAGGGATACTAAACAATGGTAAACATGGCCCTGTCCCAACTTTTGAGATGTGTTGCTGCCATCAAATTCAAAAAGAGCCAATATTTTTCATGAAATGGTAAAATGTCTCACTTTCAACAACCACAATGTTCTCCATGTTCTATTGTGAATAAAATGTGGGTTTATGAGATTTGCAAATCATTGCATTTTGTGTTTTTATTTACATTTTACACAGCATCCCAACTTTTTTGGAATTACCTCATATTTAATGGTTTTCTCATGTTTGTCTTGTCTATCACACTTTATTTGATGATCCTGACTCAGGGAGAGAAATATGCAATGAGGGAGGAAATTGAGAAAGGCAAATTTCTCATACCCTTTATATATTACCCGTCTCTGCTTTCACAATACACTACAGGCATGCCATTCAGAGAGTGTGTAGTTCAAACAAAAAACAAAAAAACCACAACCTACGCCGATAGGCAAAACTTTTTTTTTGCACCATTTTCAATTAATACCAGGTCGAAGATCATTTTCCAAATCACTTTCTTTTTTAACCAAATTTCATACCATCTCAACTTTTTCATAAATGGGGTTGCATATTAGTATATCAATTCCAAATGTAAATGCACAATCAAAATACCATTGGGATCAATGTCAATATCCTCCAAATTCGTCCTTTTATTCACCGTTTTCCGGTCTCCATTGCCATGAGTATTTTTAGTGAGAGTTTTTAGCGAGAGCTGAAGGTTACCTTCGTGAAGATGAAGGCCATTAAGCAACTCCAGTTTCATGTCTAGAAGTCACCAGCTGATCAAGTTCTGAGTCATGAGCTGAGGACTTTTTGACATAGTAGCAACATATTTGCAGGCTTGTTGGATGATGACAGTAAGGTGGGTTTTGCTCCACATTCCCACACAAACTCCCAGACACATTCAGATCCTCTGAAGTGGGTTTGGCCTGCAGAGCCACTTGCAAACATGAATGCATTTGCAGTGACAACTCCACATGCTTCTCTGTTTTCGATGGGAGCACCATTCCCTTCTGCATCGCTGGTGTTAGGAGGATTGGACTTTTCTTTCCTCTCTTTCCGCTAATTTCAAATTGCGTACAGTGAAGACACAGCTTCTTTTCAAGGTCTGAAAGTGCCAGAGTGATGTCTTCATGCAGACTCTTTGAGTTGTTTTCAATAAATGACGACAGCATCATCCTTGAAACATCCACTCCTCTTCCTCGATTGAAGAGAGTGATCTGAGTGAGGAGAACCTTTGCAAACGATGTCCAGTTCTTAGAGGAAGCCTCCGCTGAAAGCCTGCGATAACACTCATCGTGTCTTCAGTCCAGAAACAAGTGCAGCCTTTTCACATCCTCAGCAAAGGGAACAATTTGATTCCACTTCTTTTCTCGAGTTTTGAGAACATTTTCTGACACCAATTCATTTCCATCTCGATTGGTACATCTCTCTGAGCTGCGTGCCTTTTGTTCCTTATCATCGTCACCATCCCACCATTGCCTGGGAATAGAATCAGGTTGGCAATTTTATTAAACTGTAGCCCAGCATCCCATTGCCAGGGTTGGATACTGGAATGTGCATTTCTCATTGTCATAACCACTAATTTTCTTAACAGCAGTTACAATATTATAAAATTCAATGGGTTGATAAAATCTTCCATTCTGTGCAATGGCGTATCTTTCCTGGCGGATGAGCAATCTTCCATTTCTCTCATTTTTGACGGATATTCATATGTTTGCCCTCATCTGAGTGAGTCTTGTTATAAAAATACTCTCCAAGCTTTATGATGTAAGAATCATATAACTGTCTGCAAACTTCATCACGGGCCATGGCATAGTTCCTGATTGGCCTTAACATCATAGGCACAGGCCTTCAAAAGCAATCATGAGCTGTGTCCTCTCTTTCCTTTCTTGGAATGGTTGATTGATCACTGGGTTTCTGTCACGCAGATTTTTTAGTGATGCCACAAATATTTTCTCAAAAGCAGACCCAACCAGCTACCAATGCAAGAATCTGAATAGCCTTAGATCTTTGAAGATTTCTTCCAGGGCACCAAGCTCCACTTCCTCTGCAATACTTTAACACTTCATTTCCTCTAATTTCTGAATATTGTTTTGCCTTCCTCTCTCTGGACCGTTTTGGGAGGTTACAGAGCTCTTGCAACATCAGGCTCATTCCTGTGCACCACGCTGTAAATGCCTACCTATTTTTTGATAAAGACTGACTGCAGAAAATGCAGAAATGATGTTTTTAGAAAATCTCTCACTACTGCATTTTTTGAGGCTACATGAACAGAAATCAATTTGCTGCTACCTGGCACTAGATTTGTCCATTTCTTTGGCACTGGGAAACTCCCAGGATCAGGGAGGGAATTTCTGCTCCATAGTTCCATCAGGTGTGCCTTTTCCCTCTGCTTGGTGATGTCTCCCTACTGCTTTCACTGTCTGAACTACCCTCCCTGTCGCCGTCTGGAACATAGTCCTTCTCACTGTTTTCAATGCTGATGGAGGAGTCATCAGCAACGTTTCCCTCACGCTACAACAACAAACAACAAACGGTCAAGATTTGTTCCAATAACGATTGCTGGGTGGTATAATTTCTAAATGATACTCTACAGACAATGGTAAAATGATTTCTTTAATGAAGTTCCTTTAAACAATACTGCAATTGCCCTGACCACCATTCTTAATCCCAACACAATGAGCATATGTACTACTGTGTTTCACAAACCTCAATAAACTTAATGTGCAGGGTGTTAACTGTTCTTCATTGTGAATGTATCAAAGACAAAAACCTAAAATGGTGTACACTCAGTGCTGCATTTTTGTTCTATGAAATATAAGCATTATGACCTGACTATCCATAGCGCTGTTCTGTGCAATTTTTTTACGGCCATAAGCGTCGTTTCATTTTTTTAGAGCAAGCCCCTCGTTTCTTTTTATCCAGTTTCTTACCATAAGTGTGTGGTTGACTTGACGGTCTTGAAATCACTGTGACAATGACCAAGAGTTGCCTCAAAGTGAAATGTTCTGGTTTCAGATTTCCTGGAGCTGCAAGTAGCACTAACGTGCAACATCGTAAATAAAAAATTCTCTTGACACACTAATGTCCTTGAGAACCAATTTATGACTATGTTGGTAAGTTTGACAGTGTCACGGCCACGGGATGACAACACACACACCTGGGGCACCACCAGGCAAGAGGGCATTTCCCACTTCAGAGGGTGGGGTCAGGTTGTCCACCAATTCAAAGATGCCACCTTATCTCACTTGGAAATGTGTCAGAAAAGATCATTAGTGAGATCACCTCAGTGAGGTCAGTGGGAGTCACCTCACTGTGGCCTTATTGTGGCAGATTCCACTTGGGTTCCTGGTTGGGAGTGCTAAATTTATCATACCAACAACACTGCAACAATGGCCTGAAATGTAAATTCATAAATAGAACAATGGGCACAGTATAGGCCGTCCCCACTTGAACATCTCCTATTGAATTGAATTGTCATTGCCCAGGGAAAGCTTTCTGACAGTTGTGCCATCAGGCAAGGTCAGGAATGGCGCGAGAAAGTCAATGAAAAATAGTAAAAGTTTGAATTTATCTACAGTGAAATTAACATCCCATTCACAGAATCCAAATAAATGTCCATCAAACATACATTTTCATAGGTAAAGTCCATAAAAAGAAATTGAGGCCAAATGTGGACAGATTTCATCACTGTCAGTATGTGACTTGCTATTGAGAAGGAATGCAATGCAATTCTTTTTCTGATTCAGGTGCCTGTCATCCTTTTGAAAGTGCATGACAGCTCACCCAGCCAAGGAAGAGAAGCACCAAAATCAATGAAGAAAACTGGAAGTGTAATCAAAACTGCCTTAGCTTCAGCATTTCTGCTCATTTTCATGTCATATGATTTTTTTAAACTTATTTTTCTGGGTATGAACTGTGAGGGGACTTACCGCACCCCACCTGCACTGAGGAGGGCCTCTTACCTGAGTGTTGGGGATATCGCTCTGCTCAGAAAATTGCCCAGTAATGAGCTCACATGTGGCCAACTCCATGTCTTCTGTATAAAGGGATTCTTTTAGTGCCCTTAGATTGTACAAGAATATTAATGAAAATGTTTTCTCAAAAGGGAAACTGATCATTCTGATTTACTTTCTTAATCCAGCACTCTTACTGCTAAAATACCTTGTATACCTTGCAGTCCTTTCTGTTTTAATGCAGTGCCGCCTGAGGGCCAAGATCTTGAGCATCAATGTGACCTTCAGCCTAGTCCATTGCTTTGTACAGATATTTCTCCAGATTCTCTGAATATTTTAATGATATTATGCACTGTAGATGGTGGAATATTCAGTCCTCATAATTTACATTGAGAAACATTTTCATGAAATTGTTCCATGAATTTTAGACAGTTTTTTGCAGATTGCTTGAACCTCTGCTCATCTTTACTTCTGAAAGACTCAGCCTCTCTAGGGATGTTCTTTTTATATCCAATTATGTTACTGACCTGTTGCCAATTAACCTAATTGGTGCAATACTCCTCCTTCATTTTTTATATGTCCTTACCCTTTTTCAGCCTTTTGTTGCCCTGTCCCCAACTTTTCTGGGGAATGTGCTGCTGCCCATCAAGTTCAAAATGAGCTAATATTTTTCATGAAATGTTAAAATGCCACTTTCAACATCTGATATATTTGATATTCTATATTTCTATTAATGAATAAAATGTGGGTTTAAAAGATTTGCAAATCATTACATCAGGGGTATCCAATCTTATCCGTAAAGGGCCGGTGTGGGTGCAGGTTTTTGTCCTAGCCAGCAGTGCCACTGCACCTTATTCCACTAATTAACTAATCAGGGGTTTCAATTAGGACCTTGGTGGGTAGAATCAGGTGTGTTAGTGTTGGGCTCTAACAAAAACCAGCACCCACACCGACCCTTTCTGGATAAGATTGGACACCCCTGCTTTACATTGTTTTCATTTACATTTAGCATCAACTTTTTTGGAATTGGGGTTTGCATTTTATCATATTATATATATTATTATATTGTGTGTAATGACATTGTGGCCATTCTGCGTAATTCTCCACTATGATGGAGTAAATCATAAAATCCAAGAATAGAGTATAGTAAAATGAGAGAAAAAAAAGTCCAAAAAGCACTCAGTTGCATTAAAATGAACTTTATATCTAATATTGTGCAAATAAATTGAATTTAAAGTAAAAATAAAATTAGCGCTTACCATCCCATCACAAGGCACTAGATGACTCAGAGAGCCAGCCAAAGCAATAAAATCTTGCATCCATTTTCCATGTCAATTTTGGCTACTGTTGGTCTGCCGAGAACATTTAAAACAGGCATAACAGAAAATTAAGTAAAAGCATGTTCAGCCCCATTCAAATTGTGTACCATGATGTTTGGAGAACTCTAGAATGGAGAGAAAAGAGTTTTTTAAAATTATCATCTCTCCCCTAACACAGTTTTAGAGAGAATCTGCCCACCAATTGTAGAGAGACCACCTTCCAGTCATTGCAAAAGATAAAAAAGCCAAGGCTTTTTGTCTCGCAGTCAACCCTCTCCTAATAGTCTCTCACAGAGTGCTTCTGAAAATTACCATCCATTCAGTGCCACATAACCATTTTTCAGCACTTGCCCAGTTGGGCAAGCAGATTTTCAAACAGTTGTAAAACACTTGCCCGAAGAGGAATTTTAGTTGCAAAAATAAATAAATAAATAAAAATTAAAAATAAAAAAAAACTACAGCACGATAGCACAACACAGCAAGTAACAGATACATTTTAAAACACGCAAATCACTAAAATATTGCTTACCAGTTTTTTTAGAGAACACAAGAACTCTTATTTCACCCGTCTTCTCTACTTTTTTAAAAGCGTAATGTAAGACAATCTACACTACCAGTCAAAAGTTTTGCACACCCTAAGATCTTGTCAAGTCTTTATCTGACACAAGAACAAAATATAAGAAAGTGACAATTAAAAATATTGATTATTGTACAAACCCTTTGACTGGTAGAATGTATTCAATACTTCTTTACACATAATGCGTTAAATTGAATGTGGCGTGTATCAGATCTTGTGTAGAACTTCAAAATATTTACGCGTAGACACCCTTTACAACAATTATTAGTCCTGACTTGGCAGAAATCATTCCCTTTTTAGCGTGTTTTCCAGATATAAGAATAATCCATTGGCAATAAAGGGCAGCTTTTTCTTGATAAATTCTACAGGCGACTTAACAATAAGCTAAATTTGGTTCAGAAAAAATAATTTTACTCCTAAATAAGGCATTTAGCTTTAGGAAAGGGCAACTGCTCTGGAACTTTCACCACGATCTTTTAGCACATCAGGCAATCTAAGCTGCATTTTATAATTGTTTAAGTTTAACCAAACCACGAAGATTTGGAAACACCTTTGGACAATGAATTTTGAATAAGGGTGACTGAAGCGCGCCAATTGCGCATCAAATGAATGGTTGTTGTCTTGCGAATGAGGAGAATTACCAACACCTGAGAAGTGTGCAGTGTTTTCAGAGTGATATATTGTTTAATAAAAAAAAAAGATTGAGAACAAGTCAGGACTAATAATTGTTGCAAAGGGATGTTCTGTGCGTACACATTTTTAAGTTCTGGCAACACCACTGGCGTGTATCTCTCTTGTCTGAATCCAAACAGAAATGCAGAAACGGAGTATAAAGCATATTTCTGTAAAAACTAACAGAGGTGTTATCTTTCTCAAAAAGAGCAATCACATCTTTAAGTGAAAAGACTCATTGCCTGCTGACATGATTATGCATGCATCATGACCCTGGCGAAAGGCAGGTTTGACAAACTAAAAAGACGTCTTTAGTTCGTTTGGCAGGGACCTGGTAAATGTACATACTAACCTTTTGTCAAGGCTGAAAGCCTTTTTCGGCTGTGCGATTTCAGATTAACCATTTCTATTCCTTAAGGCGATCGTGAAGGACACTTTCCTTCACCATGGGACCCGGGACTGGAGGTCTACAATTAGTTTGTTTGCTTGATGTTGCCCCGATTTAAAAGCGCGAAGCGACAAAAGGCTAAATCATGACGCACTTTCACCGGAGCATGCAGTTGACTTGATTGGTCTCGGAGCTAGTTGAGTTGGCGCGCAATTTTTTACACTACGGTGTGCCGAGAGCGAGGAGCGAACCAGCGTGCAAGTTTAGCAGTTGCTGCGCCCTCATGCTGGACTCATGCGTGCGTCGGTAGTTGTAAATGCGTGCTGTGTGAGGACAATGCTGATAATGTACATGTAAGCCGTAGTGTGTGTTCCTATCATTAGAAACAAGGTTTTTGAAAATTTAATTCACTTGTTTTTGTGGCATTTAAGGTGATTGAATAAAACAGACCTAGCTGACTTTAGAAATAGCTCGATTCAGACAGTCTTTTTTTTTTTTTTTTTAAACATGTGCGAACACTTGCGATTTTGTCTTTCCTGGGCAATCTGGCAAACATTTATGTCGCCGTTACCACTGATTTGACATTTTAGGAACCACTGCACAGCATAACTAAAAGTATTCAGGTCGGACACCTCATTAGGGACACAGTGGGGGTAGGCTTAAGCCTTGCTGACATTAGCCGCCCGGCTTTGTGGGGACCAGCCTGTACTGAGGTGCTCTGCAAGGTCTGAACTCTGTGGGGACTTATAGTACTGCACCTAACCTGAGCAGATGAGGGGCTCTTACCTGAGTGTTGGGGATATCGCTCTGCTCAGAAAATTGCCCAGTAATGAGCTCGCATGTGGCCAACTCCATGTCTTCTGTACAAGGGATGCTGGTGTCTACCACCTGGAAAAAGAAGGCAAATTACTCTCCGTTGTCATGAGATGCCCATTAGATTGCACAAAAGGCTTGCCAGATTGCCCAGGGCAAGTAAAAGACAAAATCGGGCAAGTGTTCTGGCACATGTTTAAAAAAAAAAGATTGTCTGAATCGAGCCATTTCTAAAGTCAGCTAGGGTCTGTTTTTATTCAATCACCTTAACTGAAATTCCAAAAAAGTTAGGTTGCTGTGTAAAATGTAAATAAAAACAGATTGCATTGATTTGCAAATCACATAAACTGACATTTAATTCACAACAGAACATAGACAACATTTCAGATGTTGAAAGTGAGACATTTTACCATTTCATGAAAAATATTAACTTATTTTGAATTTGATGGCAGCAACACGTCTCAAAAAAGTTGGCATTGGGCCATGTTTACCGTTGTTTAGTGTTAAAAGAAGGGGGGACAACAGCCTGGGAAGTGAGGAGACTAACTGCTGGAGTTTTGGGAGAAAAAAGTTGTCCCACTCTTGTCTGATGTAGGATTCTAGCTGCTCAACAGTCCTGGGTCTTCTTTGCTGAATTTTTCCTTTTATGAGGCGCTAAATGTTTTCTATTAGTGAATGTTCTGGACTGCAGGTATGCCAGTTCATCACTCAGACTCTTCTACTGCGAAGCCATGCTGCTTTGATGGATGCAGTATGTGGTTTGCCATCGTTTTGCTGAAATATGCAAGGTCTTCCCTGAAAGAGACATTGTCTGGAAGGGAGCATATGTTGTTGTAAAACTTCTATATACTTTTCCGCATTGATAATGCCTTTCCAGATGTGTAAGCTCCTCATGCCATAGGCACTAGCTGGATGGTCTCTCCCCTCTTTAGTCCAAATGACACAGCGTCTGCGGTTTCCAAAAAGAATTTCAAATTTTGATTCATCTGGCCACAGAACAGCTTTCCATTTTGCCTCAGCCCATTTTAAATGAGCTCTGGCCCAGAGAAGAAGGTGGCATTTCCGGATCGTGTTCACATGACTTCTTTGTATGATACAACTATAGCTTGCATTTGTAGATTGCATGGCGAGCTGTGTTAAACGATGATTTCTGGAGGTGTTCCTGAGCCCCATGCAGTGTATTTCAGTACAGAATTATGCCTGTTTTTAATGCAGTGCCGCCTAAGGGCCCATAGATCATGAGCATCCAATATTGACCTTCAGACTTGTCCCTTGTGCACAGAGATTTCTCCTGATTCTTTGAATCTTCTGATAATATAATGTACTGTAGATTCAAAGTCTTCACAATTTTACATTGAAGAACATTTTTCTGAAATTGTTCCACAATTTTTAGATGCTCTGTTTTGCAGATTGGTAAATCTCTGTCCATCTATACTTCAAAGAGATTCTGCCTCTCTAAAATGCTCTTTTTATACCCAGTCATATTACTGACCTGTTACCAGTTAACCTAATTAGTTGCGAAATTCTAATCCAGCTGTCAGTTTGAGATTTGCAAATCATTGAATTGTTTGCATTTACAATTTACAAAGCATCCCGACTTTTGGAATTCGGGTTGTGATTCTCCAATCCAAAAGATATGTTGTAGACTAAAGTAAAATGGGGAAAAAAGTCCAAAAGCACTCAGTTGCATTAAAATGAACTTTATATCTAATATTGTTCAACTAAATTGAGTCAAAGTAAAAGTAAATTAGCGCTTACCATCACATCCCCAGAAGCACTGAATGGCTCAGAGGACAGCCAAAGCAATAAATCTTCACATCCATTTTCAATGTCAATTTGGCTACTGTTGATCTGCACCAAGAAGTTGTTTAAAAACAGGCATAACAGAAAATTAAGTAAAAGCATGTTCAACATTCAAATTGTACCATAATGTTGGAGAACTCTAGAATGGATAGAAAAGAGTTCTTAAAAATTATCATCTCTCCTAACACAGTTTTAGAAGGAATCTGCCCACCAATTGTGAGAGACCACCTTCCAGTTATTGCGAAGATACAAAGAAGCCAAGGCTTTTGTCTGCGGTCAACCCTCACCTAGCAATCTCCCCACAGGTGCTTCTGAAAGGTACCATCCAATGATATAACATTAGGGAACCACTGCACAGTATATTCAAAGATATTCAGGTCGGACACCTCGTGGGGACACAGTTGGGAAGGGTAAGGGCTTCATCCTTGCAGAGATTTACCATAACATTGTGGGGACCAGCCTGTGTTGAGGTACCCTGCCCGAGGTCTGAACTGTGTGGGGACTTATGAGTACTGCACCTAACCTGAGCAGAGAACAGGTTCTTACCTGTGAGTTGGGTACACCGCTCTGCTTAGAAAGCTGCCCAGTACTGTGTTCACAAATGGTGAAATCAACATCCACTGCAAAAGTGGTGCAGGCCTCCATCATCTGTAAACGAAGATAAATTTATTCCCAGATGTCAGGCCCGATTGTACAAGCAATTACATCGCGAGTAAGTATTTTTAAAGAAAGAAGGAAAATTCAAATTTACAATTTTATTAATACAGCACACTCTTACTGCTAAAATAAAATATGTATAATTGCAATGTGGCCATTCACATTTAAGGTAATTCTCCACAACAGAAGATATGCAGGAAATTATAAAATGCAAAGAATGGAAAAAAAGGTGAAATCTGTTCAAATCCAGTAAACTGCATATATTATTAACTTAATTTATGAGAGTAATTTTAGATATGAAGTCACAGTATAATTAAATTGAAGCTTACCCCCACACGTTCAGAGGTACAGAATGGCGTGGTGGGAAGACAAAGCGGTAATTCTAAACTCCCACTATGTGCGTCAATTTGACTGTTGGTTCGTGTCTGAAATAAGGTTAAAAACAGACATTACACAAAATACAGTAAAAGCATGTTCAACAAGTAAAGTGTAAGGTGAGGTTGAAGAACTGAGGAATGCATAAAGACGAGTTCTTTCAAATTATTACCTCTCTTAAACACACATTTCCCCCCCAAAGGTGCTTCTAAATGGCAACTTTTGAGAAAGACTACGCTAAAATAAAAAACATTCAGGTCGGACACCTCGTGGGGACACAGTGGGGGAGGGGTAGGGCTTCGACCCTTGCTGACATTGGCCATGACATTGTGGGGACCAGCCTGTACTGAGGTGCTCTGCCCAAGGTCTGAACTCTGTGGGGACTTATGAGTACTGCACCTAACCTGAGCAGATGAGGGGCTCTTACCTGAGTGTTGGGGATATCGCTCTGCTCAGAAAATTGCCCAGTATTTTGTGCACAAATGGTCAAATCAACATCCTCTGTAGGAGTGGTGCAGGCCTCTGCCATCTGCAGACAGGAGAAAATCTCTGCTGTCATGAGATGCCCTTAGATTGTGCACGCATTTTAATAGCAAATATCTGTATACTGTGTATCTTTTTTTTTTTTTTTTTTTTTTTTAGGAGAAAGGATATTCTTGGTTATAGTCTCTTCATACTGTGCACACTGAATGCAAAAATAAAATATAGACACATTACTGCCTTTAGCATAAAATAAGTAGAATCTTCAGACCTCCTCTGGCCTACCCCAGCACAGCAGCATTATTGTTCTTTCCATTGGTGAAAAACTTATTAAATCAGCAGTCAAACTGACCTTCCCAATCTTCCCAATTGAAATAAAATAATTCTAACCTTATTCCTCCAAGGCCAGTCAGCATTGCCATAATTGTATGTTATCTCTTCACCGGGTGATATGTCTTTGATTGCAAAGATGCGAAGGTGGAGTTTTCCTTCCACAACTATTCTTTTTATTTTACAGTTGGGGCTGATATGGTTGTCATTTACAAGTCTGCCCAGGGATCCATCCTCTATCCCGGCATCAATGCTGTATTTATCAATGAAAAAACAAACTGTTAAAAGAAAAACAATTTCTAAATTGTAAATTAAATTTCGATTTGTTCATCAGTCAAAAATAAATAAATCAATAAAATCAGTGCTTTGGGGGTAATACTACAGATTTAGTCAGGAGCATACATAATCACTTAAAAACTAGCAATTCCACCCATTGCACTGGCCTGGTAATGAATAAATCGTACTACAGACTTCTACAGAGGCTGAAATGTCCCTCCCCTCATACAAACATAATTACATGCACAATAGCTTAAGAAGGATACAATCTAATGCAATTGAAGGACCCAGTATTGATCATTTTTGAAAAAAGATGAACTGGGGCTTTGTGCATAGCCAGCACTATGGTTAGTAAACTGGTATGCATCCCCAGAATTATTTTTTTAATCTTCAGGGCTATCTGCAAAAAGCTGAAGAAATTTCTGGCAAAAATATAGTAATACAGCTTCAATCTTTCATAATGAAAAAATCTATGCAAGTATACCCATTGTGGGTTGAGGATTAACGTAATGCTTTCTTGTTGAGATCATTTTAGGGCTCAGCCAAATAAGTGGTAATATCAAATCCCTCATGAAGATAACCAGATAACAATATGTTGTTTTGGCTCTGAGGTGGCTGATGCTGCAGTTTCTGCCTTTATTACAATGCTGTAAGCTCCTCTTGACATTGTATATCATTCCATGAGTAAATTTTCCTCACCTCCATCAACCTCATATGCCCCTCTATCCTTCCTCTAAAATAGTACCTTTTCTAAATTTTTCCAGTTCTCAATATTAAACCGTATAATAAGAGACACGAGTTTAACAGTTTGCGTTTTTAAGGAGGTTTGAGATCCATTCCTCGCTGTGCCGTTTATTATTGGAACCACAAGTTATGATATTACCACACCTCCCTTACATGGAAAGTGAGGTCACTCGCCTTAACTTGGTGACGTCGGGAAAATTAGAGGGAAGCAGGGAAATGTAACTTTTTATAATATATCTTGTGTTGAGAAAATGCGGTTGAATACCATTGGAAACCGTCATGGTTATCCGTGTGGGCGCCTATGTGAAATCTGGTCTTTGATTGCATCTGCGCTGTCACTGCGGTGGCTTTGAGCCCAAAATTTATACTGTTTATGATACCTGCAAGTGGAGAAAGTCGGTATACAAGCCTACAAAATTTGCGAAGGGCTTGCGGGAATGGTAATTTTAACATCGCGATCTTAACATTATTATTTTTTCCGTGGAAAGAATCATTATTCAACCTTTACAGATATGGAATGAAATCAGTACTTTTTGGCTTACTTTGATGTTTGCGTATCCAGAGAAACATTCCGGCATGTAAAAAACTTCAAGTGCACCAAGTTATATGCTTCTATTGCAACATATGTATTCGCGATATTAAAATTAATTCTCAACCAACAGAAAAAATAAAATTGCCCTTAATGCAACTCACCTCCATTGTTTTCCATGCCAGAGGAAATCAAACATGAATACCCGTACAGCTGGATGGTAGACCTTTGATCGCCTCTCACTCTCTTCACAGTTGATTAATTCCCCCCGATATTCCACGACGAAATCGTTTTTCCCGAAAGAAGCCGTGGCAAACAAACCCCTGCCTTTTTTTGGAAAACCGATGAATTAAAAAACCACCATGTTGGCCAATACTTTAAGTTGATCAATATGAAATAATTATATAATAATCTAACAAGCCATATCACTGACCTTTAAAAGAACTGATGTACCGAACTTCAAGTTTTCCCGTTTTGTCTTTGCGATTAATGATGTAATGGACTGCATCGTCAGTGGGGTTTATTCTCCTTCTTCTCATATTTTCCATAGTTCTTTTTAGAGCTAGCATACATTCCACATTTCTTTTTTATCTTTCTAATTACATGTAAGGAAACTAGCAGGCCAGTGTCAGGATTAAACAGATAGTAGACTTCCGGAGGAAATTGTCTTGCTAATTGGTTCATTATTGACCAATCAGTTTGCGCATTCATGGAACACGTGACCAAGTGTGTATCCTTGACTGTAATACCTTTGTTGACCGGAGAGGGAGTGTACACTCTGTGAGGCCGGTGGCCCCATACACACACACACACAGTTTGTTCTGGTGAACGTTCATGTTGGGGACTTCTGAAATATTTCATGGGGGGCTCTGCGTCATCATCGAAACTTATTCCAATTGGCCAATTTTGTGGGGACTCGATTTCAGGTCCCCACAACAACTCACGTCCTCATTTTGTTGGTGTGTATTCAGGTCTAAGTCCCCACAATATAATGATTACAAACTCACACACACATACATATACAGTTGAATGCAAAAGTTTGGGCACCCCTGATCAAAATTTCTGTTATTGAGAATAGTTAAGCAAGTAGAAGATGAACTGATTTTTGAATGGCATAAATTTAAAGATACAAACTTTTTTTGGACATTTTAAGCAGTATTGGTGTATTACTTTTTGTTTTGTACAATTCTAGAAAAAAAAAAAAAAAAAAAAAATGAGCACCGTGCAAAAGTTCGGGCACCCCAAAAAGATTTGAGCTCTCAGGTAACTTTGACTATAGTCTCAGATTGTATTTAGCTTGTTAGGGCTATGGCTTGTTCACAATCATCGTTAGGAAAGGCTAGGTGATGCAAATTTTGAGGTTTATAAATACCCAGACTCCTCTATCCTTGGCCCAACAATCAGAAGCCATAGGGTCCTCTATGCAGCTGTCTAGCTCTCTGAAAATGAAATTAATTAATGCCCACAAAGCAGGAGAAGGCTATAAGAAGATAGCAAACGTTTTTAGGTTGCGATTTCCTCAGTTCATAATATAATTAAGAAATGGCAGTCAACAGAATCCGTGGAGGTCAGCTTGAGGTCTGGAAGACCAAGAAAACTGCTCATCAGATTACTAGAAAGGTAAATCAAAACACCTGTTTGACAACAAAAAATCTTTGGCAATATTTAGCACACCATGGAGTCATGGTGCACTGCCCTCCGGTTCAGCGACACTTGCTCAAATATGACCTTCATGGAATAGTCATGAGAAGGAAACCTTTCCTGCATCCTCACCATGAAATTCAGCATCAGAAGGTTGCTAAGGAACATCTGAACAAGACTGATGCATTTAGGAAACAAGTCCTGTGAACTGATGAAGTTAAAATAGATGTCTTTGGCTGCAGTGAGCGGAGGTATGTTTGGAGAAAAAAGGATGCAGAATTTCATGAAAAGAACACCTCTCTAACTGTCAAGCACATGGTTGGATCGATCCTGCCTTGGGCTTGTGTTGCAGCCAGTGGCACGGGGAACATGTCACTGGTCGAAGGAAGAATGGATTTAATTAAATTTCAGAAAATTCTGGAAGCAAACATCTCACCATCTGTCAAAAAGCTGAAGATGAAAAGAGGATGGCTTCCACAACAGGATAATGATCCTAAACACACCACAAAATCCGCTACTGACTACCTCAAGAGGTGCGAGTTGAAGGTTTCACCGCAGCCCTCAAGGTCTCCTACCTCAACAGCATTGAAAATCTGTGAATGGACCTCAAAAGAGCAGTCCATGCAAGTCAGCCAAAGAATCTCATAGAACTAGAAGGCTTTGAAAAAGAATAATGGGCAAAATCCTCCAAACCAGAATTCAAAAACTCTTAGCTGGCACCAAAAAATGTTTACAAGCTGTGATACTTGCCAAAGGGAGTGTTACTTAGCACTGACCATGCAGGGTGCCCAAACTGTTGCTTTGGACCATTTTCCTTTTTTGCCATTTTGAAACAGTAAAAGGATGGAAATTGAAAAGTAGTCTTGCTTAAAATATAAAGGAAATGTGTCCTCTTTAACTTTATGCCTTTTGGAGAGCAGTCATTTTTTACTCGCTTACCTATTCACAGTGACAGAAATTTTTATCTGAGGTCCCCCAACTTTTGCATACGACAGTATGTGTATATATATGTGTGTGTTTGATGAAATTATCAGCCTACCAACCAGCCTGCAAGGCACTAGTCTCTATGGTCAGCCTGCAAGACACTAGTGCTCTACAATCAGCCTTGAAGGCATCCGAGGCAATACTATTAAAGATTATACAATATGAAATCAACATTAGTCTTCTAACCAGCCTGCATGGCACTAGTCTCTACGGTCAGCCTGGAAAGCACTAGTCTCTACAATCAGCCTTGAAGGCATCAGACTGAATACTATCAAAGATTATACAATATGAAATCAACATTAGCCTTCTAACCAGCCTGCAAGGCACTAGTCTCTACGGTCAGCCTGTAAGGCACTAGTCTCTACAATCAGCCTTGAAGGCATCTGACTGAATACAATCAAAGATTATACAATATCAAATCAACATTAGCCTTCTAACCAGCCTGCAAAGCACTAGTCTGCATGGTCAGCCTGGAAGGCACTAGTCTCTACAATCAGCCTTGAAGGCATCTGAGGCAATACTATTGAAGCTTATACAATATCAAATCAACATTAGCCTTCTAACCAGCCTGCAAAGCACTAGTCTCCATGGTCAGCCTGGAAGGCACTAGTCTCTACAATCAGCCTTGAAGGCAGCTAACGTTCTAGCAACTTGCAGTTGAAGTTTTTAAGAAGCTCAACTAGAGAGCTTATTGAACAAAATATCTCACAAGTGGGCCAATTTTATGTCTCAGAGTTACACCTGAAGTTATATTGTAGAAGTGTTTAAGTTAACGAGTATGACCTGTTTCGCTAAGGTTAGGTCTATAAGTTAACTGTACGACAAAAAAAATAGCACCTGTTTGCATTGGTTCACATAATCAACATAGCTGAAATATCTAATGTTACCTCACGAATCAGTTTCTTTAATAAGAAAACTCGCAATTAAATGCATACGTTTTTAACAATATTGTTGTTCTTAAGCCCTCCTACCGAGTAAAGGCTTCCGAATTGAAATGACTGCCCCGTGAGCGGATTGGTTTTACTCTAGCTCACGATCTGATTGGCTGTACTTGGGGGCGGTGTTTACGCAGCCTGACAGGCTGAGCAGCCTGGAAGTCGACGTCTGAAGGTTACTTCACCCTGCAGCTCAGAGCTGGGCGCTGCGTCCATCTTTTTACACAGTCTATGGTTGAAGTCTCTTCAGAATTTTTTTCCGCAGGTCGGTTGGTACCATTACGTACATCAGCCAATCACAGCTCTGGTACAGGCTGTGGTACCATTGTACGCATAGACATACGTGCCAACAGCCAATCACAGCACAGCTATACTCATGCATCAATGAGAATGGCAAGGCATTCGACATTAAATCGCAAGTAAACTAACTGGTCTGGGGCAGAAGTCCAACAGTCTATTTATTAGAGCGTGGCTTCGGTGACTAATACTGCGAATGAGCGAGCAAATTTCGCGATATCAGAAAGTGAGGACGATGAGCGACGTTATTAGCCCAAAAACACAGACTGCTTTGTGACCGTAGACTGTTCGTGACGCAGGCTCCAAGTTGAGGCATTGCGCTGATAAGCATATGATCGTCACTGGAGTATATTGGGGAAGCGTAGTTAGTCTCTGAACGAATATTTTCAACATCTGCTGCAATCGACAAAATACTTTTCAACTGACCGCTGGCTAATTATCGGAACCCCAAAGAAAATAGACTTTAAATCTAAGAACCGCAGCTTTTCTCATCTTTATCGCACTCTAATGAAAATAAATCACCTTGCACCCGGACCACCGACTTCATACAGTATATGCTGCGCAAATAATCATGTACATGCGGGACTTCAGACCAGAGTGGAAGAGCGCATCCAATCTAATCCATTAGGATAGAAGGTTAGCAATTGATGTTGATACGAGCTAGCCAAATAATATCATTAGCCACTGGAAATGCATCCATGGCTTGTATCAACATCAATCTCTTATCTTCTATCGTGATAGATCAGATTGGATGCTCCCTGCCCCTCTGATCTGAAGTCCCGGCCGCACGTTGAGGATTATTCACGCAGCATGTATGAAATCGGTGACTGCTTGGTCCGCGTGCAAAATGATTTATTTATTTTCATTAGAGTACGATAAATATGAGAAAAGCTGCGGTTATAGATTTATAGTCTACTTACTTTGGGTTCTCGATAATTGGCCAGCGGTCAGTTGAACAGTATTTTGCTAGCTGATGTCGCGGTGGATAGCCATGACGAGAAAAAGTTCACGGTTCACTTTGCCAGATGCAAATGACATGACGTATTAATTTTATCAACAATGGAAGGCTTATATATAATAAATAAACGTTACCTTTATCGTTTTATGTTTTTCTCAGATCTTTTTTTTTTTTTTTTTTTGGTTGTGCTACTAGCTAGCTCCTAAATGTCACATTTCAGCCATCATGAACTTTGTGGGCACACACATAGACATATATACGGGTGGAAGAGGGAGGCTTTTATGAGAATGAAACAGACACATAAGCGTCCCGTAATACGGTAACTTTCTAACGCACGCTGGGAATAACAGTACAATATAGGCTAAAGACTCAATGGTTGCAAGAGCTCTAAGTTCATACTCGTCTTAATTTTTAACCGTAAGAAAAGACCCCAGGCTAAAAAAAAAATACCCCGGGCTGTAGCCCAGCAGCCAGGCCCTAAACACGCCCCTGACTGTGACGACATTCTGCGTTCTACCGCTGCTCACACTAACGTAATAATGAAAAGTTCTATAACGTCATTGAGATGAGTTCGTACCAATCCTGTTTAAAGATTCAAAACACAGCGTTCCGTAATCAAGACACTTTTTGCGGTCTTGAATGCCAAGAGTGAATTGATCTCATATAAGGACAATGGACTTCACCCTATTCAATAAACTGCGACTGGAGGACAAACTCTGTGATGTGACCATTGTGGTCGACCGGTTCGAGTTCAAGGCTCACCGAGTTATCCTGGGCTGGAGAAGCCCTTTCTTCTGGTGAGTGTCATAGCTAGGTTAGGTCCAAAAGGGTGCTACTGCGTGGTAAATAAGATTTAAAGAAACAAAAATGTTTTTTTTAAGAACTCATCAGGGGGGCATTCTACAAAGCTGGCTTTGTGATTAAGCCTGACCTCAGCTCTTAATAAAACCAGGAAACTCTTCAAGTCTGGAACATTGCCTAATGTAAAAAGTGCTTTTCCAGGCTTTACTTAAGCTTAAAGTCAGGTTTAATCACAAAGCCAGCTTCGTAGTAAACCCCCCAGGAGTGCTGCATTATTGATATCATCACAGAAACAAAGCCCAAAACAATAAGTCTGTAAATCAAGCAAAATGCGCAGACAGTAATGCTGCTCTTGCAGTGAGACATCTTGGATTCTCTTGGCGTGGAATTCGATTAGGCTGTGTTAATTAAACTCTAAGCACGGTGGTCAAACAACCCATTGTGATTCACGTGTCTGTACATGATCCTTTTCGTCTATTTACTGTTATACAGCCACTATGCCTTGGAAAATAAATGCTACTGCCCAAATTAGTCCTGAAATTTGTACTACAAACAAATAAATTAATGAACTAAGTAAAGCACATGCTGTATATACTTTTTTTTGCAAAATTCCGTCAAATTGCATTTCTCGCCCATAATTTGTGTAGCTTCTGGAAAAACCTAGTTGTTTATATACTTTGCTGGCATGATTTACTTTTTTAACAAAGTGTATCTTGACTCCACTGTGCTCCCTGTTCAGCTCGCTGCTCAGCGGGACAGATGAGCGGAGGCATGAATTCTCTGGGCTGTCGCCGGACACCATGGGGCTGGTGATTGAGCACATTTACAAATGCCCAGTGCCAATCACAGAGAGCAATGTGGCGGACCTGCTGACAGCAGCAGCCAGATTTGGCGTTGGGGGCCTCATTCAAGCCTGCTGTGAGTTCCTGCAGGCCCACCTGTCCCCTACGACCTGTGTCGGCATCTGCAGGCTTGCTGGCCAGCACTCCTGCTCCGACCTGCAGAACCACGCGAGCCGCTACATCCTGGGCCACTACACGGAGGTCGCGCAAGCTTCCGAAGAGTTCCTGGAACTCTCGCACACGGAGCTCCTCAACATCATTGCTGCGGATCATCTCAATGTCAGAGAGGAAGAAATGGTTTTTGAGTCTGTCATGCGCTGGATTGGACACAGGCCTGATGAAAGAGGGCAATACCTCTCCCTCCTGCTTACAAAGGTAACTGAAATACATTCAGCCAGTCTATCTTTCATTACTGGCAAACTTTGATCTATCTATTCAAGGCTAGTATAGTCCTGTATTTGAGCATGCTAGTTAAAAAATGAATAAATTCTCACATAATGTTAGGCTGGTGCATGTAGACTTAGCTAGGGGAGTTTTTGAAACATGGAAACGGAATTCAGCTTAATTAAATTCATAAAATCCTCAAATGAAATAGAAAAGGTAGATATTTTTAATCCGAGTATTGAATTTATTATTGTATTCATATTACAGTTTGATTTTAACAAAAACCATGCCTCAGAGTTGAAGGAGAATGGTTTATTTGAATGAATTAAAACAGATTATATACAATTAATTCATCCGACACTTTTCGCTGAAGGACCATCACAAAGGCACTACACTAATGGGCAAAACAGGGCCGTGCCCCTGCCTAAATCCCGAGCTGAGACAGAAAACTCTCAGACAGCGGCGAGAAAAAAAACTGCACGGTGGGAAGGAATTTCTGCAGGAATCTGTCGAAAGTGGGCAAGCTCATTCTCTGCTGGCCAACAAACTGTAATACAGTAGGTTACAGTGAATGCTAGAGGAGTCAGAAAGAACAAACTGTAATACAGTAGGTTACAGTGAATGCTAGAGGAGTCAGAAAGAACAAACTGTAATACAGTAGGTTACAGTGAATGCTAGAGGAGTCAGAAAGAACAAACTGTAATACAGTAGGTTACAGTGAATGCTAGAGGAGTCAGAAAGAACAAACTGTAATACAGTAGGTTACAGTGAATGCTAGAGGAGTCAGAAAGAACAAACTGTAATACAGTAGGTTACAGTGAATGCTAGAGGAGTCAGAACAAACTGTAATACAGTAGGTTACAGTGAATGCTAGAGGAGTCAGAACAAACTGTAATACAGTAGGTTACAGTGAATGCTAGAGGAGTCAGATAGAACAAACTGTAATACAGTAGGTTACAGTGAATGCTAGAGGAGTCAGATAGAACAAACTGTAATACAGTAGGTTACAGTGAATGCTAGAGGAGTCAGATGGAATTGGATGTTGTGTGGACTGGAGTCGGGTTGGACTGGATGAGATGTCTGGCGGCACAAGATGGGATTGGACGGAATTCGGTAGGAGCCTCGAGATGAGACAAACAGAGGGGCTCATGAAGGCTCCATCTCGTTCCCCGAGGTTCCTGTTGTCGAAAGAAGAAAGGAAGAAGAAAAAGGGAATGGGAAGGAAAGGGTGCTGCACAGGACAGACAAGGAGATTCAAACTGAGGCAGCATAAGTAGGAATATCGCATAATTACTGGGAAACAGAGCAGAGCTGAGGAGTGGTTTGCTAAAAGACTTCAGCTAATATTAAGTGCATTAATATTCTTGCGTGAGATGAAAACCTAGAAATTCCAAACTTGCTTAAAAATATGGGCATAAAATAACTAGGTTATTGGTCAATAAAATGACAGGTGTCTCTGCGGTCATAAGTTGGTGTGCTTTGTTTTCCCAGGTGCGGATGGGCTTGATGGATCTTGACTACTTCCGCAGCAACCTGCAGCATAACGCGCTGGTGAGGCGTAACGTGCCCCAGCTCAACTTCCGGAACTTTCTGGCACGCCCCCGGCTCCCTTATGCCGTCCTGCTGGCCATCGGGGGCTGGAGCGACGCTGCGCCCACCAACGCCATGGAGTCGTACGACTGCAGGGCGGACGGCTGGGTGAACGTGACGCTGGAGCAGGAAGGTCCTCGCGCCTACCACGGCACCGCCTACCTGAACGGCTTCGTCTACTGCGTGGGAGGGTACAACAGCGTGGAGTACCTCAGCACCGTGCACAAGTACGACCCGGTCAACCTCTCCTGGCAGGAAGTAGGGCCTATGTACCACCGCCGCAGCTACGTGAGTGTGGCGTGCTGGGCGGCTGCATCTACGCGCGATGGGCGGCGGGACGAGCGCTTCTGCCTCAACTCGGCCGAGCGCTACCGGCCGGAGACCAACCAGTGGAGCCTGATCTCGAACATGCACCAGCGGAGAAGCGATGCAAGCGCCACGACGCTGCATGGCAGAGTGAGTGTGGGGGAGGGGGGTGGTGGGGGGTTCAGTTATGAAATTTATTTTAACTCTCCCACTGGGAGAGTCACTGCGTGGTGGTCTTCAGGGCACTATTTTGCAAGAGTGGCACCAGGGAAAAGCAGTCGGCATTTTGGGATTAGCATTTTCTCACTTGATAATTCTTCAGTCAAGTTGACCGACAAACCTGGCGGTTCCGGCCGCCGCAAACCTATTCTGTTTCAGACTATGCTTGCTGCAGTTATTAGGATATTGAAGTATTTTAAATACTTTTTAGTTACAATATAGTAGCTAATCTCTGATGAACTCAATGAGGTGCTTATTGTACATGGGGGTTCAATGTTATTGGGACATCCCTACCTTATCCCGTGTTAACAAACCATTTTAAAGCAGTGAAATTACTGACTGAGACTGCATTACATGCATCAAGAGGTCTGCTGCTCATGAAATTGAATGTTTGCTGGAAATTTGAAAAAAAATCCCATCTGAGGCGCTTGTGTTTGTATCATAGTGTCAAACTCTTGATCCACCTAACTTAGCACATAGACCATAAACAGTGTAACTGATCATACAAAACACCACATATAACATTTATAACATTTTTTTTTTTTTTATCACTCCATTTGAAGTACGGTCATTCCACATCAAAATAGCCAATATTGAGGTGCCTTGTACATGACACCTCTCGGATTTTTCTCCAAAAATACTTTATGGTACCAAACACAAGAATGCCAAGTGTTGTGTCAATATCTCTGAAGGTTTTCGTGTGGCGCCCTCTTGAAATTTGGGTGCCACGCCCCTTTTTGACTTATGTGAATTGGTCATTTCATTTTGTAGCATTTTAGAAGGACCAGAACTTCTCATGTAATGGAGATAGGAAGCTGAAATTTGATGTGCTGGTGCATGAAACTTGGGATTCTTTTGGTTTTTACCATAAAGTATTTTTGGACAAAGTTTGAGCAAAATCTGAGAGGTGTTATGTACATCGGTGGCTGAGTTGACATAAAAGACCCAGTATTTCCTTTCCCGCATTTGTAGGATATAATCCTGAACCAGAAAGTGTCTGTTAACATGGGACATGATAGGAGTGTCCCAAAGATATTGAACTCCTTGTCACATACAGCCATTGTTCATACAGCTGTAACACCCAATGCAAACAAAGATGTCCACACTGTGGCAGAATGCCAGTCAATAACGCTTGCGAAAATTAACGAAAGGGTTACTAAAGTATGCTATAAGAATTGTATAGTGTTCTACAGTGTGGCTGTAGTGTTCTATAGTATGTTTCATCAGCTATTGTATTACCATCGATTTTTTCTGTTGCGTTATTTTATTAGCTATGGTAGCCCTACAACCATACAATTACTACAGTAATACTGATATTTTTTGGCGGTAATTTTTTAATGGTATTCCCATGTGGTTTATTGTATGGGAAGTAGCCAGATTAATGCCTGATTAATTAGCCAGTGCTGGCAATTCGCTAATGAACCATTTGAAATGGTCTTATTCAAACAGGTGTACATTTGCGGGGGTTTCAATGGCCAGGATTATCTTTCCTCTGCGGAGTTCTACAGCCCTGAGACCAACCAGTGGACGGAAATTACCCCCATGAGTAGCCCGCGCAGTGGACTGGGCGTCATTGCCTATCGGGGAGAGGTTTATGTGGTGAGCTCGCATACCTCATAACCAAGCACATCCGAGACCTTAGCGCTGACCACAGTGCTTCAGCTTCATGTGCCAATCAGGACTGCTCCCGTATTGATAAAATTTTTTTAGATGAAGGCACAAGTAACGTATTTTAGTTATAGAGGTGCATGGATCTGTTTCAGGCACCACAGGTCACACACCAGCATTCACTACCCTGGGAAATGGGGAACACAACACAAGACTGCTAAAAGTGGGGAGGAACCAATTAAGTAGACACATGGGTTGTGGCTGGCAATAAGAGCAGAGGGTAATTCTGTCTGTTGTTTTTAGTAAGTGATGTATGTCAGTAGTTCTCAGACTCGGTCCTGGGGGATCACCCTGTATGCAGGTTTTCATTCTAACCAGACATGCAACCCTAGAATTTTAATGAGTTAATTTTTCTTCATTAGCCTTTGAAGCAATATTGTCAAAAATAGCTAAGCATGCTATGAAAAATTAAAGTTTCATATTCACATCATGCTTTATGGGAAACAGCAGAATAATAAGAGAGAAATGTAAACAGATGTACCATTAATTTCCAAAATATGAGTAAGCTCTTGATTAGTTTAGTTATTGATGCATGGTCACTAAATTGAACCATTTATTTGATAATGAGGAGTTAGAAGGCAAAGCAATTGACAATGACTCAATCCTGTTTTATGTTTATATTGAAGAAAAAAAAAATTAAGAACTTTAAGTGTGTGTGCAGCAACCCAGAGGAGCTCAATAATTAACTTTTGTATTACTTGCATCACTAAATATATTAGACCTTGTGCAATTACTTGTATTGCAGCATTATAAACACAATATGGACACGGGGCTTTCATTTCACATGGCAGGCATTGCATTAACTCATAATGTGAAGTTTAAGGCAAAAAAAAAAAAAAATCAAGTATTTAAGACAAATCAACAGCTCAATAGAGTTCTGGGATTGCAGTTATGGTTGCAGTGAAAACCAGCATACACAGTGGTCCCAGAGGACCGAGTTTGAGAACCACTGATCTATGTGACGGGGAAGTTTGTGAAATGAGTAGGTGTACACGATTGGCCAATTGAGGATACGTAACAGCTGAGGTCGGCTTCCAGAATGTTTCCAGACTGAAAATGCGTCGCAGATTTAATGCGTGTCACTTATGAGTCTGAGCAGAATGTTCTGAAGGGAGACAGACAGCTCAATGGAGTATTTCCTTTACAGGAGAAATCATTGGACACCTTTATGGGACATCACTCCTAAAACAGAATCAGACGAGTCAAGTACTCACTTACAGATTTATTCTCTGTTTGTATGGATGTAACCTTAATGTTCTGAATGGCTCCAATGAACTCATTTTTGATTTCTAAACAAAAATCATATAATTCTTTTTGACCTGAAGCTCCATGGCCCTTGGTTATTTTCAGTGATGAACAAGTTAAAGGACACATTTTTAATGAGTACACATTCTACAGGCCCCCGACACATTTACTGTACACTGACTGTTGGCTGCAAATCAGTTGACTCAATTCAAATGGCTAAAATTGTAAGTGAGGACAGGCAGGTTATGGTAAGTCAGGACAAAAAAAAGCACAGTGCGTGATACTGCAGTGCATTTCAGCAGAAAGTAAGAGGATGCATTTTCGCTTCACCTGTGTCCCCGAACTACAGGTCGGTGGTTTTGACGGGGTCTCCCGGCTTAGGAGTGCCAGCGCCTACAACCCCCTGACCCGCACCTGGCGTGCGCTGCCCGACATGATCTTGGCACGCTGCAACTTCGGCATTGCAGTGCTCGAGGAGCGGCTCTACGTAGTGGGCGGATTCAATGGCATCACCACCTTGGACTGCGCCGAATTCTACGACGGCGCGAAGAACGAGTGGAGGGCAGTGAGCTGCATGGCGGTCAACCGCAGTGCTCTCAGCTGCTGCGTCGTTTATGACTTGACAGATATCGCCCGCTATGCTGTCCCTCGCAATGGTGATCCTTAGTCTTATCATAAACTGCATTGGAATTGAATGAAATTTTTTAAATGTCACCGTTTTGATCAATCCATGAACAAATAAACATTCTTGATTCACATCACGCGTGTAAGTAGCGTTGCTATGCTGGTATACCTGCAACCTGCCTTGTTTTCGCTATTACAGATATTATGTGTTTCCAGAATAACCCACGAGTTGTCTTTTATAATAGTGGCGAACACACCAATACTGAAAATACAAAATGACACAAAGAATTTAAGAGCCATATTCTGAGAGAATGGCACTTCTGAGATACTTAGCGGAGTTGACATCTCAGAATTGCATGAAATTTGGCAGAATGGTGCCCATATACGTGTACCAGAAAATTGTGAGTTTGAGCTCACAATTTTTATCGATATGGCTACAGCACCATCTGGAAGTGGACAAGTCAGGTACCAAATTGAGCATTTTTGAGGAAAAACACCCATTTTTAGCTTACCGGTCCTATGGGCCGATAAGCTATTGTCGTGGTGTGGTGTCCGTCGTCTGTCGTCTGTCGTCCGGAACATTTTTTATTTTTTTTTTTGGCCTGATGAATTTTCGTATAAATTTGCCATTACATACTACTAGACCATATCTCCAGATGTTTTTTCAGGATTTTTTTTTTTTTGATTACTTTTTTATTGTTTTTGACGTAATACGACAGAACAAACCGACATCAACCACATAACATACCAACCCTCCCCCCACCCACAAAAGACAGCAGCCATCACATAAAAAAAAAAAAAAACAAATAATAATAATAATAAAAATAAATAAAATATAGTAAACTAAAAGGGGGGCTAAACAGCCTTTGTCCTTTTTTCAATTTCATCCCTTCTTACATCACAAGGAAGAGAGTAAATAAATAAATAAGTACATACAATAAGGACAATAAGTCAGATATTTAAATAAAAAAAGTCCACAGGGGCAATGTTCCAGTGCAAAGTTTCATGTCTAGTCCATACAGCCATAGAAGTTTGGGGAAATGAATATACAATGAAGCATGAAATAGAATTGAGAGATAGCTTGTCTATTAAAATTAAGATGGTGATCTGGTCTGAGACCAGAAACTACTTAATTCCCCTCTAAGAAGTAAGGAACTCAAGTCAACAGGAAGATAATGTATAAAAGGGGACCAAATTTTCAAAAACACACCCTCCTTTCCTTTCATAATAGCCATCAACTTTTCATGTGGAAGAATATTAAAGATTTCTTTGTACCATAGTGTGATTGTTGGTGGGCGCTCTTTAATCCAGTGTAATAATATGCACTTTTGTGCCGTTAGGAGGAGCTTCTCAAGGAGATTGTATCTTGGCACAGGGAGCTGTAGTACCTTAGACGCGATGTCGACCAGGAAGACACTTGGGTCTTTCTTAATCTCAACTTCAAGCACTTCACTAATTATTTTGGCGACCTGAGTCCAGAATCTGGAGATAAACCTACATTCCCAAAAACAATGAAAAAAGGTCCCTCTCTCTGATTTGCACTTAATGCAGAGAGGGGAAATAGAGCGATCTATTTTCTGCAGTATAACAGGGGTGATGTGCAACCTATGAAGTATCTTGTATTGAGTCTCCCCCAGTCTAGTGCAGGTAGATGATGATCTAATTACATCAATAGCCACTTTCCAATCATCCTCAATAAACTCAGTTCCTAGGTCGCTTTCCCATTTACGGGAGATGTCGGGTAACACATACGTGCCACAGGAAAGCAGTAGGGAATAAAAACCTGAGATGAACTGTTTCAGACTTTTGCGGTTCAAGGAGGGAAGTTACTGAGGGAAGAAATAAAATGTCTTCACTGTAAATAGCCATAGAAATGCGATTTTGGGAAATCAAGTGTTTCTTGTAGTTGCTGGAAAGACATAAGAGCATTGTCTTTAAATAAGTGGCCAAGTACATAAATTCCCTTAGCACGCCATGCAGTGAAAATAGGTGAGCTGATGCCAGCTGGAAAGTCAGGATTTTGAGTAATAGGAGACAGTGAGGATTTCCTGTCATCTATCCCAAAGTATTTAGAGACATCACGCCAGGTTTTAATGCTATTGTAAAGTACAGGGTTGTGTTTGACTTCAGGGTGAATGTTATTTGCGTCACAGGTTACCAGGCTCCATAGAGCATGCGGGTGACAAGCCCAAGAGTCAACACAGGCTTCCCCCCTGATAAAGGCACGTAGCCATGACCAAATGTGGCGGGCATGGCAGGCCCAGTTATAAAAAATGCACGGCCTCCCAAATCTGAAGATAACTGCAGTGTTTTTAAACTCAACCTGGGTTTTTTGCCTTGCCAAATGAATTTGGAGATGGATTTCTCTAAGTCACGGTTAACTTTTTTGGTAAGATAAAGGGGAAGCATCTGCAAAGGATACAGGAGACGTGGGAGGACATTCATTTTAATTAGACTAATTCGCCCAAATAATGACAAAGGGAGATTGTGCCATCGTTCAAGGTCTTTTTTTAACTGCAACAAGGATTGGGACAAAGTTCAATTTCCACAGGTCTTTCAAGACAGGGGGGATCTCAACTCCCAGATATGTAAAGCCAGACGCAGACCAAGTAAAGGGGAAGTCATTTGAGATCTCAATTTGTTTCAAGCACCCAAGAGGCATGGCCTCTGATTTATTAAAGTTAATTTTGTAGCCAGATATCATACTGAACCCATCAAAAACATCCATGATAGCAGGGATAGATACTCCAGGGGATGATACGAACAGAAGAATATCATCCGCGTACAAGGCAATTTTATGTTCCTTGTCGCCTAAAAGGACACCCCTTATTTCTGCATGCTGACGGATCATCTCCGCTAAATATTTGAGATTCTGCCTTTTGTGATAATATCTGGTTCAGAGCAGAACGGGCTGCCTCCAATTGTTTTGCCAGGTATTTATTTGGTGAACATTTAAATTGAGCTTCAAGGTCATGTATTTTCTCCTCTAATTCCAATTGCCTCTTAATAGCCTCCTTTTTCTGTGCTGATGTGTAAGAAATAATGGCACCTCGTATATAGGCCTTAGCAGATTCCCAAAGAGTAGTGGAACTGATGTCTGGAGTTTTATTCTCAGCAAAAAAAAGCTCAAATTGCCTAGTTATAAACTCAACAAAGTTTGTATATTTTAATAATGCGGGGGTAAGTCGCCAGTGCCGGCATGAAGGATCCCTGTAGGGAGGGGAGATCGTTAAAGCTACAGGAGAGTGGTCAGAGATGAACTGAATACCAATTGTGCAGTCAGCTGTTCTGTCTAAGAAGGACCTTGAGGAGAGAAAATAGTCCATTCTGGAAAAAACCTGATGAGGGATGGAGAAAAATGTGCAATCACTATTGTTGGGGTGGAATATTCTCCAGACATCATGCAGGTCTAAATCTTTTAGGAATTCACACATTTTTTTGCTTTTAGTGGAGGAAGCTGGATGAGGTGAAGACATATCTAGACAAGGATTAAGTGCACAGTTGAAATCCCCTCCAATTAGTGTGTGTATGATGAGGAAAATGAAGACAAATCTGCAAGAAGTTGTGGGATGAAAGTCAGCTCATAGTTGTTAGGGGCATAAACACAACCAAGGACAACAAGTTCCCCATATAAAAAGCCAGATATGAGCACGCATGCTTGGCCCTCTTTGTCAGAAACTGTGGCGTCAAGGGTAAATGGTAAAGAACGATGTATTAGAACAGCAACCCCTCCGCTTTTTGAATTATATGAAGAATAAAACACCTGGCCCACCCAACTTCTCCTTAGTTTTATGTGTTCCAAATCAGTGAGGTGGGTTTCCTGGAGAAAGGCTATCTGGCACCACTCCTTTTTAAGGAAGGAAAGTATCTTTTGATGCTTCATAACATGGTTAATGCCCTTCGCGTTGAGAGTTATTATTTTAACATTACTCATAGTTAAGTTTCATATTGTGCAGTAATAGGATGGAGAATGGATGTTAAGATAATGAGAGGATCAGTTTGGGACTGTGCACTGAAAAATTCAACACAAAAGAACTGGGATAAAATAAAAACACTACTTAAAAAAAAAGCACAATGAATCAAGCTGTCAGCCAGGTGCCATCCCCAAATGATGGACCCAAACCCAAAATGGAACAAACCCCTCCCGAAACAAAGAACAACAACACAAGAGTAATTGGGACAGGTGAAGCTAGAACGTAGCCCCCCACCACTAAGAGAGAACAGATCTTCAGCAGCAGGCATGACAATACCACTACTAAAACCCAGTCTCCACATCCCTCCCACCCAACCAGCCTTGAACAGTGCAAAATGATTAAACCAATATCCGGAAGATAACACCAACAAAGGATGGTGACTTGGCCCATTAACAACAGTATTGAAAGAATCAAGGTATTCAACTAAAATTAGCCTGATTCATGGCCTTGGAAACAGGGCCATTTAGTAAAAAAAAAAAAAAAAAAAAAATTGTATATATATTATACACACACAATATACGCACGCTTAAGAGGATAAAGGCATCCCGCTTGTAGGCCTAAAATAAAATGTAAAAACGAAACATCAGACATCTCTATAAAGGTCCATATCACATTGTGAAAACGAGCATTGTCCTTCTTTGGAAAAACAACCTAGGCAGACCTAGGCCAAACCACAGTTTAAAATTAAACTATGCGCAGCAAACAGTTCAGTCATTTCCTTGATCATTCAAATTTTCAAACCTGCTCAGAAACTCCTCCGCTGCCTGCGGTGACTTGAAGGTATGCTCTTCTCCCCGGATTGTGATGGAAAGCGAAGCTGGACATCGCATCTGGAATTTTACTTCCTCTGTATGAGACGCTCGCAGGTGTCGTTGAACTGGCGCCTTGCCTCCCTCACTGCCACAGAAAGGTCTTGGCGGATGTAAATCCTGCTACCCTGGAAAACAATTTCGCCCATCTCCTTGGCTGCCGCAAGGATTCGTTGTTTATCGCCGTAATTGTGGAGTTTTATGATGACTGGCCTGATGAAGTTTGGTTTGCGTGGTCCCAAAGCTCTATGGGCCCGGTCGATCTTAATGGACCCACGTTTGGTTTCCAGACCTAAAGTGTCATAAAGCCAGGTTTCAAAAATCTCACCGTCTGTTGGCCTTCTGTGCCCTCTCTGAGACCCATAATCCGAATGTTGTCTCTGCGACTCCGGTTTTCAATGTCCTCAGCACGGTCGGAAAGGGATTTCACTTTTAGCTCCAGATCAACAACTTTTTTCTCCAGAGAATGCGTTCTATCTTCATTCTCGGAGACGCGACTCTCCGCTTCAGTGAGTCTTTTGCTATTGTCTTCAATACGACTGCTCAGACCATTTAAAGAGGACTGTAGCTCGGCAAATTTCAACTCCATTAGCGCGCTAATCTTCTCGGTAACATTTTTGGGCAATAACGTTAGCCATGTTCACGTCAGGCTCGCTATCTTCCATATCAGTCCCGGAGACGGCGGCAGGTGTTTTTTTCGGTTCAGCTGTACGTCTTTTTCTCATTGTATCCCGTTGATAAGTGTTTAAGTCTGTTCGGACATGTTTCTTAAGAAAAAATATAACCAAATTTGAGGTTTAATCGGTCAGAAAACAGTAATTGTTCGGCTGCTAAGCGGGAGGGCGACAGCAAGCGACCGCTCACTCCAAGTGAATCACGTGACCCCCGTTTTTCAGGATTTTTGATTGAATCATTTTTGTCCGTTTTATGGGCCCTTGAAGTTTTGGCCCCACTGTGAAAGATAGTGCACAGTTGAAATCCCCTCCAATTAGTGTGTGTATGATGAGGAAAATGAAGACAAATCTGCAAGAAGTTGTGGGATGAAAGTCAGCTCATAGTTGTTAGGGGCATAAACACAACCAAGGACAACAAGTTCCCCATATAAAAAGCCAGATATGAGCACGTAACGGCCCTCTTTGTCAGAAACTGTGGCGTCAAGGGTAAATGGTAAAGAACGATGTATTAGAACAGCAACCCCTCCGCTTTTTGAATTATATGAAGAATAAAACACCTGGCCCACCCAACTTCTCCTTAGTTTTATGTGTTCCAAATCAGTGAGGTGGGTTTCCTGGAGAAAGGCTATCTGGCACCACTCCTTTTTAAGGAAGGAAAGTATCTTTTGATGCTTCATAACATGGTTAATGCCCTTCGCGTTGAGAGTTATTATTTTAACATTACTCATAGTTAAGTTTCATATTGTGCAGTAATAGGATGGAGAATGGATGTTAAGATAATGAGAGGATCAGTTTGGGACTGTGCACTGAAAAATTCAACACAAAAGAACTGGGATAAAATAAAAACACTACTTAAAAAAAAAAAGCACAATGAATCAAGTTGTCAGCCAGGTGCCATCCCCAAATGATGGACCCAAACCCAAAATGGAACAAACCCCTCCCGAAACAAAGAACAACAACACAAGAGTAATTGGGACAGGTGAAGCTAGAACGTAGCCCCCCACCACTAAGAGAGAACAGATCTTCAGCAGCAGGCATGACAATACCACTACTAAAACCCAGTCTCCACATCCCTCCCACCCAACCAGCCTTGAACAGTGCAAAATGATTAAACCAATATCCGGAAGATAACACCAACAAAGGATGGTGACTTGGCCCATTAACAACAGTATTGAAAGAATCAAGGTATTCAACTAAAATTAGCCTGATTCATGGCCTTGGAAACAGGGCCATTTAGTAAAAAAAAAAAAAAAAAAAAAAAATTGTATATATATTATACACACACAATATACTTGACGCTTAAGAGGATAAAGGCATCCCGCTTGTAGGCCTAAAATAAAATGTAAAAACGAAACATCAGACATCTCTATAAAGGTCCATATCACATTGTGAAAACGAGCATTGTCCTTCTTTGGAAAAACAACCTAGGCAGACCTAGGCCAAACCACAGTTTAAAATTAAACTATGCGCAGCAAACAGTTCAGTCATTTCCTTGATCATTCAAATTTTCAAACCTGCTCAGAAACTCCTCCGCTGCCTGCGGTGACTTGAAGGTATGCTCTTCTCCCGGATTGTGATGGAAAGCGAAGCTGGACATCGCATCTGGAATTTTACTTCCTCTGTATGAGACGCTCGCAGGTGTCGTTGAACTGGCGCCTTGCCTCCCTCACTGCCACAGAAAGGTCTTGGCGGATGTAAATCCTGCTACCCTGGAAAACAATTTTCGCCCATCTCCTTGGCTGCCGCAAGGATTCGTTGTTTATCGCCGTAATTGTGGAGTTTTATGATGACTGGCCTGATGAAGTTTGGTTTGCGTGGTCCCAAAGCTCTATGGGCCCGGTCGATCTTAATGGACCCACGTTTGGTTTCCAGACCTAAAGTGTCATAAAGCCAGGTTTCAAAAAATCTCACCGTCTGTTGGCCTTCTGTGCCCTCTCTGAGACCCATAATCCGAATGTTGTCTCTGCGACTCCGGTTTTCAATGTCCTCAGCACGGTCGGAAAGGGATTTCACTTTTAGCTCCAGATCAACAACTTTTTTCTCCAGAGAATGCGTTCTATCTTCATTCTCGGAGACGCGACTCTCCGCTTCAGTGAGTCTTTTGCTATTGTCTTCAATACGACTGCTCAGACCATTTAAAGAGGACTGTAGCTCGGCAAATTTCAACTCCATTAGCGCGCTAATCTTCTCGGTAACATTTTGGGCAATAACGTTAGCCATGTTCACGTCAGGCTCGCTATCTTCCATATCAGTCCCGGAGACGGCGGCAGGTGTTTTTTTCGGTTCAGCTGTACGTCTTTTTCTCATTGTATCCCGTTGATAAGTGTTTAAGTCTGTTCCGGACATGTTTCTTAAGAAAAAATAAAACCAAATTTGAGGTTTAATCGGTCAGAAAACAGTAATTGTTCGGCTGCTAAGCGGGAGGACGACAGCAAGCGACCGCTCACTCCAAGTGAATCACGTGACCCCCCCGTTTTTCAGGATTTTTGATTGAATCATTTTTGTCCGTTTTATGGGCCCTTGAAGTTTTGGCCCCACTGTGAAAGATAGGACTGAAAAATTTAAAAAATTATTTCTCAAAAATTGCCCCATAATTTTTTTCTAAATCAGGCAATCACCTTACCTTGGTACCCTGCCAGATTAGCTCACTCGGTTAAGGTGCCACATTTGCGGAGCAGCAGTGACTACCACGGCGCGGGTTCAATCCCCGGTCATACCAACCAGCAGTGGTCGCCAGCTTTTTCAGAACAGCGCACGATTGGCTAAAGCGCTGTGGGAATGCAA
This sequence comes from Gymnothorax javanicus, assembly GCA_029692085.1. Classification (NCBI taxonomy): domain Eukaryota; kingdom Metazoa; phylum Chordata; class Actinopteri; order Anguilliformes; family Muraenidae; genus Gymnothorax; species Gymnothorax javanicus. The sequence goes on along the minus strand of CM056205.1, from coordinate 54,920,631 downwards.
ATTGAGAAGGGACTGCTGGGAAGGGAAATTAAAAATGATTGCCTTGTTCATTGCTCAAGCGCCTCCTGTTGGCCAGCCGGGCGCTTGTCAGTGAGATTCTAAAGCTTGCTCATGTTTGGGTATCCTCTGCCCTCGTTCTGAATTTGCGATAGTTTGACCAATGAGTGTAAAGATGCAGGGGGCTGACAGGCGCGTGCTTCGGAGGAGAGCCACGAAGTATCGCTCTCTCCTGAACTGGCAATAGGAAGTTGCATACGAGCAAGCCTTGTACGCAGTTCACGGAATGGGTATTCCAGATTAGGATGAGATTGGAGATACCAAATTTAAATATATATTAAAAAAATAAATAAAAACTTACCTTAGTTCTTTCAATGTACAGTGCGAGCACCATTTTGATTGAATCGACAGTGGATCTAGTGGGGGGCTGTACTTTATGAATATGCAAGATGGTCTGTGGAGGCCAAATGGTTGCAGATAGAGATTAAGTTTGTATTATCAACATACAGGAAGTCATATATGACCTATATTTTGGCTGTGTTAAAGTTGACCTCAGATGGCTTTGAAAGGTGAAACTCGAGGTCAAGGAAAATATTTACAATATTGACAAAGATGAGACTTGAAATTTCAAAAAATTTATTTCTCAAAAAACTGATAACTTTTTTTTTTCTAAATCTGGCAATCAGCTCACCTTGATACACTTTATGTACCAAGTGCCATTTTCATTGAATTGAACTTTAACATTGGGTCTTATGGAGAATGGGCAAAATTGCCTGTGGAAGGTTTCGCAGATAGAGATTAAGTTTGTATTATCAACATATAGGAAGTCATATATAACCTATATTTTGGATGTGTTAAAGTTGACCTCAGATGACCTTGAAAGGTCAAACTTGAGGTCAAGCAAAATGTCACAATTTTCAAAGGCTTCTAGGCTTGAAAATATTGAAGATTGGGTACATGTGTATTGAACATTTATTGGAAGTCATCCATGAACTTTAATGTGGTGGCCTTTGAACTTGACCTTTGGTGACCTTGAAGGAAACTATTTTACCCTTTTTCAATCTGACCCCAGGATATTTGCCTCCAGAAAATGGTTTTAAAATTGTTGAGATCAGGCACTTTGTTTATTTGTTGAATACATAAATAACCCCTTGATAATGAAACTTATCAGTGAGTTGAAGCGCCACCATCAGGCCAAACCTTTAAATTAGAATTCATGTATCTTGAAAAGAGAAATCTTCTCAAATCTTGACAACATTATTGACTACAAGAAGATGAAATTGGTTTTAGTGATGATATGACCTTTCCTAGCGCCACCATCAGGTCAAAATTCAGTTTTAGAGTTCAATCAATCAATCAAAGTTTATTTATATAGCACATTTAAAACAACCTCAGTTGACCAAACTGTACATGAATTAAGATACAAGATAATCACCATAGACATATAAAATAAATAAATAAAAACAGTAAAAAGGAACAATAAGATTATGTTAAAAGAATAAAAATGAAGCAAAAAAGTAAAAAAAAAGAATAAAACAAGGAAAATAAAAAGCCCAGGTTACTTATCTAGCTGGGACTGAACGCCAATGAGAAGAGATGAGTTTTCAGCAGCGTTTTAAAGTGCTCAAGTGACTGTGCAGCTCTAACCTGATAGCCTGATGTTCCACAGCTTAGGGGCCACCACTGAAAAGGCTCTATCTCCTCGAGTACGGAGCCTAGATTTTGCCAGAAGCAGCTGGTTTGATGACCTAAGAGCCCTGCCAGTAGTGTGAGGCTTTAAAAGTCTGATAAATAAGATGGCGCCAAGCCATTTAAACATTTAAAAACAAATAATAGAGTTAATGTATCTTGAAAATCTTTCATCTAAATCTTATCTAATTTGGGGTGCACATTCATGACTCTAACAGAATGAACTATATTGATTGATGTTGGTGACCCCCCCTTTCCTCTCATAAACATATTTATTTACTTTTTTAATCTATTTTTTTTATATATATAATATTGGCAGCGCTAAGTCTACCCCGCCCGTTGAATGGGGAAAGGGACCATATTATCTTCCCATTTTTGGAAGGGATCGTGTCTGCTGGTGGTTGAGAGACAACAGGAGGGTCAACACTCTCATTCTGATCAGATGAGAATGCCTCAAAATCAGGGTCCTCCTCAACACAATCCTCTGTCTCAGACACATTCTCCTCTATGTCACTTTCACTGTCAAAGAGCTGTTCCAAAACCTCATGGACAGTAAACCTTTTCCCAGAGGACATTTTCCGTGCAGATTGCAGTATACACAGAGCACAATAAGGAATGATTTGGATAGAGGGCTGCCATGCAAGCTTTTAAATGTTTGCTCCTCCCTTATTTTGCATGAACTACCAATGTCCTTCAGCCCTCCACAGCTGGAAAATATCAGTTCTACTTCAGCAGGTGTGAGCACAGTAGGTCACACATACACACACAGACACACACACACACACACCTTCAATGGTGCGGGAAAGTTCTCATGAGAGTATTGTTTCCCCTCCCCCATGTCACGTTAGCACCAAAAATGGAAAATTATGGTCCCTCTACTCACTTTAACAAGGTAGACTGCTGTCCCACCAGACAGGCAGTCAGCCATGTTGAAGACATAGAGTCATTATTGAGCTCTTCATATAACCATCGTTTGAAAATATTGTACTTGAGATGATAATTTTACAGGGGAGGCATGTGTAGTTTGAAAGACTTGGATGTGAGCAGGCAAGAATTGGCTTCCTCATTTTGGCAGGGGTTCACAAGTCAATCACGTGCCCACACCACAGAAGTAACATTCGAGGGAATAGTTGTTTTCCCCACCCCCTGTCATGAATCAACTCAAAAGTATCAACTCTGCACCTGCGGGTGTGAGGATGTTAGGTCACACACAGACAGACAGGTTTTATACAGCTAAAACAGCTTGGGGGTAAAATTGACCCCAGAGGAACACCAATCGTCAATATGTGTTCAGCACATTGAAAAAATATCATCATGATAATTTTATGCTTAATCAGTTGTCCCCATCAAACTAGGAAAAGTCATGAAATATGAAGCAAAAAAAAAATTGTCAACTATTATTTTTTGAATGATAAACATTGAATGGGGTCAAATTGACCCCAAGGATAATAGGAGGGTTAACATAGTGAAATTTCAATGGCATCTATCACCAGAACTATTACAGATAGAGCTTAGGTTTGTATTGTGAGTACATAGGAAGTCATGTATGAGGTTTCCTTTGGTGACCTTGAACTTGACCTTCAGTAACCTTCAACAGCCAAACTTAACTGTGAAATTTCAATGATTTATATCAGCAAAATTGTTACATATAGGGCATAGGTTTGTATTGGAGACTTATAGGACGTCATATATGAACTTTCATTTGGTGACCTTCATATTGACCTTTGAAGGTCAAACTTGACTTAGTGAAAATTAAATTACTTCTATCCCTAAAATGGTCACAGATGGAGCCTAAGTTTGTATCACAGACTTAAAGGAAGTTACACATGAACATTGAACTTGACTGTTGGTGACCATTGAAAGTCAAACTTGACCTAATATAATAACGATGACTTGTATTGCCAAAACGGTCACAGATGGAGCCTAGGTTTGCATTAGAGACATATGGGAAGTTATATATGAAATTTCATTTGGTGACCTTCGTATTGAACTTTGAAGGTCAAATGTGACCTATTGAAAATTCAGTGACTTGTATCACTAAAATGGTCACAGATGGAGCCTATTTTTTTGTGTAAAAGACATTTAGGAAGTCATACATGAACTTTCATTTGGTGGCATTCAACTTGACTGTCAGTGACCTTTGAGGGTCAAACTCGGCAGTGAAATGACCCTGACTTTTATCACCAAAATGGTCACAGATGGAGCCAGGGTTTTTATAGAGACATTTAGAAAGTCATATATGAAATCCATTTGCTGACCTCAACTTGACCCTCCATGACCTTTAAGGTTCACAATTGACATGTTGAATTTTCAATGACTTGTATCATCAAAACTGTTTCAGAGCTTAAGACTGGGTATTACAGGGGGTCTTATAAATGTATGTGAACTTTTATTTAGTGTCCTTGACATTGACCTTCAATAATTCGAAGGTCAAACTTCACATGAAATTTTCATAACTTGTATCATCACAATAAGATTGCTTGCCGGTAAGCCACAGGATCCTTGGTCCTATTTTTGAAGGAATATTGTGGATAACTGCTTCAATGTGCCAAAGAAGTTACAATTGTATTTGATACTAGGATATCCAAATTTTTAAAATGTGAAAGAGCCACCTGGTGATCATTTTGGTTTTATATGTGCAATGACAAGAAATCTGTGTACAATGGAAAAAATATTTTTACAAATTCAGGCTTATTTTAATTTTTAAACCAGACCAGTGCCAAATTCATCTTACCTGTTTCCTTTTCAGACATTAAAGGTGAGAAAAATTTTGAGGTATTTAGTCTGGCACTTTTTTGGTTTTTCGAGATATTTGCTCCCAAAGTTGGGTGTGGGCTAATTTCTTCCTGTATGTACAGTGGATGAACATCAATAACCAGACACCTGTGAGGATGGGTAGACCATTAATTTGAACCTTCCTTCTGGCTAAACAAAATACTCCAGAAGAATCTTTGGCACTATGCTACATCTTGGAGCAGCGGCTACAGACATTTTGACAAAATCTCCAATTCACCTATTTGCAGTGATGTTCAGGGGCCAATAAAAATGTTAAACAAGAAGTTAGAGCCTCGAAATTAGCTGAATCTCCAGCCCTTTCAGGATATTTTAACATGCCAAAGGAAGTTTTATGGCACTCTTTGCCAATGTCTGGATATAAGGGGACGAATGTTCAAAAATATATCAGTATAGAGGGCGCTGTTAACAATATGTCAGATCTCACAAAACCAGACATGTGCCATGGAGAAGTGGAATGGAATGTGAAATGGAATGTGTCTTACATTGTGAAAACACTGATTTTGTTTTGGCCTTATGTTGGTTTAACTAGTAATGCCAATAGGTGGCACCCCACCGTACCACCTTATTCAGATCTCGCAAAACCAGACATGTGCCTCAGAGAAATCTCATGAAATTAAATATGTGTCGTGTATACATGGCAAAAACACTGATAATGCTTTGGTAGTCGGCTGGTTTAACTAGTTACAGAGATAGGTGGTGCCCATAGAGGTACTGGTGCAAGAAAAATTTAAAGGTTTAAAACAGAGGTATTTGTGTACCTATTTGTGATTGGTACATTTTGTATTTGTAAAACAGAATATACTAGTTTGTTAATGGTGTTTTGTATTTGCAAACCACACTGTTTGTTTGCAAATTGTTTTTGCATTTTCCAGCCACACTTTGTTTGTACGTGAATCATTTTTATATTTGCAAACCACGCCGTGTTTGCTTGCAAATCTTTTTTGTATTTAAAACCACACTTTGTTTGCACGTGAATCAGTTTTGCATTTGCAAATCACGTTGTGTTTGTTAGTGAATCGTTGTGCATTTGTAAAACATGTTCTGTTTGTATATTAGGTTTTGGCAGTAATTTAACTCCATATGCTGCCTGTGTCAACATTCATCCATAGTGAGCAAACTGAAGTCAGGACTTGATGACGCTACACACACTGTCAATGAATTCTCAATAGATGAGGTAGATATAGATGCGCTGCTGATATCAATAACATGTCGACTGATACTTTATTGAATGTTTCTTGAGCATCTCTTGACATTTCTCTGTAAATTGTCGACATAAATATTAAGGTCACGTTTAAAATAGACCGCAGATAGTATGATGATATTTTTGTTTATAATATTTGAACAGTCTACAAATCAACCTTTGTTGAAAGTCAACCTTTATGTAGTCAGCATGCTATTTCTTTTCTGTTGAGCATCTACAAAGGGAACATCAAAATAAAGTTGTTGCTGTATTCCTGTTACATTTTTTGACAGTAAAAGAAAAATTCTGCCACCAGTGCAAGATAATTTTGACTAATGTCAAGATTTGTTCATGGGATTAGAAAATTTCCATTGTCAAGTACATGGTAACATAAAAGAAACCAATATTTTCTGATTGCGGGAGAGAAAATAAGAGGTCTCACAATAACATTAAATAAGACAGAAACCTTTACTTTTAAAATGTCCAGGGTTCACTCTTCCAAGTCTGACTGAAATAGTTTAGGCCAGCCAACGAATCAGTCCAAGTGAGACTAAAAGTACCTTGTATCATGGGTTGATCGGGTATTGAACATCTCCGCGCACGGACAACACCAGAAGCAGCCTGTGGGGCAGAGCTGCTGCTCCTCTTCTCGCTCCGAAGCGGGGAGCAGGGGAGGAGTGCGCGCGAACGCAACGTAATTTGCGTTTTAAGTGCAAAAGCAAACTTCTCCGCCCATCACCAGGCCAATGGAAACTTTGAGATTACAAGCGGTTTCTCTCTTCCTGATGCCAGGTCTGGAGAAAAGCCTTTGTCTTTTCGAATCGTTTTGTTTTCATGCTAATAATTTTCTTTTCACTCTTTAGTTTGTACTCGGGTTTATTTAGACAAGATGCTCACCCTAGTCCGTCTCAGTTTGAGGGGCGCCAGAGGTTCCGCAGAGGCAGGAGGAGGAAATCGTGCGACACCATTAGTCACCTGGATACGATGCATCATCAGAGTTACAATGCCCATCGTTACCTGCCAGCGACATCAGCAGCGCTAGCGTATCGAGCGGCGTATTTTCACCGGGAACAGCAGCAACCGGTGGGTACCCATCTCTCCTCACTCAAGACAGTTGAGAAATCATTTGAAAGCAGTTTGTTTATTTGTTTAGTGGCCCTTTCATGATAGATCTATCATCTACTCAAAAAAGCTTGCAAAATTACTTGAGGGTAGTTTTGCTTTTGTCAAAAACATAGATATAATTGGCTGAATGTTGATATTCCTGAAATTCCTACCTTGATTAGGGGGCCAATGTAGGCTATTTGTGTTCGGCGCTTTGTGTGCGACGTCGCTCCAGTGGCTGCACAGTAAAGAAGAAGACGCCATGCACTAAGTACTATTAAGGGCTATTATGCGGTTGTTTGAGTAGTCGAGAAGGGCAAAGACCGACAGTCTGGAGGAGAGGTTTTGAATGCCGCCTCGACATTCAGACGCGTGTCCGGTAGAGTCCAGTCAAAGCTCTGTTTATTCAGAGATGTGACAAATGTCATGCAGTGGCGCGTGCAGTTCTTGGGCCGCTTGTTCGGCTCTGTATTTCATGGGACGTCCCTGATGCCTTGATGTGGGTAGGCTGGGGGAATTAAACTTTGAAACAGACGTCCACACCGATTGGCACTGTCTGTCCCTCATTGGCCTACTTTCTACATTCAGTTCAGTTAAATCTGCTTACTATCATGCTTATTTTTTGTATTGTAATATTCTGCATTGATCACATTATCTAATGAGTTGATGAATTTTTAATAAAGGTGTGTTTTATTTCTATGGATTTTTGTATTTAATTGACCTTATTTGGTTTTTCATACATTTAAATCTTGGGTTTTGGTCCTGTTTAGTTTCCTCAAACAATATTGTGGACTTTATATTGTAATTTATTGTAAATATTGTAATTTTTTTTTTTTTTTTTGCCATAATTAACTAAGTGGAACATGAAAATTAAATTCCCCCCAATCTCTCTCTCACTCTCTCCCCCTCTCTCTTTCTCTCGCTTTCTCTCTCTCTCTCACTCTCACTCTCTCTCCCACTCTCTTTCTCACTCTCACTCTCTCTCCAGTGGAAGCTGAGTTCTCTCTGCAGGTTGCAGGGAACAGGTGATGAGTTTGCTCAGAGGACACAGTTACTGGCCAGTGATCTTGAAGGGATGAGGAGAGGTGGAGAGGGGAGGGAGGGGGGAGGGCAGGGAGACCCCATGGAGAGCAGCCCCACCAAGGCAGAGTACTTGAGCTCTGGGGGTGTCCTCTTCACCTACTTTCAGGGGACCATTGGAGCTGAGGTGGACGAGCACTTCTCCCGAGCGCTGAGAGGTGAGAGAGAGTGAGAGAGAGAGAGAGAGAGAGAGAGAGAGCATTTCAAAACTCAGAGACTGAGGTTAGCATGTTGCACACCTGATTCTACCACTCAATCTTTACAGAGTTTGCAAAAGACCTTGGTTAGAATAATCAAGAGTGTAACTACACGGCTGGGGTTGTATGGAGGTTTGCATGGGGTTGAAGGGGGGTTTGTATGGGGTTGTGTGGAGGTTTGTATGGGGAGTGCAGGCAGTTGTGTTGGGATTTAGGGGTTTTTAGCAGCTGTGGTTCAGTGTCTGCCTCCTTGTTTCAGAGGGAGGCGCTGCGCCGTCAGCTCAGCAGTGTGGCAGCAGCTCCCCAGCACACCCCTTCTCCCCGGGCAGCAGCCTGTGTCTCTCTTCTCTGCAACCTGAACTGTTCCTCAGCTGCAAAATTCAGGCCCCAGAACCTGCACTGTCCAGGTCCATCACCCATGAGGCCCCAGGTTCCTGGCACCACACCCCGGGCACTCAGAGCAGCACAGTATACCAACATGTGCACGAGATGCACCCCCACGTGCACAGCCACCATGTGCACCCTCTCGTGCGCGCCCGCCATTTCTTCAGCCCCACCCCGTGAATCCACTTTTCTGCAGGGATTGGCGGACATTTATGAGTCAAGTTAAACCAGGACTAGACTGACGTATCAATAGACTGCATCGACGCAGTGTGATATTTTGGACGCATTCTCATTCACTTTCTTTTGAGCCCTGCGCAATACAGTATGGGACTGCTAGCAGAGCAAAGCAATGCAAAGTAGGTGGGGCAAGCGGCCAAAAGTTGAGGAGAGCTGGACTTAATTTAAATAACAAGTGGCGATTGGCAGCCATTTGCTCATCACCATCGTGCAAGGAGGCACAAACTTCAGATCTCAAAATGGAGTAGAGGCTAATCATAGCCATAGCAATTAGGCTTTCCCAATATGTTTTATTGCCGATTGTTCCATGTATCACACTGCTGGGTAATAATATTCAGCTTAATTTTTAAAACCTATTGATTAATGTAAACTTGAGTAGGCTATGGATGTATGGGGTCATTATAACAAAGCTAGCCACAAAGCTAGCTATTTTGCTTGTTGTCTGATGATGCTGGGTAAATTAAGAAAATAAATACATAGCAAACAAAGTTTGCTTGTGAAATAAAAAGGTTATTGTGGATATATGCATCTGTCTGCTGCCTTAACTTAATATTTGGTAGCAGCCATAAAATCACCAGATACGCCGCTTGTTTCCAATTTACAAGACCTCCCCAGACATTTTGTGACAACGCCTACAAGCGGCTGGTGCAATTGACCAACAGGGAATTTGATTTGCACCACACTGTTGCAGTGTGTTCGTACCGTTTAGTATTCTAACATGTTTGTAATAACTGAGACCAGACTGGTGAACTCTTACATACAGTATTTGTTATAACTGAGCCCAGACTGATGCACTCTTACATACAGTATCTGTTATAACTGAGCCCAGACTGATGCACTCTTACATATCTGTTATAATTGAGCCCAGATTGACTGTGTAGAGTTGCAGCTGTATTATAGATGCATGACTGTGTGGAGTTGCTGTCCCAGTATTTCAGTGTTCTAAGGATGTCTCAGTATTCCAGTGTTCCACGGATCTCCCAGTATCCAGCGTTCTACGGATCTCCCAATATTACGGTGTTCTAAAGATCTCCCAGTGTTCCAGAGTTCTAAGGACTCCCCTATATTAAAGTGCTGTATGGATGCCCCAGTGCTCTAGGCTGTGGTCTCAGCAAAGGGAGGGAATTAGAAGCAGACTGTGACAGCCAGATCCCCCCACACACACACACACACACACTCCCCAGGTTCTATCCCTCCTTCAGGAAGCCACCCACTGGAAAAGTGGGACTCCTGCCTAGCGCCAGAAATCAAAGCCCAGGGCTCGTTCCCCTGGCATTAGCATGTAATGCACTTATATTCTAATGAGTCTCCCCAGCCACCCCAGGCCCCATTCCCACACACACACTGAGCTTAAGACACACACAGTGTGGGGTTTACACACACACACACACACACGTGCGCGCGCACACACACACATATTCACAGACACACACATACACTGAGCATTATATACACACCGTGTGGGGTTTACATACTCACACACACACACACACACACACACACACACACACACACTGAGCTTTAGATACACACAGTGTGAGGCTTACACACAAATACATACACTCAAACAGACACACACCACGAGTGCCTGCCAGTAACCCAGGAGAGAAAGCAGTCATCTTATTCTCTTCCCCTGCCTGTGATCTCACCAGACCTGAACAGAGGGCTGAGCGCAGAGAATAATCCTGCACACGACTTTAAGGCTTTACCAGCAACCCTGGCTTTTGGGATTTAACAATGATGGAATACCAGCTCTGCAGATAACAAAGACAAGAGGCACGATGTGAGAAAACTGCACAGGTGACTGATACACTGTAAACCCTGACAAGTGCGGTGAACTCAAACGTTTCGTGGAAACCGATTACCTCAAAAAAATTTAGTTTGCCAACTTAATGATCTCATGTTCACACCACTTGAAAACGTAAAAAAAAAAAATAACTCTACCTTGTTTTCTTTAAGTTCCTTTCACACAATGCAATTAAGTTTGCCTCCATAATTTTTTTTGAGGTAATCGGTTTCCACAGAACATTTGAGTTCAGCCACACTATCAGGGTTTACGGTGTACTCAGGTCTGGACCTTTCCAGCAGAGACTAAATTAGCAGGAATGCTAAGCTCTCTTTCTGCAAATTCCAGAATACATGGTGCATTTCATGGGCTAAACAATCACTATGGCAATGCCAGCTGTCTGAAAGTGCTGCTATTTAACCAAACCTGGTTCCTGTTTGATTTCTTCCTGGAATCTGTGGGAGATACAGAAGCATGCTGTGATGGCATTTCCAGTTAAGGATCTAAACAGATCCCATCCTAAATTTCTCTGACTTCCACTAGCATTTTTAGTCCAGTTTATTTTCCGTGCATAAAGCTTCCTGTTGATGTTTACCTATTGCAGAGAAGGCCTGTCTTGGTGGCTTGTTAGCGCATGTGTCCGACGAAGCGCAAGCCCGGTTGCTGCTCTGTGATCAGTGATTCTTCTGTGTGTTTCGTGTGTTTTCTCACCTTTGTTTCGTCTGACCATGCTCCGACGATCGAGTTAATGACTCTCTGAAAATAAGCCAAAGGGCAGCTTAACTATGAATCAAAGGAAACAAAGAGGCAGGGTGTTTGGGAGTTAGTCATACGGACCAACAATGGGACGAAAGATATGAATATCACAAAGATTTTTACTTATTTCAAAACTTGTTCTAAACAAAACTTTTGGCCTGTTCAAATGTGAAATTAAGCATTGGGTGAAACACATGGGTCATTCCATGTCAAAACAGCCAATAATGAGATGCCTTGTACATGACACCTCTTGGATTTTACTCTAACTTTTTCCTAAAATACTTTGTGGTGCCAAACAAAAGAATCCCAAGTTTCTTGTCAATATCTCTTCCAAAATGCTACAGAATGAAATGACCAATTCACATAAGTCTGAAAGGAGCGTGGCACCCAAATTTCAAGAGGGTGCCACACGAAAACCATATAAGATATTGATACGAAACTTGGGATTCTTTTGTTTGGTACCACAAAGTATTTTAGGACAAAGTTTGAGCAAAATCCGAGAGGTCAAGTACATGGGTGGCTGAGTTGACATAGAATGACCCAGATTCACAAATAAATCATGTCTCCTAATTTCAGACATGAGATGTTAATTAATGCTAAACTTCTTGGCAGCTAAATCATTTATCTCAACGCTGTAAGAGTAACAGTCCTGACCTCTTCCCCAATAGTGTACACGTAGTGTACTATGCTGCACTCACTAATGAAAATGTATTTGTCTCACTGACAGGTTTGTGAGAACAGGTTTTTCATTTTAATCAAGTCTTAATGACATAATGAAATAACTGGATTTACTTCCTTTATACAGAGAAAATGCCATATATGTCGGGTTTTATGTAACGCAAGATGGAGGCCGTAGCCAAAATGATTCCCAGAAGGTAATAAAGAGGGATGAGCACACAGACACAGTGAGGGACTGGTGAGATCAGGGGACCAGAACAGAGAACAGCCTGTTAGGTAACGATCTGGAGCCAGACGCGAGAACCAGTAGTGCAGTAAAAAATGGGATTTTATTGGAAAAGGGGGGTGAACCCCCGCAGAGCGGGAGGCAACGGTACACAGTCCACAATCCAAAAATCAAAATCCACAGGGCGTAATCCAGGTCGAAAGCAGGGCACCAATCACAAAAATTGTAGTCAGAAGAAAACAAAAAAGAGGTTCGATACACAGAGATAACAAGAATTCCAATACAGAGCCAAAAATCAGGGACGGTCCAGTCAGAAGAGATTCATGAGAGATTACAAGGCGAAAACAAGCGTAGCACAGGCAAACCAAGAGAAACGTTCTGACGGGGAACTGCTGTGAGAAGACTGTTTAAATACACGGAAGGGAAGTCACATGCTATGATTAGGAAAAGGTGAACTGGATAAAACTAATTACGTGGGAGCAAAACATGAGGGAGAACCTAATCACATAGAATTGGCAAAAGCCAAAACGCGGACAGGGAACACGAGACAGCCTATGACAAAACCTACAGCTCCGGTTAGGGAGTTCTAACGTGCACAGATAATGAGAAGCAGGACAGAGTGGAGCAGGTGCGGAGGATCCGCTGAATTGCAGCAAAGACTAAGTGAAGGCAAGAGGCGGAGACTAGAACAGGGCGAGTGCTGAGAGCTTGTTAATCAATTAGTAAGTGCAGCTATACAATCCCTAGTGCTCGTTAGTAAGTTAGTATTATATACAATGTTAGTCTGGGTTAGTAACTTAACAAAACAACAAACTGTTAGTATTGGTTAGTAATATAGAAAAGAGGCGAAGGAAGCAAACGAGATTGGAAGGAATGTTTGAAACCCAGAAACCATGAAATCACCTAAGCATGTGACACGCGGGACTGGGGAGAAGCTGTAACTTAAGAGACCAGACAGGGGAGACAAAGTGCAATGAAGGGCATGGCAAAACATGGACCGGACTATAACAGAAAAGTGGATGGGGAATGGCAAAAACGAAAACATGGCAAAGTACAAAAACTAAACAGAACCTGGCAAAACCTAACAGAACATAATCATAAACATAACAGGGAATGGTAGAAACATAATGAACATGGCAGAAACAAGGCAGACATGGCAGAATCATAACAGACAGAGCAGAATCTGAAAGGAACGGGCATTGACTCCAAATGCAGTTCAGCATTGGCAGGGCGTTTATTGGGATTAACAGAGCTCATGGTCAAGACAGAAATAGATCAATAGCCAGGCAAACAGAGATATGCAGGATGGGCAGAGTCGAAGTCAGGGGACAAGCAAAAAGATCCAGTAACCAGAATAATCAATCCGCACAAAGACAGTAACAAAGAGGGTTGAAACTAAGGGGATGGAAGGGGAAGGAAAAAGGGAGTTGGATGGGATAAGGGAGAACACAGGAGATACTAAACAAATAGGTACAAAATAGGGATCAGGGAGAAAGTACTAATCAACCAAAGCAATCTCTGGCATAATACAAACAATCAAATACAAGACTTACGGGAGAATAACAGGAAACGAGCTTTCAACAATCGAAACAAGAAAATAAGCGCAGAAACGAGACTGACCAAGAAGCTGTGGTAGAAACGAGTCGACAAACAGGAAAGTGGGTCTTTTATACACAAACAAATTAAGTGGAGGCCCAGCTAAACTCAGAACAGGTGAGAGAGGAGGCGGATCTAGAAAAGCAAGGACGGTGATAGGGAGAGAGGGAGGAAGTAGGTGGGATCTAACTTTGAACTAACTAATGCCTAACTGAACTGCTCTAAGTGTGGATAGTCCAATCAGAACAGCAAGAGAGAAGGAAGAGGAATTACCAAACCGAAATGGAAAAGAAAGAGTGAGAATCTTTTAAAGACACCACACAAAGAAACAAGAGGAAAGTAAGACATGAGACTGCAAGCATTCATTCCATGAAACATGTAACTCAGAATAAATATATAAATAATAGCAATACTAAAAATAAACAAGAAACATACTAAAAACTAGAAACTAAAACCAGAAACTAAAAACAAGCTAAAAACAAACATACAAATCACTGATTTCTAACAGAATCACGACACAGCCGCTGCAGTGAGGAGTGTGTGTGCATGTGTGTGTGTGTGTGTGCGTGTAGATGCATGTGTGTATGTGCATGCATGTGTGGGGAGAAGGGGGGTTTGGATGGGGGATCTGGGAATTGTAGTAACGACCCTCCCCAGGTCAGGTGTGTCTCGGCCTCAGGTATATTGGGTGACCTTGGAATGGCGGCAGCTCTCCCAGCTGAGATGACACAGAAGTTCCCCTTTCTTCTGAAAACTGTTGTCCAGTAAAATTTGCTCTCCCTCTGCTATTATAAATTGGCTCCTTGACAGAAATGGCTCAAGCTCAAGCTCTCTTTATTCAGACGCCCCAGTAGGTAAGCTTAATTGTGACAATTACTTATCTTTGGAAGTGACTAACATTCTACCCAAGGGCTACGCTCAAAAAGGCGCCTGATTTTTATCGAACCAGGGTGCAGACATGAAAAATGGAATTCAAAAAATGAGAATCGCCTGAGAGAAAGACATTAAGGACATTCGTACGCTCGGGGACAAGTTTTGAAATCTAAATTTGGGAAAAGGCAGGTTGCTCAACAGATGTTGTTATTGTCTTGAGAAATATTAAGCAATATTTCTCACATGACTGCTATGACTTCTATATATATTAGTCATCATGTCAGCAGCTGGACAATAAGTGCATGTCATCATGTAATATGCAGAAATCCATATTTGGCGCTGTATTTAATGTATTGATAGGTTGGCATTAACATGATTTTTCTTGATATAGCTGTTTTTTTTTTCTTACATTGTTATTCCGTAACCCTGATGTCTGCTGCCAGTGTTTGGTGTCCCTCCCTTTCTCGAAACACTTCAGACCCCACTGTCATTTCTAGTGGGGCAGCACAGTTAAAATATCAGAACAGTTGCTCACTTCGACATTAAAGCACCAAATTTGGCATACAGGTTGGAAAATACCATAGGAAAAAATCTGGATATTGGGCCATTGTAATTTTTACCTCTGATGGGTCTGGCTAGCCTTGCAGAGCAGACGGCCCTGCCTGATTTATTGTCTGAAATCCTGCAGGTCCGTCTTGCCAACTACCATCGTCCAACAATTTCACGGCTAAATTTTTTACGGCCCAATCAGGGGAAAGAGAGGCGGGAGCTGCAGACGTGACATCACCAGGAAGGAACTTTATGTTTGAATACAATGGCGGCGTGCGAAGCGGTTCCTGTGGATGGGTCAATATCAGCAGTTCTATCAGAAATAGACTCAATTTCTTCATTAAAAGAGGAGCAAAGAACATCACTAAAAGCTTTTCTGACGGGAAACGATGTTTTTGCTCTTCTCCCGACCGGTTTTTCGGTAAGAGTTTGATCTACCACCTGGCTCCTCTGGTCGTGAAAAAGATGGGAAGGACTCCAAACCCCATGTGGATTGGTCGGTGATGAGTGTGACGAGAAGAACCATCGTCCAATCAGCAGCCGCAGATTTTTTTGAAGGTTCCTCCTCTGAAAACTTTTTTGAACGGCTCTTTCCCAGATGGACTTGTGAAATATTTCCGTGGCGGATATATGGAACTGTCCGTCTGGCGTGTCAGGTTAGGGTCTGGCAGCCATTTTACAAAATGGTCGCTTACAGTCAGTAGTCAACATTTTTATATTCATTTCTGAACAAGATTGCTAACACACATTTAAACTCTTCACTTGACATGTTATATGTCCATTTTACATCTTCCTTGCTTAAAATATTTTGATATGAGACCAACAAGTCAAGTGTGCAATTGTGCAACTAGTTTATGTAAGATCTACCAGTATATTCAATTTTTCTGAAAAAATAATTTCAGTTGTCATGATTACACCACTGTTCATGGAGATTCAGTAAACACTATAAGGTAGAAACAGCTTAAGATGACCCAGTAAGCAGAGTTGTGAGCTGTGTTGTGTTGTGCTGTGTCACTATCAACTGTACCAGTGTACTGAGCCACAAGCTGACTACTATTGCCATGTGTGGCTAGTGTGTACAGTCTGAAATACACAGAGTATATTCACTGGCCATGACTCAGCAGTTAATTGGGATTGCACATTTTGATGCTGGAGCTGATATAATACAGAAACTCACAGCTGTGCATGATATATAGCAGGGCTATTCAACATAATCTAGAAAGGGCCGGTGTGGGTGCAGGCTTTCATTCCAACCAAGCAGTTTCACACCTGATTCCACTAATCAAGCTCTTTAGCAAAGAGTCTTGGGGTTAATCAGAAGAATCAGGTGTGTAACTGCTTGGTTGGAATGAAAGCCTGCAACCACACTGGCCCTTTCTGGACAATGTTGAATAGCCCTGCTATATAGTGACCAGGGATTTTGTACACAGACAAATCAAGACCTAGGTAGTGAAAATGGCAAAACAGTTCCACCTGCAAGACATAGAATGTCCAGTGCCCTCAATGTCTTCAGCTAAAACAGCAGCAACTAAGACAAACTGGTCACTCTGTTTGATATGTCAAGAGGATACAAAGGAAGTATTGACAGATCCAACCCAATCCAAAAGGCAGGATGTTGGAAATGTGTATGCATTGTTAGCTGATAATCTGCAAAGGTTTAGTGACCTGAGGCAGCTGCCGAGAACATTGTCACTTGAGAGACTGGATGAACGGGAAGGAGTAGAAGCTACCTTCCTTGCCAATAAAGCTAAGTGGCACCATGCTCCATGTAGCCATGAGGAGGCAGACAGCCTCATGTTGCTGCCCGTAGCTCATGCCTTCAAACATCGCCACCAGAGTGTACTTATTCGCACTGTAGACACAGATGTTGTGGTGTTGGCGGTGTATGTGGCAGAACAGTTGCCAGAGGGAAACAAACTATGGATAGCTATTGGAACTGGCAAGAGTTTTCGCTACCTGGCTGCCCATAAATTTGCCTCCTACCTTGGACCGCAGAAGTTGCGTGCTCTACCCATGTTCCATGCTTTGACCGGTTGTAACACGGTGTCAAGTTTTGCTGGACTTGGAAAGAAGACAGCATGGGCAACTTGGATGACATTTCCCGAGCTGACAAACACACTGCTTACACTTGCTTGTGCACCAGGTGAAATTCTTGAAGAATCCATGCGTTGAATTGAAAGATTCATCGAACTAATGTATGATGGAACCAGCACCAGCACAGAAGTGAACAAGGCAAGGAAAAAACTCTTTGCAAGGAAGAATTCTGGACAGAAAATCCCACCAACACAGGCTGCTCTGGAGCAACATGTGAAGAGAGCAGCCTGCCAATGTGGCCATGTCTGGGGACAAACACTTCTTCCGCGCCCTTTGTTGCCCTCGCCCACCAACTGGGGATGGCTGAAAACTGGTGGGCTGTATGAACCACATTGGACAACCTTACCAGAAGCCTCCAAATCCTGCTACGAACTAGTGTCATGTGGATGCAAAGTGGGTGTACAAAGCATTGTAAATGCAAACAGGCTGGACTTCACTGCACACCCCTGTGCTTCTGTGAAGGCGGGTGCACACATTAAATCATTGTTATGTATCAAGAACTTGCTCGTAGAGCTTTGATTCATGGGAACAAGTTACCAGTAATTAGTGTTATATGACTGGGATCATAAAGCTATTAGAAATGCTTGTGTGTCAGACCTGTTGATAGCATTTGTTAATAGATTAAGAAAAAGAACCAGAGTTTTTTAGATTCTAAATGCTTTGATTTTGCTGCAGATGAATAAACCAATGAATGTGCCTGGGGTTCCTGGTCTTCTTTACTAGTCATGTGCCATCAATACCGTTTAATATTTCAGTAATATTTGGTCCATGTTAATGCAACTTACCTTCAGTTACATGCAAAGGGGGACAAATGGGTCTCTAATCTGTATTCTTGACTCATAAGACAGGATGTTTAAAATTGTTCCCTCAAAATTAAGCATAGAGGCCCATGTACAGGTAAAAATTGGCAGGCATTTTGAAAAATGGCCGCTGGAACCATTTCAGGGGAAATATGCAATGGCCCAATATCCAGGTATCTTCCTTATAAATTAATCTACAAATGTGCCAAATTTGGTGCTTTTATGACAAAATGAACAATAGGTTAGCTATGCCGCCCCGCTATTCTTCCCGGGGTCTACTTCTTCATTCACAGTGAAAGTGATTGCATTGCTCATCTGATCTCTGAGTGTACATTATATTTACTCTAGCAAGACCCATTAGACAATTGTTACAGCAGCACCAGACCAGGGTTCACAAAGTGATTGTTTTGGATTCAAATATTTCTCTGTATTTGACTGAGCCTGCCAGAAGTTTTGGAACAAATTTAATAATCTTATCAGCATAAACTCTGCCCATCTGCTCCTTTGAGTGAGCTTGTATGTAACAGGCAAGGAAAAATTAGCACAGAAAAATGTTTGAATGCATATCACCCAACCAACAGTACAACATACCTGCGTTAATGTTTCCCCAAACTAAGAATCCAAACCTAACCTCCAAACCTAAATGCCAAACGTTGAGGGCCAGTGGGATCCTGAAGAAACTCCATCTCTTCTGTGATGTTCCCCAAAACCAACCCATGAAAGAAGGTGTAGTTCAACCCACAGGTGCTAACCGAACAAACTGCGAAGCTTGCTGGGAAAACTCCGGATTGGCCGGACGGTGAAAGCCAATAAGTATAATTCTCATCCCTAAATGACTCAGTTCTGACTGAGAGAAGACATGGGATTCATGTATCCAAACTGCAGCCCTCCCTGCTTCATAAACTGGTCGCCAAAATGGCAAACATTTCCATGTAAAGTGAATGAGCATAACCCTAATCAGGCTATAGCCTCCCAAGGTCCTTCTTACATTTGTAATATTTTCCATTGGCTATTTCAGTTCAATAGAGCATCTAAATAAAATGTTCTTGCCTCCAGTTAGCGCCCCCTGAACTTTTATCAAAAGCTCTTGTTTTCTAAATGACTACCCAGTGTTTTATACAAGTTAGAAGAGGAGCAGACAGGAGCAGGCTCTTGAAATGCCATTCACTAACTAACATGCCAAACACTACTGGGTATTTTTTTTTATATATTCTGTGATAAGCAGCGTCTGGTTTTTCAGCCAGAGATGGACCTCCTTGAGTGATTCAGACTGCCACCAATAGAAGCTTCTAGATCAGGAGAGACCTCCTTCTCACTCCCTAATGTTACCCCAAATATTTTCATGACATCCTCTAATCACTGAATCTAATTAATGCCTTGTTCAGTAATTTGATAAGGGGGAGAGTTTAATTAGCCTGCCGCGCTCCTTCTGTCTTGATGGGCACTGCAGGCTTTGGTCTATGACAGCATATTTTAACTGATGCTATCATCAAAACTTCCATTTCCGCCAGGTACATTGTGGGGTTAAAGGGCAACAGCGCCACTAATCTCCTTCAGCAGCACTGGGCCTCAAACCACAAAGCTTTTGAGCTCCAGTTTAGCACTATGGTTTAAAAAGGCTGATGTTACTGTCATGTGCATCGGGGAATCTAACTCACAAGGCAACCACTAACCGTACACATCCCCACCTCCCACCCTGGGCTCCCATCATGCCCCAGACCTGCTTCCTTCCTCTGGAATCACAAAGGCCACTGTGATGTGACAGGAGGGCGGGATCCCCATATGTAAAATGTCTTCCTGTCAGCCTCCCTTAGAAACACCTGTCAATCAGCCCCAGCCTACATGAGGATTTATGTGTGGATGACAGAGTGTGTGTATCTTTGTGTGTGTGGCTGTGTGAGCGCATGTGATTTTGTGCATGTGGGTGTGTGCTTATGTGTGTTTGTGAGTGTTTAAGTGCTATGTGTGTGCGTGTGTGTGAGTGTGTTTCAATTGGGAGGATGTGATGTTCGTAGCAATCGAATAGCACGCATCCCGGGCCATTCCAGACTTCCTCTCTGCAGGTACAGCTCTCCCAAAACAAACATATCTTCAGAAACAACCCCCCCTAAGAGACGCCCCCCGCTGCCGGAATCAAACTGGACAGCAGGACAATGGTGACTCCGACCCAAAGACAATGAAATTAGTCGCCAATTAGCATCATTTCCCCTCATAGAGCGGCATGTTATCCTGTTTGCCTCTTTCACTGCTGGGGGGTTTGTGATCCAGAATGGCCCCCCAGGAGGTTACGCCTGAAGCTGTCCAGCTACTCGGGGGGGAAGGACACCTGTTGCTGCCTCGAATCAAGTGAGAGTGACAGGTCCCGTGGATGCGTCAGTCACATGGGATGTCTCTGGGGGGACATTGACTAAATACGAGGAGAGGACGCTGTTTTAGGGAAAGACCTGTCATGTCACTGACTTGAGACAGAAATGAACCTCTGCAATGGCTTCATTTCCATGAAAAGCAGTTTGTGAAGAAGTTTAGAACTGGATGAATTGTTCATTTTAAGACTGCAACTGTTTGTAGTGAACTCAGGCTACTCTGCTGAAATACTTGCCTTGTTTAATGCATTTGATAGGTGGGACATAGGATTAAAAAAAAAAAAAAAAACCTGACCTACTTTTGTAAATCCTGCAGGGTTGCAACTGTGCTTAGCCATTTCTGAGCCATATTTTTTGGTATCATGATCTAATTTCAGCTATACACTGCAGTAAAAACAATCAGAATTTGACAAACTCTTCTCTCAATGAGAAATATTCAAGTATCGTCATAAAGTAGGCTTTGGTGTAAGTCCTGATCTAAAGCTTTCAAGACTATAATGATGAAAAGCAAAGAATAGCTGCCCATAAAATGTTTAATGTCAAATTATTCTTCAAGATCACTCTCAATTTCTCCACCAAATTACAGTACATCATTTTACCTAAAGCATACAACATTTGCTTCCTTGCTCACTACGGATTACCGAAGACCAGAAACATCTCCACAAGACTTTCTTATGAAGCATTAACATGGTAACTGCTCACACATCTGTCGAGCACATGTTAGAGTTTACTTATCATAATAAATTATTTGGGAGCCCTTTGGCTCAGACCTCAGTCCAGTTTGGTCAAAGATTAGCCAGAGGAATGATCACCAGTTATTACCCATCAGTAATACTGCACCATCTGGTTGTTGCTCAGCACCTGGAGGTAACCAGCAGGTAAGAATGGAGTAGAGGAACCGATTACACTGGCATGGACCATACTGATAAACACGAAACAATCTGGTGAACACAAACACAATGACATTAAACTGCCCAAAAGCTACGCCATCAAAATTCAGCATTCTACTTCCCGCTGCGTCCACAGTTAGCGACAGACAAACCCATCTCTGACTGAGCTGGAGACCCTCTCTATTCACATGAACAATTGCCCCAAAGCATGAAATTATCTTTATGGCACTGCCACTCAGTCTGCTGGCTTCATCTGCAATTTGCAATTACTGTGAACATCAGACATAACCTGCTCCATTTACTGTCAGGAGTCCTATTCCACCAGTACTGTACACGCACCGCGCGGGATATGTACGTTCACAGCTCATTAAACCTTACGGCACCCAGGGGGAGCTTGTGAAACCAGTTAACTCAATCTAATCAAATGTATCACCTATGGCCAAGGGAATGCTATTAACAGAGGGAATTAGCAGTTCCTCTTTTTCAGGAATCTGCTGGGGAATGTTATCGTGTACCTCTTGGTTGTGTGGCATTTATTAGCAGTGTTGCAAAAGCAAATTAATGTCCGCAGCGCAAGCAAAGCCATGAGCAAATGATGTCGATGATGAGCTAAAGAGCCCGTGCTGTGAGTTCCTTACTGGACAATAACACAGGACGCTCTGAACTCCATACAGGACAATAACACAGGACGCTCTGAACTCCATACAGGACAATAACACAGGACGCTCTGAACTCCATACAGGACGTTAAGGTGAGGTGCTGTGAACTCAATACAGGACATTAACACAGGGACACAATGCTTTGTAAAAGCAAGAGGACACCTGCTCCAACTCTAACAAACTCCTCTCTTCTGGGAAGATCTCCGACTAGAAGTCACAAAATTGTTGTGGGGATTTCCTTCCTTACCAACCAGAATATCATGACTGAGGCTCCCCATTAGGCAATTAGGTCTGACTCAAAGTCGACGTTCCGCTTGTTCACAATGGTATTTTATGAGGTTGAGTTCAGGGTTCTGTGCTGAGAAATAAATCGGTTCTACACCAATCACGCCAAGCCAAACCAATGCATACATCATTTGCTCTTTACTGTTATGATATAAACCAGGAATCAAGTGCGGAGGTAGAGTACAATCCAATAGCGGAAGTAATACTTGGTAGAAATATAGTAACAGTGGGATGGAACCTGGAAGAGGATGGCACAGTTCACTTCAAATGTTGTGGGTGAAGCTGCCAATCTTCAGCCAGTGGCTCTCCAGGATGACTGCCAGACGGAGTGTATACTTCACCAGAAGCAGTAAGCTGTAACAAGCTACCACCAGTTTGGACAGTTGGAAAACTTTATGTTGCAAGTATGTTTACATGGTAAATAATGGGTATAGTTTACGTGCTACATCAGATAAAGTGTGAAGAACGTCACTTCATGGCAGCATGCCAACTCAGTTACATTTTCTAATATATTTTTATCAAATACGTTTTGAAATAGTATGACAGATCATATTTTACCACTGTACTGACCTATAAGTATAAGATAGGCCAACAAAAACCCTGTTATCTCACAATTTATTTTTAAATTTCCCACTATATAGAGATTCACTCATCTGTATGTTTGGGAAGTTTCTTGGCTTTCCATTCTTCTTATTCACTCAGGGGAGGGGAAGTCTCCAGACATGGTTGCTGTAGATTTGGAATTATTTTACATTATTGGCAACAGCTAGGATAAAACAGAGACATAAAGATAAGAATGGAACGACAGATTAGAAGATGAAACAGGAGGTCAGTGTGCGAGGTTATGGATAACACTCCTTTAAATACAAATACAGAAATCCACAACTCCTGCGTGGTATGCCTTTAAATACGCTATGGTGAAACTGAACTATGACATACATGCCAACTCTACCGCTTTTGGGGCGTTTTTTTTCAGAATGAAACGCCCCGAAATCGGTAGTCTACTGCCAAAAGTGGTAAAGTTGGCATGTATGCTATGATCTTGAACATGGTACACTTAGAAAATAAAGCACATTGTATCTGTAAGGGTGCAATAGCTTGTCACTTGGCCAATACCCTCTGTCACAACCCTCGTGTGAATTCCTTATGTGTCTCTTCACAATTCAGCAGCTTGTGTGTCTATTAAGTGTTTGTGAGCTGTGATTGTTTTATGTCTTGTGCAACCCCCAGGCTGACTCTTGTCATGCGATTGTGCCCTCAACGATGGCATAACGAGTATTCAAGCCCTCTAGTTCATGTGCAAGTTCCTGGATTGTAAACTTGCTTTCACGTGAGTAACCCTACTCATTTTCATTTAATGCAACAAGTACTTTAGTGACAGTTTTTTTCCTTAAGCAGTCATTCTAATCATTTAGTTCATTCATACAAGCTTCCAAACCTAATCAGGGTCCAGGCCTGGGACGGAGTTCAAGTTAACTAAAGTCTGTTCCTGTTCATCTACCCAAGTTATCAAGAACAAGCTTCCAGTCTTACTCTAGGTCAAAGACTGGGACTGCGTTCTTGCTAACCCACCATGTTTGCTCTCCTCCAGTTTGTTAGGAACAAGCTTCTGACCCTGGACTGGAGCCAGGACTGGGACCATGTTCCCCTCAAGCAGCCTCTCCATCCTCTGAAGCAGTTCAGTGCTGGCAGAGCCTGTGTAACACCTGGCAGCATCCCAGAGGCCTGGCCCGCGATAGTAGCTCCAGCTTAGCCTGTTACACCTGAGCTGAACTGTGTATACCTTTCAGGGTTCTGTACCTGCTAACCTATCCTGGGGTTTCACCCCAATCTCTACCGTATTTCTGTCAATAAACTACCAGCTGGATTGTGCTTCTGACTCTGTGCTTGATTCCTGTACACTAGTACAAACACCAGGGGTCTCCAACCCTGTTCCTGGAGAGCTACCATCCTGAAGGTTATCACTCCGACCAAAGCAAACCACACTTGCTTTCCCAGTTACAGATCACAGTAATCTGGTCAAATGATTGGAGGCACCAGCAAAAAATTTATATTTTTGAAAGAAGTTTATTTTATTCACAAACATCTCAGGGTCAGCTCAGATTAACTAGGACAGATAGACAAGTGGAAGGGCTAGATGTGGCACTGAGCACAAGGGTTATCAGTCTCTGGTTTGAGAGATGGATGCCTTACAGGTCCTCAGCAAAAGGTTCCTTTAACCATACCCGCCAAAATATTGGCATATTGGTCCAACAATGGTTCAGTCTTAATGTTCTTTAGCCCATTCAAATCAGTTTCAGATTGGCTTTTGCTTTAAAGCTCATCCTACATAAGACCTTCCAGTGTTCAGTGCTGATGCTTATGTTTGGCTGTTATAAATGCTAGTGCACTCGAAAGCGTGCAACTGGCACAAATTAATGGTACTGAATATGGAGCTTTCCAATCATCTCAGGCTGCATTAAAACAATTAAATAAGACATTGTTCATAATTTCTCACTTTATTAATGCCTTGACTGTATTTCAAAATGAGATCAATGCAAATATGGTGAACAAATACACATTTCTTTAAAATGCAAAAAAAGTTTGGATTCCACGCGTATGAACGTTACAGTACAAAATCATATCTAATTTATCCTGAATTTCCCTTTGTAAACACAGATTTTTAAACACATTTAACTGAATTACACTAGTACCTGCACATTCAGGACTTTTTTCAGGGCGTGTGGGACGATTCCAATAAAACGTACTATAGGCCAACTGCAATTGAATACATGCTGCTGAGCTGAAATGCACCATTTACAGACTTCGCTAATTAAGGCTGTAAATTTCACCCATAAGCTAACTCTTTAAGTGTAGGTGCTGTGCATGGCCCATCTATATTAAGATGGTGAGTCTATATGAAGCAGGCACTGGTGTCAGGTAAGTGAGATGTCAGTAATATTTAAGTGGAGCCGCACAGGCTTCAAACCCAGAGGAGCCCTTAATGCACAGCCATCTTCATGGCCAGTCATTAACATGGATACAGCGCCTCCCTGTGCCTCCACACTCCCTGCTCTGTGCGTACAGCAGTCTACCTCTCCACCATAAATTTTTGTATTGTGATATTTTTATCTGTAGATTCACTTTAAAATTTATTATTTGTCTCAACCTATTTCTGCCCATTACAATTTAAAAAAAAAATTTCCTGTGATGCATGTTTTCCTTTTCCAAGCTTGCCTACGCACAAAATTAGAAGAAATTCTTTAAATTGGTCAAACCATGGGGCTGAAAAGTGTTTTTCTTATCATTCTAAATTCAGTCATTCAGTCTTTGGGCACAAAGGACTACTGCTTTTCTGAAACTGGTAGAAAATGTCCCATAATAACCATTTGAAGTGAAGGAATTGTTTACATTTTAGTCCTCACAGGCTCATATCGATAAATTTCATATAATTAATATTCGCTCTGAGCTTTTAATAGGCCTGACCAAGTGAAAACCACTTCCTTGAAAGACCCTCCTGTTAGTTTCAATGGATTTTGTATAAGAATTTTCATGAACAATGTCAGTTTAGTCACATTAAGCCACATAACTTCATGGGCTTATTTTTCAGAATGCACTCGCTCAATTTTTCCTTTTGCACGAAAGCGAGTTTTGAAGATTAAAAAATTAAAATTAAAAATTGTGATAGAATGTCTGTTTTTTACTGTTTGAAGCTTGTTGGCATACCCAGTAAAATGTACAAAACCATGATAATCAGTCTTTTAGCCTCTTCATATACCTTTTTCATTTAAATAATAACAATTTTGACCTTGAACTTCTAGTCTTCTAAAAGGCAGTGACTAACTCCTGTATGAATGAAATGCTTTGTTTTCCAGGTATATTCAACATGCCAAAAGTAATAATGATGCTTTCCAACAGTATATGATATGGGCTAGTTTTGACATTGCTGGCAAATCATCGCAAAATAGATGCCAACTCAATGCATGCTAACTTTACCATGGTTTTTGGCAAAAGTGGAAAATGTTTCGAAAATGAACACTTTCAGTCTTTTTGGTGATTATCTCGCATCCTTTTTTTGAAAAGCTTACAAGTTGTGGGAAACAAAAATATTACAAATATTAGGATATCTTACAAAAATTCAAAGTTGTTAATTTTACCTGTGGTGCTCTGCCATTGATTTTATGTTTGTATATTCCACCACCAAGCTTGTCCCAAAGGTATAACCTAGCCGTAAAATGTAGCGGACTGAAACTAAAACTGCAGATTTCAGAACTGTGTGTATGGTACAGCTGCTGTAAGGTCATCATGAAGATGTTTCCTCAGTGACAGCACCTTCCCAAAGATTATGATATATCCCATGTAGACCAGAATCTCATTTTCCACAGTCTAGGACAATTTCCTCCATGTTTCAGAAACACCAAAGGTAAAATTCTCCTGCAATATTTTTTCCAATCACTTGGATTTGCTAATCAGCTAATCAGTAATTAAGTGTTTTTCTTCCCCTCCAAGAACACATTTTAATCAGCACAGAATTTGCCTGAATCATTAATTGGGTTTACATTATCAAAGAGCCCTCAGGCCCACAAGGTGAAATAAACCTTAAAATATACATTTCAATTAAATTTGCTCAAATGAATGTAATATTTATCACCTAACAATATTATTGCTGGGTTGATATAACACCCAAAACTCTTCATTAATCATAAATGCTACACAGTGTATGTTCTCATCTTCTGAGCTACCAAATATAAGCTCTCACTGACCCCATTCTGTTCTATAAAGGAAATTCTCTTTGTCTTAACTTGGGAGAGAGCATCGCTTCACCCCATTTAATCACTGTATGTGTTCCCAAGCATTTACCTGACTACAACACATGCCATGGTGTGCTGAATTTATGGAGGAATACAATGTTTTGTACAGTGGAGCCAATCTGGCACCCTAGTAGTTCAATTCTGGGTTAATGCAAACAACTTAAGTGTATGAAATCCTGTCATCAGTGAGCCCTAACCTGGAGAGCCCAGCCAAATTTAGCCCATCATGAATTTATTTAGTCATAGCAGCTGACCTTCGCTGGATTGGACATAAAGCTGTTAGATATTTCCTCAATATTTAGGATCACAATCGTTATAAAATGATACAGTTTGAGTTTCGGACCTTTGTTATCTGTCATTTAGCTGGTTTAATTGTGTTTGCCATTCATAAGGGACTACCCGTGGCACCCCTCTGTTACTAATTTGCATATAAAGTGCACCACTGAAGATATGCAAACCGGCACCGATACTCCACTGAAGAGGCATCAACGTCCCCAAACCTCAGTTAAAAGAGGCAGGATGCAGCAGTGATGGGAGTCACCAATCGTGAGATATAATTTGATTGTCAATATGCAAAAGTCCAACGCGCTTCAGCCAAGTTTCAAACGTGAGGAGAGGTGCTCAACAGTAAAGGACAATAGACATAGAAAAAGACTTTTACCTGGGTACTTCAAAAAGACTACCCAAAAGTAAAAACACTGGAGCACACTTTACAAGTCTGCACGTTTATTCTGAGGATTCTGAGGAAGATGCTAGTCGAAACGTCAGTCATCTATTCCCCTCAATAAACGTATATATATATATATATTTTATTTCTGCTCATTTTGAAATAAATGTTAGCAGTAGGTTTCAAAAAAATGTTGGTACTGGGGCAAAAAAGTCTGCAAAAGTTGTATGACACTAAAAAAATACACCAGGTGGAACACCTCATAGCTAATTAGGCACACTGGCACCAGGTCAGTAACATGATTGACAATAAAAGGTTTTTCAGAGATAAATTTGTCAAGGGCTGAACCTCTCTAAGAAAGACTGCATGAACAAATACTGTAGTTCTGCAAGATAACAATAACATTTCTCAATGTAAAAATGCAAAAAAAAAAAAAAAAAAAAAAAAGAGAAGGGATTTAATTCTCTTCTTAGTGTCATTAAAAGATTCAGGACCTGTGGAGAAATCTCTGTATGTAAGGGACAAGGCCAAAAAATAATACTGATTGGCTGTGATCTTCAGGCCCTAAGGCAGCACTGCATTAAAAACAAATAGGATTCTGTGGTGAAAATCACTGCAGGCCAGGAACACTTCTTAATACCACTGTCAATGAACACAATTTGTAGTGCAAAAATGTGCAATTTTTATGGCGGGTCACACTTATGTCTTTCATTGGTGCATACCGCCACCAACTGTACTAAATTGCGTGCTATATTTAAGTTATGTCCTTTTCTTAAAAAAAAAAAAAACTCACTTAATCCTATCACATATCCTTCTCTCCTTAAAATATTTCACCAAGCTTTCTGTGTCTCCTTACTTTTCTAAAGTCTGACGGCCACCGAATTCTCTTTCCAAAATTCTCTTTATATCTTCCCTCTTGACATCTAAATACACCTAAAATCTCTCTTTCTGCATCTACCACAATCTTAATTCTCTCCGTTTTACTTTCTATCTCGCAAGCTCACTTTAGGACCATTGAAATGAAAGCTAAAAAACTTCTGCCCGTCCTATCTCATCTTCCTCGACGACCTTTTGTTTCTTATCCACAAACTGGCGTAATGTGGAAAAAAAAACAAAGCCACTAGATGTCAGTATTGACATTTTTTTGTTAAGCCCAGTCTAGAGCTAGGTTGGGCATGTCCTGGGCTGGACAAGAGTATATAAGGAGAAAAATTGAGAGAGTGGAAGGGTAGTAGGAGAAATTGCAAGGAGAAATTGTGGAAGGATACATTTGACCAGACCTGTCACTCTTTTCAAGACCTGTGAAGCTTTTTGTGGATTTTTGCCTGTGTTGGAGCATTTTCCTGTCCCAGGACATTGCAACATAGCAGCCTATCTCCATTACAAAGGAACTGTAAATATCTCATTTTTTATTTGATTTCAATCTTGGTCAGTAGGGTAGAGTGTAAATTAGTTCTAAGTGTTTGTTTAATTAAATCTGTTGAAGTTGAAGAATTTTGTCTGTCATCCCTTGCTGTCTGTGACGCCATAACAAATTGACACCATAACAAATTGGGGCCATAACAAATTGGGGGCTCGGGTCCGGGATAGACCATTGTGTGAGTCATTTATTGAAAATCTAAAATTTCAAATTGTGAAATTGTTTTTTTGAATTTTCCTAGATATATATTGGCAGATCAACAGCAATGGATGATTTCTTGGCATCACCAACCGTAGAGGTTTTGAAGTCTTTTAAAAGACAGAACTGCTAGAAATATGCAGACAGTTAGAGCTGACAGATGTAAACCAGCCATGCGAAAAGCAAGACTGGCGAGAGAGATTGTTGAATATTACATTGATGAAAATGTGTTGGCACCAGGAGATCTGGAACAGTTTCCGTGGAAAATCCAAATGTAGAATTGAACTTAAATTAAAAAATGCTAGAGATTGAAAGGGAGGAAAAAGAAAAACAAAGAGAATTTGAGAGAGAAAAAGAGGAAAGAGCAGAAAGAGAGAGACAGAGACAGTGAGATTTAGATTTAGAAAAATTAGATAGAGAAGAAAGGCTCCAAATGCAGCTTCTAAAAATCAAAATTCAAGCCGAAAACAAATTTCGGGCTAGCCAGGAGGTAAAGCTGGTGCCTCCATTCTCAGAGAAGGAGGTTGATAAGTATTTCCAGTGCTTCGAGAAGGTAGCTAAGAGTTGTCAGTGGCCAAAGGAACACTGGCCTCTGATGTTGCAAACTGTCCTCAAGGGTAAAAGCTCAACAAGCCTATTCGGCTTTTGTCTGCAGATGATTCCTCTGATTATGAGGTTGTCAAAAAGGTTATTTTGACAGCTTATGAGTTGGTTCCAGAGGCTTACCGACAGAAATTCAGAGGTCTGAAGAAATCTGACAATCAGACTTATGTGGAATTTGCTAACGAGAAGAAGGTTTGCTTTGAGCGCTGGTGTACTTCTATGGAGGTCAAGGATGATTTCAACTCACTAAAAGAGATGGTGTTAGTTGAAGAATTCAAGAACTGTGTCAAGGATGATATTAAGACCTACCTTAATGAAAAGCAAGCACTGAATTTGCAATCAGCTGCCAAATTTGCAGACGAATATGTTCTCACACATAAGTCCAAATTTCAGTCTAGCAGTAACAATAGATGGTCCCAATTTCAGAAGAAAGGTAACGATGATACCCAAGATTCCTCACCCAAAGACAAAGACAAATCTGGTGATGGTACTCAGAAATCCAGTCAAAGGTCTGATCGAAGTGTGAAAGTTGACAGTGACAAAAGTGGTCTAGTTTGCAATTATTGCAAGAAATCTGGTCATGTTACAACTAACTGTTGGTTCCTTAAAGCTAAGAAAGAAAAAGAAAAGGATACCAAACCCAATGCCTTTGTGAAGACAAGGTTAGAAACCCTTGTAGTAGATGACCGATCTACTAAATTGCCTGCTCCTTGTAAGGCTAAGAAGCCTGATACTGCTGACTTTGTGAGGGAGGAATTCCTTCCATTTGTGTCAGAGGGATTTGTGGTTCTGAATGAGCATTCTCCTCCTGTCCCCATATATATCCTAAGGGATACCGGAGCTTCTCAGTCACTTTTGTTGATGGACTCCTTGGAGTTACATGATGAGACCGCTTCTGGGATTTCATACTTGTACAAGGTATTGAAGGAGGACTGTATCTGTACCCCTGCGCTCTGTATTCTTGAAGTCAGATTTAGTTACAGGACAGGTAAAGGTGGGACTGATGTCAAGTCTACCTATCAAGGGTGTTTCTTTGTTGCTAGGCAATGACCTAGCTGGGGGCAATGTAGTTCCCCCTGTTCATCTTACTTCACAGCCGAGCACTGAAGATGGCGATGAAGACCCATCTCTGTATCCTTCCCGTGCAGTGACTCGTGCTATGGCCAAGAAGGCTCAAGAAGAAGATGATGTGGTGCCGTCCAGCACCTTGAGTAGTCATGACTCAGGTGGTTCGCCTCATCACTCTGTTCAGCCTACTATGGTTTCTCCGTTTGAGGACTTATCAGACACTGTTATCAGTTCTCTATTCAGCCAGCCAGATGGGTCTGGTGATTCTGATGTGTCTGGAGACTTGTCTCTGTCCAGAAAGCGGTTGATTCAGGAGCAAACCAATGATCCTGAAATTTGTGTACTAAAGAAGAGAGCCCTTCCTAATGAAGAAATAGACGCAGTTCCAGTTGGGTATTATCTCAAGGATGGAGTGTTGATGCGGAAGTGGCGCCCTCCTGATATCCCTCCAAATGCAGATTGGGCAGTGGTCAAGCAAATTGTTGTTCCGAAGGTCAACAGGAATGAAATCTTAACAATGGCTCATAGTTTGCCTTTAGGAGGTCATCTTGGTGTTAACAAGACTGTTAACAAGATCATGAAACACTTCTTCTGGCCTGGACTTCGGAAAGATGTTTCCAACTTTTGCAAAACCTGTCACACTTGTCAGGTAGTTGGAAAACACCAGTTAGACCCACCTGTAGCTCCATTGCAGCCTATCCCAGCATTTGGGGAGCCCTTCTCCAAGGTCATTGTTGATTGTGTTGGTCCATTACCCAAGACTAGATCTGGAAATCAGTACTTGTTAACAATCATGTGTGCATCTACCATATTCCCTGAAGCCATCCCTCTACGCAACCTCAAGGCAACTGCAATTTCGAAGGCTTTGATAAAGTTCTTCACGTTGTTTGGCCCTCCCAGGGAAATTCAGTCAGATTAAGGTAGCAATTTCACTTCCGGATTGTTTCAGCAGGTTGTGTATGAACTAGGTGCGAAGCAGATTCTTTCCAGTGCCTATCATCCAGAGAGTCAGGGTGCCTTAGAGCGGTTTCATTCCACTCTGAAGACAATGATGAGGACTTATTGTTATGACCATGAGAAAGACTGGGATGAAGGTGTTCATTTGCTGTTGTTTGCAGCTAGAGAAGCAGTGCAGGAGTCTACTGGATTCAGTCCGTTTGAGCTAGTGCTTGGCCATGAAGTGAGAGGACCTTTGCTATTGTTGAGTGAACAATGGCAAGAGAAAGAGCCGCATATCAGTCTGTTAGACTATGTTAGCAAGTTCAAGGAAAGACTGCGTGCAGCTTGTGACCTAGCCAAAGAGAACTTGAAATCAAGTCAGGGAAAAATGAAAACTTGGTATGATCATAAGGCTAGAAGCCATGAGTTTAAACCAGGAGACAAGGTCCTTGTGTTGTTTCCCTTGCAGTCCAATCCATTGCAGGCTAGATTTCATGGTCCTTATGAAATTCTGACAAAACTCAATGATCTCAATTACATTGTGAAGACTCCAGATAGGAGAAAGCCAAAACAGTTGTGTCACATTAACATGCTGAAGCCTTATCATGATAGGAATGCTAGGGTTGCAGCTGTCACTTCAGATCCTCCTATGGCCGAGACTTGTGAAGATGAGGGGGAGTTTCGAGATGATGAACCTAGAATTAAAGCTGAAGTTCTTTCATGTAAATTGTCAAATTCTGAAGTGTTGCAAAATCTTGATGTAAAACTCCAGCACCTAGAATCCTCACAGAAAGATCAGTTTGAGAGGTTGATCAAGAAATATAAAGATCTATTTCCTGATGTTCCAAAGAGAGTTTCTATAGCCTCTCATGATGTAGACGTTGGTGATGCCAAACCAATAAAACCGCATCCATACCGGATGAATCCTGAAAAGAGAAAGATTGCTGAGAAAGAGGTTGAGTACATGTTAGAACATGACATTATCAGACTCTCGAACTCCGATTGGAGTTCACCCTGTGTTCTAGTTCCAAAACCTGATGGAAGTACTAGATTCTGTACAGATTATCGCAAAGTCAATGCTGTAACTAGAACTGATGTGTTTCCAGTACCTAGGATTGATGATTGTATCGATAGAGTAGGGCAAGCAAAGTTTCTGACCAAGATTGATTTATTGAAGGGTTATTGGTGTGTGCCTTTAACTGAGAGGGCCAAGAGCATCTCTGCTTTTGCCACACCATCTGGGTTATACCAGTATGAAGTCCTACCCTTTGACATGAAAAATGCCCCAGCCATGTTCCAAAGGATGATACAGTCTACAATCGCCGGATTGCCACACACGGGTGCGTACATCGACGACCTGATCACATGGAGTGACTCTTGGGAAGAACATCTAAAAGATGTAGAGACATTGTTCCAGCGCTTGACCCAGGCTAACCTGACTGTTAACCTGAACAAGAGTGACTTTGGTTGTGCTACTGTCACGTATCTTGGCTACGTCATAGGCCAGGGTAAGGTGGCACCCATAAATGCTAAAGTCCAAGCCATCATGGACTTTCCAGTTCCTGACAACAAAAAAGCTTTGCGCCGCTTCCTTGGAATGATCGGGTACTACCGCAAGTTCTGCAAGAACTTTGCTGAGATTGCTCTCAGTCTCACCAACCAACTGAAGAAAGGCGTAAAGTTCACTTGGGATGAAGCATGCCAAAGAGCCTTCGATCGCCTGAAGTCCCTGCTATGTCACTTCCCCGTGCTCAAATCTCCTGACTTCAACAAACCGTTCTCCATGGCGGTCGATGCTAGCGACCAAGCTTGTGGATCTGTGCTCCTACAGAGAAGTGACTCTGATGACATTGAGCATCCCGTGGCATACTTCTCCAGGAAGTTCAATCGCCACCAAAAGAACTATTCCACAATTGAGAAGGAGCTGTTGGCTCTGGTTCTATCCTTACAACACTTTGAGGTTTATGTTTGTACAGGGCAAAAGCCAATGATTGTATATACTGACCACAATCCGTTAATATTTTTGAGTAAGATGAAAAACAAGAATCGGAGATTGTTGAATTGGAGTTTGATTTTACAGCAGTTTGACTTAGAAATTAAGCATGTAAAGGGTACTGACAATGTAATTGCTGATTGCTTATCCCAGGTTTGAGTATGTGTATATATATCATGTGTTTATTAGCATATTGTATTATATGTATATATACGCAAGTGTCTACTTAACCATTTTTGTATTGAAAAGAAAAATTTTGCCTTTATGAGTCAAAATTTTTCCCTTTTGGAATGGAGGTGTAATGTGTAAAAAAAACAAAGCCACTAGATGGCAGTATTGACATTTTTTTTGTTAAGCCCAGTCTAGAGCTAGGTTGGGCATGTCCTGGGCATGCCTCAGAGGGGGCTGGACAAGAGTATATAAGGTGAAAAATTGAGAGAGTGGAACGGTAGTAGGAGAAATTGCAAGGAGAAATTGTGGAAGGATACATTTGACCAGACCTGTCACTCTTTTCAAGGCCTGTGAAGCTTTTTGTGGATTTTTGCCTGTGTTGGAGCATTTTCCTGTCCCAGGACATTGCAACATAGCAGCCTATATCCATTACAAAGGAACTGTAAATATCTCATTTTTTATTTGATTTCAATCTTGGTCAGTAGGGTAGAGTGTAAATTAGTTCTAAGTGTTTGTTTAATTAAATCTGTTGAAGTTGAAGAATTTTGTCTGTCATCCCTTGCTGTCCGTGACGCCATAACAAGTTGGGGCCATAACAGTGGACTCTGGCCTGCTCTTTCCTCACTGTTTCTTTTTTTGCTCACGACTAGCGTGAAACCTAACCCTTATTGTGAAATATTTATCCCGGGCTTATACCGGAAGTATGTTTTTTTCATGTTGGCCGGTGATTTCACGGTTTCGTAGCTAGCTAGCTACCGAGATTAGCTTCTAACCCATTGGAGTTTTGATTATGTTATGGCATAATATATATGGCTAGTTAATTATGTGTGGTTTCTAATTTTCGTTTGCCTGCATTAACTGTCACTAGACGTGTAAGTTTTTGTATCGCCCGAAGAAGAATCATGGTTGGCGAGATGAATCTTGAGAGGCTGCGAAAACGCGTGCGGCAATACGTCAATCAGGTAAGATAAAATCACCAGAACATGCTGATGTTGGTTAGCTATTAGCATTTTATGGTTAGCCAAGTGGCTAGCTGGCTAATTGGGTTTGTGACATTGAGGTACAGGATTTTGCTAGTCAAGTAAACTTGAGCCATATGTTTATTTCATTTCGAAAAGCGTTATTGGTACCGCCTATTTCTGAAGGGAGGCCATGAGCTAATAGTACCATTTTCTTTGAATTTGCCCGCGCTAATGTGTACTTGCTTCGCTAGCCATTGGTCTGTGCTTAACTGAAGCATCAATATCTGTAAGCCAGCGGCTCTATGGCATAATGCTAGTTCTGGACATCAGTTGCTGGCTGTAAAAAGGCCGAGTAAGTCGAGCAAATCGGAACTAAGTTGGCCTAATTGAATTAGTTGTGAGCTGGCTAGTTAGCTACTTTGTTGTGCTATCAAAATGGTTTGAGTTACCAATCACCCCATAAAATGTGTTGTATTTCTGACCTAATGAATTATTACATTTTGTTTGTGTGTTCATTTCTTACAGCAGGAGTACCAAAGTGCACTGGTTTTTGCAGACAAAATCGCGTCATTGTCACATGGTGAGAACAAACTCATTTACACCGGGTAGAGCTAATCTGCTGAAAACATTCTGCTGAAAAACTGCAACCATCTGTACTTTCGTTCATAATTATTTATTGATAGATATACATCTCAAGAATAACTGGTGAAAATTTCATCACAGTATATTAAGAAATAAAGAAATTATTAAGGAAAGTATAGATGGTTGTAGTTTTTCAGCAGATTAGCCCTGCCCATTGAAACCTTCTTTTTTAAAAGTACTGTCAGTTAAAACCAGTGGGTAGGAGCTTGTGCGTGTGCATGGTTTGGTTGTGCCTATTTGTGTGGTTGTGTGTTTACATGTATGTGTACATATTCCATTGCCTACTCTCGTTGTACGGCTGTAAAGGGTGACTAGCTGTTTGTGTGCGTGAACGTTGCGTCCCTGTCAGGAGATTTGTGCATGTCTGACACGGTTGACGCTAGGTACAAACCTCCACGGCAGGGTCATTCAGTGCATTTCTATGGCACAGAGCTTTGAGTAAGCACACCCTAACCCTAACATGTACACAAGAAGTTGTGACGTGAAATTGCAGTGATTTACCCTGCTGCAGAGTGACTCACCCTGCTGCAGAGGTTTGTATTTAGTGCCAACCGTCTGACGCAGAGTTCATTGGGTATTCTTGTGCTGAATGACCGAGTAATTCAATATCAGTTGGTACAATTTTTGGGAGGTTTAGAGCTCGTTCCTTTCAAAAAAAATTCAGGACTGTTTGTTATCACGAGATGGGACATTTTTGCAAAATATTAAGTCAATACAAGCATTTTTTTCACCAAGTTGTGGCCTTTTAAATTACAGGGGTCAAAGGTTATTTCAGAGTGGCATACTATTTTATTGTGTTTTTGTGTCATTTTTATACCTTCCCATAAAGCTAAATCCTTGAAAACAGAAAATAAGACGCGAGGACACTCAGAGAGCGCAGACCTCTGCCGGCAGGTTATGATCTACTGGCACTTATCAGCTGCAAAATCCAGATCTGTATCCAGATTGGTCTGCAAATTTTATCACCTCTTCCCATTCATGCTGTCTACCATCCCATAAATTGTATCGTAATCCGTTGAATAATTTTTGAGTAATCCTGCTGTCAAACACACATACACACACATATAAGTGATCGCAATATCTCATGGCAGAGGTAACAAAAATTTGAAAATTTTATATTAAGAAGAAGAGAGCTGGTTCTTCTACAGTTTTGGGATTATACATGATAGATGCTTCTGTGAAAATTTCAGAATTTTTCTTGCGTCTGTATGGAGTCAAATTGGAGGGAGTGTACAAGGCGTTTTTGATGATTTTTAGTCTGTGTCCGATTTTAGACATTCATAATTTTGTCAATAAAAGTGATTAACGCCATTTTATGACTGTGTGCACAGAACTTTACCCTTCTCATATACTTGAAATATCAATCCTTGGGATGACTTATGCAAACTGTGGACACTCCTCAATTTGGGGAAACAAAGGTCGGCATGGTCAGAGGTGTCATTTTGACTGGCTCATATCTCTGCAATTGTGGAAGATGGCCTAAATCCATTTGCACATTTGGAAAATTTAGGTCCTGTTTAGATATTGAAGCAAGTTTCAAGGATTTAGCTTAATGGGTCGGTCAAAAAAGAAATGGGATAAAAACACTATAAAATAGCACGCCACTCACAAATGACCTTTGTCCCCTATAATTCGAAGGGTCGTAACTTGCTGAAAAATGTGTTGACCTAATATTTTGCTGAATGAAAATGTCCTATCTCATAATGATAAACAGCCATAATTTTTTCTCAGATTTTTTTGAAGGGCTTGAGCTCTGACCATTGGAACGGTTTGCATGCAGTGACCCCTTGGTCTTCATAAATGTCTCCACAGAAGACCCCCAGGACATCTATTGGCTGGCGCAGTGCCTTTATTTGACATCACAGTATCACCGAGCCTCTCATGCTCTCCGATCACGAAAACTGGACAAGGTAGTGTGCTGTCCCGCCCTCTGGCTTTGGGCCCTACAGTGGTGCTGATTTCCTTCATTGCATGTTGTGAAGCCTGTATTAGTCCCTGGATTTGTTCCAACACGGGTCATTCCATATGAAATCACCCAAAATGGGGGGTGCTCCCAGCTTGATGGTCTCAGAAATGCTTCATTTGGTGATATTTTGTTGCCTGTGATGAGCAAATTAAATCGCAGGTGGTTTCAAGTTGATATCTCGTTCCGTTCTCATTTTATGGGCCCCCGAAAAAGGGGGCGTGGCCCACGTTAACCCTCTGGTCACAGTTTGTGACCATTTTCAAAGGGTTATGTGATATGGTATGGTTCAGATGTGTTCAATGCGTTTGGCCTGGCTTTGAATTGTTCATAGTATTATATGTGTTCTGATGTGGGGAATAAGCAATTGGTGTGAGATTGGCACACGGCATCATCAACAATTAGAAATTAGAGTTTTCTTCTTCAGCGTCTCATAATGAATATTTTTGAACAATGAGTTCTCATTATCAGCATTCATGGGTTATCTCCTCACTTCAACCTTTATTTTTTATGTATTTGTGATCAAATTGTTTACATTTTGGCACCTTCAGCAGTTTCAGATCCATTTATCTAATTGTTGGATTCAAATCATTTGCATTGAAACTTTTGTCCCTTTCTCTGAAACTGATGGTTGAATTTCTCTCAATTGAGAAATAGAAAATGCGAGACACAAGTTGTTGTGTGATGAATATGTGTATCCTGCCGTTTCCTTGTCTCTGGCTCAGTATGCGGCCAAAGAATACCAGCAAGCTCTGGATATTCTGGACATGGAGGAGCCGGCAAGCAAGAGGCTGCTGGATAAGAGTGTGAAGGAGGATAATGGAATGAAAGAGTCCAGTAAAGACTGGGGGATGTCTCCTGCTTCTGTGAGTGAGCACTCTGCGGAAATCCTCCCGTTCATGTAGCACTCTTCCTCATGTAGCCCTGCTCATATCACACTCCTGATGGAGCTCTTCTTATGTCACGCCTCACGTAGCCCTGCTTATATCGCACTCCTCATGTAACTGCTTATATCGCACTCCTCGTTTAGCCCTGCTCATATCTCACTCCTCATGTAGCCCTGCTTATATCGCCCTTGTTGAAGCCCTGCTCATATGTTCCTCCCTGCGTGTAGCCCTGCTCATATCGCCTCCTCGTGTATGCGCTCCTCGTGTAGCCCTGCTCATATCTTCTCTCTGTCTCCCTGCTCATATTTTTGAACAGTGAGTTCTCCCTGCTCATATTCGTGTAGCCCTGCTTATTTCGCCCCTCTGTTGCTCATTATCCCCACCCTGCCCTCCCTCGGCCCTGCTCATATTGTTTTCTTTGGTTGCTCATTTCGCTTTGTTTGCTCATAACACTTCCTGCCCTGCTCATCGTCGTAGCCCTGCTCATTTCGCGGTCCTCGTGTAGCCCTGCTCATATCGCGCTCCTCGTGTAGCCCTGCTCATCCTCGTGTAGCCCTGCCCAGAATAGATGGCTCATGTTCCACTCTCCTCGTGTAAAGCTCAGGTCTCCTCGTATGCCCTGCTCATCTCGCTCTCCTTGTTGTGCCCTGCTCATTTGTTTTTTTATGTGTTTGCTCAGCAACTTGTTTACATTTTGTAGCCCTTCAGCAGTTTCAGATCCATTTATCTAAATGTTAGCCCTTCAAATCATTTGCATTGACCCTTTTCATCCCTTTCTTAAACTGATGGTTGAATTTCTCTCTGAGAAATAAAAATGCGCTCACAAGTTGTTGCCCTATGAATATGCCTCCCCCTGCTGCCGCTTTCCTTGTCTCTGGCTCAGTATCGCTCAAAGAATACCAGCTCATGTCGCTCTCTGGATATTCTGGACATGGAGGAGCCCTGCTCAAGCAAGAGGTGCCCTGGATAAGAGTCCTCGGAGGATAATGGAATCAAAGAGTCCAGTAAAGACCTGGGGGATGTCTCCTGCTTCTGTGAGTGAGCCCTGCTGTCGCTCTCCTCGTGTAGCCCTGCTCCTCCCTGTTCATGTAGCTCTCCTCCCCTCTCATGCTCGCCCTGCTCCTCCCTGCCCTGCTCATTTCTCCATGGAGCTGCTCCCTGCTCATGGAGCCCTGCTCATATCGCTCTCCTCGTGTCGCCCTGCTCATGTAACCCTGCTCATATCGCTCTCCTCGTGTAGCCCTGCTCATATCGCCTCGTCCCTGCTCCTATCATGCTCATATCGCCTCCTCGTGTAGCCCCTGCTCCTCGTGTGTTCAGCCCTGCTCATATCGCGCTCCTCGTGTAGCCCTGCTCATATCGCTCTCCTCGTGTAGCCCTGCTCATATCGCGCTCCTCGTGTAGCCCTGCTCATATCGCTCTCCTCGTGTAGCCCTGCTCATATCGCTCTCCTCGTGTAGCCCTGCTCATATCGCTCTCCTCGTGTAGCCCTGCTCATATCGCTCTCCTCGTGTAGCCCTGCTCATATCCTCTGTGTGCTCATAGCCCTCGTGCTCCCTGCTCATATCCCCTCGTGTAGCCCTGCTCATATCGCTGTCCTCGTGTAGCCCTGCTCATATCGCTGTCCTCGTGTAGCCCTGCTCATATCGCTGTCCTCGTGTAGCCCTGCTCATATCGCTGTCCTCGTGTAGCCCTGCTCATATCGCGCTCCTCGTGTAGCCCTGCTCCTCGCTGTCCTCGCCCTGCTCATGTCCTCGTGTAGCCCTGCTCATATCGCTGTCCTCGTGTAGCCCTGCTCATATCGAGCTCCTCGTATAGCCCTGCTCATATCGCGCTCCTCGTGTAGCCCTGCTTGTGCTGCCTTATGCACCACATCTGATAGCTAGTCTTGTGGTCATTTTAATGGAGGATGTGGCCGCTTTTTTAAATGCTTTATGACTGATATCAGGAGAATTGGCCCATTAAAACTAATTTTTTATGCTTTCATCACACATGATTCGCAGTTGTTGAAATTTATTTTTTATTAATCAGCCAAATTATGTTTTTCTCTACTTTTTTTTTTTTTTTTTGGTGAAATAAATGACTGTCCTCTGCTCTTGCATCTGATATGATGGAACGGACCATTTTTTTGCTTGTTTGTGATTGGATGATGATGGAATTTGCTCTCATTGCTCAGATAAGCAGCTTCATCTGTCTGCTGCGGGGGAAGATATACGATGCCATGGATAACCAGCCCCTGGCCACATCCAGCTACCAAGAGGCAATGAAACTGGACGTCTTCTGCTTTGAGGCCTTCGACCTCTTAACCGGCCAGCACATGCTGACGGCGCAGGAGGGAACGTGCATTTACTGACGTGAGAGTTTCACATGGAGCAGTGCGCTGGACTGTCGTCTGACATCAAGATAGTCCTGGGCTTGAATTCAAGCCTTTAATAACTCTTAGCTTTTAGCATGTGAGCGCGTGCCTGCATGTGTGTATGCGCGTGCGAGTGGTGTGTGTGAACAGTGCTTGTTTGTGCGTGTTTGTGTGTGTGTGTGAGTGGTGTGTGCGAGGCCTGTGATGTATTTACAGTGTGTGTAGTGTATTCCTGCTCCTCCCTGATGCATGTGGTTACAGGCTGCTGCATGTAATGAAGGGAAAGGGTTTCCTCTCTGACTCCAGTATGAGGCCACCAGTACCGCTATGCCTGAGTCATTAGGGCCGTACTCTCAGGATGTCACTCGGATCCTTCCTGCTGAATTGCATTGTGGGACTTGTGTGTGTCTGTTTCTTGGCAGAAAAAGACTTCCTGGAGTCCCTCCCTCTCGGCGAGCAGTGCACAGAGGAGGAACAGGAGCTGCTGCACTTCCTGTTTGAGACCCGGCTCAAGAAGGTGC
Organism: Gymnothorax javanicus; assembly: GCA_029692085.1. Classification (NCBI taxonomy): domain Eukaryota; kingdom Metazoa; phylum Chordata; class Actinopteri; order Anguilliformes; family Muraenidae; genus Gymnothorax; species Gymnothorax javanicus. The sequence goes on along the minus strand of CM056205.1, from coordinate 54,879,232 downwards.
TTATTACTGGGCCAGTAGGAGGACGGCTCTGCAGTTTTGGCTTGTGGCTGCCTGATTGACAGGAGATGGTCACATGACTGTGCTGTTTGTAGATGGATTAGAATCATCCCCCCCCCAACAGTGCTGTTCGCTGGAAGTGTTGACAGTGACTGTACTGAAATCAATAAAGTGGGTTTATATTAAGTGTAGTAACATAAATGTTGATGTATTTGCCCCAGCAATAAGGCCTTTCCCTCTCTGTTTCCAGTATAACAAGCCCTGTAAGGTGGTCGTCCCCGACACAGTCAGCGGACTTCAGGAGAATTTGGATGTTGTTGTATCGCTAGCAGAGAGGCACCTGTACAACTATGACTTCAGAATGTGCTACGAACTGACATCCATGTAAGTGCTCTGTTTGTCACAAACTGTTCCTGAGCTGTCACAGTTCACCTTGGACTTAAGCCATGAAACATATTAGAGGTCACGTACCATATTTAAAAAAAGAAAAGAAAAAAAATTAGCCTAAAAGTACATTTTAGATCCTCCTGGAAGTTGCATATGACAAGTGTCGCTTTTCCTGGAACAACTGAAGTATAAATAAATCGTTATGTAAATTTTTGTCTGGACCAAAATGGAGTGTGGTGGTTTCCTGACTTTTTGGGTTCCTGCCGCAAACAGTGCTCTGAGCCAATAATATTTCGATGTTTATGTCACATGCATCTCTATTGGGTGGTTCCTATGGTTGCCAGGTTGTTGTCAGACATGGAGGACTGAATATGAAGTAAATTGCACAGCTCAGGTCCTGGGTACCATACATAGCTAACGTTTTAGGAGGAGGCATGTAAATGTTCTCGCTGTCCCGGATAGTACAGATATTTTGCTATGATGGGACCCATTTAATATTTGGGGAATTGGCTCAAGGCACATTTGGGCGAAAAAAATGGTATGGGATTCAAGATATTGGCCAAAGAGAGGTTTCACTTTGCACCCAGTGGCGAATTCATTAGTTAGCTCGCTAATGTTAGCCGTCAAACAATGCTAGCTAACTTTACCATAATGTTATACGAAACCTGAAACGTCACTGCATAAAATAAATCAACAGAGATAATGCTTTGCTACATTTCGCAACAGAAAAATCAATAACTTCTTCGATGTTGGATTCTTGACTTGACATTTAGTCCTTTGCTTGCAGTATCACATAAGTGTGACCTCATGTCACGCGAGCCTGCGATGCTTGTTTTGTGCAGTATTTCCTTCTTTCCTTTAGGGTTATGGTGAAGGATCCTTTCCATGCCAACTGCCTCCCCGTTCACATCGTCACTCTGGTAGAGCTCAACAAAGCCAATGGTGAGTGAGCGCGCTCTTCTTGGATATGGGTACCGCTCGTTTGCCAACTCTCTTGTGTAATGTACGTCTTTTCTTCCACAGAACTATTTTACCTCTCTCATAAATTGGTGGATTTGTACCCAAATAGTCCTGTAAGTAGTGTCGCCTCTACACAGATGTTGTTTGCTTTTTATTGTTCACAAATATTTTATTTGCAAACTGCCATAATTATTCCAAGATTTAATTTTTGTGTAATTACGTTGCCCATTCGAATGCAGTATGAAAAAGAGTTCACTTTTTGTGAACTTTTTAATGTATTTATGTGTTGGTACCTGTACATAAGTGATTTATTTTGTCATCTGAATGTCTCTCACAGGTGTCCTGGTTTGCCGTAGGGTGCTACTATTTAATGATCAATAAGAATGAGCATGCACGTAGATACCTAAGGTATGAACATTCTTTAAAGGGCAAATTTGAATTTTATGAACTTATAGATGGTGGGCAGAAATGTTATTTTGGACCTTGTTTCAAAATTAAGCTTGTTTTTGCTCAAAATTATACAAAAGTATATTATCGGCTTCGAGACTATTGGCAACAGGAAAAGTGTTTATCTAACTGCAGTTTAGTGTGTTAGTCTCAGCTTCAGGGACTGAAATGATCTCAGGCCCTCTTATGTTGCATATATTAAGGATCTAATTTAAATACTTTCCATGCAACCAAACCAGGTCCATTGGGTGAATTATGTAGTCAGCTGGTGGACCTGTGTGCGCTCCGTGTAATGATAAAAACTGGTAGTCTGTGGTCTCAAGAACTTTGGGCAAAGGTATGCATTAGCCTATGGTGTCCCAGTTATTTTGTCCTCGTGCGTGGTGTTGAGGTACTTGCTGCTTGTGTGTGTCGACAGCAAAGCCACCACTCTGGACAGGAAGTACGGGCCGGCGTGGATAGCATACGGGCACTCATTCGCCAAGGAGAGTGAGCACGACCAAGCCATGGCTGCGTACTTCACTGCCGCACAGGTCATGAAACGGTGAGTGTATGATGACCTCACCATGACCTCCCTTAGAGGTCACATAGATTCCGCAATGCGCATTAGTGGGGCGTGGGGGTTTGGCTCTGTAGTATATGACTACACAAGAAGAGATGAATTTAAATTAAAACTGAATGGATTTTATGGCACTTGAGCCAGATGCCTGGAGCACGCCAACTGATTTAACCAATTAAATCCTCACCGATTTTGAAAATATGGGAGATCGCTGACATGATGACCGATTTCAGTTTTTTTTGTTTGAGTTGTAAGAACACACACCAGAGGGTTCGGTCCAGGGGCAGCACCGAACACTTTATGCTAAATGACTTCAGAGTGAAGGTTTCCGGGATCTGGGATCTTGCAGAAACTTAAGTGATCGAATGTGTAAATTGTGTTTGCAGGTGTCACCTCCCCATGCTGTACATCGGTCTGGAGTACGGCCTCACCAACAACTCCAAGCTGGCTGAGCGCTTTTTCAGCCAGGCCCTGAGCATCGCCCCCGAGGACCCCTTCACCATTCACGAACTCGCCGTGGTGGCCTACCAGAACAAAGAGTGAGTGGGCTAGTTCTTACTGCGTTTAGCTATGTTGGCCTACCAGAACAAGGAGTGAGTGGGCTAGTTCTTACTGCGTTTAGCTATGTTGGCCTACCAGAACAAAGAGTGAGTGGGCTAGTTCTTGCTGCGTTTAGCTATGTTGGCTTACCAGAACCAAGTGAATGGGCTAGTTCTTACTGCGTTTAGCTATGTTGGCCTACCAGAACAAAGAGTGAATGGGCTAGTTCTTACTGCGTTTAGCTATGTTGGCTTACCAGAACCAAGTGAATGGGCTAGTTCTTACTGCGTTTAGCTATGTTGGCCTACTAGAACAAAGAGTGAGTGGGCTAGTTCTTACTGCGTTTAGCTATGTTGGCCTACCAGAACAAAGAGTGAGTGGGCTAGTTCTTACTGCGTTTAGCTATGTTGGCTTACCAGAACCAAGTGAATGGGCTAGTTTTTATTCTTCATTTAACCAAACAAAACATGTCAATTCCGTGCTCCTGTACAGCAGTGGTTCTTAACGTCCTTCATGGGAACGCTCTGTGTCTGCTAGTTTTTGTTCCAACCACAGATGCAACCCCAGAATTTCAATAAGGTTTTAATTTTTCTGAATTGCACTATTCATGTTTATAAAGATAAATTACTGCCGATATATTTGTTTGTTCATTTTAATTTTTTCAAGATTCAGGGGAATCTCTTGAACGATGAATGGCTTTTGAAATTGAAAGATCTCAGTGCGGCAGTGACTGCCCAGCTTCATTTTGATTAATGTCAATCTGCGATGGAAGGAGCTTCTGGGGGCAGCTTGGGCCGCCTATGGGGCGCTGCTAAACACAACCTTTAGATGAAGTGACACTTATGTAAGGCATTCTGGATTGTGCCCTCAACAACTTGTTGTCACTTTAAACGCCATCTCGCACACACGACCTCTTTCACCATTGATTAGCAGCTTCTTTTACCAAAAGAACAAACTGACAGTTCAGCCTGAGACATGTTATTTCATAGCTAGTTAAAGCAGCATTATCCTTCCATGCGTGCTATAGCGTATTACATTACTCCAGATAAAAGGCTATCCGTCTTCCCACCCTGCTGACGCTAGTTAGGGGAAATGTTTGTCATCATTTGTATACTTAATTGCGGTGATTCGGTTTTTGCTAGCTGACGATTGCTCTTGTGCTTGCCGAGTTGCAAGTTCGCCACTCCTGAAACATGCACAATGTATGCATCATGCAGAACGGTCCGATAAACGGCCAGCAGTCAGGCTGCCGCTGTTCCTAGTTTAATCGCGATTCCCAAGCCACGTAGCAATGGGAGAAGTTTTGATGACTGGCTGAAAACAATGTTCCTCACTTGCTAACTTAACCTGCTGAAATATGAACTTCTTTGATATGTTTGGCAGAACTTTTGTACGTCCCAAGAGTACTATCAGATTTCTGGGAGATTTAAATGGATAGCTCATTACCTGGCTAGCTCAAGAACAATCTGCAAGCACAAGAGCAATCGCTGTCGGCTAGCTAGCTTGTGAAGCTAAGGCAAAAACCGAATCACTGTGATTAAGTATAAAAATGATGACAAACATTTCCCCTTACTAGCGTCAGCAGGGTGGGAAGACGAATAGCGTTTTATCTGGAGTAATGTAATACGCTATAGCATGCATGGAAGGATAATGCTGCTTTAACTAGCTATGAAATAACATGTCTCAGGCTGAACTGTCAGTTCGTTCTTTAGGTAAAAGAAGCTGCTAATCAATGGTGAAAGAGGTCGTGTGTGCGAGATGGCGTTTAAAGTGACAGATCAGGGCTGTAAGAGCTTCTCCAGTGGGCATCATAGCTAGCTAGCTGTACCTAAGTGATTGCTTTTAGACTGACTAGCAAACTAGCTAACGTCTCTGAAATCTGCAAGCACACTTGGGTTGCAGTTGCACAACACTGCCGCGAAGCCTCGGAAAAGTTCATGCATATTACAGCTAGCACAGTTAATAGAGTTGGGGCAAAAATCAAATCATATCGTTTTAATGTGATGATCATTTACAAATATTTTCCGTAGTTAACGTTAGCTAGCATACTAGCTGCCAAGATGGCTTCATCCAAAGCGCAACATAGCCTAATGCGCGATGGCACACAATTCATAGCAGCCTAGCCATCATGACATTATCAGTAAGCCTCCGTGCGTACAAGCGCTACCCAGAAGCTGATTGGTTGGTATGCAAATGAGGAACATGGTTTCCGCTCGCACCCCTAATGAGTGACGTCCTAGCGGAAGACCCGCCTTGATGAGACGCTGACAGATTGCATTTTAATTTTCATTGTGTCCCAAAAAGAGCGTGGTGACATGTATTTGAAAATGCAATGGACTGGGAGGCGCTGTTTCCCTTACTGCGTTTGAATATTGTCCCATGTATTGCAGGATAAGTCTTTGAAAATGAAATGTCAAATGTCGTCATCATTATTATATCATTATTTCCAAGTGATTAGAAAACAGCATTTTCATTATCATGTTGACCCTAAAAGAGCGTGATGACATGTAAATGTAAATGCAATAGGCTGGGGGTGCAGTTTTGCTTATTGCATTTGAATATTGTCCACTGTATTGCAGAGCATGACTTTGAAAATTAAATGTCAGCATTTCCTTATCATTTGAATATAGTCATAGATTTCCCATATGTGTATGTGAAAATGAAAGTGACAATTGGATTAATGCATTTTCAATTTAATATTGTCTCAAATAACTCATTCATAAGTGGAAAATTATAATGCAATAGTGGGATTACATTTTCATTTGAATATTGTCCACTATGGGCTTCCATACAGGCGCGAGAACCAAGTAATCCAGCAAACTTGAATTTTATTAAAGCTGGGGGGTGAACCCCCGCAGGGCAGGAAGCAACGATACAGAGTCCACAAACCAAAATCAGAATCCCAGGGACGTAATCCAAGTCGTACACAGGGCAGCTAACACAATACTCAGGGTCGGGCAAAATAGGTTCGATACACGGGTGCAGACAAATCCAAGACAAAGCCAAAATCAGAAACAGGGACGGTCCAGTCAGAGGAGAATCACAAAGAGTACAAGGCATAAACTATCGCAGCACAGGCAAACCAAGGGAAACGTTCTGACAGGGACTGGAAGTGAACAGACTGCTCAAATACACGTAGGGGAAGTCACATGCTATGATAGGGAACAGGTGCATAGGATCAGACTAATTAACGAGGGAACAGACATGAGGAAGTATCTAACCACATGAAATTGGCAAAAGCCAAAACGCGGACAGGGATCACAAAGACAGCCTATTGACAAACACACGGCTCCGGTTAGGGAGTTCTAACATGCACAGATAATGAGAGGCAGAACAGAGTTAAACAGGTGCGGAGGATCCGCTGAATCGCAGCAAAGTAAATTGAGTAAAGACAAGGGGCGGAGACTAGAATAGAGCGAGTGCTGAGAGCTCGTTAGTCAATAAGTAAAGTGCAGCTATGCAATCCCTAGTACTCGTTAGTAAGTTAGAACTATAAACAATGTTAGTTTTGGTTAGTAGGTTTAACTAAAATAACAAACTGTTAGTAATGTTAGCAATGACAGAACAGCAAGGCGAAGGAAGCAAACGAGATTAGAAGGAATAATTGAAAACCCAGAAACCATGAAATCACCCGAAAGCGTGGCACACAATACTGGGGCAATGAGCTGTCACATGACATAAGACCAGACAGGGGGAGACAAAGTGAAATGCATGGCATGGGATAAAACAAGAACCGGAGTATAACAGTGGCAGATCAAAAACATGGCATGGAATCGGAATCATAGGCAAAAACATGGTCAAACAAGGCAGAATCATAACAATGTGTCATATTTATGATGAAATGATAGGTCATTTAGTTTTGTAACATATCCTGAAGTTTGAAATGTCAGACTTTTTCCGCTTTAGAAGCAATCTTGGAATGTCTTGTTTGTGGGGAGACATTTGCCTCATCTTTGCCTGGAGAAGTGTGGGCGCAGTGCATCTTTTGTCTGCTGTGGTCACATGAGGCATGCACTGAGGGTGCAGCTCATTATATCTGTCACAACTGTGATAATGAGTAAAGTAATTTCATAATTTTTATAAATAGACCAATTGCACCCCCACCCAGATAGCAACCCAGATAGCAAGCTCCTCCGCTCGGATCTGCCCCTGGCTCTGAGCCGGATCAGCTGGAGTCGGCACAGAGCCGGGCAGATCCGGAGCGGAGGTGCTTGCTATCTGGGAAGCACCTCCGCCCGGATCTGCCCCGTCTCTGTGCCGACACCAGCTGATCCGGCTCAGAGCCAGGGCAGATCCGGAGGGGAGGTGCTTGCTATCTGGGCAGATAGCAAGCACCTCCGCTCTGGATTTGCCCCGGCTCTGTGCCGACACCAGCTGATCCGGCTCAGAGCCGGGGCAGATCCGGAGCAGAGGTGCTTGCTATCTGGGACGTTAAACATGTTCACGTTTACTTTTGAAACATTTAAAGCAAATTAAAATGTTTAAAACAAATGTCTGATTGTTTTTGTTTCTGTTTTAACGACAGTAATTTAAAAGATTCCAATTAATTTCATCACGTTACTTTTTGTCCGGCCTGTGTGCCACTTTCGTCCCGACTGGAGGGTCGAAAAGCAGCAATCTTGCCTTCCGTTCGACGTCAAACTATGCGAAGTCAATATATATTGGGATGATTTAGCACCTGATATTGACAGAGCACACACGAAAGTAGTTCATCGCTCCGAAAATTTTTTTCGGTCTGTAAGGTTATCTTTTAAAATGACGTCCATGTGAAAAATGTAACTTTCGTACCAGCTCTCCCCTATATGCTGCGCAAATAATCATGTACATGCGGGACTTCAGACCAGAGTGGAAGAGCGCATCCAATCTAATCCATTAGGATAGAAGGTTAGCGATTGATGTTGATACGAGCTAGCCAAATAATACCATTTGCCACTGGAAATGCATCCATGGCTTGTATCAACATCAATCTCTTATCTTCTATCGTGATAGATCAGATTGGATGCTCCCTGCCACTCTGATCTGAAGTCCCGGCCGCACGTTGAGGATTATTCACGCAGCATGTATGAAATCGGTGACTGCTTGGTCCGCGTGCAAAATGATTTATTTATTTTCATTAGAGTACGATAAATATGAGAAAAGCTGCTGTTGTAGATTTATAGTCTTCCTTACTCTGGGCTCCCGATAATTGGCCAGCGGTCAGTTGAACAGTATTTTGCTAGCTGATGTCGCGGTGGATAGCCATGACGAGAAAAAGTTCACGGTTCACTTTGCCAGATGCAAATGACATGACGTATTAATTTTATCAACAATGGAAGGCTTATATATAATAAATAAACGTTACCTTTATCGTTTTATGTTTTTCTCAGATCTTTTTTTTTTTTTTTTTGTTGTGCTACTAGCTAGCTCCTAAATGTCACATTTCAGCCATCATGAACTTTGTGGGCACAAACATGGACATATATACGGGTGGAAGAGGGGGGCTTTTATGAGAATGAAACAGACACATAAGCGTCCCGTAATACGGTAACTTTCTAACGCACGCTGGGAATAACAGTACAATATAGGCTAAAGACTCAATGGCTGCAAGAGCTCTAAGTTCATACTCGTCTTATTTTTTAACCGTAAGAAAAGACCCCAGGCTAAAGAAAAAATACCCCGGGCTGTAGCCCAGCAGCCAGGCCCTAAACACGCCCCGACTGTGACGACATTCTGCGTTGTACCGCTGCTCACACTAACGTAATAATGAAAAGTTCTATAACGTCATTGAGATGAGTTCGTACCAATCCTGTATAAAGAGTCAAAACGCAACGTTCCGTAATCAAGACACTTTTTGCGGTCTTGAATTCCAGGAGTGAATTGATCGCATATAAGGACAATGGACTTCACCCTATTCAATAAACTGCGACTGGAGGACAAACTCTGTGATGTGACCATTGTGGTCGACCGGTTCGAGTTCAAGGCTCACCGAGTTATCCTGGGCTGGAGAAGCCCTTTCTTCTGGTGAGTGTCATAGCTAGGTTAGGTCCAAAAGGGTGCTACTGCGTGGTAAATAAGATTTAAAGAAACAAAAATGTTTTTTTCAAGAACTCATCAGGGGGGTATTCTACAAAGCTGGCTTTGTGATTAAGCCTGACCTCAGCACTTAATTAAAACGAGGAAACTCTTCAAGTCTGGAACATGGACTAATGTAAAAAGTGCTTTTCCAGGCTTTACTTTAGCTTAAAGTCAGGTTTAATCACAAAGCCAGCTTCGTAGTAAACCCCCCAGGAGTGCTGCATTATTGATATCATCACAGAAACAAAGCCCCAAACAAGAAGTCTGTAAATCAAGCAAAATGCGCAGACAGTAATGCGGCACTTGCACTGAGACATCTTGGATTCTCTTGGCATTGAATTCTGATTAGGCTGTGTTAATTAAACTCTAAGCACGGTGGTCAAACAACCGACTGTGATTCATGTGTCTGCTCATGATCTTTTTCATCTATTTACTGTTATACAGCCACTGTGCCTTGGAAAATAAATGCTACTGCCCAAATTAGTCCTGAAATTTGTACTACAAACAAATAAATTAATGAACTAAGTAAAGCACATGCTGTATATACTTACTTATGCAAAATTCCTTCAAATTGCATTTCTCGCCCATAATTTGTGTAGCTTCTGGAAAAACCTAGTTGTTGATATACTTTGCTGGCATGATTTACTTTTTTAACAAAGTGTATCTTGACTCCACTGTGCTCCCTGTTCAGCTCGCTGCTCAGCGGGACAGATGAGCGGAGGCATGAATTCTCTGGGCTGTCGCCGGACACCATGGGGCTGGTGATTGAGCACATTTACAAATGCCCAGTGCCAATCACAGAGAGCAATGTGGCGGACCTGCTGACAGCAGCAGCCAGATTTGGCGTTGGGGGCCTCATTCAAGCCTGCTGTGAGTTCCTGCAGGCCCACCTGTCCCCTACAACCTGTGTCGGCATCTGCAGGCTTGCTGGGCAGCACTCCTGCTCCGACCTGCAGAACCACGCGAGCCGCTACATCCTGGGCCACTACGCGGAGGTCGAGCAAGCTTCCACAGAGTTCCTGGAACTCTCGCACACGGAGCTCCTCAACATCATTGCTGCGGATCATCTCAATGCCAGAGAGGAAGAAATGGTTTTTGAGTCTGTCATGCGCTGGATTGGACACAGGCCTGATGAAAGAGGGCAATACCTCTCCCTCCTGCTTACAAAGGTAACTGAAATACATTCAGCCAGTCTATCTTTCATTACTGGCAAACTTTGATCTATCTATTCAAGGCTAGTATAGTCCTGTATTTGAGCATGCTAGTTAAAAAATAAATAAATTCTCACATAATGTTAGGCTGGTGCATGTAGACTTAGCTAGGGGAGTTTTTGAAACAAGGAAACGGAATTCAGCTTAATTAAATTCATAAAATCCTCAAATGAAATAGAAAAGGTAGATATTTTTAATCCGAGTATTGAATTTATTGTATTCATATTACAGTTTGATTTTAACAAAAACCATGCCTCAGAGTTGAAGGAGAATGGTTTATTTGAATGAATTAAAACAGTATTTGATTAAATAGAATTAATTCATACAACACTTTTCGCTGAAGGACCATCACAAAGACACTACACTAATGGGCAAAACAGGGCCGTGCCCCTGCCTAAATCTGGAGCTGAGACAGAAAACTCTCAGACAGCGGAGAGAAAAAAAACTGCACGGTGGGAAGAAATTTCTGCAGGAATCTGTCGAAAGTGGGCAAGCTCATTCTCTGCTGGCCAACAAACTGTAATACAGTAGGTTACAGTGAATGCTAGAGGAGTCAGAAAGAACAAACTGTAATACAGTAGGTTACAGTGAATGCTAGAGGAGTCAGAAAGAACAAACTGTAATACAGTAGGTTACAGTGAATACTAGAGGAGTCAGAAAGAACAAACTGTAATACAGTAGGTTACAGTGAATGCTAGAGGAGTCAGATAGAACAAACTGTAATACAGTAGGTTACAGTGAATGCTAGAGGAGACAGATAGAACAAACTGTAATACAGTAGGTTACAGTGAATGCTAGAGGAGTCAGAACAAACTGTAATACAGTAGGTTACAGTGAATGCTAGAGGAGTCAGAACAAATTGTAATACAGTAGGTTACAGTGAATGCTAGAGGAGTCAGAAAGAGCAAACTGTAATACAGTAGGTTACAGTGAATGCTAGAGGAGTCAGATAGAACAAACTGTAATACAGTAGGTTACAGTGAATGCTAGAGCAGTCAGAAAGAACAAACTGTAATACAGTAGGTTACAGTGAATGCTAGAGGAGTCAGATGGAATTGGGTGTTGTGTGGACTGGAGTCGGGTTGGACTGGATGAGATGTCAGACGGCACAAGATGGGATTGGACGGAATTCGGTAGGAGCCTCGAGATGAGACAAACAGAGGGGCTCATGAAGGCTCCATCTCGTTCCCCGAGGTTCCTGTTGTCGAAAGAAGAAAGGAAGAAGAAAAAGGGAATGGGAAGGAAAGGGTACTGCACAGGACAGACAAGGAGATTCAAACTGAAGCAGTATTAGTAGGAATATCGCATAATTACTGGGCAACAGAGCAGAGCTGAGGAGTGGTTTGCTAAAAGACTTCAGCTAATATTAAGTGCATTAATATTCTTGCGTGAGATGAAAACCTAGAAATTCCAAACTTGCTTAAAAATATGGGCATGAAATAACTAGGTTATTGGTCAATAAAATGACAGGTGTCTCTGCGGTCATAAGTTGGTGTGCTTTGTTTTCCCAGGTGCGGATGGGCTTGATGGATCTTGACTACTTCCGCAGCAACCTGCAGCATAACGCGCTGGTGAGGCGTAACGTGCCCCAGCTCAACTTCCGGAACTTTCTGGCACGCCCCCGGCTCCCTTATGCCGTCCTGCTGGCCATCGGGGGCTGGAGCGACGGTGCGCCCACCAACGCCATGGAGTCGTACGACTGCAGGGCGGACGGCTGGGTGAACGTGACGCTGGAGCAGGAAGGTCCTCGCGCCCACCACGGCACCACCTACCTGAACGGCTTCGTCTACTGCGTGGGAGGGTACAACAGCGTGGAGTACCTCAGCACAGTGCACAAGTACGACCCGGTCAACCTCTCCTGGCAGGAAGTAGGGCCCATGTACCACCGCCGCAGCTACGTGAGTGTGGCCGTGCTGGACGGCTGCATCTACGCGATGGGCGGCCGGGACGAGCGCTTCTGCCTCAACTCGGCCGAGAGCTATCGGCCGGAGACCAACCAGTGGAGCCTGATCTCGAACATGCACCAGCGGAGAAGCGACGCAAGCGCCACGACGCTGCATGGCAGAGTGAGTATGGGGGAGGGGGGTGGTGGGGGGTTCAGTTATGAAATTTATTTTAACTCTCCCACTGGGAGAGTCACTGCGTGGTGGTCTTCAGGGCACTATTTTGCAAGAGTGGCACCAGGGAAAAGCAGTCGGCATTTTGGGATTAGCATTTTCTCACTTGATAATTCTTCAGTCAAGTTGACCAACAAACCTGGCGGTTCCGGCCGCTGCAAACCTATTCTGTTTCAGACTATGCTTGCTGCAGTTATTAGGATATTGAAGTATTTTAAATACTTTTTAGTTACAATATAGTAGCTAATCTCTGATGAACTCAATGAGGTGCTTATTGTACATGGGGGTTCAATGTTATTGGGACATCCCTACCTTATCCCGTGTTAACGAACCATTTTAAAGCAGTGAAATTACTGACTGAGACTGCATTACATGCATCAAGAGGTCTGCTGCTCATGAAATTGAATGTTTGCTGGAAATTTGAAAAAAAATCCTATCTGAGGCGCTTGTGTTTGTATCATAGTGTCAAACTCTTGATCCACCTAACTTAGCACATAGACCATAAACAGTGTAACTGATTATACAAAAACCACATATTACATTTATAATGTTTTTCTTTTTATACGCACTCCATTTGAAGTACGGTCATTCCACATCAAAATAGCCAATATTGAGGTGCCTTGTACATGACACCTCTCGGATTTTTCTCCAAAAATACTTTATGGTACCAAACAGAAGAGTGCCAAGTGTTGTGTCAATATCTCTGATGGTTTTCGAGTGGAGGCCTCTTGAAATTTGGGTGCCATGCCCCTTTTTGACTTATGTGAATTGGTCATTTCATTTTGTAGCATTTTAGAAGGACCAGAACTTCTCATGTAATGGAGATAGGAAGCTGAAATTTGATGTGCTGGTGCATGAAACTTGGGATTCTTTTGGTATTTACCATAAAGTATTTTTGGACAAAGTTTGAGCAAAATCTGAGAGGTGTTATGTACATGGGTGGCTGAGTTGACATGGAAAGACCCAGTATTTCCTTTCCCGCATTTGTAGGATATAATCCTGAACCAGAAAGTGTCTGTTAACATGGGACACGATAGGAGTGTCCCAAAGATATTGAACTCCTTGTCACATACAGCCATTGTTCATACAGCGGTAACACCCAATGCAAACAAAGATGTCCGCACTGTGGCAGAATGCCAGTCAATAACGCTTGCGAAAATTAACGAAAGGGTTACTAAAGTATGCTATAAGAATTGTATAGTGTTCTACAGTGTGGCTGGAGTGTTCTATAGTATGTTTCATCAGCTATTGTATTACCATCGATTTTTTCTGTTGCGTTATTTTATTAGCTATGGTAGCCCTACAACCATACAATTACTACAGTAATACTGATATTTTTTGGCGGTAATTTTTTATTGGTATTCCCATAGTGGTTTTTTGTATGGGAAGTAGCCAGATTAATGCCTGATTAATTAGCCAGTGCTGGCAATTCGCTAATGAACCATTTGAAATGGTCTTATTCAAACAGGTGTACATTTGCGGGGGCTTCAATGGCCAGGATTGTCTTTCCTCTGCGGAGTTCTACAGCCCTGAGACCAACCAGTGGACGGAAATTACCCCCATGAGTAGCCCGCGCAGTGGACTGGGCGTCATTGCCTATCGGGGAGAGGTTTATGTGGTGAGCTCGCATACCTCATAACCAAGCACATCCGAGACCTTAGTCCTGACCACCGTGCTTCAGCTTCATGTGCCAATCAGGACTGCTCCCGTATTGATAAAATTTTTTTAAATGAAGGCACAAGTAACGTATTTTAGTTATAGAGGTGCATGGATCTGTTTCAGGCAGCACAGGCCACACACCAGCATTCACTACCCTGGGAAATGGGGAACACAACACAAGACTGCTGGAAGTGGGGAAGAACCAATTAAGTAGACACATGGGTTGTGGCTGGCAATAAGAGCAGAGGGTAATTCTGTCTGTTGTTTTTAGTAAGTGATGTATGTCAGTAGTTCTCAGACTCGGTCCTGGGGAATCACCCTGTATGCAGGTTTTCATTCCAACCAGACATGCAACCCTAGAATTTTAATGAGTTAATTTTTCTTCATTAGCCTTTGAAGCAATATTGTCAAAAATAGCTAAGCGTGCTATGAAAAATTAAAGTTTCATATTCACATCATGCTTTATGGGAAACAGCAGAATAATAAGAGAGAAATGTAAACAGGTGTACCATTAATTTCCAAAATATGAGTAAGCTCTTGATTAGTTTAGTTATTGATGCATGGTCACTAAATTGAACCATTTATTTGATAATGAGGAGTTAGAAGGCAAAGCAATTGACAATGACTCAATCCTGTTTTGTGTTTATATTGTAGAAAAAAAAATGTAAGATGCAAAATGTAAGAAGTGTGTGTGCAGCAACCCAGAGGAGCTCAATAATTAACTTTTGTATTACTTGGATCACTAAATATATTAGACCTTGTGCAATTACTTGTATTGCAGCATCATAAACACAATATGGACAAGGGGCTTTCATTTCGCATGGCAGGCATAGCATTAACTCATAATGTGAAGTTTAAGGCAAAAAAAAATCTCCAACTAATTAAGAAAAATCAACAGCTCAATAGAGTTCTGGGATTGCAGTTATGGTTGCAGTGAAAACCAGCATACACAGTGGTCCCAGAGGACTGAGTTTGAGAACCACTGATCTATGTGACGGGGAAGTTTGTGAAATGAGTAGGTGCACACGATTGGCCAATTGAGGATACGCAACAGCTGAGGTCGGCTTCCAGAATGTTTCCAGACTGAAAATGCGTCGCAGATTTAATGTGTGTCACTTATGAGTCAGAGCAGAATGTCCTGAAGGGAGACAGACAGCTCAATGGGGTATTTCATTTACAGGAGAAAACATTGGACACCTTTATGGGACATCACTCCTAAAACAGAATCAGACGAGTCAAGTACTCACAGATTTATTCCCTGTCTGTATGGATGTAACCTTAATGTTCTGAATGGCTCCAATGAACTCATTTTTGATTTCTAAACAAAAATCATATAATTCTTTTTGACCTGAAGCTCCATGGCCCTTGGTTATTTTCAGTGAAGAACAAGTTAAAGGACACATTTTTAATGAGTACACATTCTACAGGCCCCCGACACATTTACTGTACACTGACTGTTGGCTGCAAATCAGGTGACCCAATTCAAATGGCTAAAATTGTAAGTGAGGACAGGCAGGTTATGGTAAGTCAGGACAAAAAAAAGCACAGTGCGTGATACTGCAGTGCATTTCAGCAGAAAGTAAGAGGATGCATTTTAAGCTTCACCTGTGTCCCCGAACTACAGGTCGGTGGTTTTGACGGGGTCTTCCGGCTTAGGAGTGCCGGCGCCTACAACCCCCTGACCCGCACCTGGCGTGCCCTGCCCGACATGATCTTGCCACGCAGCAACTTCGGCATTGCAGTGCTCGAGGAGCGGCTCTACGTAGTGGGCGGATTCAATGGCATCACCACCTTGGACTGCGCCGAATTCTACGACGGCGCGAAGAACGAGTGGAGGGCAGTGAGCTGCATGGCGGTCAACCGCAGTGCTCTCAGCTGCTGCGTGGTTAATGACTTGACAGATATCGCCCGCTATGCTGTCCCTCGCAATGGTGATCCTTAGTTTTATCATAAACTGCATTGGAATTGAATGAAATTTTATAAATGTCACCGTTTCGGATCAATCCATGAACAAATAAACATTCTTAATTCACATCACGTGTGTAAGTAGCGTTGCTATGCTGGTATACCTGCAACCTGCCTTGTTTTCGCTATTACAGATATTATGTGTTTCCAGAATAACCCACGAGTTGTCTTTTATAATAGTGGCGAACACACCAATACTGAAAATACAAAATGACACAAAGAATTTAAGAGCCATATTCTGAGAGAATGGCACTTCTGAGATACTTAGCGGAGTTGACATCTCAGAATTGCATGAAATTTGGCAGAATGGTGCCCATACACATGTAACAGAAAATTGTGAGTTTGAGCTCACAATTTTTATTGATATGGCTACAGCAGCATCTGGAAGTGGACAAGTCAGGTACCAAATTGAGCATTTTTGAGGAAAAACACACATTTTTAGCTTACCGGTCCTATGGGCCGATAAGCCATTGTTGTTGTGTGGTGTCCGTCGTGCGGAATATTTTTTATCTTTTTTTTGGCCTGATGAATTTTCGTATAAATTTGCCATTACATGCTACTAGACCATATCTCCAGATGTTTTTCAGGATTTTTGATTGAATCATTTTTGTCCGTTTTAGGGGCCCTTGAAATTTTGGCCCCAGTGTTAAAGATAGGACTGAGAAATTTTAAAAAATTATTTCTCAAAAACTGCCCGATAAATTTTTTTTCTAAATCAGGCAATCAACTTACCTTGGTACCCTGCCGGATTAGCTCACTCGGTTAAGGCGCCGCATTTGCAGAGCAGCAGTGACTACCACGGCGCGGGTTCAATCCCCGGTCATACCAACCAGCAGTGGTCGCCAGCTTTTTCAGAACAGCGCACGATTGGCTAAAGCGCTGTGGGAATGCAAATTGGGAAGGGACTGCTGGGAAGGGAAATTAAAAATGATTGCCTTGTTCATTGCTCAAGCGCCTCCTGTTGGCCAGCCGGGCGCTTGTCAGTGAGATTCTAAGCTTGCTCATGTTTGGGTATCCTCTGCCCTCGTTCTGAATTTGCGATAGTTTCGACCAATGAGTGTAAAGATGCAGGGGCTGACAGGCGCGTGCTTCGGAGGAGAGCCACGAACTGTCGCTCTCTCCTGAACTGGCAATAGGGGGTTGCATACCAGCAAGCCTTGTACACAGGTCACAGATTGGGTATTCCAGATTAGGATGGGATTGGAGATGCCAAATTTAAATATATATTTAAAAAATAAATAAAAACTTACCTTGGTTCCTTCAATGTATAGTGCGAGCACCATTTTGATTGAATCGACAGTGGATCTAGTGGGGGTGTTGTACTTTATGAATATGCAAGATGGCCTGTGGAGGCCAAATGGTTGCAGATAGAGATTAAGTTTGTATTATCAACATATAGGAAGTCATATATGACCTATATTTTGGCTGTGTTAAAGTTGACCTCAGATGGCTTTGAAAGGTGAAACTCGAGGTCAAGCAAAATGTCACAATTTTCAAAGGCTTCTAGGCTTGAAAATATTGAAGATTGGGTACATGTGTATTGAACATTTATTGGAAGTCATCCATGAACTTTAATGTGGTGGCCTTGAACTTGACCTTCGGTGACCTTCGAAGGTTGAACTTAACATAGTGAAATTTCAATGGCATCTATCACCAGAACTATTACAGATAGAGCGTAGGTTTGTATTGTGAGTACATAGGAAGTCATGTATGAGGTTTCCTTTGGTGACCTTGAACTTGACCTTCAGTAACCTTCAACAGCCAAACTTAACTGTGAAATTTCAATGACTTATATCAGCAAAATTGTTACATATAGGGCGTAGGTTTGTATTGGAGACTTATAGGACGTCATATATGAACTTTCATTTGGTGACCTTCATATTGACCTTTGAAGGTCAAACTTGACTTAGTGAAAATTCAATTACTTCTATCCCTAAAAAGGTCACAGATGGAGCCTAAGTTTGTATCACAGACTTAAAGCAAGTTACACATGAACATTGAACTTGACTGTTGGTGACCATTGAAAGTCAAACTTGACCTAATATAATAACGATGACTTGTATTGCCAAAACGGTCACAGATGGAGCCTAGGTTTGCATTAGAGACATATGGGAAGTCATATATGAACTTTCATTTGGTGACCTTCGTATTGACCTTCGAAGGCCAAATGTGACCTATTGAAAATTCAGTGACTTGTATCACTAAAATGGTCACAGATGGAGCCTATTTTTGTGTAAAAGACATCTAGGAAGTCATACATGAACTTTCATTTGGTGGCATTCAACTTGACTGTCAGTGACCTTTGAGGGTCAAACTCGGCAGTGAAATGACCCTGACTTTTATCACCAAAATGTTAACAGATGGAGCCAGGGTTTTTATAGAGACATTTAGAAAGTCATATATGAAATCCATTTGCTGACCTCAACTTGACCCTCCATGACCTTTAAGGTTCACAATTGACATGTTGAATTTTCAATGACTTGTATCATCAAAACTGTTCAGAGCTTAAGACTGGGTATTACAGGGGGTCTTATAAATGTATGTGAACTTTTATTTAGTGTCCTTGACATTGACCTTCAATAATTCGAAGGTCAAACTTCACATGAAATTTTCATAACTTGTATCATCACAATAAGATTGCTTACCGGTAAGCTACAGGACCCTTGGTCCTATTTTTGAAGGAATATTGTGGGTAACTGCTTCAATGTGCCAAAGAAGTTACAATTGTATTTGATACTAGGATATCCAAATTTTTAAAATGTGAAAGAGCCACCTGG
Organism: Gymnothorax javanicus; assembly: GCA_029692085.1. NCBI lineage: Eukaryota > Metazoa > Chordata > Actinopteri > Anguilliformes > Muraenidae > Gymnothorax > Gymnothorax javanicus. The sequence goes on along the minus strand of CM056205.1, from coordinate 54,860,559 downwards.
TGATCATTTTGGTTTTATACGTGCAATGACAAGAAATCTGTGTACAATGGAAAAAATATTTTTACAAATTCAGGCTCATTTTAATTTTTAAACCAGACCAGTGCCAAATTCATCTTACCTGTTTCCTTTTCAGACATTAAAGGTGAGAAAAATTTTGAGGTATTTAGTCTGGCACTTTTTTGGTTTTTCGAGATATTTGCTCCCAAAGTTGGGTGTGGGCTAATTTTTTCCTGCATGTACAGTGGATGAACATCAATAACCAGACACCTGTGAGGATGGGTAGACCATTAATTTGAACCTTCCTTCTGGCTAAACAAAATACTCCAGAAGAATCTTTGGCACTATGCTGCATCTTGGAGCAGCGGCTACAGACATTTTGACAAAATCTCCAATTCACCTATTTGCAGTGATGTTCAGGGGCCAATAAAAATGTTAAACAAGAAGTTAGAGCCTCGAAATTAGCTGAATCTCCAGCCCTTTCAGGATATTTTAACATGCCAAAGGAAGTTTTATGGCACTCTTTGCCAATGCCTGGATAAAATGGGACGAATGTTCAAAAATATATCAGTATGGGGGGCGCTGTTAACAATATGTCAGATCTCTCAAAACCAGACATGTGCCATGGAGAAGTTTCTTGAAATGGAATGTGTCTTACATTGTGAAAACACTGATTTTGTTTCGGCCTTATGTTGGTTTAACCAGTAATGCCAATAGGTGGCACCCCACCGTACCACCTTATTCAGATCTCGCAAAGCCAGACATGTGCCTCAGAGAAATCTCATGAAATTAAATATGTGTCGTGTATACATGGCGTAAACACTGATAATGCTTTGGTAGTCAGCTGGTTTAACTAGTTACAGAGACAGGTGGTGCCCATAGAGGTACTGGTGCAAGAAAAATTTAAAGGTTTAAAACAGAGGTATTTGTGTACCCATTTGTGATTGGTACATTTTGTATTTGTAAAACAGAATATACTAGTTTGTTAATGGTGTTTTGTATTTGCAAACCACACTGTTTGTTTGCAAATTGTTTTTGCATTTTCCAACCACACTTTGTTTGTACGTGAATCATTTTTATATTTGCAAGCCATGCCGTGTTTGCTTGCAAATCTTTTTTGTATTTGCAAACCACACTTTGTTTGCACGTGAATCAGTTTTGCATTTGCAAATCACGTTGTGTTTGTTAGTGAATCGTTGTGCATTTGTAAAACATGTTCTGTTTGTATATTAGGTTTTGGCAGTAATTTAACTCCATATGCTGCCTGTGTCAACATTCATCCATAGTGAGCAAACTGAAGTCAGGACTTGATGACGCTACACACACTGTCAATGAATTCTCAATAGATGAGGTAGATATAGATGCTTGTAGATGCGCTGCTGATATCAATAACATGTCGACTGATACTTTATTGAATGTTTCTTGAGCATCTCTTGACATTTCTCTGTAAATTGTCGACATAAATATTAAGGTCACGTTTAAAATAGACCGTAGACAGTATGATGATATTTTTGTTTATAATATTTGAACAGTCTACAAATCAACCTTTGTTGAAAGTCAACCTTTATGTAGTCAGCAAGCTATTTCTTTTCTGTTGAGCATCTACAAAGGGAACATCAAAATAAAGTTGTTGCTGTATTCCTATTACATTTTTTGACTGTAAAAGAAAAATTCTGCCACCAGTGCTAGATAATTTTGACTAATTTCAAGATTTGTTCATGGGATTAGAAAATTTCCATTGTCAAGTACATGGTAACATAAAAGAAACCAATATTTTCTGATTGCGGGAGAGAAAATAAGGTCTCACAATAACATTAAATAAGACTGAAACCTTTACTTTTAAAATGTCCAGGGTTCACTCTTCCAAGTCTGACTGAAATAGTTTAGGCCAGCCAACGAATCAGTCCAAGTGAGACTAAAAGTACCTTGTATCATGGGTTGATTGGGTATTGAACATCTCCGCGCACGGACAACACCAGAAGCAGTCTGTGGGGCAGAGCTGCTGCTCCTCTTCTCGCTCCGAAGCGGGGAGCAGGAGAGGAGTGCGCGCGAACGCAACGTAATTTGCGTTTTAAGTGCAAAAGCAAACTTCTCCGCCCATCACCAGGCCAATGGAAACTTTGAGATTACAAGCGGTTTCTCTCTTCCTGATGCCAGGTCTGGAGAAAAACCTTTGTCTTTTCGAATCGTTTTGTTTTTATGCTAATAATTTTCTTTTCACTCTTTAGTTTGTACTCGGGTTTATTTAGACAAGATGCTCACCCTAGTCCGTCTCAGTTTGAGGGGCGCCAGACGTTCCGCAGAAGCAGGAGGGGGAAATCGTGCGACACCATTAGTCACCTGGATACGATGCATCATCAGAGTTACAATGCCCATCGTTACCTGCCAGCGACATCAGCAGCGCTAGCGTATCGAGCGGCGTATTTTCACCGGGAACAGCAGCAACCGGTGGGTACGCATCTCTCCTCACTCAAGACAGTTGAGAAATCATTTGAAAGCAGTTTGTTTATTTGTTTAGTGGCCCTTTCATGATAGATCTATCATCTGGACTACTCGAAAAAGCTTGCAAAATTACTTGAAGGTAATTTTGCTTTTGTCAAAAACATAGATATAATTGGCTGAATGTTGATATTCCTGAAATTCCTACCTTGATTAGGGGGCCAATGTAGGCTATTTCTGTTCGGCGCTTTGTGTGCGACGTCGTTCCAGTGGCTGCACAGTAAAGAAGAAGACGCCATGCACTGTTTAAGTAGCTACTATTAAGGGCTATTATGCGGTTGTTTGAGTAGTCGAGAGGAGCAAAGACCGACAGTCTGGAGGAGAGGTTTTGAATACCGCCTCGACATTCAGACGCGTGTCCGGTAGAGTCCAGTCAAAGCTCCGTTTATTCAGAGATGTGACAAATGTCATGCAGTGGCGCGTGCAGTTCTTGGGCCGCTTGTTCGGCTCTGTATTTCATGGGACGTCCCTGATGCCTTGATGTGGGTAGGCTGGGGGAATTAAACTTTGAAACAGACGTCCACACCGATTGGCACTGTCTGTCCCTCTGTCTTGGCCTACTTTCTACATTCAGTTCAGTTAAATCTGCTTACTATCATGCTTATTGTTTGTATTGTAATATTCTGCATTGATCACATTATCTAATGAGTTGATGAATTTTTAATAAAGGTGTGTTTTATTTCTTTGGATTTTTGTATTTAATTGACCTTATTTGGTTTTTCATAAATTTAAATCTTGGGTTTTGGTCCTTTTTAGTTTCCTCAAATAACATTGTGGACTTACAGTTCTAATTTAGTTGCGTAATTTTTTTTTTTTTTTTGCATAATTAACTAAGTGGAACATGAAAATTAAATTCCCCCCATCTCTCTCTCACTCTCTCCCCCTCTCTCTTTCTCTCACTTTCTCTCTCTCTCTCTCACTCTCTCTCCCTCTCTCTTTCTCACTCTAACTCTCTCTCCAGTGGAAGCTGAGTTCTCTCTGCAGGTTGCAGGGAACAGGTGATGGGTTTGCTCAGAGGACACAGTTACTGGCCAGTGATCTTGAAGGGATGAGGAGAGGTGGAGGAGAGGAGGAGGGCAGGGGAGACCCCAAGGAGAGCTGCCCCACCAAGGCAGAGTACCTGAGCTCTGGGGGTGTCCTCTTCACCTACTTTCAGGGGACCATTGGAGCTGAGGTGGACAAGCACTTCTTCCGAGCGCTGAGAGGTGAGTGAGTGAGTGAGTGAGTGAGAGAGAGAGAGAGAGAGAGAGAGAGAGCGCATTTCAAAACTCAGAGACTGAGGTTAGCATGTTGCACACCTGATTCTACCACTCAACCTTTACAGAGTTCGCAAAAGACCTTGGTTAGAATAATCAAGAGTGTAACTACACGGCTGGGGTTGTGTGGAGGTTTGCATGGGGTTGAAGGGGGGTTTGTATGGGGTTGTGTGGAGGTTTGTATGGGGAGTGCATGCAGTTGTGTTGGGATTTAGGGGTTTTTGCGCAGCTGTGCTTCAGTGTCTGCCTCCTTGTTTCAGAGGGGGGCGCTGCGCCGTCAGCTCAGCAGTGTGGCAGCAGCTCCCCAGCACACCCCTTCTCCCCGGGCAGCAGCCTGTGTCTCTCTTCTCTGCAACCTGAACCGTCCCCCAGCTGCAAAATTCAGGCCCCAGAACCTGCTCTGTCCGGGTCCATCACCCATGAGGCCCCAGGTTCCTGGCACCACATCCCGGGCACTCAGAGCAGCGCAGTATACCAACATGTGCACGAGATGCACCCCCACATGCACAGCCACCATGTGCACCCTCTCGTGCGCGCCCGCCATTTCTTCAGCCCCACCCCGCGAATCCACTTTTCTGCAGGGATTGGCAGACATTTATGAGTCAAGTTGGACCAGGACTAGACTGACGTATGAACAGACTGCATTGACGCGGTGTGAGATTTTGGACGCATTCTCATTCACTTTCTGTTGAGCCCTGCGCAATACAGTACGGGACCACTAGCAGAGCAAAGCAATGCAAAGTAGGTGGGGCAAGTGGCCAAAAGTTGAGGAGAGCTGGACTTTATTTAAATGACAAGTGGCGATTGGCAGCCATTTGCTCGTCACCATCGTGCAAGGAGGCACAAACTTCAGATCTCAAAATGGAGGAGAGGCTAATCATAGCCATAGCAATTAGGCTTCCCAATATGTTTTATTGCCGATTGTTCCATGTATGACACTGCTGGGTAATAATATTCAGCTTAATTTTTAAAACCTATCGATTAATGTAAACCTGAGTAGGCTATGGATGTATGGGGTCATTATAACAAAGCTAGCCACAAAGCTAGCTATTTTGCTTGTTGTCTGATGATGCTGGGTAAATTAAGAAAATAAATACATAGCTAACAAAGTTTGCTTGTGAAATAAAAAAGTTTATTGTGGATATATGTGTCTGTCTGCTGCCTTGAAGTGCCCCTTCCCCGAGAAAATGGACGTATCTGTTAGTATTTGAATATGGTAGGTCCATAATCAGTTTGTGACATGTCGTGGTTCTTGAACTCCAACACCACTTGAAGTATTGGTTTTTGCGAATAAAAGGAAGTAGGCGGAGAATTTACGTCAGTAAAAAACGTGTTGCAGTATTACGAAACACCGCAAATTGAATATTCACATTCTCGCCGGTTCTCGCCCACTCTGGAGTGTAACCGCCCACACAAAGATTCGAGCAACGTGCCAACTGTCAGCGTCATCCACAGTCTCTGGTAGGGGTAGGCAACCCATGAGCCCTGCTACAGTGGCTCCCTGCAGCTTTGAAAAAAAATTAATAACGGCTATTTAAATTTATTGTTTTCTTCCAAACAAAATATCGCTTATTTTGGAGATCAGGGTGATACTGTGACACTGAAAAAAAGCATTTAATATTTGTGACCCTGCCCGTGAAAACACGGCTAAACTCGCCTGATCTAATTTTGAGATAAAGACCGTCAAGTAGTCCCTGTGATAAAAAGTGACAAAGAAATGAGATGTGAGTTTCTGGCTGTAAATGATAGGTTACATATTGGGGTTTCAAAATGAAGTTCAAAAATTAATTTCTAACATCATACATAGGCTATTAAAATTAATGAATTTATTTACACTTCGTTTACGCGGAAGTTGCTTTCCACAAGCCTGGTCTATTATGTTTTCAATCGGCTTTTAGTTTACCTTCTGCGGATGAACGCCTGATAGTTTGGGTGTCATTTGTTTTTGGAACTTCTTTTCTACCGTTGAAAATGAATGTAGACGATAATGCGCACCATCGTAAAGCAGGTCAGTCTAAGGTACGGTAGATGAGTTGCGATTTAAGCCGGGTGAGGATTTCTCCACGGATTGCGTCGTATCACCACGGAAATGTCAGAAATGAAGCGTTTGCATTTGTTGGTTAACGTCTTGTGAAGCTAACCAGCCTAGTTTGAGGACATGTCATGCCTGCCAAAACTTTGAAATGACCTCACTCAGTCAATATTAGAGATATCAGTTAGATTTTTTCACGGAATACTCCTTACATGATGTAGAATAACCTTGTTCATCACCAGTAAATGACTTTAGCTGGGTTATCACAGGTAGGAATATAGGTGACCTATTGGCAATTGCAAATGACGAGACATCTGTTTCGTTGCGTTTTCATTTTGGCAAGGTTGGATGATGCATTGGGGCTCGATGCATAGGCTACTAACATGAAAGCCCATCCGGGTGGGCTATTCCGAGAGCTAGGCTACTTTTAGAATGTCTTAAAAAAAATCAATAGCCTAATCGCAGGGCTGCCAAATTTCTTCGCATTCTCACGCATACGGCGTAGGTCTCGCGTATTTTCGAGACATATTCACCGAAGTCAGCAATTGTTCAATCAGCGCGTATATTAATGAGATTCTTAAGCGTAATTGAAGTCTTTGTGCATGGCAGTTTCAGTTTCACCAGCGTGGCGACGGATTTCGCCACCAGTAACACGGAAAGCGATTATGACTCTCTTCAGTGCGCATTGAATAATTGCTGACTACAGCACGCGAATGCCACTAAGAAGCGTGAGACTTGAGCTGAATGCGTTGGAGTAATCAGCTCTGCAATCGAGAGAGCTCTTGAGACATTTCGTCTAATTTGTTGGATAGGCTAGTAAAATAACCACTATGAAACGTCCATTGTTATACGTGTTGATGGCATTTCCAGCATTGCATCGGCCTCCTCTTCAGTTTCGGGGTCATATATATACATATGGCAATATTGTGAACGTTGTGTAGCCATTGCCTCGCTGAGGTCTTACTCTGCTACCTGTAAAATCTGTTGTCTTTTACCGTCTATGGTTGTAGCTAGCTCGGCTCTGGGCCAGTATGGCGTTGGGGCGGTTTACATATTGAATATTCACGAATGTAGCTGAAGTATCCAATCAGCGCGAAGCTTATTTAAACGCCGGATATTCATGAGGGAACTCGCCCGCCTTCTCAGACTGCCTTTCTGTGATGCTTAAAAGGTCATCATATAAGCGATCCAAGGCACTTTTCCCACAAATAATGGCATGAATCCGATGGCAGGGCATTGGGGATTAACACAAAATGTCGGGATATGTCTGGTTGGGGCTCTTTAACAGATGATCAGCTTATATACAAGGTAATGCTTGTAGACGCTCAACTGAAGATAACTAAAGTTCCAGCAGATGATCGGGTAAAAATTCAGGGAAATACTCAACTGAAAATCAACGAAGTATAAATGGATGATCAGGTAAATGTGCTGCTATAGAGTTAAATTACTGCCAAAATCCAGTATACAAACAGAACATGTTTTACAAATGCACAACGATTCACTAACAAACTCAACGTGATTTGCAAATACAAAACTGGTTCACGTGCAAACAAAGTGTGGTTTGCAAATACAAAAAAGATTTACAAACAAACACACGTGGTTTGGTCAAATATAAAAATGATTCACGTACAAAGTGTGGTTTGCAAATGCAAGAACGATTTGCAAACAAACAGAGTGGTTTGCAAATACAAAACACCATTAAAAAAATAGTATATACTGTTTTACAAATACAAAGCGTACCTATCACAAATACACGGCGCCTTAAGTCGTATGAGAAAATACTGACAAGTTCGTGACTTGTGGCAGCTTCCTACCGGTGATTTAGTGGTGCCGATATTCTTACTTGTGTCCTTAGGATTTGCGAACATATGTCCTAGCTAAGTTATTTGCCCTCCTCAACAGCAAGTGGCGCTATGAGTCCATTTCTTAGATCTCTAAATGACACAACAACGGTATGGAGGGTATTTTTGGTCATAATCCAAATGAAAATGAAAATTAAAATAATCAGGCCAAAAGTAAATGTTAAAAATAAAAAGCAAATTAAAAAACCTAATGAAACATGTAAAATGATAATGTGAAACTACAAAACGAAAATGAAACAAGTAAAATTTCAAACGCAAATACGTAAATGGATAAAACAACAATGACACGTTAAATTTAAAATGCTAATATGTAAATATAAATGGTCAAATGGAAACCTTAAATTGTAAAGATGAAATTTAAAATGAAAATTTAAATAGCAATAGGGAAACATCAAATGTAAAACTCAAAATGGGAAATGGAAAGGCTTAAATGGAAATGCTTAAATCAAAAAGCTTAAATGGAAAAGATAAAATTATCATTTAATGTTTTATTTATGTTTGCATTTTTCAATTACCATTTTTACATTTGGCATTTTGCATTTGCCACTTTCTATTTTGATTTTCCATTTTCCATTTGGCTTCCCCATTTTCTCATTTGGCGTTTCCATTTTCCATTTGCCTTTTCCATTTTCCATTTGGCTTTTCAGCCTGTATGCAAATAAGGAGGTGTGGCCCAGAGGTCGGGGGGACGGTCTGAACCGGCCGAGTGCAGTGTCATCTTGTGGACAGCAGGGGGCTCCTGACTGCTCAGTCAACCTACAGTCTATGATATAAACTGGCAAAGCATGTGTCTATGCGGTCCGTGTACCTTTCGGCCATTCGTTTTTTGTTTTGATTAAGGTAATGAAAAAACGGAGACCGAACTGATTTCCATTTTTTGTTTTGATGTGGGCAAACGAAAAACGGAAAACGACCCGTCTCCAGATTTTCGTTTGGAAATTGGAAATCGAAAAACGGAAAACGAGTCGTTATCTGATTTTCTATTAAATGATTATTAAACAAAAGTCAGGAAACGAAATACAGCCAATATCTTTTAATAGAGCTTGCTCTGACCTGAGCCGGAAGCGAAATTTTTTCCCCAGTCTGCTAGTATTGGAGGAATCACTATTGAGCAATCAGAGAGTAGTGACGTCAATATAAACAAGCGCACGTGGAAGCAGCGTTGATGTCAACAAGCATTATGTTGCTAGCTAGCATCGTGCTGCTACATAAAATGATGTGCGAAATCCGTAGCTCGCTGATTTCCGTTTTTATTGTGCGGTATCGTCACTTGTGTTCTCGCCAGCAATGGCCAGATGTCTAAACAGTGATATGTGATACGGCAGTGGATGTGCGTGCTTCTGACGAACACGGTTCCATTGTTTGACTCACGTTACTTTAATTTTTTAGCTGGTTAGCTAGGTAGCTACTCTCCTGCGCGCTGGCGAACATTACGAACAACAGCTGTATAAAACTTGCTTCCAGTTTATTAAACTTGACTAGATTGCCATCGGTAACCAGAAACTACCAGTCAAGTATTTACATGGTTCGTAACGGTTTTATTGACTTTGTGTTATATCGGAGTCGATCATAATGACAGACTGTGTTTCAGTTTTCTGCACAAAAAGTGCAAGGAACAATTCGGCCGTTCGAGAAATGGGTAGCTAGACGGTAAGGGCAAACTGGATGCTCGAAACTTCAGTTCAATAACAACTAAAACAGAGCAGTGGATTTCGCAGGTCATATTGTAGGAGCGTGATGTTAGCTAACAGTGGGATATGTCTTTCTACTCTTCTCCCAGCTTACTCACATGCTGCCTGCGATTCACCCACTAAATCTAAGTGTGGCACACCGACTGGAGGCCGTCATGCAGCTGTTAAGGTATGAACTTGATAGCGATAGCTACGCGTTTCTTAAACAGCCGAATTGTTCCCCGCAATTTTTTTTTTGTGCAGAAAACTGAGAAATAAAATAAAAAAAACGGAAGCGATTTTTATACAGTGGTTGTTCTTCGTGTTCGCCAGCTTGCAAGAGAGTAGCTAATCAATGGAAGGAGAGTCAAACAATAAAACTGTGTTTAGGAAAAGTCTGCAGACGCATTTTCCGAGACGTATCACTGTCTAGTGACATTACAGTACGATAAAAACGGAAATCATTGACTTATGGATTTCGCATGTCTTCTCATGTTGCCGCACGATACAAGCAACATAATGCACCCTTCCCATTGTAGTGTCGAGCTGATACAGTGCGTTGACCGGTTCCGCAAACGGAATTTGTCTGAAGCGTCTGGTATCGATACAGCATTCGGTGGCGGAAAGTCATCTGTTCACGAATTTGCGGAAATTACTCGCGCACTTTGTGGATCAATTAGTTTTCTTCAGTCATTAGGAATAAAGCCTTGCACAGTCATTTTTCAGTGGCACGTCCTTTGACCGGTTCCGCAAATAATTTCCAGTTCCGCGAACAGTGCCCTTTGTCAGGCCAAACTTACGATATTCTTTGTTTATTGGCATAATTGCGTGCCCCTGGCCACAAAGGAACAGACACATGTATTTTCCACCAATTTTAGCCAGCATTACTCTGTAGGGTATATCATAATAATTGGTCAAATTAATGGATAATTGTTCCATGTGTCGACATTGTATCAGCTGGAATCTACGTGCACTGGCCTCAGTTCAAGACGATTTTGTACATCCATCGATATTCAACTACTATCAGCGACTATGGATGATTCTTTCTACTCTTTCCAATTCAAGTACATACCAAGTATACATTAAAATTATCAGGATGAGACCACAAATTCAGATTAACACAGGACATGAGTGATGATCAACCCGTTGAGCCACTGAAAAACAGTTACGGCGGGGGAAAAGATGTTTTATTTCACATTGACTACATTAAACTTTAATAAAATTCTTTCAAAAAAAAATAAACAAGAATAAACATGTCTCATAAATTACAAGTTTGAAAACCTACAAAATGGCGTTTGCGGAACTAGTTAAACGACAAGCAGTCACTCTAATGGGTGTTGATGAAAAAGTATCAGGTGTGTGCGGTTGGGATTTATATGGTCAAATATACGATAATTTCCGACCATAATGAGACACTTATAACGTGATGAATCCCGGAATACATTCGTTTAACGGCCACACACTGCGCAGTGGGCCTTATCACAGGCGTTGATTTGGCACTGCTGGAAAGGCAAGCAACAGTTATCGGGCAATTATTTCTCTATAAAGCCGAATATCTCGAAACGATAGTTATGAGTTAAATCCACAATAATTTTCCGTTCCGGTGTTGTGCCGTAGAATGCACCCCTGCCGCCGATTGCACCCCTTCAAGGGAGCGCCGTACGCTATTCGCTTTTATTTCGCTTTAGCAACCAATCAACGTGCTAAAAGTCCGAACGACTGTATCATATTTTTAATTTCTGCGAAAGAGGTACTGAAAATAAATTAAAAAAATGGTATGGCTTCGCGACATAATATTCTAAAGCCACGTGATTCGAGTGAAAACGAACGCAGAATAATCTTATATCTTGCCTTCGTATTTCACAACATCGGTTTAGTGGAAATATATCGCTATATAGCCAGGCTAATTACAAAATGAAGTTCTGATAATATGAGCAAGTAGGCGTTTTCATGCTAAAGTTGCATTACTATTATGTAGGTTAAAAGGTATTTGCTGGATACGCGTATATGTCCACCCCATCAGATGTCCTTTTAGAGAAGTCAAATGGTTGTCTCAGGTCTTAACAAAAATAAATTAAGTGAACGAAATAATGAATGATCAAATTAAAAAAAAAATTAATCCAGACTTCTTTAATGAACTATTTTTACTTAAAACAGATAAAATCCTACAAAGAGACCTATATGAATTGAAGACAATATTTACATCAAAATGCAGCCAATTCTGGGCAGAAGAGGAGTAACACCATGGAGGGTGGGCAGCTAGTCTTCTGGTGGTCCCACTCCTGACCTGAATCAAACTAGAAAAGCACCAAATGGATGAAACTTACTCTGGTTCCATGAACTGGGCCCCAATGCACAATGCTGAAAGCACTTGAAGCTGAGGACAACAAGGGGAAAAAATCAGGGGTGCATTCTGACATTAAAATTATCAGGATGAGACCACAAATTCAGATTAACACAGGACATGAGTGATGATCAACCCGTTGAGCCACTGAAAAACAGTTACGGCGGGGGAAAAGATGTTTTATTTCACATTGACTACATTAAACTTTAATAAAATTCTTTCAAAAAAAATAAACAAGAATAAACATGTCTCATAAATTACAAGTTTGAAAACCTACAAAATGGCGTTTGCGGAACTAGTTAAACGACAAGCAGTCACTCTAATGGGTGTTGATGAAAAAGTATCAGGTGTGCGAAGCTGGGATTTATATGGTCAAATATACGATAATTTCCGACCATAATGACACTTATAACGTGATGAATCCCGGGAATACATTCGTTTAACGGCCACACACTGCGCAGTGGGCCTTATCACAGGCGTTGATTTGGCACTGCTGGAAAGGCAAGCAACAGTTATCGGGCAATTATTTCTCTATAAAGCCGAATATCTCGAAACGATAGTAATGAGTTAAATCCACAATAATTTTCCGTCCCGGCGGTGTCAAACTCAAGGCTGACAACCTCCTGTACGTCGCATGCAATGGGTGTGTGTGCTTTTCACGACCACGGTTTTATTGTTTGACTCACGTTAAGTTTATTGGCTGGGTAGCTAGCTGCTCTCCTGCAAGCTGGCGAACATTATAGAACAACCGCGGTATAGTTTATTCAGTTTCTCAGTTTTCTGCACAAAAAGCGTGGGGAACAATTCGGCTGTTGGTGAAATGGGTAGCTATCGCTATCGAGTTCATAGTGACCGTAACAGCATGACGGCCTCCAGTCCGTGTGCCACACTGCGATTTAGTGGGTGAATCGCAGCATAGTAGGGAGCTGGCAAAAGACTAGAAAGACACATCCTACTGTTAGCATCGAGCTGCTACAATTGCAACAATTCTCTGGTTGTTATTGAACTGAAGTTTCGAGCATCCAGTTTGCCCTTACCGACTTGATCACGATAGCTACCCGCCTCTTGAACAGCCGAATTGTTCCTTGCACTTTTTGTGCAGAAAACTGAAAAGCGGTCTGTTATTACGATCAATTCCGATATAACACAAAGTCACTAAAACTGTTACGAGCCATGTAAAAATACCTGACTGGTAGCTTCTGGTTACCGATGGCAAAAATTAACATAACGTGAGTCAAACAATGGACCTGTGTTCGTCAGAAGCACACACATCCACTGCCATATCACATATACATCTGGCCATTGCTGGCGAGAACATATGATTACAAGTGACAATACCGTACAATAAAAACGGAATATTATTTTATGTAGCAGCACGATGCTAGCTAGCAACATAATGCTTGTTGACATCACCGCTGCTTCCACGTGTACTTGTTTATATTGACGTCACGAATCTCTTGATTGCTCAATAGTGATTCTTCCATTACAAGCAGACTGGGGAAAAATTTCGCTTCCGGCTCAGGTCAGAGCAAGCTCTATTAAAAGAATATTGGCTGTATTTCGTTTCCCGACTTTTGTTTAGTAATCATTTGATAGAAAATCAGATAACGACTCGTTTTCCGTTTTTTCGATTTCCAATTTCAAACGAAAATCGGAGACGGGTCGTTTTTCGTTGCCCACATCAAAACAAAAAGCGGAAATCAGTTCGCTTCTCCGTTTTTCATTACCTTAATCAAAATGAAAAACGAATGGCGAAAAAAACACGGACCGCAGAGACACATATACTGCTTTGCCAGTTTATATCATAGACTGTAGGTTGGCTGAGCAGTCAGGAGCCCCCTGCTGTCCACAAGATGCCACTGCACTCGGCCGGTTCAGACCGTCCCCCCGACCTCTGAGCCACACCTCCTTATTTGCATACAAGTTGAAAAGCCAAATGGAAAATGGAAAAGGCAAATGGAAAATGGAAACGCCAAATGAGAAATCCAAATGGAGAAGCCAAATGGAAAATGGCAAATGCAAAATGCCAAATGTAAAATGGAAACGGAAAAATGCAAACATAAATAAAAAATTAAATGATAATTTTATCTTTTCCATTTAAGCTTTTGATTTAAGCATTTCCATTTAAGCCTTTCCATTTCCCATTTTGAGTTTTACATTTGATGTTTCCCTATTGCTATTTAAATTTTCATTTTCAATTTCATCTTTACAATTCAAGTTTTCCGTTTGACCATTTCTATTTACATATTAGCATTTTAAATTTAACGTGTCATTGTCGTTTTATCCATTTACGTATTTGCATTTGAAATTTTACTTGTTTCATTTCCGTTTTGTAGTTTCTCATTATCATTTTACATGTTTCATTAGGTTTTTCGATTTGCTTTTTATTTTTAACATTTAATTTTAGCCTGATTATTTTAATTTTAATTTGGATTATGACCAAAAATACCCTCCATACAACGGAGACGGTCCTGAAAGAATAGCTTAAAAGGTCCCCTATTATGTCACCAGGTGCACAGCAAATTAGTTATTACAAGCCATTTCAAAATGTTTTCCCTCTTGACATCAGATGGGGAAGCAGCCAACCAGAGGCAAGAAAAGCTGATCACCTTCAGCCAAGCAGTCAATCAGATTTCATTATTCTGGGTGGTCACTCCCCCTTGTGATGCAGGTAGGTGAGACTTTGAAGTGGCTCATGATGGCCTATTAGCTGTGCACCTGGTGGCATAATACGGGACCTTTAATATCCCACCAGACAGTACAGAAATCAAACTAATTATTTTGACGGCAAAGGGTGGGCCTATTATTGATACTAGTAAATATCACCTTATGCAAGGGTTTCTGACATTTTGCACACCACTGTATATTGGCAGATGATTTCCCTTGTGTCAAAATTCCCTGCCAAAATTTTTTGTATGGTATTCCTATAGTAGTATTTTTGTAAGGGACATGCAAAACCTCGCCAGCTAGATGAATAATGAATCAATTACAATTCGCTACCCAGTACATTCAGAAATCCTGAATACCAAGCCATGTCACCGCGAGAGCTTAGGCATTCTGCGTAACTCTAAATTTAGAGATCTTGCCAGTTTATTAGGTTTTTACATTTATTTTATACCAGGATCTTCCGAGCTAAATAACACATTGGAGTAACGAAAACAAACCAAATCGATTCATATCAACGGTTACCTTACGCTAGTGCTACTTCAAACCCGCCGATAACATCAACCAGTTTGCCGTTTAAATGGCAGCAATGACGTGAACTATTTAGCTGCAAGAAACTATCCTTGGATCTTTTTAGTTGACCCGTTTTAGTGAGACAGGACCCAGAATGAGGAACACTTGTAGTTACCGTAGTCCTCCGCATGTTTTCAGCGTCGAGTTGGCTGAAGAGTCAGGGTCGGTTAGTGTTCTGCTCCAAGTGATTGCAGTCGGATATGGGTTCGGGAGGTATATAATAAAAGTGTGCACTGTAATTTAAGAGATAACTCCTCGCGATCTAAATTCCACTCACGCGGCTATTATACTTCAATCATAAATCGTTCACAATCCCTCATCTCCGAGGAAGGATTCTTAAGTAACTGTGACCAGGGGCGGATCTAGGATGGTAGGAGATCCAGAGCTTAGCCCAGAGGGGGGAAAGAAGCGTGCGCGTGAGCTGCGATACAGAAATCCTCAACTTACCACCAAATTAAAGCGGACAAAAGACACTGGAGAACACTTGTAAATTCACAACCTTTAATGAAGAAAAAAAAATTCTAAAATCACTCAAGATACAGTCAGCAGCTGGTTGAAGTCATAGACTGTATAAAAAGATGGACGAAGCTACCGTGACGTCACCCATTGGTTTCAGCATACCATAAAGGAAGCCTCGATTTTGGCAATTTGAATTGCGCCATGTTGTCATTTTGAAACCGGATGTGATTTCTATTGTACGAGAGCGTGTATTGAAGATCCGGGGAGGACCGTAGCTCTGGATCTGACCGTATCGGACGAGGACCAGAGGATAGCCACGCCCCAAAAGCATATTCTGGCTTTATCCTTTATTCTAGTCTATATGGGACCATAATTTACAAAAATGAACATCATGATATATCGAAGGAGACTTGAAACTTGCTACAGCTACCATAAAATAATGTGAAAAATCATTATTTAAATAAAAAATCAGGTGGGAAAGTAGGGTCATTTTCTCATAGACTTCTATAGCATTGAACTTCTTTCTGCAACCACCGACGTCGCTATCTGCTGGCCATTAAATAGAATGCCATTTTACGGTACTTCCCTATGGACTTAATTTTTCGCTGCAGGGTGAAGTTGCCTTCTCCACTTCCAGGCTGCTCAGCCTGTCAGGCTGCGTAAACACCGCCCCCAAGTACAGCCAATCAGATCGCGAACTAGAGTACAACCAATCCGCTCACGAGGCAGCCAATTCAATTCGGAAGCCTTTACTCGGGAAGTGGGCTTAAGAACAACAATATTGTTAAAAACGAATGCGTTCAGTCTTCTTTTCTCATTAAAGAGACTGATTAGTGAGGTAACGTTAGATATTTCAGCTATTTTGATTATGTTAACCAATGTAAACAAGTGCTTTTTTTTGTCTTACAGTTAACTTATAGACCTAACCTTTGCTAAACAGGTCATACTTGTTAACTGAAACACTTCTACAATATAACTTCAAGTATAACTCTGTTTGAAACATAAAATTGGCCCACTTGTGAGATATTTACAATAAGCTGTTTAGCTGAGCTTCTTAAAAACTTCAACTGCAAGTTGCTGTAACGTTTGCTGCCTTCAAGGCTGATTGTAGAGACTAATTAGCCATGAGGCTGGTTAGAAGGCCAAAGTTGATTTGATATTGTGTAATCTTTAATAGTATTCAGTCAGATGCCTTCAAGGCTGATTGTAGTGCACTAGTGCCTTCCAGGCTGGTTAGAAGGCTAATGTTGATTTCATATTGCATAATCTTTGATAGTATTCAGTTAGATGCCTTCCAGGCTGACCGTAGAGACTAGTGCCTTGCAGGCTGGTTAGAAGGCTAATGTTGATTTCATACTGTATAATTTTTGACAGCATTCAGTCAGATGCCTTCAAGGCATCAGGGCCTGGGGTGGGCGTTAGGGCGGGTGCTGCTGCAGGAGCATCAAGGCCTGGGGTGGGTGCTGGGGCGGGCGCTTTTTTTTAGCGGGGCAGGGAGATAGGGCTCCACGACGGCGCCGAGACATCGTTTGAACTCCTAAAAAGAGTGTAAAAAGTAAAGACCACGTCAATATGCAACAACACCTCTGTCAGTTTTCTGAGGTAACGTGGTTGATTTCGAACTGTAATAAATCTATTGGCTGAAAAATAGAAGATTTTAAATTGGCCTTGGAAGGCTCCAACTCAGTAAAGGCCCCCCTCAGTAATGCTGAGGGAGTCTCTACTGTCAGCCTTGAAGGCATCAGAATTGCACACACACACACACACACACACACACACACACAAACACACACACACACATACAGTTAAATGGAAAAGTTTGGGCACCCCTGATCAAAATTTCTGTTACTGAGAATAGTTAAGCAAGTAGAAGATGAACTGATTTTTGAATGGCATAAATTTAAAGATACAACACTTTTTTTGGACATTTTAAGCAGTATTGGTGTATTACTTTTGTTTTGTACAATTCTAGAGCAAAAAAAAAAAAAAAAATGAGCACCGTGCAAAAGTTTGGGCACCCCAAAAGATTTGAGCTCTCAGGTAACTTTGACTATAGTCTCAGATTGTATTTAGCTTGTTAGGGCTATGGCTTGTTCACAATCATCGTTAGGAAAGGCTAGGTGATGCAAATTTTGAGGTTTATAAATACCCAGACTCCTCTATCCTTGGCCCAACAATCAGAAGCCATAGGGTCCTCTATGCAGCTGTCTAGCTCTCTGAAAATGAAATTAATTAATGCCCACAAAGCAGGAGAAGGCTATAAGAAGATAGCAAACGTTTTTTTTTTATGATTTCTTCAGTTCATAATATAATTAAGAAATGGCAGTCAACAGAATCCGTGGAGGTCAGCTTGAGGTCTGGAAGACCAAGAAAACTGCTCATCAGATTACTAGAAAGGTAAATCAAAACACCTGTTTGACAACAAAAAACCTTTGGCAATATTTAGCACACCATGGAGTCATGGTGCACTGCCCTCCGGTTCAGCGACACTTGCTCAAATATGACCTTCATGGAATAGTCATGAGAAGGAAACCTTTCCTGCATCCTCACCATGAAATTCAGCATCAGAAGGTTGCTAAGAAACATCTGAACAAGACTGATGCATTTAGGAAACAAGTCCTGTGAACTGATGAAGTTAAAATAGATGTCTTTGGCTGCAGTGAGCAGAGGTATGTTTGGAGAAAAAAGGATGCAGAATTTCATGAAAAGAACACCTCTCTAACTGTCAAGCACATGATTGGATCGATCCTGCCTTGGGCTTGTGTTGCAGCCAGTGGCACGGGGAACATGTCACTGGTCGAAGGAAGAATGGATTTAATTAAATTTCGGAAAATTCTGGAAGGAAACATCTCACCATCTGTCAAAAAGCTGAAGATGAAAAGAGGATGGCTTCCACAACAGGATAATGATCCTAAACACACCACAAAATCCGCAACTGACTACCTCAAGAGGTGCGAGTTGAAGGTTTCACCGCAGCCCTCAAGGTCTCCTACCTCAACAGCATTGAAAATCTGTGAATGGACCTCAAAAGAGCAGTCCATGCAAGTCAGCCAAAGAATCTCATAGAACTAGAAGGCTTTGAAAAAGAATAATGGGCAAAATCCTCCAAACCAGAATTCAAAAACTCTTAGCTGGCACCAAAAAATGTTTACAAGCTGTGATACTTGCCAAAGGGAGTGTTACTTAGCACTGACCATGCAGGGTGCCCAAACTGTTGCTTTGGACCATTTTCCTTTTTTGCCATTTTGAAACAGTAAAAGGATGGACATTAAAAAGTAATCTTGCTTAAAATATAAAGGAAATGTGTCCTCTTTAACTTAATGCCTTTTGGAGAGCAGTCATTTTTTACTCGCTTAGCTATTCACAGTGATAGAAATTTTTATCTGAGGTTCCCAAACTTTTGCATACGACTGTATATATATATATATATATATGTATATATATGAAATCATCAGCCTACCAACCAGCCTGCAAGGCACTAGTCTCTACAATCAGCCTTGAAGGCATCTGAGGCAACACTATTGAAGATTATACAATATCAAATCAACATTAGCCTTCTAACCAGCCTGCAAGGCACTAGTGCTCTACAATCAGCCTTGAAGGCATCCGAGGCAATACTACTGAAGATTATACAATATCAAATCAACATTAGCCTTCTAACCAGCCTGCAAGGCACTAGTGCTCTACAATCAGCCTTGAAGGCATCCGAGGCAATACTACTGAAGATTATACAATATGAAATCAACATTAGCCTTCTAACCAGCTTGCAAGGCACTAGTGCTCTACAATCAGCCTTGAAGGCATCCGAGGCAATACTATTGAAGATTATACAATATCAAATCAACATTAGCCTTCTAACCAGCCTGCAAGGCACTAGTGCTCTACAATCAGCCTTGAAGGCATCCGAGGCAATACTACTGAAGATTATACAATATGAAATCAACATTTGCCTTCTAACCAGCCAGCAAGGCACTAGTGCTCTGCAATCAGCCTTGAAGGCATCCGAGGCAATACTATTGAAGATTATACAATATGAAATCAACATTTGCCTTCTAACCAGCCTGCAAGGCACTAGTGCTCTACAATCAGCCTTGAAGGCATCCGAGGCAATACTATTAAAGATTATACAATATGAAATCAACATTAGTCTTCTAACCAGCCTGCAAGGCACTAGTCTCTACGGTCAGCCTGTAAGGCACTAGTATCGACAATCAGCCTTGAAGGCATCTGACTGAATACTATCAAAGATTATACAATATCAAATCAACATTAGCCTTCTAACCAGCCTGCAAAGCACTAGTCTCCATGGTCAGCCTGGAAGGCACTGGTCTCTACAATCAGCCTTGAAGGCATCTGAGGCAATACTATTGAAGATTATACAATATCAAATCAACATTAGCCTTCTAACCAGCCTGCAAGGCACTAGTGCTCTACAATCAGCCTTGAAGGCATCCGAGGCAATACTATTGAAGATTATACAATATCAAATCAACATTAGCCTTCTAACCAGCCTGCAAGGCACTAGTGCTCTACAATCAGCCTTGAAGGCATCCGAGGCAATACTACTGAAGATTATACAATATGAAATCAACATTAGCCTTCTAACAAGCTTGCAAGGCACTAGTGCTCTACAATCAGCCTTGAAGGCATCCGAGGCAATACTATTGAAGATTATACAATATCAAATCAACATTAGCCTTCTAACCAGCCTGCAAGGCACTAGTGCTCTACAATCAGCCTTGAAGGCATCCGAGGCAATACTACTGAAGATTATACAATATGAAATCAACATTTGCCTTCTAACCAGCCAGCAAGGCACTAGTGCTCTGCAATCAGCCTTGAAGGCATCCGAGGCAATACTATTGAAGATTATACAATATGAAATCAACATTTGCCTTCTAACCAGCCTGCAAGGCACTAGTGCTCTACAATCAGCCTTGAAGGCATCCGAGGCAATACTATTAAAGATTATACAATATGAAAATCAACATTAGTCTTCTAAAAGATTATACAGCCTGCAAACCAGGCACTAGTCTCTACGGTCAGCCTGTAAGGCACTAGTATCGACAATCAGCCTTGAAGGCATCTGACTGAATACTATCAAAGATTATACAATATCAAATCAACATTAGCCTTCTAACCAGCCTGCAAAGCACTAGTCTCCATGGTCAGCCTGGAAGGCACTGGTCTCTACAATCAGCCTTGAAGGCATCTGAGGCAATACTATTGAAGCTTATACAATATCAAATCAACATTAGCCTTCTAACCAGCCTGCAAGGCACTAGCCTCTACAATCAGCCTTGAAGGCAGCTAACGTTCTAGCAACTTGCAGTTGAAGTTTTTAAAAAGCTCAACTAGACAGCTTATTGAACAAAATATCTCACAAGTGGGCCAATTTTATGTCTCAGAGTTACACCTGAAGTTATATTGTAGAAGTGTTTAAGTTAACGAGTATGACCTGTTTAGCTAAGGTTAGGTCTACAAGTTAACTGTACGACAAAAAAAAATAGCACCTGTTTGCATTGGTTCACATAATCAACATAGCTGAAATATCTAATGTTACCTCACGAATCAGTTTCTTTAATAAGAAAACTCACAATTAAATGCATACGATTTTAACAATATTGTTGTTCTAAAGCCCTCTCACCGAGTAAAGGCTTCCGAATTGAATTGGCTGCCCCGTGAGCGGATTGGTTGTACTCTAGCTCGCGATCTGATTGGCTGTACTTGGGGGCGGTGTTTACGCAGCCTGACAGGCTGAGGAGCCTGGAAGTCGACGTCTGAAGTCTACTTCACCCTGCAGCTGTATGCAACATGGACAGCCGAACGTCTCCTGAAAAGAGAAGCCAAAACGTCTCGATCGCCAACTACTTGCCGGCTGCAGTACAAATTATAAGCCCGCCTCCTCCATGGTAGTGGAGGGGAGAAATGCCACACAGAGAAAAATGCGTACATGAAAAATAGTTTTTTTCTTAAGATTGTTGCTTCCTTTCTAAGAAGTTCTTACCATGCTGATCTATATTCTAACGTCAATTTTTCTGAAAAGTTTGCTGTCAACCTTTTATTTGATATTATGCAAAAGGGGCGTGTAGTCATAATAAACAGCAGTGATTGACAACTGCAGTGCGTGGACTGAGTCGCGATAGCCCCTGCCCCCTGCGGATTTCGTTTCGTGAATAGTCATTTTACGTAGAGCTGGAGTAGAAAACGTCGGCAGGAGACTTAACGTAATCTGAAATTCTTCATAGCTAACAGCGATTGCGCTTCAAGCAGGACAGATTGCAACAAAGAACGACGAAATGAGTTGCTCTGCTGTGAATTGTACTAACCGACCGGACCGATCGGAAGGATCTTTGCAGTTTTTTCGGTAAGTTTATTTTTTGTTTGTTGAAGTTGAACGGTCAGTTAAATTATTACCAGGCTACGTTAAGGCTGCAAGCAGAGTAGCAAACGTTTAGGATTAATATGGGGGAAAATGGTGATCGGTAGCCATTCATAACTGGCAAAATATACATTTTTAATTTTAGAGAATACCTATTAAGGTAAGCATTTGAATGAAGTTAACGGCACTGTGTCATAAAATGTCGTTCTTTTGAACTTGAACTTGAAATATTAGGCCAGTGCTTCAGTAGTTTCAGCCTTTAGCTTCCAGTTCTGCAGTCTGTATCCCGGAATTTTAGGACGAACACAGATTGCTAGTCACCTGGCCCGGTAGGAATTCTGCTTACCCAGGGGATCAACGTTAGAACCTTGCAGATGGCTGGGTAATTCCTTCGACTTTTGAATTGATTGAAGTCGCTTAGGCTATTGAAGTAGGGTAAACGATGTAGCAAGCTTTCTATCTAATGTTCAGTAGACGAACCCCTAGGTTCGAGTGTTTCCATAAGCATCAGCAAGCCAACTTCTCGTTTTTCAGCAGGTAACATAAATAAAATTCCAACCTTATGTTGCAACCTTACGGACAGCAGCTACAGTAAAACTGCAGGAAAAACAATTGGATCGAGGAGGTACAGATTATTTTACCAACGACAATATGACAAAAATGAAACGCACCGAAAGTGGATTCAATTCATTAATAATTTCAATGTCGATTCGGCAGGTTTCGGATGAAATTACGTCTGGAATCAATGCATCTACTTTAGTGGAATTGGCTAGGTAACGGGGTAACTCTTAAAAGATTGATCGGACGAAGTATCGGGGAAAACCTGACAACATTTCTAGTTTGGCCTGGAAGGTGATGGACACAAACTGTAAATTAGGGAGTGGTGTAAACCGGGAAGAATATCATTTAAAAATTATTTCTAGCGAGATGGTTGTGGTGCAGCTAAATTATGCATTAATAATGGCCGATGTTATTCGCACTTATACGTGTCGATGACCATTCCAGTGCCGCTTAGAAAGTACCGCTTTCAAGTACGTTTCGCCAAAAAAAAAAGAAGAAGCGTAGGACACACTTAAGTGTGGGCAATGGAGCAATGTGCATCTTGGCCACACTTACAACTGCGTCTAAAGCGAATTTCGATCAATTTTTGTGCTTGGACGCACTTAAATAAGTCACTTCGTTAATTATTGCTGCGTTTGCTATCGAGTGACTTTAACGTTAACTGGCAAGCTAGCTGACTTGAGTTAACGTTAACTCACATATTACTTTGCACTCGGCAATTAATGGTTAATTAGTTCAGCCACTGAAACATATCTGTTAAGGTAATGCTTTCAGTATCTTAATTTAGAAGGTCAGAGCTGAGTTTGGGCGTTGCACGATGACAAAATAATATTTTCCTTGATCAGCTTTAGAATTTCTTGAAAATTATAGGAAGTTATTTTGAAATTTGATCTCTTCATATACAGTCTATGTCTGAAACACGTTTCAAATAAGTCGGAATAGGTGCATGTGACCCCACATAAAAAAAGAATGTAAATTGGTAGCAGAAAGAATTTAGTTTCAAAGTATATAAAGCTGCAAATATCTCCATTCTAGTTTTTTTTTTTTTTTTTTTTAATGTTAAACGTGCCGTTTGCAAAATTTCCAGATGTGTGAGTTGGAACGTGCAAGTCAATTTTACTGCTGTCATGGTAGGGCAGACTGCACTTCAGGTTTCAGATATAAGCTTCACAAATAATTAGATGTGTTTTCTTTTTTTACCATGTGATTACAGAAGCCACCAAACCACTGGGTAACGCTGAGGTTACCCCGGTCCAGTGAAGACTCGGAGGATGCTACAAGCAATTCTTTTGTTTTATTGCTGGAGAATACTTCTGAGGTAATTTATAAATGAAAAACTGATGAAAATGCTTGTCAAAACCGCTCAACTATGCATTGTCACTGAAACTTGCAATGGTTCTGTTAGACGGTAATTTACACTTGGAGGTAGACAAGTCCATGTTGATTGAATAATAATGGACGTGTAACTGGCTTCTCTTAGATATGCTTGTTCCGTCCGTGTCATCATCCTTATATGTCATCTTAAAATATTGGCAGAAACTGTCATTGCTTTTTTTTTGTTTGTTTAATAATACATTTAAAAGCCGTTCATCTTGACTTCTAAGCCTTCAGTTTTCCAACAAAGACTCCAGTCATCTGTCCTTGGACTGGGAGCACATGAGAAATATTTTGTAATTCAATGCACATTTTCTGTGATGGTGGTAAATTAAACCTGTAATGTACAATGAAGGTCTTTACATTTACGTCCAGCAAAAACTTCACTCTGGAATTCTTTCACATATACTATGTCCTTGCTGCAGTAAATCAGAGGCATGCAAATGAGTTAAATAAAAAATATTTATTTAAACAAAAACTACGCACAGCATAGAGTTCTGTGTGGCCCAAAGACAACCCACTGGCTACATTTGCCGTGGGGAAACATTAATGAAATCCATCAGGTGGAAAGGCTGGGGGAAAGCACATGGTTTGGAGAAAAGATTGAAGAGGAAGAGAGAAAGGAAGGTGGATGGAAAGGAAGAGCTGGGAAAACAATAAGTATGATGGCTACCACCCTAGTATAAAAATAAATGAATGAATAAAAAGTGCATCAAACATCACATAAAGCAAAAAAAACTATGAATTTTGTGCCCATAGCTGATGTTGAAAATCCAAATCCAGCATCACCCTACTGGATTTGGTCTTTCAGACACAGCCACAATGTTATTTAAAAACACATAATTTCCCATAGGGGTGAAATGAACTCCATCATGCAAAAATTGGCCAGGATCTCTGCTTTATTTGAGGATGATGCAAGATGTCTCCACCAATAGACAAAACAAAGGTAGCCATCACACTGTTGACATATTGCCAGGCTTTGTCAATCTTTGGATCTGAAGACCTCCACCGGCATCGCTGGGTGATGGCAGAGAAGATGATCTTCATCCGAGGGAACTGCCGATGGAGAATTTCCAAGTCCTGCTTGATCCTGCGACAAGCTTCACACTCTTGATTCTTCCGGGGTCATTCCCGCCACAGCGGACCAGCAGGACCTCCGTCACAGCTCTTCCTCTCAAGCACTGGTGGATAAAGGGGAGGAGGTTTCCCCAAACCACGCCACCCCAGCCAAACCACTGGACCTGGGCATCCAGACCAAGGTTGGTCTCGATGGTCTCCCTTGCTCGTTTTTCCCCACGGCGAATGTAGCTGTCCCCAGTAATGTAAACTTTTGACCCTGTTGGTTGTAAAATGCAAATGTCACCTTTAAATGTCACTTCTGCTGGCGTTTTCTGCAATTTAACATATTTCATGTTTATATTCTATTATTCCATATTTTATCAGGTGGTATTGCACTTTTTATGCATGAAATAGAAGTGACTTAATGTTATAAACCTCAGTTTTTTATGACATTCTCCAGTGAAAAAGTCTTATGCTTAAATAACCACAGGCGTCGGTTTCCAGATATTCGCGTGAGATTTATATAGACTCTTGGCCTCTGTGGAGGATGCAAGAATTTCCAAGTCCATTTCGTCGTCTAAAACTGAGGATACCAAAACTCTAACAATTACTATCTATGCATTCAAAGACATCGAGTCCACATAAAATAAAGTGTAGAGACGTTGCATCGCCAAGTTGACTATCACAGAGAATGAATTGCCGGTCCCCCAAGCTATGATGGTTATCTTCCATTGCGATCATGTTACTTTTTTAAGAAATACAACATTAGCTAACGGTAAGATACGCGACTTATTAAACACAGCAAGCTAACTTTGGTGAGAAGGACAGTTTTTTTTAATTCAAAATTCGATCTACCGTTCTAACGTGTTGAAAAATTAAAAGTTCGACCCATTACTCAGCTACTACATGCACATGGGAAATGACACTTTCCCGGCGGAACGTGATTTGGAAAATACAACGAAAGTCGGCGTTAATGTGCTCGCCACTCGCAACATTGGGTTAGTGACAGTTGAGAACATTGATTACTAGCCATGTAGCCGAGAAATGGCAAAAATCTGACACCTGCGTTACTTAATGTAATTAGCTACATACCTAGCTTGTTAAGCAAGATTCAGTGACAAGATATCATAGATAGCCAGTTAGGTACTTAAACTAATTTCCAAACAGATGACTGTGGGGAGGGGTCTGTTTAGCCATAAAGTCTATTTACCTTATTAAAGACCGAATAGTTACGCTGCCGGTGTTGTGCCGTAGAATGCACCCCTGCCATAGATTGCACCCCCTTCGCGGGAGCGCCACAGACGTCATTCGCTTTTATTTCGCCAAGAACCAATCAACGTGCTAAAAGTCCGAACGACTGTATCATATTTTTAATTTCTGCGAAAGAGGTACTGAAAATAAATTAAAAAAATGGTATGGCTTCGCGACATAATATTCTAAAGCCACGTGATTCGAGTGAAAACGAACGCAGAATAATCTTATATCTTGCCTTCGTATTTCACAACATCGGTTTAGTGGAAATATATCGCTATATAGCCAGGCTAATTACAAAATGAAGTTCTGATAATATGAGCAAGTAGGCGTTTCGCGGCTAAGTTGCATTACTATTATGTAGGTTAAAAGGTATTTGCTGGATACGCGTATATGTCCACCCCATCAGATGTCCTTTTAGAGAAGTCAAATGGTTGTCTCAGGTCTTAACAAAAAATAAATTAAGTGAACGAAATAATGAATGATCAAATTAAAAAAAAAAATTAATCCAGACTTCTTTAATGAACTATTTTTACTTAAAACAGATAAAATCCTACAAAGAGACCTATATGAATTGAAGACAATATTTACATCAAAATGCAGCCAATTCTGGGCAGAAGAGGAGTAACACCATGGAGGGTGGGCAGCTAGTCTTCTGGTGGTCCCACTCCTGACCTGAATCAAACTAGAAAAGCACCAAATGGATGAAACTTACTCTGGTTCCATGAACTGGGCCCCAATGCACAATGCTGAAAGCACTTGAAGCTGAGGACAACAAGGGGGAAAAAATCCAAGGGGTGCATTCTGCAGCAGCCCATGATTTTGGCTTGCTGTGAATTGCACCCCTGTCTAACTCAGACAAGGAAAGTGCCATGCATGAAATTCATTCAGGTTGCATATACTAAGGCCCTATGTCTAACATCCCCTGTCTAACTCCAGACAAGGAAAGTGCTACATGCATGAAATTCATTCAGGTTGCATATACTAAGGCCCTATGCAGACTGTTAAAAGGAATTGATGCTGGGAAAAAAAAAAAAAATTCCAGGGGGGTGCATTCTCGGCAGCCCAAGTTTTTGGCTTGCCGTGAATTGCACCCCTGTCTAACTCAGACAAGGAAAGTGCTAAATGCATGAAATTCATTCAGGTTGCATGTACTAAGGCCCTATGCAGACTGTTAAAAAGAATATGATGGGACTAACTGAAAAAAAAAATTCCCAGGGGGTGCATTCTAACAGCCCAAAAAAATTGCACCCCTGTCTAACTCAGACAAGGAAAGTGCTAAATGCATGAAATTCATTCAGGTTGCATGTACTAAGGCCCTATGCAGACTGTTTTTGATGCTGGGACTAACAGAAAAAAAAAATTCAGGGGTGCATTCTCGGCAGCCCATGTTTTTGGCTTGCACACCCCCTGTCTAACTCAGACAAGGAAAGTGCTACATGCATGAAATTCATTCAGGTTGCATGTACTAAGGCCCTATGCAGACTGTTTAAAAGGAATTGATGCTGGGACTAACAGAAAAAAAAAAATTCCAGGGGGTGCATTCTACAGCAGCCCATGTTTTTGGCTTGCCGTGAATTGCACCCCTGTCTAACTCAGACAAGGAAAGTGCTACATGCAAGAAATTCATTCAGGTTGCATGTACTAAGGCCCTATGCATGCTTTTAAAAGGAATTGATGCTGGGACTAACAGAAAAAAAAAAAATTCCAGGGGGTGCATTCTCAGCAGCCCATGTTTTTGGCTTGCCGTGAATTGCACCCCTGTCTAACTCAGACAAGGAAAGTGCTACATGCATGAAATTCATTCAGGTTGCATGTACTAAGGCCCTATGCATGCTGTTTAAAGGAATTGATGCTGGGACTAACAGAAAAAAAAAAATTCCTTGCCGGGGGGTGCATTCTACTCAGACAGCCCATGTTTTTGCATGTACTAAGGCTTGCAGACTGTGAATTGCACCCCTGTCTAACTCAGACAATTGGGAAAGTGCTACATGCATGAAATTCATTCAGGTTGCATGTACATGTATGCAGACTGTTTAAAGGAATTGATGCTGGGACTAACAGAAAAAAAATTCCCATGCATTCTCGGCAGCCCATGTTTTGGCTTGCCGTGAATTGCACCCCCCTGTCTAAAAGACAAGGAAAGTGCTACATGCAAGAAATTCATTCAGGTTGCATGTACTGAGGCCCTTTGCATACTTTTTAAAGGAATTGATGTTGGGACTGACAGAAAAAAAAAAAATTCCAGGGGGTGCATTCTACAGCAGCCCATGTTTTTGGCTTGCCGTGAATTGCACCCCTGTCTAACTCAGACAAGGAAAGTGCTACATGCATGAAATTCATTCAGGTTGCATGTACTAAGGCCCTATGCAGACTGTTTAAAAGGAATTGATGCTGGGACTAACAGAAAAAAAAAATTTCAGGGGGTGCATTCTCTGGCAGCCCATGTTTTTGGCTTGCCGTGAATTGCACCCCTGTCTAACTCAGACAAGGAAAGTGCTACATGCATGAAATTCATTCAGGTTGCATGTACTAAGGCCCTATGCAGACTGTTTAAAGGAATTGATGCTGGGACTAACAGAAAAAAAAAAAATTCCAGGGGTGCATTCTCGGCAGCCCATGTTTTTGGCTTGCCGTGAATTGCACCCCTGTCTAACTCAGACAAGGAAAGTGCTACATGCATGAAATTCATTCAGGTTGCATGTACTAAGGCCCTATGCAGACTGTTTAAAGGAATTGATGCTGAGACTAACAGAAAAAAAAAAATTCAGGGGGGTGCATTCTTTTTTTTGGCTTGCCGTGAATTGCACCCCTGTCTAACTCAGACAAGGAAAGTGCTACATGCATGAAATTCATTCAGGTTGCATGTACTAAGGCCCTATGCATGCTGTTAAAAGGAATTGATGCTGGGACTAACAGAAAAAAAAAAAAAATTCCAGGGGTGTGCATTCTACACGCAGCCCATGTTTTTGACTTGCCGTGAATTGCACCCCT
The DNA here is from genome assembly GCA_029692085.1 of Gymnothorax javanicus. NCBI lineage: Eukaryota > Metazoa > Chordata > Actinopteri > Anguilliformes > Muraenidae > Gymnothorax > Gymnothorax javanicus. The sequence continues at coordinate 54,831,582 of CM056205.1, read as the reverse complement.
GTCTAAAAGGAATTGATGTTGGGACTCAGACAAGGAAAGTGCTACATGCATGAAATTCATTGCAGGTTGCATGTAAAGGAATTGATGTTGGGACTAACAGAAAAAAAAAATTCTATTCTACAGCAGCCCATGTTTTTGCTTGTTAAAGTCTAACTCAGACAAGGAAAGTTACATGCATGAAATTCATTCAGGGACTAACCCTATGCAGACTGTTTAAAAATGCTGGGACTAACAGGGGGGTGCATTCTCGGCAGCCCATATTTTTGGCTTGTCGTGAATTGCACCCCTGTCTAAATCAGACTGGGACATGCATGTGTTGCATGCATGACAAAGGAATTTCATTGTGGGGTGCTTCCAAGTATTTTGGCTTGTCGTCAGGGCTCCCCTTTAAATCAGACAATCTTCAAAGCATGTGACTCTGGGACAAACATGGCTTCCAGGACCAAGATGAAGAACTGCTATTAGTCTGCTTTGCCATTCCTGTCAAAAAAATGTATTTTGGTTGTTCAAAGTGTAGGAAAAAAAAAATGTCATGAAAAATTGTGACGACAATTATTTTGAAATGAATGCATAATAATGATTTTATGTGTACAATTGCCATTTACCAAATTTTATTGGAGTAAGGTTCCCCCGGGGGCGTCTCACCCTGAGTCTGGGGACATTGTACCCCAATAGTGGGGTAATACGCCCCTTTTCATGATTTTTCAGTTCTTTTATTGAAAGAAAAAAATTGTGTCTGTACCAGTAAATCATTCACACCATATAGCGGAATTTATCATTATGTCACGTGATAATTTCCGACTAAATATGTAATACTCCAGCAGAAAATATTAATTATTATTTTCAGGGAATCTCTCTCAAAACTGAAGCCCTAAATTTGTGGAAGAAGAAAAATTGCTGTATACTGCAAATAAATGCGCTTTTGAAATAACTTACAACTGAAATATTGTGTTAGCCTCATATCATACGTTCCAAAGTCATATTTTTTTGCCAAATTGAGTTATCGGCTGCCTGTTCCTTCCTGTTTGCTAATAAATGCGTCGTCGCCGCCGTCCCCCCCCCAACACCCTTTTTCTCTCTAAACCTTAAAAAATGAGAATGAAAATTAAGCGATGAGGCTATCGATATGTGAGTAATCTTACTCTGAGGTGAAAAAATATATGTTTGATTCCAACTGTTCAAAGTACATACCTAACTCACGATTACCATGTGATCGAAAATCTTGACGCTACAGTTTTTTTCTATTCCTTAGATAATTCCCGAGCTCGCAAGCGTAAGATCGTTTTTACAGATCACGAAGACAAAAATAGGCTACAAACTACCGTTAAGTCTTTTCAAGTTCATTTTGTTTGCAGTCACGCATTTCAAGCAATTAAAAACATTCCAGTATCATTAAGAAAAGAAAGTTAAACTGTTAGCCCTCGATTTTGATTTTCAGAAGTTTGTTTTTCCAACAACATTATCTGTTTAAAAAAAAAAAAAAATGGATCCCGAACTCTACAAAGACATTCTGGACTATAAATCGAAGGGCAAATATCCTGCGGATAAGCCTGTATCTAAAGCAAGAAAAAATCATATCCGACGGATGGCTTCAAGATATGTTTTAGAAGGCAAGTGGCTTATTTTAATTATGTATTTTTAAAATATTGACGCTCAGCCTGAACAACAAAATTATGACAGCGCACTGAGTACGAAATGAGGTCGGTTGAAACGATCCTCGAATATGGGCAATACCAAACAATTAGTTTCTCGGAGCCCTCCCTCAGTTTGTAATCTTTAAACCGCAAAATTCATAGGACCACTATATTAAAGAAATTGAATGTTATTAGCCTTCTTTCGTAGAGTTGGCTTATGTAAAAAAAAAAAAAAAAAAAAAAAAGTGACATAACGACATGAGAGCTAAAATAACAACGGTGTATGTGTCCAACTATGGACCTACCTGTGTAATAAGATATCCTATGTTCGACATCATTCTTCGCGTAATTTTATATTTTCTGACATGCTCTGTGGCTATTTATCCATGTGATAAATAAGATCATGCGTTCTGAATCTTGTTTACTTTTCAAGCAGCGTAAGGTCTAGTTGCGGCTGTCCAAAACTGTCACCGTAGTTATTTACATATCCGATTTTTCTTATGCATGTGGGATCACAATATACGTGCAACATTAATAACATTAATTTACAACATGAGAAAATAAAATAACAGTTTATTTATTTCTAAATTTATTGATAGGAGAAGCACTGTATTACTTGAAAGGCCCTGCCAAGGCCATGAAAGTCAAGCTTGTTTGTGGAGCCGATGAGGCAAACGCATTATTTAGGGACTTTCATGCCAGCTCAACTGGAGCTCACACTGGACAAAAAAAAACCAGGGATGCCATATCCAGAAGATTTTTCTGGCCTGGGATGTCTGCTGACATTGATAAATGGGTAAGTAAGCCTAAGCATCAGAACAAGCCAATTCCTTATTGTGTACCTGATCCCATCAAGTTCACTTTTTAATGATGAGCTCCCGAAAATTCCTCATAAATATTTTATACCTACTACTACTACCACTACTACTACTGCTACTACTACTACTACTACTACTACTACTACACTACTACTACCACACACACACACGCACACACACACGGACTGCCATAGCATTATGAAAACTGCCTAATATTGTATAGGATCACGTTTGGCCACCAAAACAACTCTGAACCAGCATGGACTCCACGTGACCTCTGAAGGTGTGCTATGGTATCTGGTATCAAGACGTTAGCAGCAGATCATTTACGTCCTGTGAGTTTCAAGAAGTGGTCTGCATGGATTTTTTGTCCAGCACATCCCATGGGTGCTTGATTGTGTTGAGATCAGGGGAATTTGGTGACCAGGTCAATTCCTTGAACTCATTGTTGTGTTCCTCAAACCATTTCTGAACCATTTCTGCTGTGTGGCAGGGTGCAATATCTTGCTAAAAGAGGCCACTACCATTTGCAAATACTGTTTTCATAAAGGGTTGCACTTGGTCTGCAACAATGTTAAGGCAGGACCCAAGGTTTCCCAGCAGAACATGGCCCAAATAATCACACTGGCTCTGTTGGCTTGCCTTCTTCCCATAGTGCATCCTGTTGCCGTGTCTTCTCCAGATAAGAGATGCACAAGTATCCAGCCATCCACAGGATGTAAAAGAAAATGTAATTCATCACACCAGGCCACCTTCTTCCATGATAGTCCATTGCTGATGCTCACATGCCCATTGTAGGCGCTTTCGATGGTGGACAGGGCACCTTTACCGGTCTGCATCTTCGCAACCCCATGCACAACAAACAGTGATCTGTTTGTTCTGACACCTTTTTATCAGAACAGGCATGAACCTTTTCAGCAGTCTGAGCTACTATACCTCTTATGTTGAATTGGACCACACAGGCCAGTCTTTGCTCTCCACACGCATCGAGTCTTGGCCACCCATGACCCTGTCACTGGTTCACCAATTTTACTTCCTTGGTTCACTTTGACCACTAGAGACCAGGAGAAACGCACAACAGCTGCAGTTTTGGAGATGCTCTGACCTGCTCATCTAGCCATCACAATTTGGCCTTTGTCAAAGTCGCTCACATCCTTATGCTTGGCCATTTTTCCTGCTTCCAACAAATCAGCTTTGCGGACAAAATAGGCACTTAATGCCTAATCCTACCCACTGCTACACACTGACAGGAGCCATTGAATGAAGATAATCCAAGTTATTCACTTCACCTATCGGCGGTCATAATGTTATGGCTGTTCAGTGTATACAATTCTGACTATATGAAAGACTCTTTCTTGCACTTTCCGGGATCTTCTTCCTTTTTGTTGATTAATTAACTTAAAAGATGTAATTAACTAAAGTTTTACCAATATGACGCATACATTTACATCTTACGTTATTACATGTAAATATGCTCCATACAGGTGTCAGAATGTGCGGTGTGCCAGGCTAGCCAGCACATAATCAAACAGGAGGTGGAGTATACCCCGATAAAGGTACATATCCTCACTTTTCTTTAACTTGCTAGTGTCTCCCAGTGTTTTTGTTGTAATATTATAGTTAAACAAACTTTGCATACTGAACAAGGTTAAAAGAAAGCACTGAAAACATTTTAATGTAATTTTTGTATTAAAGGTATTCACAACCGTCAGACAAAAGTATGTTCACAAATGTAATTTTGGCGAATTAGAGTACTTATTAAAATCACTTATTATTTTGGTTGGCTCCACTGAAACATTAAAAAACAAAAATATTTTATGTATCTTGGCATTTTGAGAGTTGAGGGTACCTAAAATTCTGGAGCCTACTGTATGCATTCTTATGCCAGTGTTATTGGGGAGGGTGGTGGGGATCTGAAATTTGCACCATTGCTTAAGATTAACTCCATAGACCTTAATACTGCTCTTCTTGTTCTCATGTTCTTTGTTCAAATTTTTTTTGGTAACTCATCCTTTTGAACTGATTGGGATGGACCTGATTGGCAAATTGTCAACGACAATGAATGGCCACCAGTACATCTGCGTCATGATAGATTACCTGACAAAATGGCCACAGGCCTATCCTCTCAAGACCAAATGTGCTGCTGAGGTGACAGAATGCATTCTGAAATTTGTTCACCAGTTTGAGGCTCCAAAAAGGATCCTAACAGACCAAGGCACAGAGTTTGTGAATCTTGGTAAATTTGGATTGAATCATCTGAATTGTATTTATTCTTTGGTTACAGACAAAATGCTAAGTGTCATTAAAAATCACTTCCTATTATGAAATTTACCTGAAAAATAGAAATGTTATTCAAACCCATATTTAAGTGTGTTTAATATGTGTGTACTGTGCTTTAACAGATAAACAAGCGTGTGTGTGCCAAACTTGGCATAAGGCGAAGCCTTTGCTCTCCTTACCATCCTCAAACTAATGGACTGGTGGAGAGGATGAATGGGACAATCCAACGGTGAGGAAAATGTACCTTGTTTAGTTCTGTATTTATGAAGAATGTACTTTTAGAATATGGTCAATATGGTCTAAACTTTCATATAGCAAAATTTTAATTTACATCATAAAGATGGATTGTCTGGAGAGGGAATTGTGGAGTAAGATTTAATTGTGATTGCTTTTCAGAGCCCTCAGCAAACTTGTTGGAAAGAAAACAAATGCCTGGGATGAATATCTCGATGCCGTTTTGTTCGAGCTTCGAACGAAGAGGCAAATCACCACTAAATTTTCGCCATACTTCTTAATGTTTGGCAGAGAGGCTCGCTACCCTGCAGAGGTGCCAGAGCACTACATGGTTGGTGAAGACTTCCCAATATGTCCTGGTTATGTTCTCTTTCCATGTTTAAATGAAATGTCAGTTCTGTAATGGCAATGCTCCTCTGTATTTTCTCAGAGAAAATTTGTTAGAATTCATTAATTGTTGTTGAGGTTAACAGAAAGCAAAGTTTTTGTTGATTAACTGGATGAAGGTGAAAATGTTTATTCACAGGTAGACAGCAGTGTTGAGGATGTCGTGGCTCAAGAAGCTGTGACTGAGGACATCCAACGCCTTGATGCAATCAAGGATATTGTCTTGGAAAACGTTCAAAAGCAGCAAGAGCGCAGTCGTCGGAGACTAAAATCTGGCGTTCCGAAACCATCTTTTGCAGTTGGTGACAAAGTGTGGAGGCAGAATGTGAGAAGTCAGCAGAGGAAGGGTGGCAAGCTTGAGGCCAACTTCACTGGCCCTTACACCATTACTGCACTCCAAGGAAAAAGTGCTGATCTGCTGGGGGAAGATGGGGCAGTTTTCCTGAAGGTTAACGTGGATCATCTCAAAATTGTAAGGGTGGAGATGCCACGTATCCCCCATAAAATGAAAATCGCAAAGCCAATCTCGCCAGCTAAATCATCAGTCCCCTCAAATTCAGCATTGCCATCCCGGCCATCTGTAATTGCATTTGCCAAATTTGTCAATCCAGCCACCTGAGCCCCCTCTCCAGCACCAGCACCAGCTCCAGAAATAGAACCAGCCCCCTCTCCAGCACCAGACACAGCTCCTTCCCCAGAATCAACACCAACACCAGCTCCCTCCCCAGAACTAGCACCAGAACCAGCCCCCTCTCCAGTACCAGCACCAGCTCCAGAAATAGGACCAGCCCTCTCTCCAGCACCAGCACCAGCTCCCTCCCCAGCACCAGCACCAGAACCAGCTCCTTCCCCAGTACCAGAACCAGCTCCCGCTTCAGCAGCAGAACCAGTTGATATGGCTTCAATGCGCACATCTGCCTCCATAGAAAAATGTATGTATGTTTTCACAGTAGCTCATGCTTAATTAAATCCCTGAGAAAAAAGTGTTCAGGAATATAATTTTTTTGGCTTGGACCACTGATCTGTATACAAATGAATTATTTTGTGTTTATACCTAGCGCATACAGGACAAACTCTACTGCTTTGTGGTGACCCTATGACCACCAGGTCAAACTTTACATTTCCAAATGCAATAATGCAAACAGTATCACTGGCTTCTTGTGATAGTTTCTGGTGCATTAAGAAGCGCTCTTATCAATATTGGTCACCTCAGGACCCAAGCTGTAACGTCCAAAATCTTAATTATTAAAAATTGCTGTAACTAACAATTTGCTGAGAACGTTCTTACAGCCAAGAGTTGTTCACCTATTGATTTTCTGGACCCAGTTGCCTTTCCTGTTGTACATCCAAGGCCGAACTATGAACTTTTCCAATGGGGAGAATACTGTCATTTCAGGGATATACTCTGCTATTGTCCACCAGCAGCATTTGTCTAGATGGTAAATAGACATGAAGGTAGCTGTAGTGACTGTTCAATTAGCTCGTATTAATCATGAACAAAATATATAATCTTATGCAAATGGGAAGGAAAATCATAATCTCGGGTTCACTTAAAAAAATTGAATTAACTAGTTCCAATAGTGATTTTAAAAAAATTGAGCTTAAAGCTATACTTAAAGGCTAAAAGTTAAAGCATATAACTTTGATGAGCCTTTTCATCCATAACATTTTTTTGCAGATGTGCAGGAGGCCTGGGCAAAGAAAGATGTACACATTCTTTTCTCAAAGATAGGACCGCATAAATTGTATTCTTGGGACATTGCAAGAATCAGTCCAGACCATGAACTTGAGAGCGAGGTAGTATCTACTCTTTGTTGGACTAAAGCAGATTCATTGCTTTCCACTGTATCAGTTATGAATTATTTGCATTTATACAAGAATTAGGGGTCCATCAATGCGATTGTAAGAGTGGGTCAGTATCTTTGGAAGTACTCATTGATGAATGCATTCTGTAATTTTCACAGGCGATCAATGCCTACTTGACAGTGATGGTGCGGGAGTACAATCGGAGTCATGTTGAAAAAGCAGGAGTCATGGACAGCTTCGCAATGACTGCAGTCTGGGAGGGGAGACTAACAAGACTGTCAAGAGTATGTAATGGATTTTACACTTGTGGAAGTCCTTTTCCCAATAAATAAATAAAAATGAAAATAAAGATAATTATCTTTCCGCATTTCAGATTGATCCAATGGCGTCGCCATTATAGTGGGATTTTGAATCAGAGACACCACTGGATGTTGACGGTGAGAGTGCAAATGCTGTGTGAATTATGCTTCTTCAAGATTTGTATTAGTGGCCATGTTGGCCACCTGCATTCTTAAATTTAGCCTCCCTTTGCAATGTAGTTTCTGTAGTATAAATGGGTCATGCATACTCCCATTTAATTTATGTAATCATTTAAGATCCATGCTGAATACCCTGCATTCTTTAGTCACACATTTTCAGTTATGAAAGTTACACTGGATTTGTCCTCAAAGCATCTTGTGTCACCTTGTTAAAAATATGAAGGTGATATACCCTCACGAAAAGAGATGCCTTTTCTTGGACCCGATGGGGGAATCTCCGGCAGACATCAAGAGGTGCCAGGAGAAGACGAGGTAAATCTGGTCTTGCAATGATATTCGATGATATATGGCTATACTGGCGCCATAGTGCAACAAAAAAAACGCAGTCTGACTGAGAGCCATAAAATGATGGTTGTTAAACAGTTTTCATGAGCAGTATTTCCATACAAAAGGGCATTCATGCGGAAAAAAGGCTGCAATGTATCAAGGTGGGCATGCTGCACTCTCCCTCATGCACTCCAGCAAGATGGCACATCCTGTGGTGTCCTGTCCTTAAAAGTGAGTACACAATACTGTACAATGTTTTTAACCAAAAATTCATGAATTTTTTTTTTTTTTATTAAACCATCATAACATGCTTTTACACGCAAATGTTTGCCATGTCTACTGTAATGGTACTTTGATTTGTGTTTTTGTACAACCCCAATTCCGGAATAGTTGGGACAAAGTGTAAATTGTAAATAAAATCAAAATGCAATGACTTTCAAATCACACCAGCCAGTATTTTATTCACAATAGAACAGAGATAACATAGCAAATGTTGAAACTGAGAAATTTTCCAATTTTATCCACAAAATGAGCTCATTTCAAATTTGATGGCTGCAACAGGTCTCAAAAAAGTTGGGACAAGGGCCTGTTTACCATGGTGTAGCATCCCCTCTTCTTTTTAACACAGAGTGAAGGCATCTGGGCATTGAGGAGACAAGTTTCTTGAGTTTAGCCATTGGAATTTGATCCCACTCTTGTTTAATACAGGCTTCCAGCTGCTGGAGAATTTTGGGTCTCCCTTGACGGACTTTTCATTTAATTATGCGCCAAATGTTCTCAATCGGTGAAAGATCAGGACTGCAGGCAGGCCAGTTCAGCACACGGACTCTTCTACTACGGGCCATGCTGTTGTAATAGCTGCAGTATGTGGTTTTGCTTTGTCCTGCTGAAATAAACTAGGCCTTCCCTGGAATAGATGTCCTCTGGAGGGGAGCATATGTTGCTGTGAAACCTTTATATACCTTTCAGCATTCATGGTGCTTTTTAAAACATGCAAGTGTCCCACACCATATGCACTAATGCATCGCCATACCATCAGAGATGCTGGCTTTTGAACTGAACGCTGATAACAGGAGGGGTGGTCTTTCTCCTCTTTAGCCCGGAGGACACGACGCCCATGATTTCCAACAAGAATGTCAAATTTGGACTTGTCTGACCACAGGACACTTCGCCACTTTGCTACAGTCCATTTTAAATGAGCCTTGGCCCACAGAACGCGGCGGCGCTTCTGGATCATGCTCAACAATGGCTTCCTTTTTGCATAGTAGTGTTTTAGGTGGCATCTGTGGATGGCACAGCAGACTGTGTTTACAGACAGTGGTTTCTTAAAGTATTACTGGGCCCATTTAGTAATGTCAATGACAGAATCATGCCAGTGAGTGATGCAGTGGCGTCTTAGGGCCCGAAGATCACGGGCATCCTGTAAAGGTCTTCGGCCTTGACCCTTACACACAGAGATTTGTCCAGTTTCTCTGACTATTTTGATGATGTTATGCACTGTCGATGATCAGACCTTCAAAGCCTTTGCAATCTGACGTTGAGGAACATTGTTTTTAAAGTATTCCACAATTTTTTTTTTTTTTCAAAGCCTTCACAGGTTGGAGAGCGTCTGGCCATCTTTACTTCTGAGAGACTCAGCCTCTCTAAGACATCCCTTTTATAGCCAATCATGTTACACACCTAATGCCAGTTAACTTAATTACTTTCGAAATGTTCTTTCAGCTGATTCTCTTATATATTAATTGCTTTTTCACCCCTTTTTTGCCTGTGTCCCAACTTTTTTGAGACCTGTTGCAGCCAGAAAATTTGAAATAAGCTCATTTTGTGGATAAAAATGTAAAATGTCTCAGTTTCAACATTTGAAATGTTATCTATGTTCAATTCTAAATAACATATTGGCTCATGTGATCTGAAAGTCATTGCATTTTGATTTTATTCACAATTTACTCTTTGTCCCAATTATTTCGGAATTGGGGTTGTAAAATAAAATGATTTATACGCCATGAATTAATTTGTTCATGCCTGTCTACTTCTAAAATTATCTTCAGTTTGCAGAGAAAATACTAAAGGGAGAGGAAATAAACATTGACACAACGCGAGAGGCAGTGAACAATCTGAGGCTAGATATAGCCACTGCCCTCATTCGGGAATCAGGTATGCTTTTTTTGGCTGACAAATGTTTTTGTTCTAAAACATGCATAGCAAACAGCTATGGTATAAGTACCATTCACGATAAGTTCTGTTGTTTTAAGAAAGAAAAATAATTTTTATGAGAACGTTTTGTTTTAACAGACGATCTCAGCAACTTGTGTTATTACTGTGGATTGGAGGAGCAGGATGACACGCAATGGGTAATTTCGTCAACACTGCAATATATGAAACGAACAAAAGACAATTTGCACCTTTCAGATGAGAATTATTATGATCACTTGGGTAATTTCTATGCTGTTGTATTTTGTGATTACTTGGTATTGATACCGTGAATAAAGGAATGAAAGAACTTAGATTTATATACTGCCTCTTTCATTACTCAGTTCTTCCACATATTGTTGACAACTGAAACTTTGCATGCATGGTGGCTTTTTTGTAGTAGACCTACAGCGCATCACTTACAGTATGTGCGCGAGAAATTCTGTGAATTGAAGGAATATTAGAATTTGTAACTGCACATAAATTAATACATTAATGACACAATTAAGTGCACTTGTATATGTATGATGCAAACCCTTTAAAGGATTTCTCTTATTTCAGATATGCTGTGATGTCTGCCAGAGGTGGTACCATCATGAGTGCGTGCAGAGGCCTCCACTGGACAAAGAATACCTGTGCCCTGCATGCACTTAATGCACATGCAGCCATTTTAAATACTGTTTTTTTCTTTTCTCTGTTTTGAAAGAGTTTGGGCTGTTAAATTGTAATTTTGGGCTGGCAGCAGTGGCTATCACAAAATGAGTGGGAAAGGTGAAATGCAACAGGTTAATTACCCTATGTGTTTATTTTGTGACATTTTCTACATTTAAATGACTGCATTCATTTTTATGTCTTGTCTTTAATAAATTTACGATTCAGTTCCATTTGATTATTTTTAATTCCATTTTAGAGTTTGTCCCAACTCCCTCATAGAGACCTACCAACATTTACAGGAGACCCTCTGACGTATAGGTCCTTCATTAGGGCCTTCGAACATGCAATCGATAGCAAGACAGACAGCTATCAAGATCGGTTGTACTACCTTGAACAGTTCACGAGTGGAGAGCCACTTGATCTCATTCGTAGCTGTGAGCACGAGACCAGACAAGGCTTACAGAGAAGCTAGAGCATTGCTTTCGTCACTATGGATGGAGACAAACATTTTCTACATTTAAATGACCATTCATTTTATGTCTTGTCTTTAATAAATTTACAGCATATATCAAGAAACTCCATGGAATTGCCTCAGATAAAGCCTGAAGACAGAAAACAGGATTGAATACCTTTGCATTGTTCTTGATTGGATGTTGTAACACAGTGAATGATGTGGACTACATGGACCTGAAGATGAATAATCCCATTGTTCCAACATGTGGAACATGGACGAAATGAATAATCATTATATCCAAGCTTCCATTCAAATTGAGGGAAAGATGGAGGAGCTATGCTTATGACATTCAAGAAAAAAGAGGAAAAAGAGTCAGATTTCCTGGCTTAGTGGAATTTTTTACCATCAAGTGAAAGTCGCAAGTGATCCACTGTTTGGAGATATCCTAGACTCCACCTTTGGAAATCAGAAAAGCATGAAAAAGAAACCAAGCCCTGTGAAAGCTGAGTCCAAGAGAAGCAGCTTTGCTGTGAATTTATCTACCACAGAGAAGGATGCCGGTAAAGGTCAGTCAGAGAAGAAAACAGCCACAGTCAAGTCTGCAAATGTTTTCCAAAGTCCCTGTCTTTACTGCCAGAAGAACCACGCGCTGAACGTGTGCAACAAGATCACAGGCGAACCTTTCAAAGAAAGAGTACAGTTCTTGAAAACAAACGGTCTTTGCTTCAGCTGCCTGACAGCAGGTCACTTGGCCAAGGACTGTGAGAAGAAAGTTTCATGTCCAGAGTGCTCCCACAAGCACCCAGCTATCCTACATGTGGCAAAAGAAGACGCTGCATCGGCCCAGAACAGTGCAGACGACAGTTCACAAGGCACAGCAGAAGTCACAAGTGCTCTCGTGTCTGCGGGCTGTAGAAGAGCGGACCACACTGGGGCTGGGAACAGTGAGAGTATACTGGCCATTGTACCTGTGCAGAAAAAGCACAAGAAAGGCACAAAGATAGTCAAGACCTATGCATTCCTGGATCCAGGAAGCACAGTGACTTTCTGCACTGAAGCCTTGGCGAACCAGTTGAACATAGGAGGCAGAAAGACAGAGTTCCTTCTCTGCACCATAGTACAAGAGCAGAAAGTGAGTAGCTATGTGCTTACTGATTTGGAGGTGTGTGGCTTAGAGGAGCAAGAATACATTCAGCTGCCCAGTGTGTATACTCAGCCAGATTTACCTGCGAAGAAAGCCAACATACCACAAGAGACAGATTTGGTGAATTGGCCTTACCTGAGTCGGGTCCATCTCCCAAAACTTGAAGCAGAAATTGGCCTTCTCATCGGTGCCAATGCATATAAAGCTATGGAGCTGTGGGAGATTATTAGTAGCCACAACGACGGACTGTACGCCGTGAAAACAGCGCTTGGTTGGGTTGTCAATGGGCCAATTAGCAGATGTCAAGAGAAAGATGATGACGAAAGACCGAGTTTTCTTGTCAACCACATCTCCATGATGAACATTGGAGACATGTTGATGAAGCACTACAATGCCGATTTCCCTGAAAAACGGTGTGAGGACAAGCGAGAAGACTCTCAACATGACAAGCAGTTCATGCATGCTGTGACTACATCAGCACAGCTCGTTGATAGTCACTATTGCATCAAGCTGCCTCTGAAAGATGACAAGGTGAAGATGCCATGCAACCGTGGTTTTGCTGAACAGAGACTTAACTCCTTGAAGAGAAAGTTCAATAGGAACCCAGACTTCTTTCAGGAGTACAAGACCTTCATGAACAAAATACTGGAGAAAGGCTATGCAACAAGAGTTCCAGGAGAGCAGTTGAGTCACAATGATGGAAGAGTGTGGTTCATCCCGCACCACGGGGTGTATCGTCTGAAAAAGAGAAAGCTGCGAGTGATCTTTGACTGCGCAGCAAGGTGTCAAGGCATGTCATTGAATGATCAATTGTTGCAAGGGCCTGACCAAACAAACACCCTCATCGGAGTGTTGCAGAGATTTAGACAGGAGCCCATCGCCGTGATGGCAGATATCGAGTCTATGTTCTATCAGGTGCTGGTTCCAGACACAGAAGCTGATCTGCTACGCTTTCTGTGGTGGCCAGGCGGCGATGTGAATATAGAAGCAGCTGAGTACAGAATGTGTGTGCATCTGTTTGGTGCTACATCATCCCCCAGTTGTGCGTCGTATGCACTGAGAAGAACGGCAAAAGATGCAGCGACTGAGACCACACCAGAGGCCACACAGACTGTCGTCAAGAACTTCTATGTTGACGACTGCTTGAAGTCGGTAGACACAGAAGATCAAGCAGTTGCTCTCGTGAAGGAGCTGATGACAGTGGCCCTCATTTATCAAACTTGCGTAGGATCTGGTGTAGATTCTGGTGTAAATATAAGCGTTCGCCAGGTGTCACGTCTGATTTACTAAAAGTGTGTACGTCACTGATTTCGGTGTAGAACTGGCGTGGCGTTGATAAATCTGGCAGCTGAAACCATCGTAATTTACATGACACGCCCCTATAAATTCATGCTCCGGGAGGCATAGTCCTGCCCACTTTACGACATGGACTCTCGAAAGACGGCAAAGAAAAAAGAACTTCACTGAGGAGGAAATATAAATTATCACGTCTGAGGTAGAGAAAAACAAAATAATTGTATTTGGAAGTCTTAAGAGTGGCATAAAGGGAGCGCAGAAGGCTGCAGTTTGGAAAACTATTGCTGCTGCGGTAAACACTGTTGGGGTGGAAAACCGGAGTGCAGCAGAGGTTTGATTTAATTCATTAATAAATTCAAGTTATAGATCCATGATATTTTATGTTATATAGCCTACATAACTGACAATCCAAATGCTTTACAAGTAGGTTAGAAAAAGTGGTGCGATTTTAAGATCGCCACCAAAAAACGGGTTGCTGCGCTCAGGCGCAGCAGCGCATGGACCGATGGAGGCCAACCAGACTCAAACCTCCAGCTGTCACCATTCGAGGAGCACGTGGCAGCAGGGCTCCCCCGTACATCGTGGGAATACTAGGCGGTAGGGTCACAGACGAGTCCCCACCGCCTCGATCGGAGCTGTATGAGGGTAATTGTTAAAATACAGTCTGCAGAGATCACTCTTCATTGTACTTTTATTAGTATTACTCTATGACATTTTATTGTGTGCCACATAAAACGAGCAGCCACTCGTCACTTTCCCCGAGGAGATCTTCTCTGCGCCGAAAGTGCCTCTCACGTTGGACAGAATTGTGTTTCTCTAACAATAGAAGATCTGCCATTGTCAAAATGTGATCACGGTAGTTAGCTAGTTAGTTAATGTACTCTTATGGTTACTCAGTCAAAATGACGGCAAAATAAAGAAAAGTTTGATGAAACGAGTGTAAATGTACACGCGCTAACTAAATTTGATTTTCTAAAATAATTACGCAAACGTATTTTCCAGTCTGCCATTAATTAAGTTGCATTTCTTTTGTTGTTCAGTATATATCTGACTGGATGAGCATCTGACATACCACACTGCATATCTGTCAAGCCACGCATTGCGCTTAATCAGATTGATTGTAATTGTCAGCCGTCTGGCCTGACAAGCAGGTTGTTGTCTCAAAATATGAGTTTAATCAATTTCTCAACACAGGTGTCTTATTTATTTATTTAGCCTATTTATTCATTTTACTAATAAAAGCAACAACAGCATGACGTCCAAATCGCTGCGTATTATTAATTATTTTGACAGCTGCCCTCGTTACTGCATGTTGTTCGCTGGTTTCAAATCTGCGTACACCTGGTCAGACCTGGCGTGAGATTTTTGCGGACCGTTCGCTCACGTTCAGATTGATAAATGCCGATCCTTGCGGGAGATTTGGTGGACACCCATTTTTTTGGTGTACACACGTTTGATAAATGAGGGCCATTGTGCGCTAGAGGTGGGTTCCACTTAACCAAGTGGATCAGCAACAGTAGAGCCCTGCTGTGCTCCATCCCTGGCTACGAACGAGCAGATGAAGTTAAAGATCTTGACTTGGAGAACGATGAACTACCTGTGGAACGAGCACTAGGCGTGCAGTGGTGCACTAGTTCAGACAACTTTAAGTTCAAGATACACCTTCCAGGCAAACCGTGCACAAGGCGAGGCATCTTATCTGTTGTCAGTTCGGTTATACGATCCAATGGGCTTTCTGGCGCCTCTCCTCTTACCCATCAAGCTCATTCTGAGAGATCTCTGCAAAGGGAAAAGGGGTTGGGATGAAGAGATCCATAACAAGCCACGCAAAAAATGGCTGAGGTGGCTTACAGACCTCAACAAGCTTTCATAACTGGAAGTCAGCAGATGTTTCAAGTCTGCCACGTTTGGGCCAACCAAGACTGCCCAGATCCACAATTTTTCTGACGCCAGTCAAGATGGATATGGCGTTGTGTCGTGTCGTATCTCTTCTCGACGAATGACTAAGGTGAGAAACGGGTATCCTTCCTGATGGGGAAAGTCTAGAGTCGCTCCGCTCAAACAGATCATGATTCCTAGAATGGAGTTGACAGCAGCGATGGTTGCAGTCAAGATTAATTGGGTGCTGAGAGAAGAACTCGAAGTTCCCCTGATGGAATCGGTCTTCTGAACAGATAGTACAACAGTACTAAAGTACATTGAAAATGATGCCCTTCGTTTCAAAACGTTTGTGGCAAATCGAGTTTCGTACATTAGAGAGGCGACAACTTTGTCTCAGTGGAAGTATGTCAACACCTCACAAAACCCTGCAGATCAGGCCTCAAGAGGTTTGAAGATAGAAAGCTTCATGAAAAGTAAGAGCTGGTTTCAGGGGCCTAGCTTCCTGCTAAATGAAGCTGAGTGGCCAGAACAACCTGAACAGCGGTGTCATGCACAAGCCCAGACGAGTGCACAGATCCATTTAACCAGCTTGTGGAGTATAACTCGAGTTGGCATAAGCTGAAAAAGGCAACTGCTTGGATTCTGCACCTAAAAGAAATGCTGCGACACCTAAGTAAGAAAATAAGAGTTTGAACGGACCATAAAGCAATCTGAAAAAGATCCACAAAAACACAGATCCATGATTGAACAGCAGATGGGGATGTTTAAGAATAACCTGAAAAAGAGAATACTTACCGTTGAAGACCTATCCAGAGCAGAAATGGAACTGATCAAATACAGCCAGGGAAAGGGGGTGCAATGGATTTTCAACCCACCTGCCGCATCCCACCATGGCAGAATTCGGGAGCGTCAAATCCGCACGGTAAGAAAAGTGCTGTGCTCTGTTGTGAGACAACAGCAATTGGATGATGAAGGGCTACAGACTCTCCTTTGCGAAGTTGAGAGCATCATCAATGGAAGACCCTTAACCATGAACACAGACCACCCGAGTGACCTCGAGCCACTAACGCTGAATCACTTACTCCTACTAAAAGCACAGCCCTGCTTTCCACCAGGCGTGTTTACCAAAGATGACGTCTATGCCCGCTGTCGCTGGAGGCAAATCTAATATCTGGTGGATCTGTTCTGGTGAAGGTGGACTCTTGAATACCTACCTCTGTTGCAAGAGCGTCAAAAATGGCTCAGTCTGAAGAGAAGTTTCAAGGTTGGAGATGTCGTCCTCGTCGCTGACTCTTCCCTCCCACGAAACGTCTGAACGTTGGGCAGAATCACCAAAGTGATGCCAGACTCTAAAGGGGTCATTCGAAGCGCTGAGGTCCAGACGAAGACCAGCGTCATCCAGAGACCCATAACAAAACTGTGTTTATTGCAAGGAGAAGAATGAAGAGTGAAGAGAAAGACTTATAAATTATAATTACCTGTTGAATAGACTGTAAATACAAAACCCAAAACCAGTGAAGTTGGCACGTTATGTAAATCGTAGATAAAAACAGAATACAATGATTTGCAAATCCTTTTCAACTTATATTCAATTGAATACACTGCAAAGACAAGATGTTTAATGTTCAAACTGAGAAACTTTATTTTTTTTGCAAATAATCATTAACTTAGAATTTAAAGGCAGCAACACATTGCAAAAAAAGTTGGCACAGGGGCCTTTTTACCACTGTGTTACATCACCTTTCCTTTTAACGACACTCAGTAAACGTTTGGGGAACTGAGGAGACCAATTTTTGAAGCTTTTCAGGTGGAACTCTTTCCCATTCTTGCTTGATGTACAGCTTAAGTTGTTCAACAGTCCGGGTCTCCGTTGTCATATTTTACGCTTCATAATGCGCCACACATTTTCAATGGGAGACAGGTCTGGACTACAGGCAGGCCAGTCTAGTACCCGCACTCTTTTACTACGGAGCCATGCTGTTGTAACACGTGCAGAATGTGGCTTGGCATTGTCTCGCTGAAATAAGCAGGGGCGTCCATGAAAAAGACGTTGCTTGGATGGCAACATATGTTGCTCCAAAACCTGTATGTACCTTTCAGCATTAATGGTGCCTTCACATATGTGTAAGTTGCCCATGCCTTGGGCACTAATACACCCCCATACCATCACAGATGCTGGCTTTTGAACTTTGCGCCTATAACAGTCCGGATGGTTCTTTTCCTCTTTGGTCCGGAGGACACGACGTCCACAGTTTCCAAAAACAATTTGAAATGTGGACTCGTCAGACCACAGAACACTTTTCCACTTTGCATCAGTCCATCTTAGATGAGCTTGGGCCCAGCGAAGCCGGCGGCATTTTTGGGTGCTGTTGATAAATGGCTTTAAGCTTTGCATTGTAGAGTTTTAACTTGCACTTGCAGATGTAGCGACGAACTGTAGTTACTGACAGTGGTTTTCTGAAGTGTTCCTGAGCCCGTGTGGTGAAGTCCTTTACACACTGATGTCGGTTTTTGATGCAGTACCGCCTGAGGGATCGAAGGTCACGGGCATTCAATGTTGGTTTTTCGGCCTTGTCGCTTACGTGCAGTGATTTCTCCAGATTCTCTGAACCTTTTGACGATATTACGGACCGTAGATGATGAAATCCTAAATTTCTTGCAATAGCTCGTTGAGGAATGTTGTTTTTAAACTGTTCGACAATCAGCTCACACATTTGTTCACTAAGTGGTGACCCTCGCCCCATCCTTGTTTGTGAATGACTGAGCATTTCAGGGAAGCTGCTTTTATACCCAATCATGGCACCCACCTGTTCCCCAATTAGCCCGTTCACCTGTGGGATGTTCCAAATAAGTGTTTGATGAGCATTCCTCAACTCTCTCAGTCTTTTTGCCACTTGTGCCAGCTTTTTTGAAACATGTTGCAGGCATCAAATTCCAAATGAGCTAATATTTGCAAAAAATTACAAAGTTTACCTGTTCGAACATTAAGTAACTTGTCTTTGCAGTGTATTCAATTGAATATAGGTTGAAAAGGATTTGCAAATCATTGTATTCTGTTTTTATTTACGATTTACACAACGTGCCAACTTCACTGG
Organism: Gymnothorax javanicus; assembly: GCA_029692085.1. Classification (NCBI taxonomy): domain Eukaryota; kingdom Metazoa; phylum Chordata; class Actinopteri; order Anguilliformes; family Muraenidae; genus Gymnothorax; species Gymnothorax javanicus. The sequence goes on along the minus strand of CM056205.1, from coordinate 54,812,903 downwards.
TTTTGGGTTTTGTACTTACCTGTGAAGAGAGTAGACTCTAGTTAAAGAAAAAAGATTTGAGAAATGTTAGTAATGACGTAAATGGCTCCAAGTTAAGTAAAGTTGGTAATTGATATGCTAAGGCTTAGTCAATTAGGGGCCGGGATATGTTGTAGCCATTTTCTACACATATAATTTAAGATAATTTGAATCAATATTCTGTTTGAGATGTTTGGGTTGGAAGTATTTTCTGTTCCACGTTGTAATGTGGAATGAAGGTTTGGCCAGTGACTAACGATGTAATAGAATGGTGTTTTCTCATTGGCTGCTGTGTGTATAGTATAAATACATTGTGTGCCCGCGAAACAGCAGAAGCCACTGGACCTTGGTGTAACACGGTCTTTTGACCAGCGCACTAATTTCGGTTAGTTTACTAAGAAAAGTCGAAAGTCTATTATTTTTCTATTTTGTATGATTTCAGTATTGTAATAAAGATACTAAAAGAAGAATTTGGCTTCAAGACTTTTGCTTTACGATGTCAGTGTGTTGCGTGCAAAAACTTTGAGGTCCAAAGCTAGTGAGGCAGCCAGCTGCTGCACCCACACGAAGGTTCTGCAATTCAGTGCAAAAATGAATGGAAACAGCTTAAAATGTTATAAATCTATTCGATACACCGATTTGATCGCATAACAGCAAGTGACGTCATTACGCACAAGTTTTTATTTGCTTTAATGCTGTTAGGTGGAAATGCATTTTCACCGCCTTTATTCGCATGAATATTTTTGGCGAACTTCAGATAATTCGATTAACAAGTGGATGGAAACATAGCTCGTGAGCAGTGCACCACTATTCTCCCGACTCAATGTAGCTAGCCAATGTTGGCTAGCTAAAGTTAGGTTAATTGATGTTAGCTGGGGTAAACAAAACACGACCGACTATTCCAACACACACACACACACACACACACACACACTTCACATCACACACACGGCTGCTAGCTATCAGGTTTCACTTACTTGTCATCATGGGTCTTCAGGTGACGGACAAAGTTTGAAGTGGTTCCCTCTTTGTCGTTAACGGTTGTTGAAGAAGTCTTACATTGAGCAGACCTTTGTTTTCCATCGGAGTACAAGTTTTTAAAAGCAAATTGAATTATTTTGGGCGTACTAGAACTTGCAGCTGCCATTATTATCCATGCAATCAAGCGCACTGATCATCAAAAGTGCGTGCTCCTGCTTCAGACACGAAAAAAAAAAAAAAAAGCGGAGCCTGTCTGAACCTGCTAGAGCGCGCGCCGTGCACTGCACACAAACGGACCGCTCTTGTCATGCTAGAAAGAATAATATCAACATGAAAAAAAAACATACAATGAAAAGAACAAATCATCCGAGTCATCTTGCCTCAAGTCGAGTGGAGTCTGGAGTCATTGTCTCTTAAGTCCGAGTTGAGTCTCAAGTCTTTGCCTTCCAAGTCCGAGTTGAGTCGCAAGTCGTCAAATTTGCGACTCGAGTTGACTCGAGTCCGAGTCCCTATGACTCGAGTTAAATTGCCTGACAATTAGTACTGGCTAGTTCTAAATCATTTTCCTTTATTGATGCATTTTCTAATTCTCTTAATTGGCAACTGAAGACACGGTTTCTCTCTATATGCAATCTAACAGCGATGAAATCATGGGCTAAATTCAGTACAGTGGCGGAGTCAGAACTGAGAATTTGGGTGCACAAAACATCCATTTAAAACAATTATTAGTCCTGACCTGTTCTCAGTCATTTTCATAATTAACAAAAGGTTCACTCCGAGAGCACTCCACAGTTAACAGGTGCTGCTTGTTCTCTCTGATTAGGTAAGACGACAATCATTCATCTGGACGCGTATTTGCTGTATTTAAATCAACCTTATTCAAAATTGCATACCTGTCAACTCTCACAGAAAATGGCTTGAGCCACACGCTTTTTATAGCCTATTTAACTGCCGAGTGCCACTTTTTTTTTTTTTTTTCATCAACCCACACAATACCAAGAGTGAAAGGCGATATTTCATTGGAACGCGGACCAGTCCAATCAACGCGAAGCATTGGCCTATTAATAAGTAAATTATTTTTCTGTACTGAATTTAGCCCATGATTTCATCTCTGTTAGATCACATATGGAAATATGGATAATTGGAAAACGCGTCAATAAAGGAAAATGATTGAGAACTAGCCAGGACTAATTGTTATCATAAAGGGACCTGTCTGTGCCACCCCAATTCCCAGTTCTAGCTCTGCCACTGTTGTGATGAAGTTCAAATGGACACTGAATTGGAGATTTAAGAACTCGGCTCCAAAATGCTTTTAATAAAGAAAATTTTTATGCTATGCTTCACGCAATTAAGTTGGGATGGCCAGAGAACGCCAAATAATGGTTCTTCAAAAAGATTCTTAGTGTTAAAACTGCTTACATGCAGCGGTGTGTGATGTTGGGCTACACAGAAACCGTGCCAAGCATTTCCAAGTCTGATTTGTACAGCCGTTAATTGTATTGCTGGCCTCAGAATGTACTTAATGTTGGAGAGTCTAGCGTAGCCAGCTAGTTAGCGAGCTATACCTAGCTAATAAATTACCAAACAGCCAAATGATTGTATCATTTGCTAATAATACAAAATACCATGATGTAACTAAGGAACTTATGAATTGGGAAGAGAATTTCAATTGTAGCATGCTTGAGACGACTTCTGGGGCCAGTTGCATGAGCCATCAAATAACTAACCGACATTTTGGCAAAATAATAGCATAAAAATGACTGTTCCCATTAGATTATGAAGACACTTGCAGAGTACAAATTGGCCATGCTCCCAGGCAGCCGAAATGCACATAGTCCCTCCAGCATGTCCTGGCCTCCTGGGCCTCCTCCCGGTGGGGACATGCCTGAACACCTTCCCAGAAGGCGCCCAGGGGCATCTGATATAGATGCCCGAGCCACCCCAGCTGGCTCCTCTCGACATGGAGGAGCAGCGGCTCTACTCTGAGCTCCTCCCGGGTGACAGAGCTCCTCACCCTATCTCTAAGGGAGCGCCCCGCCACCCGGCGAAGGAAACCCATTTCAGCCGCTTGTATCCGAGATCTCGTTCTTTCGGTCATGACCCAAAGTTCCTGACTAAAGGTGAGGGTAGGAACGATTGATTGGTAATGAGAGCTTCGCCGGCTCAGCCTTCTTCACCACAACAGATCGGGTACAATGGTCGCACATTGCTGCCGCTGCACCAATTCATTTGTCAATCTCACGCCCATCTTTCTCTTCACTGTGAACAAGACCCCCAAGATACTTAAACTCTCCACTTGAGGCAAGGCAGGAGCTCTCCTCCAACCTGGAGGGGCTGGCTAATTTTTCCGGGTCGAGAACCATGACCTCGACTTGAGGTGCTGATTTCATCCCAGCCGCCAAGACTCGGGTTGCAAAACCGCCCCAGTACATGCTGAAGGTCCTGGTTCGGCGAGCCAACAGGACAACATCATCCGCAAAGCAGAGATGAGATCCCTTGGTCCCCAAAACCGACTCCTCCGCCCCTGGTTGCGCCAGAAATTTGTCCATAAAAATAATGAACAGAACCGGTGACAAGGGCAGCCATGCCGAGTCCTCAACATGCACCGAAACAGGTCTGACTTACTGTCAGTACGCGAATCCAAGCCCTGCTCCCAAAGACCGCGACGGCCCTTAGTAGAGGGCCCCAGACCCCATACTCCCGAAGCACCTCCCACAGAATGCCACGAGGGACACGGTTGAATATCTTCTCCAAGTCCACAAAACACATGTGAACTGGTTGGGCAAACTCCCATGAACCCTTAAGCACCCTGCGGAGGGTATAGAGCTGGTCCAGTTCCACCCACCTCAGGACTTAAAACCGCATTGTTCCTCCTGAATCCCGAGGTTCCGACCACATCGGCCCACCTCCTCTCCAGCACCCTGGACAACAGACTTCACTAGGGAGGCTTGAGGAGTGTGATCCCCCTATAGTTGGAGCACACCCTCCGGTCCCCTTTCTTAAATAGAGGGACCACCACCCTGGTCTGCCAGTCCAAAGGCACTGTCCCTGACTGCCACGCGATGTTGCAGAGGCGTGTCAACCAAGACAGCCCTACAACATCCAGGGACTTGAGGTACTCAGGGCGGATCTCATCCACCTCCGGTGCCTTGCCACCGAGGAGCTTTGAACTACCTTAGTGACTTGTAGCCCGAGTGATGGATGAATCAGCCTCTGGGTCCCTAGCCCTGCTACCCCACGGAAGGCGGTCAGTGGGATTGAAGAGATCCTGAAGTATTCCTCTTCCACCGCCGACATCCCCAGTCGAAGTCAACAGCTCCCCATCTCCACTGTAAACAGTGTTGGCAGGGCACTGCTTTCCCCTTCTGAGGCGCCAGACGGTTTGCCAGAATCTCTTCGGGGCCGACCGATAATCGTCCTCCATGGCCTCCCCGAACTTTCTTTCCCATAATTGTTTTTGCTTCCGCCCACTGCCCGGGCCGCAGCACGCTTTAGTCGCCGGGTACCTGTCAGCTGTTCAGAGTCCTATGAGCCAACCAAGCTTGATAGGACTCTTCTTCAGCTTGATGGCATCCCTTACTCCGTGTCCACCACTGTCTGGGCTGTCACCATGACAGGCACCAGAAACCTTACAACCACAGCTCCGAACAGCCCCATCAACAATGGAGATGGAGAACATGGTCCATTCAGACTCAATGTCTCCAGCCTCCCTTGGGATCTGGTCAAAGCTCTCCCCAAGTGAGAGGAAAACCCCTCTACAGAGGGTCCCCAGACGCTCCCCAACAGACTCACAACACGCTCGGCCTGCCAAGTCTGTCCAGCTTCCTCCTCCGGGCCAGCGATCCAACTCACCACCGTAGGTGGTGATCAGTGGGTAGCTAGCCCCTCTTCACCTGAGTGTCTGACATATGGTCAAGATCAGATGACACGCACTATAAAGTCGCATCATTGACCTTCTGGCCTGGCGCCCTCGCGCCACGTGCACTGGCGGTGGACGCCTTATAGCGAAAAATGTTCGCGAGGACAAACTGTGACTAGCACAGAAGTCCACAACAGAACACCACTGGTTCAGATCGGAGAGGCCGTTTCTCCCAATCACGCCTCCAGGTAACACTGTCGCTGCCCACGTGGGCGTTGAAGTCCCCCAGAACAATGGAGTCCCCAGTTGGAGCACTTTCCAGTACCCCACCCAGGACTCCAAGAAGGCCGGGTACTCTGCACTGCCATTCGGCCCATAAGCCAAAATGACAGTGAGGCACCTGTTCCCGACCCGATGGCGCAGGGCAGCGACCCTCTGCTCACCGAAAACTCTGATCAAGATAGCTGCTAAGCTGGGGGTCTATAAGCAAACCCACACCAGCCCGCCCACCATGGGCAACTCCAGAATAGAAGAGAGTCCAGCCTCTCTCGAGGAGTTGGGTTCCAAAGTTTCAGACTGTGCGCGGAGGTGAGCCCCGATTATCTCTAATGGGTACTGCCGACCTCCCGCAAGACAAGCTCAGGCCTTCCAGTGAGGTGACATTCCATGTCCCGATAACCAGATTCAGTGCCCAGGGGATTGGGCCGTCAGGGCCTCCCATGACTGCCACCCAAAACACAATGCATCGGCCCCTTCTGAGCTTCTACAAGCTTGCCTAATCCTCTTAAAGAGCACTTCATTGACAATATTGTCCAAAGCTGGCGGTCGACAGCATACTCCAATGTTTAAAGCTGTTTCATGTTTGCCACAGTGCCTGACCCAGATATCTTCACGGGGCAAGGAATGTTCAATTTCATGAATTTCCTGCACATTTATGTTTTCGTTCACATAGAGTGCTACGCCCCCTCCTTGCCTATTGCATCTATCCTTCCTAAAGAGCTTACAACCTTCTAGATTATATTCATCTCCATCCTGTTCACTAAGCCATGTCTCTGTAATCCCAACTATGTCATAGCCCTCACTTATCACAACGGCCTCAAGTTCTGGAAATTAATTGTTTATGCTTCTTGCATTTAAATAAAAACATTACAGGTTATTACGAATGCTCTTCCCCTTTGATTTTCCATGTGCCTGCTGCTCCAAGACCCCCACTTCGCTTTGTTGCTTTAAAAATACATTGTCAATCGTGATATAACGCTGTCAGCTTCCATCAGGGCACATTGCACTTTTTAATGCAATAGCTTCGCCGGAACTGAATAGAAGAAGAAGAAGAAGAAGAAGAAGAAGTGGGCTGCATCTAAGGGCGTATTCGACTCCCTGTTTGCGAACAGAGAACAATGTTCTCGGGTGAGTCGAACACGCGAAGAACACGTTCGCGTGCTGTTCTTGCACCCAAATCCCACACTACCTCCGCTGGTGGTGTGGCGAGAATGGACGAGGAACAAAGATGGCGGACAAAGAGAAAGTTTCGGAGCCGTGTCCATCGTAAGTGTAATTTTTGGTGGGATAATGCAAACGTCTCAGTAAAATAATGCATTCTACATCTCAACAATGATGGTCTGTCGCAATCAGCGGGTACATGTAAGAAATTACAACTGTCAAGTATCACAAACAACTTTGCAATTTCTAACTTCCAACAATATTTTAACATCAGAGCAGTCTGGTTTCAGGCCTGACATAGCACCAGTTACAGCAGCTTCATTGGTTATAAATGATTAGTAACAGCTTTTGATAGTAAACAAAAATGTGCGCCATATTTATTGATTTAGCAAAAGTGCTTGAACGTAGACCATATTATCTTATTAAATAAGTTGTCCTCCATTGATCTTGGTTACAGAGCATGCTCATGGTTCCAGGACTACCTCTCAAATAGAACACAAGCTATTATTTCTGGGGATGCGCAGTCTCAATTTTTAAAGGTGACAAAAGGTGTACCCCAAGGTTCCGTTCTTGGTCAAATTTTATTCACAATTTATATAAATGACATTGCTCATAATGTAACGAATTGCAAGCGTTCATTTTTATGCTGACAACACAGTGCTTTATCTCTGCTCCAACATATTACAGGCCTCACATATTTACAATCTGCTTGTAACGTTATACAGCATGCTCTAACTGATCTTAAACTGGTTTTAAATACTGATAAAACAAAGTTCATGATCTTTTCAGCACAGAATGTAATTATGTCAGGTGACTCCATTTTCTCAGTGACTGGTGCTCAAATTGAGCAGGTTCAGTCTTACAAATATCTGGGTATCTGGTTGGATCATAATTTTCTTTTTAATACACGCAGTCCAACCTGTCCAAGAAACTTGAATGAAAATCGGGTTTCTTTACAGAAACAGGTCCTGTTTTTCTTTGGACAATAGGAAGAGGATTGTAGAGGCAACAATATTACCCATATTTGATTACGGAGATGTCCTTTACAGGCATGCCTCTATTAGTATGTTAAGATCCTTGGATGCAATCTATCATGGCGCATTGCGCTTCATCACAGGTGCTGGTTTCTGAACCCATCACTGAGCTTTTTTTTCTGTGGGGTGGTTTTCCCTTCATTTTAGAAGGAAGCTACATTGTATTTATTTATAAAGCCTTGCTAGGCAAACTTCCCTCTTATCTTACTAAGCTCTTATCCATCAAAATCAGAAGTCAGCATACCAGATCACAAGAATGGTTTTTGTTAGAGGCTCCCAGGACTAGAACAAATTTGGGAGGTACCTCTTTTAGTGCATTCGCTCCTTGTATGTGAATAATTTCCAGGATACCTTGAAGCTAGACTGCCTTATCCCCTTTGTGTCTTTCAAGAAATTAGTGTTAGATATATTGCTTCTGGAGGCCAGATGTATTTGCTTTTAGTTTATGGTAGGATTTGCTCATTTATTTTTCTCTGTCCTATGTTCTTATGTGTTTATTTATATGTATATATGTGTGTGTGTGTGTGTATATATATATATATATATATATATATATATATAGCCAGGCTCAAAATGCGCCATCTCTCGGTACTGAAAAATAATGAAAAGTACCCATAGAGCTTAGCTGTGAGTGGTTTTTATCTATAGGTGTTTTGGGATCATATTCCAAAGCCGTGTGACGGCGAAGTTTTTCATTTTTTCGTGGTACCTAGTCAAAGTTGGGTCCTTCAACTCATTTTTTGGGCCGGGTTTCTGCCTTAGTTTCAAGACATGCATATCTTCTAATGCCTCATACATGCATAGATATGGCTATATCTTCTCAAAATGCACTGATATGTATAGAAGATAAAAGTAGCTGATGGACAAATGGTATAGGTAATAATATGCTGTTGATTGTCAACTCCTGCCATGGCCCTGAAGTCGGGGTACGTTTTGCGTGCGGCTGCAAAATTGCTGTGCAAGTGCAAACTGCTCTCTAACACAATGTGTAAAATTAATTCAGGCAATCCTATGCTCTCAGTAGTAATTGTATGTGATAGAGGTATATGTTCACTCTCTGAATACCAAATATCATAGTCATTGGTGGAATATTTGCGAGTTATAATGATTTCCCTATACCCTTGCTCGCTCTAAGTCAGAAACATCTAAAAACCTACTGTTTGCCTATAATCCATCCAGAGGCCTATAACTAGTGATTATAAAGTTATTTAAGCCTCCAATCAGTGTTATAATTGTATATAAGTGATGTCCAGAGGTATATCACATGAAATTAGAAACCCTATAGTGATTTTCTTTCCCTCGGGATCCCGTTGCTGCTGAAAAAAAGACATTCTGGTCTGCAAATACCGAAAATGTTATAAAACCTATATCAAAACTCAAAATCTCCTAAACACTCCTTATGGCTTAAAAGTATGTAGCCTAGGCAATACTCAAGCCAGAACAGTTGTCTATTTGCTCAAAATATCGGTATATTTAGTCAGAAAGTCCTAATCCAAGTCAGAAACCGCGATCAAGTCAGAAACCCGTCGAAGTGTACCAAACTCAACCCGACTGACTTGCTATTGCCATAATACTTAACTAATAGACAGAATAAGAGTCTCAAGTAGGGAATTGATCACTAAGCAATGGTGATGCCACTTGTAGGCTGGTGATTAAAAGGTTTTGGTAAGTTCATTTTTTTTTTTATTTTGGGTCCTAGGTTCTCCTTAGCCTGAGCCCCGAGTTTTTTATGATGATTGGGCGGTTTCTGTCTGTTAGCTATTATTATTTGCTGTAGGTGTTGTCTGGTGTCTCGCCATCTATGCATGCTATTTGAACAAGTTCATGACTGATTACACCGATTATGCCACAGCAGAAGCCGCCACACCCCGCCGTTTCCTGCCTGAGATCCCGTTTCTGACTGAGAGCTGGCAGTTAACGCTACACCGAGCATATTTTTCATTAAATCTTCAAAAATACAAGTCGTCATGTTTAGAAAACACACATATCATGTCCTGCCCACCCATGCATGTTATTTGACCAAGTTTATGACTGGATTGCCACCGACTGCGCCACAGCGCCGCCCCATGCCCCAAGCACAGTTTCTGCCTGAGATTCCATTTCTGACTGAGAGCTGCACGATCAGTCCAATGTCGCTCCTGACCGGCGCCTATCACTGCTATACAACCCCAATTCTGAAATAGTTGGGATCTAAGTGTAAATTAGGACAATCAAAATGCAATGACTTTAGATCACATGAGCCAATATTTTATTTACAATAGAACATAGATAACATTTCAAAAGTTGAAACTGAGACATTTTACATTTTTATGCACAAAATGAGCTCATTTTGTGGATAAAATTGAAAAATTTATCAGTTTCAACATTTGCTATGTTATCTCTGTTCTATTGTGAATAAAATACTGACTGATGTGATTTGAAAGTCATTGCATTTTGATTTTTTTCACAACTTACACGTTGTCCCAACTATTTTGGAATTGGGGTTGTATTTTGATAAAATCGCTAAATATATGTTAACTATGTCAAACCAATATGGAATATCATGTCCCTGACCACTCAGGTAACGCCTAGCCACATTTGGCCCACGCTCGGGTTTCTGCCTGAGATGCCCGAGTTTTGACTTAGGGTTTCTGCCTTAGATTTCTAAGTCAGAAACCCTAAGTCAGAAACCGACCAAAATGCTTTGCGCGCTGTAGCTATGTCGTTATTCAATAAATAATTGATCTAAACAGTGATTTCCACTTTGATTTAGGCCAACAACAATACCTGAATTGCATTTGCATGCATATCTTTACAGTTTTTTAAAAAATACATCTAAGTCAGAAACTTTTTCAGTGCTGTCATTCTTTTGGGGACACAAAATCTCAATTAACTCCTGTAGGTTGGAGTTTTTTTTTTTTTTGGCCCTAATGCACTATATTTGTTTCATCCTGAAGGATTATTGGGTGTAGGGATCCTTATTTTTCTAGGAAAAGCAAATGTAAATCTAAGTCAGAAACCAGTACTCAGGACAATTTATTAAATGTCACCGCAATACACAAACCATTTATAGGGACGTATAGCCACTGTCAGACATAGCCTCATATATGTCTATTATGCACAGAAAAAAAATGGAACACACTTAAATGAGAAACAAAAAGTGAACTATTTCACTTTTTACATGGACATCAAAAAAAAAGTGCCATTTCTGGCCACTTTTCCAACTTTTAAGGGCAAAAAAAAGACAGGAAATATTTATCGCAGGCCGACAAAAGCGCTGGGTGGTTCTAAGTTGTTTGTGAGCTCTATCCATTCATGGTGGTTCTGAAATGATTCTAAGCAAAATATAAGATTTGCTAGCCTGTGACATATTTCGGTATATGAGCCAATCAGCATTGACGCTTTTCCAATTATCCGCAACTGAAAACACGTTTTCCATATACATCTAATCGCTGTTAGATGATGGGCTAAATTCAGTACAGTTGCGGAACAAGAACAGAGAATTGGGTTGCACAAAACATCCGTTTAAAACAGTCATTAGTCCTGACCTGTTCTCAGTCATTTTCATGATTAACAAAAGGTTCACTCCGAGAGCACTCCACACCTAACAGGTGCTGCTTTGTTCTCCCGACAGTAAGACGACAATCATTCATCTGGACGCCAGATTTGCTCATTTAAATCAATGTTATCTGGGTAAAATTGCATACCTGCGCAAATAGCTTGAGCCGCATGCTTTTCATAGCCTATTTAACTGCCGAGTGCCACTTTTTTTTTTATCAACCCACGCAATACCGAGAGTGAAAGGCCATATTTCATTGGAACAAAGACCAGTTCAATCAACGCGAAGCATTGGCCTATTAGTACGTAAATTATTTTTCTGTACTGAATTTAGCCTATGATTTCATTGCTGTTAGATCGCATATGGAGAGAAACCGTGTCTTCAGTTACCAGTTGTTTATAATTGGAAAAACGCTACCAATAGCGTAGAAAATGACTGAGAACTTGCCAGGACTAATTGTTGTCATAAAGGGACGTGTCTGTGCCCCCCAATTCCCTGTTCTAGCGACGCGCCTGGGTGGCGCACATTTCGTGAGCCTGGCCCATATATATATATTTTTTTAATTAATTTTTATTATGTTTTATTCTAGTTTAAAACTTGTTATTCCTTTAATCTGAAATTGTTGTTTGTGACTTTTATGTATTTTATGTGTGCTGTTTGTCTTTAACCTTCCATTGTAATTGTTTTATTGTAATCAGGGCTCCCCCAAAAAGAGACCTCTGTCTCAGTGGGACTTCCTGCAAAGTTATTGAAAGGTTATTGGATTTCCAAAAAATTCTCACAAAAATTAAAAAACCCCCGCCATGATCAGCTGTATTTATTTATGGAAATGAATCCATGGTAACCGCACTTACCTGTTCGACTCTTCCGAACTCGTTCCCACGTTCTCAACTTGTTCGCGAACGGTGGAGAACAGGGAGTCGAATACGCCCCAAATGTCCGCACTTCACCGCACTCGCAGACTCGCGGACTTTGCGGGTGTGTTCACGGGAAGTCCGGGAGGCGCCTATCATTTTTCCAACCCAGTTTAGATTAGAGCACTGGAAAAGAGAGTGACGACACGCATTGGTCAAGTGGAAACGCCTTCTGGTGGCGGAATATGGGTATTGCAAAAGTGCCCAAGGACTGACATCTCTGTATTGTTGGTGAACGAGTAAGTGCGGTATTTTCAATAATTTAATGAAGTTTCTAGATCACCCACGTTAATAGCATCATCGTGGACCCTTTTACAGATAAATATTAACATATAGTGGCCATTAATTGCTGTGTCACGAATGCCTGCTGTTTTAAATGATAAAGATAAGTCCACTAAAGTGATGCCATACTGTAAGTTTGCGTGCTAAATTCAAATGTGTTAGCTAACTGTTAGCCACTTAAGCCACTGTGTTTTCTTTAGTATTGCCCTTCATCTGAATATTAGTTCATTGTTTTGATAACATTACTCATAGTTGCATGAAGGTTATCTCTTTCCCTCTTCATTCACCCATACCGGTAGACTGAGTACAGTTGAGACACTTTTTGTGTCTCCATTTTTGAACAGAAGGGTTAGGGTTAGGGGTTAAAACAAAACAAAACTATACACTGAAAATAAATGATTTTTCATATGCTGTTTAATTTGTTTGTATACGAAGTTATTATTGATGAATACTAAGTTATTTGTTTATTTTTTCCACAATCAGGTCATTGGAGAAACATGAGGTGCATTTTTACCATGAAAAATAAGTTTAACCATACCTATATACATATGGGGGTACTATAATATGTGTGCTGGAAGTTGAGACAGAACCATGGTACAGTTGAGACACCTATTGAAACCCATTGATGATGACTGAACATCAATTGTAAATGCAATGAACTTTTTTTAAAATGACAATTTGACAAGATATTACAATATAGATTAATTCCTCTTTATTGAAATTAAAAACAATGGAATATTATTGTTTTATTAATATAAATATTATTATAATGAAATAACATGACATTATAACATTAACAGTATATATTAATATAATCCATGTTTTTCAGGCCTGCAAATATATGGAATTCACTACATTCTGTGAATTGTCTCTCAATTATCTCTCTTCCAAGGTTCCATTTATAGCATTATACAAAAAGGAATGAGCCAGTGTGTTGTTTATCAAATCGTTTATGTGTTTCGAGATTAATATAGCATTATACAAAAAGGAATGAGCCAGTGTGTTGTTTATCAAATCGTTTATCCACCAGCCTATGCAGTGAGTTAACCTTTCTCTTTTTCTTTCACTTTCTGTTTCACTTTTTTTCTCCCTCACTAACTCTCTGCTTTTTCCCTGCGATGATTTTGTGCTACAGAGATGGAAGAAAGAGGCAGCGGAGAATGGGGCCTTCTTGGTGCGCTGGAGTGTGCATTATACTAGCAGTTCTAAACAGGACCCAGGAGGTAACGCTTACACCAATACCCTGCCTGGTGCGGTGATGAAGTTTGAATAAAGGAATCTCTGCACACTTAAATTCATTACAGCCTGCGTGGATTTCAGCATGCAGAGATTCCTTTATTAGTTTGTATTGTGGTTTAATTTCTCTAGCACCTTACTTGTGACTGAACGGGATAGAGCTGTAGCCACTTTCTGTATGATCGAACATGGTACAAAAAAAAAAATAGAGTTTATATTACTGTACACATGCCCCATTTGATTGTTGTTTATGTAAAATTCTGTCCTTGTAAAGTATAAAGTCATAATATATTGAATGTTTACTGTCGTCTTACAACAGAATGGCCAGGTCTCGATCCACAACAGTTCGATCATAGAAGTCTGGTGTTCTGCCTGAGTGCTTATGACAAAGACTCTCCAGTGAAAGAGCTCAATGGACAGCCTGAAGACCTTTAGTGTTGCAATCCAGCACATTGCATACCTTCTCTGTCAAGAAGTGCTGTCTGCCCAGACCTCTGCTAAAAGTTGCATGATGTCTTCAGGTTTACCCATCTTGTGTGTGTGTGTAGGTGTGTATTTGTCACCCCAGTCCAGCATCCTATAGCTACTCCCCTAATGACCCCCAGCTACTCCTACACCTCTCCCAGCCAGCAGCCGACCTAGTACTGCAGCAGCACCATGCAGTCCTCGCATGCACACTGCCCTTGACTTCTCCACACCATCCTCATCCTCCTCCCGCCACATACAGTAAGTAGACACAGATACACACATACTGCTACTAAACATTTGTTAAACAGCATATTGACTATGGTTAATTATTTCCCTGGGTTTTATAGCTGGTAGCAGGTCTACAATTTAACATCACCAGCTGTCAGAAGGGGACACATGCCTCCAGTTTGACCTGCTAATTCTCAGGTAAGTAGAAAGAAAGAGTGGGAGTGGGCATATGTATTGTAAGATGCTGATTTCCTGTCCTGTGCATAGAACCAGGAACTGGAGATGTAAGCTGAAGTCAAGAAACTGGAGGCGGATGTTCAGGAGAATATCATGGACTGGGTGCTGTACAGAAGAAGCTGCAGGGGTGCTGACAGTGCATGAGAACTACTGAGAGAACTACGAAAATAATTAAAAACTGGGATAATTTGTACAGATTTGTGCTGTTTGCTCATACTACTTGTGTTGGACTGGTTAAAACATTTTCAAATGTGTTCATCTGCAAGAAATTATTGTCAAACCTACTACATTACAACAACTTCAGTATCTAAGTTACTGAATGTTTCACTTGTTTCAGCTTCATTGTTTGTGAAGCAAGTTTTTTTTCATTGGAGAAGGCCAGTGAGATTATTAGCCTGCCTGTAAACTAAGTAACATGTAACTGGAGAGTAAGTATTCTTCTTAAAACTACAGGAATATTTCAGGACACTTTATTTAAATAAAATGCAGTAATACATCAAATGATTTTTTTTTTTTTTTTTTTTTAATATACAGATGTGCTATACTGTGCACCACATGTTCAGGATGGGTTTATGTATTGTCTACTCTCAACTTACAGTAGGTCTTTTATTTGTTCATATTTGACAAACTGACAATCCAGGTGTGTCTGACCATTGTGACTACTCAGACACACCTGGATTAATCAGTTTGTCCAATAAAGTAAGACAAGAAATAAAGGAGCTGCCATAAGTTCAGGAAGTAGTGGAGCTGTGCATAGAGCCTATACATCAAATTCAATATAGCAGGGCCAATCACTTGTTAGATTAAAAAAAACAGTTGTTTACATTAATGTTACAATCTACATTTTGAAATAAACAAATTATAAGCATAACTTAATATGACCAAGACACCTAAAAGCAAAAACACAGCAGTTTTCATCAATCTACAAGCAAGTGGGCAACACACATAATTGTAGTGAATGGGTTTTTTGGGCACTTTTGCAATGCCCCTATCCCGCCACTAGGGGGAAAATAAGCTTTACCACGCAGCTCAATGGGAGTGTCGTTACTCTCTTTTCCAGTGCTCTAGTTTAGATGAAATCACGCCCACTTCTGCAATACGGAAGCCGAAACGAGCACCCTTCGAGCAGAGCCATGTAGAGAGCGAGTCGCGTCAGCTCCGTTGACTCCAATGGGCCACTTTTTTCACAGTAATTGCGGGTCGTGGAGTCTCCCAATAGTTCCCCGAAGTTAGCGTGGAAGACCAGTCACCAGTCAAGCAGCTGAGTTGAAGCAGAATGGATCGTTCACGATGATCTTTCAAAAGGTAAGATGTTTAAAGAATTAGACTATGTATTTTCAGCACATCTGAATTAAATTAACACGTGCAGTAAAGCATTTTACTGGATTATCCACTTCACGATTGTGGAGATATTTAACGTTTACAGACAAAAATTAGGGTAGGATACTAGCTAGGTACAGTTAGCGACGCAGTTACTAGCGGTAACCATGAGCAGCAGCTCCGTTCTCTCTATGTCATTGCATCCAACATCGCGAAATTGGAGGAAAAAAATGCTTCTTAAGGTAGGTATTAATTCTAAAAAGAGGCTTTTTTTTTTTTTAGTTGTTTTTGACATTTTTGTAAAATACTCTTCAGTAAGTTCATAATGTGTGTACTTGATAGGACTATCAAAAATATGGACATCTGTTGTTTTTTGTCAATTTCTCAAAAAGTTGATTTTGACCTGCCAAGCATTGCTTCAAACACCATTTCTCCTCTCTCTCATGCTATCATTGTGAAACTTGGAATATAAGTTTACCAGATGCACGTCTATGGACTGATCAGGCATTTTGAAGAAATCATTTGTGTAACACTAGATTTTGTGGTAATTAGGTACCCAATAAAGAAAAAAAAAACACTAAAATGCCCATATTTTTCACAGAAATATTATTTCTCAAAACCCTCTGATCAGAACATGCACTATATAGTCATTAATGATCTGTGAAAATTTGAGATTAAAGTAATAAAAAGTTTTAGAGATATCCTGCCTGAGGTACTTGATCAAGTTCCACATTGTGGTAGCCATCTCGAACTCCACTTTTTACATAATTTATGTGTAATGAGCCATCACTTTAATTCTGTATTTAGTAGTTGTTCATATGATGTTATACTAAATTGTTATGAATGAAAAGAGAAATAAAATGTATTTTTAGAAAGTTCACTCTACCTAAAAGTTATATTTTTCGCAGAGTGGGAGTGAATTTTTAGAGAAATAACGTTAATATAACATCTGACTGGCTATAGTAGTGGAGGTGAATTGAGGTTCTCTTTGAGTACAAGGTAGCTAACGTTAGCTAGTATAATAATAAAGTTAATGTTACGCGATGAGAAATAAGAGAGCCATCGTTTGCTGTGATACATCGCTATTAATATTGATCGAAGGAGCGATTTTTTTTCTTCTATACAGTAAACTAAAACGTAATCTATAGTTTGAGTGTTTTAGGATTTGACATTCTATTGACCATTACCTGTCAATATTATGTTGCTGCTCAGCTAATTTTGCATTGATGATTAAGAGAGAGGGAAGCTGGAGGACCAAATAGAAGACTGAAAACAACGTATTGGCTAAATTAGCCAAAAAATGTTGGAAAAGGAAGCATAGAAGGCTAAGTGGGGAATGCTACTGAATACCAAAAATATTGAGCTGTACTGAGCTTACTTATTTCCTTATTTTTCATAAATTGGACAATAAGCTTCTAAATTGTGTCGTCTTTGGTTGTGAAAAAGTGCAAGTGCAGTGTCTGAATATGATTACCTCACATTTTTGTTGTTGTAATTTTTAATGATTGACAGATTGCTCCTGCTGAATTGAGTCTTCAGTTTTTATCTCTTCTCCAGTAGGGGTGTACTCCCAAACTGGGAGCAGCGAGCCTCGCTGGTGAGCTAGAGCAAGGCGGGGGCTAGCTTGGGAGGAAACACACTTCTTCCATTCCAAACCTGAGAGCTGCCAGTCTATACTTCTGAGCTACGAGGACTTAAGGTGCAAGCTGGAGATAAACAAGCTCAACTTTCCTCCCAATTGCACAGGGACCTCCGCCTTCAATTTGTCATGGTTTTGCCCCGCCGGCAGGAGACAAAAAGCCGGCGGGCACAGGGACCATGGGCCCAAAAGCAAGCAAGGGACCCAAACGCACAGGCTGAGTAAAAATATAAAAATCTTTTAATTAAAGAAGTAAAATAACACGAGGGGAGCAGCAGCACACACACGACAGGGACTTAAGATCAGAATGCTGCTGCACTAACTTGAGGCAGAGCCAACCCTTAAATAATCCAACCTTCACCTCTACCTCAACGAGCCACACCTGTTGCCCGTTAAGGTGGAGGTGAAGAATGCAGCAGGGGGAGGGACTGCAAGGACAAACCCTTACACAATTAGGAGCTCCACCATCACGGCATATTTTGCGAGCTTCCTCCTAGACCCCATAAAGCTACGAATGTGCCATGGAATCTCCATTTTTTAGGATAATTCATCATACATTTTACGCTTTTACTAAGACGATAGACTGCATGTGTTATTTATGACCTTAATTCATCATACATTTTACGATTTTACTAAGACGATAGACTGCATGTGTTATTTATGTGGACCTGATAAAAATGAAACTCTGATAAAGACTGAGACATAAGACCAATAATTTTGCTGAGGCTCCAAGAAATGTATTGCATTCAATATGAGCCACATTTGTTTTATCTCCCTTGTTCAAGTGTGCATAGAACACAGGGTGTACAGTGAAATCCGCAAGTGCATTTTATGGCCAATAATAAGTAGACAGGATGAATATGAGAGGATCTCTAACATGAATACACATTATGGAAGATGCTGCCATCATCATAAAACAAATATGAGCACATACTTAGTGAAATCTCGCACAATACGTGGTGATGGTCGAACTTCCATTAAAATAGGGAGGAAAGTCGAGTTCATCTCTCCTGTTTGCACCTCGCAATCCTCCTGGCCAGCTCAAAGTATAAGCTGGCAGCTCTCAGTTTAGGAATGGGAAGGGCTTATTTCCTCCCAAGCTAGCTCCCACCTCACAGTACCAGCTCCCATCTCACACTAGTTCACTAGCGAGGCTCGGTCCTCCCAGATAAGGAGCGCACTCGCTCTCTTCTTTTCCACGTCACTGGAGAAACTGTACATTTGTACTCCATCCCCCTGCAATCGGAGCATCCCCGCGCAGCACAGCAAACCATGGTGGAGACTAAATACAAGGACAACATGGAGGAAAGGGCACAGACACACTGCTTGATATGCCATTCATGTTTCTGAGTTTATTCAAGATTTCCTTTTCATGAAGTAATTGCAGTATGTATGTGCAAAATGAAATGATACATGAAATGTAAGTGTCTGTATGTGTATAATGACATGAATGTGTGTTTTAATGTGTCCTGTACTGTCTGGACGTGGTGTGTTCAATGAACCCTTTTAAAAACATTTCTGTACATGCAAGTCTAAGATAAATTTATACCTTCTTTGTGCAAAAAGTCAACAACAAAGTTCTTTGAATTTATGCATCAATGTATAGTAATAAGTGCAGGGGTGCATAAGAATTGTAAACAGATAAATTGTAATTATTTGCAATGCATTTTCTAAGATACCACACTGAACATTATTAGCTGCTGCTAGTAATCCAGTGACTCATTGTGCTGTCAGTTTATAATCATTGATAGACACCTGTCGGTCTTCTGTCCTCTCTGAAAGTCACGAAGATTAAATTAGTCATTATTGAATTAATTACTTAATCCCAAGGAAATTGAGGACCTATCAAAACCACAAATTAAAGAAATGACAAAATCAAACCGAATTTTGAAACCTTCCTTCCCCTCCCTCTGCATTTACCAAAACATTAGGATGGGATTCAACTTGCATTGCAGACAAAATCA
This sequence comes from Gymnothorax javanicus, assembly GCA_029692085.1. NCBI lineage: Eukaryota > Metazoa > Chordata > Actinopteri > Anguilliformes > Muraenidae > Gymnothorax > Gymnothorax javanicus. The sequence goes on along the minus strand of CM056205.1, from coordinate 54,793,745 downwards.
AAAACAAATTCAAAACAATCAACAACAGGAACACACTCATTAAAATGACAAAAACTTGTTTTAGTAATTCGATTATTTTAATACTTTATAAGGCACTAAAACTGCTTGAATAGTGCATATATTGGGTGCAAATGTTCACCATTCTACCGTGAAATGTAGCTTTTTCTGTTGTTTAACGTAGATGTCGCTTAGATTAGATGGCTAACGTTAACTCAAGCCTAAAATATGTCAACAAGACAGAAATAACGCTATTTACTGACTACTAATTATCGAAAATCGCAGTTATGTCTCTATCTTGCCTATTTGACATACGCATTTAAATTGACCGCCAATAACTTCCTGGAACTATTTGCAGTCTCCATGAACCACGTGACGATCAAGAATTTTGGACTTCCGTTGACGCGACTCTCACTCTACATGGCTCTGCCTTCTCGGCTTCTGTATTGCGGAAGTGGGCGTGATTTCATCTAAACTGAGTTGGAAAAACGACAGGGCGCTAAGTAAGGGAGTGCTGCTGCTGAGCTGGGGTCCAAATCCACCATTCATCCAGTCCACAAGGCCTCAAGCGGACTCTCTGCAGACTTCCAGAGAGTCCGCTTGGGGTGCAGACTTCAATAGTGTAATTACCCACAATTCATCGCAATACGGACGTGACATTTTAATTTTTCCAAATTGCTGACAGAAAAAAAAGCACATTCACACACACACACAAAAAACCACATAAACTTATTATAAATTTATAATATTAAAACGTTACTTGAATACAGAGATGGGACCAAGTCACACATGTGTAAGTCTCAAGTAAGTCTCAAGTCTTAACCTTCAAGTCTCAAGTAAGTCCCCAGTCATTTTTTCTTGCGCAAATCAATTCAAGTCAAGTCACAGGTTATGGCAAGTCAAGTCCTGTAATAGGTCAAGTCAAGTCCAAGTCAAGTCACCTTATTATTGCAATTTTACCCGCAGAATCTGGATCTAATAAAGAAAAGACAAGGTATAAGTAATCAAGTCAGTACTAAACATCATTGGCCAACGGGCCCAACCTGTTTAAAAATATGACAGTAATTGGATTTGCATTCTAATTACTGATGTACTGAAATTACTGATCAGAAAAATACATTGTGGAATCAAACAAAACAGAAATAAATTCATAAAATTGTTTATTGATGGCTTTCAATCTAAACAAGATCACTTCTGCCTCACTTCTGCCAACAGTATTTGAAATATTTTAGTTGCCTTGCAAATAACAAGAAAAAAGGCAAACATATAAAAATCTGAAAGAATAAACATATTATAGAGCATCAGAAACATCTGTATGTGTTTCATCTGTATCATCTTGAGACACCAAGAGCTCTAAACACTTCAATTTTTAACATTCAGTCCATAGAAAAACAAGTAACAGCTTATTGTTCTTAGAAAAAGATTCCCAGCGAGGATTCAACAATTTTAAACTCTGTTCAGAGCCTTCGACTCGTGCTCCGCTTACCGATTCTCCTGTTTCTCTTGCGAGGTTAAAGTATGAATATTCATGTTGAATAACGTAGGGCGATATTAAAAATTAACATCATGATACAGACATATAGGCTTTAGACGTAATCAATAAGCATTTTAATATTAATATCAGGAATCACAACCGTCGGCCTCCGGTATCTTGAAAGGCGGAGGACGATCACGTATAGGCGAGTGCTGCAGTGATCACCGAATGCATGATATTTCCTCTACGCTCCCACGGCAACCAGTGAAACAAACTCGAAACTTTTCTATCAGCTCCTTTTATAATGCTGCAGACTCCCGCTATGCAGACTTTACGTGATGACGGTGAAGACATCACATTACGTACGCCTGGAGTCCGTGAGGGCTCAGTCAGCAAATCCCAAGGCTGCGTTTCAATCCAAAATAAGATACTCCCTTCACTTTTTCCCTCCACTCGAGTGAGCCCTACGTATGACGTAGCAGGCGAGTAAGCCTTTTCCGAGCGAGAGAGGGCAATGGAGGAAATTTCGGGGGGAGAGTTCTGGGAAATCGATTTCAAATAATCTTCGCCGCGTTTCTTCCCTGCCTTGACATTTGTCAACAAGCCAACGGGAAGTTTGTGTTGCCATGAAGTCGACTGAGTTAGTTGCGTGTACGTTTTACCTTTTACAGTTCACGTGGACTCTGTATCGCATGTTTATGGCAAGAAGAAGACATGCGCTCGCTTGATTGCTTGGCGGCACTTGCACCGTTTTGAGAGTTACACGACAGAAGACACGAATACACGCGTTTTGCGTGTATTCGCGTCTTTGCATTGACTTTGAATGTAATCTGTCGCGTGAAAAATTCGTTTCACATCCAGTGTGAAAGCTGCTTTAAGCTCCGCAACAGTCCTCTCGGATGCTATAGGCTAACCACAGCAAAAAATGAACGCAAAGTTACATGCTTATAACACGTAAACCGATGTCTTCGTCACCCCCAAACTTCGCTATTTGCATATAACTCGCACTTCATAATTCCTCCTTTCGCTAACAGGAGAAAAATGGCGGACGAATTATTTTTATGCAAAGCATTCTGGGCAATATCAAAGCTGGGGGGGATGTTCGTTGTTGGCTTTGTTTGAGGGAGGATAATCGAGGGCTTGAGCAAATAAAAATGCGCCCTTCCCTCCGCAAAACTGGATTGGAACGACCCTAGAGGCGGCAGCCATCTTACATCCGGGATTTTTTGGGGATTCCCCCCTCGATTGGAGGGCGAGTGAACATGGCGAAACAAGCATTTTTTCGGACTGGAACGCAGCCAGAGGAAGGAGATTTGGATTCAGCCGAAGAAGAAGAAATTGGAAAAGACGAAGAGTAAGAACAGTCAGGTAGGTTGGGTTAGGATACAGTTCATAAATCCAGAAAATTTGCCGTCATGGAGGCCTGGTATTTAGACGAATCGAATATTAGCCAAGATCAGACGCTGCCGGGCAAGTACAACCCAAATAAACCGGTTTCATCGGAGGAATTTATCCTATTGGGAGTTCGCCATTGGAAGGTAGGTGAGACGGTTGCTTACATAGCTCCTTGTATGCAAGTCAGTGGCGTTTCGTCTTGTATTCAATACATAGCTAACGGGAGGAGGCATGTAAATGTTCTCGCTGTCCCGGATAGTACAGATATTTTGCTATGATGGGACCCATTTAATATTTGGGGAATTGGCTCAAGGCACATTTGGGCGAAAAAAATGGTATGGGATTCAAGATATTGGCCAAAGAGAGGTTTCACTTTGCACCCAGTGGCGAATTCATTAGTTAGCTCGCTAATGTTAGCCGTCAAACAATGCTAGCTAACTTTACCATAATGTTATACGAAACCTGAAACGTCACTGCATAAAATAAATCAACACAGATAATGCATTGCTACATTTCACGACAGAGAAAAATCAACAACTTCTTCGATGTTGGATAGGCATGGGCAACGCTCTGCATAAACTCTAATGGAATGCGTAACAGCTGAACTGGGGTGGTAAACAAGCCTCAGAAAACTTATAAAAAAAATGATGTAAATACCATTTTCATACAAAAAGAACACCATGGTTTGATTAAAAGCAACCTTTTCTATAGGATACCCGCATTTCATACATGAACTCTGCGTATTACGGCCAATAACGCGATTTGAACAGAGCTATTATTCGCCCGTTGGATGAATGCGTGACCTCAATTTGCGCCCGTGTTTACAAACTTTCAAGTGCCTGCACGGCGCAAAAAAATATCCATTTTGGAGGTAGATTTCAAATAGCCCGCGCTGACGTGATATCCCAGCTACGGCCCTGATTGACTTTCAGCCATCTAATTTGAGAAATTACGAGTCTGTTCGTCCAGTCTAGACCTCCAGGGGATGTGAAATTAGTTCGACAGAAGTTGTTGAAGTTCGTCATGAGTTCGCCGTGACTTCTTCTCAACAATAGCAAGAAAGGTGAGTGTATTTTTACTGTAAACCTACATAGTTAGTTGACAGAATATCCTGTGACCCTATTTGTGAAGTTTCAGTAAAATATACCAAGGAATAAACCAGCGCCAGGCGTTCAAAACCTACCGGTGTTCTGACAAATTTTGCTACCTATGCCACCTCGCGAACACCGGTCACAAGATTCATTCACTTATACCCTTCAATTCGAGACTGCGAGGATGGAAGTCTGCAAAATCAATTAGGAAAAATTCTCGGCTCTCGGTAATTCTGTATATCGTTTAAACATTTTGTTAATCGGATTATGAAAGAAGACTGAAAATAAGCGCCCGCTTTTTGTTTGGGTGTAAAAAGCGTATTTAAAGGAGAATACATTGTATATTGATTAAGCATTGAACTCTGCATAAGTCGAACTGTTTTAATATTTGTTGATGACATTGCTTCGGCTCCCTGGAAGCAATGCACGCACAAATCTGCTGTCCTGTGAGCATTTCAGGTTCGATATACTGAGTAATAACGCCGCGAAAACCTAAACTGGCCCGTCATTCTGCCGAATAGTCTTACTAAACTAGTTAATCGTCTGATTGCTAATCAAGCGAAGGGAGGTTTCTGCCTCACCAAACTAACCTCCGACTGCACGTCACTGTGTTTTACTATGAATTATTCACAGTAGCTCATTGAAACTATCATGGAGGAGGGTATATGGACATTATAAAAACAGTGTAAATTTTTTTTTTTTTTAAATCACCACGGGTTATTGAAGGGGGAACGTTTAAGAGCAGTGGGAGGGCAAACAACTGCCGCATCAGCGACTTCACTGCATTTTATATAGTAATGGGCGAGTAGCGTTAATGTTTGCCCTCCCACCGATAATTTTGACATTTTGCAGGCCATTGATCCAAAAAAAAAACTTCACAGGCAACCCATTCATACCATTTTTTTAATATCAATGCAAAACCTAATGTTTGTTGAACATAATTGGGTGAAATTCAATGCATTTTCCATTAAAAAGGGCCTAGGGGGGCGCTGCTGTACTTCAGAAAAGGGGTTGATGACTTTAGCATCAATTATTTCTGTTAGGGTACCCTAATGGATAATTTGGCCAGGTTTATTTCTGAGTAGACTGCATTTTCGTAAAAATGCCCTCAGGCTTCACCCCCAATTTTCACAATGGGTTTTGTTGATAAATGCCGAAATCAGCCATTTTTGGGACCCTGTGGCTCTGAGACCCTTTCCTGTAAAGGCGTTGGACTTGTGGCAAACTCTTCATCTGTGTCTTCTGTACTTACTTGCAAAAAATCATTAGAAAATAATAAAAACTTTTTTCTCAGCAACTCAAGAAATGTTGTCATTTTATTCATTTGTATTGCCCATGCCTATGTTGGATTCTTGACTTGACATTTAGTCCTTTGCTTGCAGTATCACATAAGTGTGACCTCATGTCACGTGAGCCTGCGATGCTTGTTTTGTGCAGTATTTCCTTCTTTCCTTTAGGGTTATGGTGAAGGATCCTTTCCATGCCAACTGCCTCCCCGTTCACATCGTCACTCTGGTAGAGCTCAACAAAGCCAATGGTGAGTGAGCGCGCTCTTCTTGGATATGGGTACCTCTCGTTTGCCAACTCTCTTGTGTAATGTGCGTCTTTTCTTCCACAGAACTATTTTACCTCTCTCATAAATTGGTGGATTTGTACCCAAATAGTCCTGTAAGTAGTGTCGCCTCTACACAGATGTTGTTTGCTTTTTATTGTTCACAAATATTTTATTTGCAAACTGCCATAATTATTCCAAGATTTAATTTTTGTGTAATTACGTTGCCCATTCGAATGCAGTATGAAAAAGAGTTCACTTTTTGTGCCTTTGCGTATTTGGTACCTCTACATAAGTGATTTATTTTGTCATCTGAATGTCTCTCACAGGTGTCCTGGTTTGCCGTAGGGTGCTACTATTTAATGATCAATAAGAATGAGCATGCGCGTAGATACCTAAGGTATGAACATTCTTTAAAGGGCAAATTTGAATTTTATGAACTTATAGATGGTGGGCAGAAATGTTATTTTGGACCTTGTTTCAAAATTAAGCTTGTTTTTGCTCAAAATTATACAAAAGTATATTATCAGCTTCGAGACTATTGGCGACAGGAAAAGTGTTTATCTAACTGCAGTTTAGTGTGTTAGTCTCAGCTTCAAGGACTGAAATGATCTCAGGCCCTCTTATGTTGCATATATTAAGGATCTAATTTAAATACTTTCCATGCAACCAAACCAGGTCCATTGGGTGAATTATGTAGTCAGCTGGTGGACCTGTGGGTGTAATGATAAAAAACTGGTAGTCTGTGGTCTCAAGAACTTTGGGCAAAGGTATGCATTAGCCTATGGTGTCCCAGTTATTTTGTCCTCGTGCGTGGTGTTGAGGTACTTGCTGCCTTGTGTGTCGACAGCAAAGCCACCACTCTGGACAGGAAGTACGGGGGCGGGCGTGGATAGCATACGGGCACTCATTCGCCAAGGAGAGTGAGCATGACCAAGCCATGGCTGCGTGCTTCACTGCCAAAGACAGGTCATGAAAGGGTGAGTGTATGATGACCTCTCACCATGACCTCCCTTAGAGGTCACATAGATTCCGCAATGCGCATTAGTGGGGCGTGGGGGTTTGGCTCTGTAGTATATGACTACACAAGAAGAGATGCATTTAAATTAAAACTGAATGGATTTTATGGCACTTGAGCCAGATGCCTGGTGCACGCCAACTGATTTAACCAATTAAATCCTCACCGATTTTGAAAATATGGGAGATCGCTGACATGATGACCGATTTCAGTTTTTTTTTTTTGTTTGAGTTGTAAGAACACACATCAGAGGGTTTTACGGAAGGTCCAGGGGGATCAGCACCAAACACTTTAAAATGTGCTGTCAATGATTTCTGGAGAGTGAAGGTTTCTGGGATCTGGGATCTTGCAGAAACAAAAGTGATCTAGACTGCGTTTAGCTATGTTGGCCTAAGAACAAAGAGAGTTGGGCTGTTTGCAGGTGTTGGCTTACCTCCCTATTCTTACTGTTTACTATGTTGGCCTACCAGAACAAAGTCTGGAGTGCGGTTGGCCTCCAGTACAACAACTAGTTCTTGCAAGCTGGGCTGAGAACAAAAAGAGGAGTGGGCTAATTTTGCAGCCAGGCCTACCAGAACAAAGAGTGAGTGGGCTAGTTCTTACTGCGTTTAGCTATGTTGGCCTACCAGAACAAAGAGGACTAGTTCTTTACTGCGTTCAGCCCTACCAGAACAAAGAGTGAGTGGGCTGTTCTTACTTGCGTTTAGCTATGTTGGCCTACCAGAACAAAAGAGTGAGTGGGCTAGTTCTTACCCCAGAAAAAGAGTGAGTGGGCTAGTTCTTACTGCGTTTAGCTATGTTGGCCTACCAGAACAAAAAGAGTGAGGGCTAGTTCTTACTGCGTTTAGCTATGTTGGCCTACCAGAACAAAGAGTGAGTGGGCTAGTTCTTACTGCGTTTAGCTATGTTGGCCTACCAGAACAAAGAGTGAGTGGGCTAGTTCTTACTGCGTTTAGCTATGTTGGCCTACCAGAACAAAGAGTGAGTGGGCTAGTGGGCTAGTTCTTACCAGAACAAAAGTTTAGCTATGTTGGCCTACCAGAACAAAGAGTGAGTGGGCTAGTTCTTTGCGTTTACTATGTTGGCCTACCAGAACAAAGAGTGAGCTATTCTTACTGTTTAGGTTGGCCTACCAGAACAAAGAGTGAGTGGGCTAGTTCTTACTGCGTTTTAGCTATGTTGGCCTACCAGAACAAAGAGTGAGTGGGCTAGTTCTTATGTTGGTTGGCCTACCAGAACAAACAAAGAGTGAGTGGGCTAGTTCTTACTGCTATGTTTAGAACAAAAAGATGTTGGCTTGGCCTACCAGAACAAAGAGTGAGTGGGCTACTAGTTCTTACTGCGTTAGCTATGTTGGCCTACCAGAACAAAGAGTGAGTGGGCTAGTTCTTACTGCGTTTAGCTATGTTGGCCTACCAGAACAAAGAGTGAGTGGGCTAGTTCTTACTGCGTTTAGCTATGTTGGCCTACCAGAACAAAGAGTGAGTGGGCTAGTGCTATGTTGGCCTACCAGAACAAAGAGTGAGTGGGCTTCTTGCGTAGCTGCGTTTAGCTATGTTGGCCTACCAGAACAAAAGAGTGAGTGGGCTGTTCTTACTGGGTTGGCCTACCAGAACAAAGAGTGAGTGGGCTAGTTCTTACTGCGTTTAGCTATGTTGGCCTACCAGAACAAAGAGTGAGTGGGCTAGTTCTTACTGCGTTTAGCTATGTTGGCCTACCAGAACAAAGAGTGAGTGGGCTAGTTCTTACTGCGTTTAGCTATGTTGGCCTACCAGAACAAAGAGTGAGTGGGCTAGTTCTTACTTTTAGCTATGTTGGCCTACCAGAACAAAGAGTGAGTGGGCTAGTGGGCTAGTTCTTGACTAGTTCAGCTATGTTGGCCTACCAGAACAAAGAGTGAATGGGCTAGTTCTTACTGCGTGTTGGCCTAGAACAAAAGAGTATGGGCTAGTTCTTACTGCTTTACTATGTTGGCCTACCAGAACAAAGAGTGAGTGGGCTGGTTCTTTTCTGTTGGCCTACCAGAACAAAGAGTGAGTGGGCTAGTTCTTACTGCGTTTAGCTATGTTGGCCTACCAGAACAAAGAGTGAGTGGGCTAGTTCTTACTGCTTTATGTTGGCCTACCAGAACAAAGAGTACTGCTTTAGCTTGTTGGCCTACCAGAACAAAGAGTGAGTTCTTACTGGGCTATGTTCTACCAGAACAAAGAGTGAGGGTTCTTTAGCTATGTTGGCCTACCAGAACAAAGAGTGAGGGGCTAGTTCTTACTGCGTTTAGCTATGTTGGCCTACCAGAACAAAATGTTCTTACTGCGTTTAAACAAAGGAGTGGGCTAGTTTTGGGCTAGTGGGCTATTCTTCATTTAACCAAACAAAACATGTTGGCAATGGCCTACCAGAACAAAGAGTGAGTGGGCTAGTTCTTACTGCGTTTAGCTATGTTGGCTTACCAGAACCAAGTGAATGGGCTAGTTTTTATTCTTCATTTAACCAAACAAAACATGTCAATTCCGTGCTCCTGTACAGCAGTGGTTCTTAACGCCCTTCATGGCAACGCTCTGTGTCTGCTAGTTTTTGTTCCAACCACAGATGCAATCCCAGAATTTCAATAAGGTTTTAATTTTTCTGAATTGCACTATTCATGTTTATAAAGATAAATTACTGCCGATATATTTGTTTGTTCATTTAAATTTTTTCAAGATTCAGGGGAATCTCTTGAACGATGAATGGCTTTTGAAATTGAAAGATCTCAGTGCGGCAGTGACTGCCCAGCTTCATTTTGATTGATGTCAATCTGCGATGGAAGGAGCTTCTGGGGGCAGCTTGGGCCACCTATGGGGCGCCGCTAAACACTACCTTTAGATGAAGTGACACTTATGTAAGGCATTCTGGATTGTGCCCTCAACATCCCTAGCTTGCGTATGCTTGATATGATTCCAACAGCAAGCCCAGTGCTATCTATGCCACTTTAAATTAATGAGGGATACTGAAGGCGTGAGATTATAGGTCGTGCTCAACTCTGTCAAAATGTAATATTCTGTATTTCCAGGCATCACATGGCATAGAGATAAATATATTTTTTTTGTCCTCGTTTTGCTTCGAGTTGCACAGACGGGTGTTCCAGCTGTTGCAGTTTAAAAGTACAAATGTTACGTACCTCACCCAGTTGTTGTGTGATGTTGCAGCTGGAAGACGGCAGAGAAGCTGTTTCTTGATGCGATGGATTGGAACGCAGGTAACTATGGTTGACACCAGTGCTTGCCAAACTGCTCGTTAATCACCCCCTAAAGCTGATTGATGACAACCTGATCATTTGAATCACCTGTGCTGGAGCAGGGAGAGATCTAAAACATGCAGGACAGGTGGTCCTCCAGGAGAGGTTTGGGAAACACTGGTTTACACTTGCATGTTGAGATTTTTTTTATCATCAGTTAACGTGCACTCTCAACTCAAACTAGAATTCTGTTCAGACAGCAGTTGATATAACCAGCACCAGTGGGCTGCCATTCGTATTTTTTAAGCAGTTCACTGTGCTTGCTTTCAGATAACTGTGGACAAATGGGAACCTCTGTTGAACAACTTGGGTCACGTGTGTCGGAAGCTAAAGTAAGTTCATAATTGCCTTATTGGATAAATGAATTGGTCTAACCGAGCAGAACTTGTAATAAACATCGTTGCCCACCCTTCAGAAAGTTATTCATTGAGTTATCCATTTTTAAAACCGCTCATAAGGACGGAGGAAATCAAGTGGCCGTACTGTTGGAATTGCTGTGCTTTGAACATTATTTATCGTGTAGCTGCGAGTACTACTTCCCATTTCACCCGTGTCATTTTCATACCAGTTTTGTGCCAGTACTGCTGTGCCTAAGTTTTTTTAATTATTTTTTTACCTCCGCCAACAAAGTTGGGGCGGAGGTTATGTTTTCGCCCGTTTTTTTTTTGTCTGACTGTCTGTCCGTTTGTCCGTCTGTCTGTCTGTTTGTGAACAACATAACTCAAAAAGTCATGCTCGGATTTGTCTGAAATTTTGTGGGTGCATTGCTATTACATCAAGGAAGGACCCTATTGATTTTCACCACGATAAGTGAAACAATATTGCCGCCACGGCAGCCATCTTGAAATCGTATCACACGCGATAACTCAACTTTGCTCCCACTCTTGAAGATTTGGATTGTGCTGCCTTGGTGGAGGTTTGCACTCTACGAGTGCCTCTAGTAACTCTTATTTCTGAAATAATAAAATTGCAATAATAAGATGATATTTATTAAAATGCATAGCCAAAATTACATTTGCCCTGGTTCATCCACTTTCCACTGGGGGTTAGAGATTCACCACATGGCAATTTACTGTGTGGATTTGCTTCCATTATGGTCGGAAGCTCGTTTTGGCATATTTGGAGTCAGCCACAAAGAAACATCATGAAAAATGTAAAAAAAAAAAAAAATCAACTCACCTTGTTCAAACATAGTCCCACCAAAATTTCCTAAGGAAAGTTAGGACAATGTGAAAACAAATAAGAAAATGTAATAACTACACAAGCAACAGGGATGATCACTTGGGCATTGTCCTCTTGACCAAACTGACTAAAAAGCAAGGTCTGTATTAGGGGTGTGACTCCGAACTTCGGTATTTGAATATAATTCGAATATTAATAAAAATAATGATATTCGAACGAATATTATGCAGCCCTTAATATTCGAACCTGTTATGTGCATTATTTTTTGTAAGTGTGTTGGGTTGCAAACGTTGTTTTCAATTCAGATTCAGAGGCTTTTTCACGCCTGCAAGGCTATTATTGGCCATCTGGGCTCCTGTCGTAAGGTCGGTGACGTGGGGAAAACCTGTCGAAAATCTGGGTGTGACCATAGAGATATATATATACAGAGGGTACGCTCAAGTGAAGCAATTTGCACGTGGACTCGGTAGACTCCCATTCATTTTCGCCCACTTTAAAATTATTTTCAAAAAGACTTGCGTGCGAGTAGGTGTTATTTTGGTATTGTTGTGCAGAGCAACATTTTGTCTCCCTTAAATATGTGCTTTTTGGGGGATGGAAAGCGGCACACTTAATAAACGGAATAGGTTTATCTCCTAAATAAAAGGACAGTTGTTGACAGACACCGTGTGTTTTTTCTTCTGAAAGCGTCATAGCCTGCCTATCGACATTGCATGATACGCCGCCCTCTGGTGGACAACTTTGTTTTGATACCTAGGTAGGTCTTACTGTAAGCATTTAATGGTCAAAATATAATTAATAATTATTTGAATATATTCGAATATTAATTAAGCATTATTACACGCGAGGGTGTGCTTGACCATCATTCTTGTCACGACAGTGATGTGGCCAGGAACAAGGCGCTTGCGCCGAGTTCCGTTAGCCTCACTGAAGTGACAAGAATGACGGTCAAGCACACCCTCGAGTGTAATAATGCGATTATACAACTATTAACAACAAAATAAAATGTATAATCAAAATTTATTCATACTGTGGGCATTTCGCTCTCAAAATATAAAAGTTTTTGCTAGTATTCTCTCCATTTCTGTGGAAATACATGAGATCTGACGCTAACTAGTCCTCGTCAGCCAGCCAATTTGGGCTTACGTTTTCTAGACATCGTGATTTCCCAAAACTGAATAAATACTGCACATAGCAACACAAAACTGCTTTGCTAGCTCAATCATGTTGTAACTAGAATATCCGCTGGGAAAAAAAAAATCATTTTTTCATGATAGCTAACAGGTGCCTTGACGACGACTCAGCTGATCTTCATCGAACAAACTTATATTAACGGTTATATTTAAATATAGACAATGGCTTTCCAGCGTCGGCGCCAGAATAAAAATCTGCCTTTTAATAAACTCACCAGCAGAAGTTTCATTTCAGCTGGGGGTGTCTCACTCCAATTTAACGGTAGCTCCGATTAATGTGGCCAAACAAAAAAAGTAACAAAAGTAACCAGTACCATTAAGGCTGATCAGTTACATAATTTCAACCCCACCTTTCGGGGGCTTTCGCTAATCACCTTTTCAGGCCATTACCAATTTACCTCTGAAATAAAGACGACAATTTTCACAGATATGTTTATTTATTAAATGTTCATTTCAAGGTGCAAATGCAAACAAATTGACAAATTAATTAAATCAATGGACTAGGCAACTAAGATAGGCGGAGTAATATCTTCAGTGATGAGGTATTTTTCATTTGAGAACAAGTGACCCGTACTGTCTTGCTCATTTGAGAACATTCTAAACGTCTGATTGACCAATCAGATTGCTCGGTCGGATCTACATGTTGTATAATATTAATTAAGAAACGAATTTCGAATATGATTTTTGGGCAAAAGTCCCAGCCCTAGTCTGTATAGCTATACTGTGTGGTTTACGTCAACAGATTTGAGTGTTTCAATTATTTATTTTGGAGATGAAACTACAATAACTGCGCTTGTGGATGCTGTTTTCCTTGTGGATGTTGTGTGTGAATGCTGTTTTTCACATGGTTCTGAAGTATGTGGATGTTGTGTTTCACAAGGATATACAGTGTGGATGTTGTGTGTGAATGCTGTGTTTCACATGGATATACAGTATGTGGATGTTGTGTGTGAATGCTGTGTTTCACATGGATGTGGATGTTGTGTGTGAATGCTGTGTTTCACATGGATATACAGTATGTGGATGTTGTGTGTGAATGCAGTGTTTCACATGGATATACAGTATGTGGATGTTGTGTGTGAATGCAGTGTTTCACATGGATATACAGTATGTGGATGTTGTGTGTGAATGCTGTGTTTCATATGGATATACAGTGTGTGGATGTTGTGTGTGAGTGCTGGGTTTCACATGGATATACAGTATGTGGATGTTGTGTGCGAATGCTGTGTTTTACATGGATATACAGTATGTGGATGTTGTGTGTGAATGCTGTGTTTCACATGGATATACAGTATGTGGATGTTGTGTGTGAATGCTGTGTTTCACATGGATATACAGTATGTGGATGTTGTGAGTGAATGCTGTGTTTCACATGGATATACAGTATGTGGATGTGGATGTGTGTTTCAATGGATATACTGTGGATGTTTGTGTGAATGCATGGATATACAGTATGTGGATGTTGTGTGTTTACATGAATGCTGTGTTTTACACATGGATATACAGTATGTGGATGTTGTGTGTGAATGGATATACTGGATGTTGTTTCTGTGTTTCATGGATATACAGTTTGTGGATGTTGTGTGTGGATACTGTGTTTCACATGGATATACAGTATGTGGATGTGGATGCTGTGTTTCACATGGATATACAGTATGTGGATGTTGTGTGTGAATGCTGTGTTTCACATGGAGATACAGTTTGTGGATGTTGTGTGTGGATACTGTGTTTCACATAGATATACAGTATGTGGATGCTGTGTTTCACATGGATATACAGTATGTGGATGTTGTGTGTGGATGCTGCGCTTTAAATGTATATCAATTATGTGGATGTTTGTCCCTGCAGGAAGTATGAACAGGCGTTAGAGTACCATCGCCAGGCCCTGGTGCTCATCCCACAACAATCCACCACCTACGCCGCCATTGGATACGTGCACAGCCTCATGGGGGATTTCGAGAGTGCCATTGACTACTTTCACACTGTAAGCACCAACTGGTTTTCTGCAGTCGGTCCTGGTGGGCTTCCAGTTTGAGTGTTAGGAGTTTAAATCACAAATGGACTTGCACTGTTAGCTCCTCACATGCATCCGTCGTGTAAAAAAGTGTAACACCACTTAAGTCAGCTCAGCTGGGCCAATGAGGAACACTTTAATAAAATCGGATGGGTTTTTACACAGGCCAGAATGGCAGCCTCTGTGCTGGCACATGCATAAACTGTAAGTATGACCACAGACTGTATTATACCGTCACAGCCTGCTAGCCAGGTTTCAGAGATCTCTTTAACCCTTTGACACCCCGCTTTTACAAAACCAAACCTGACTGCTCTGCCCAAGTTAAGTCAGACTACTCATGTCCAATTCAGATAAGCGCAAAGTTTTTATTAAATTCTGAGTTAACCATAGCATTTTATGGTATGAAATGGTAAAATTAAATGTTGCTTATAAATTTCAGCACAAGTTGAATGCATTTATTTACAGCAAAATGTAGCAGATTTTACATACCGAGAGCAAATATTCAGAGATACATGATCACTTTGATTTTGAATCTTTGCTGAAGACCTTGATTAGTAGAATTTAGTGTGTAACCGCTTAGTTGGAATGAAAGCCTGCACCCACACCGGCCCTTTCTGGATAAGATTGAGGACCCCAAGGCAATCGGGAAACAGAAAAATCTGCATTCGGGTAGAGGATTCAATTGGCATAATAATGAAATTTCTCTATGCAGGCGCATAAGGGTTAAAATCTGTATACCCTGAAGTGTCATCTGTTGTCTCTTCTTAAGCCAGTGTAAAATAAACCTCAGTCATCTTAAGAGAAAACCTCTTTGGACTTCATTTTTTTTCGTACATTTGATTCCACAGAAAGGATCCTAAACATTTATAGTACAGCTGGTGTGTCCGTCTGGTTCCTTATTGTCGCCCTGTCTCTCAAAGCAGCATTACCTAGAACCCTCCCCAGTCTGGAACATGGTCTGCTCCAATAAATGGCTGTTGTGGGTTATACTCCATGCATTCTGCCTGTGATCCTGCATTTTGAAACTGGCCACCGGTCTAATTCAGCTCCATGTTCAACCCAGGTGTTCTTCAGTAAACGCATGCAGTAATTTTTGCCTTCCGTTTTGTTGCAGGCACTGGGCCTAAAACGAGAAGACGCCTTTTCTGTGACCATGCTTGGCCACTGTATCGAGATGTACATCTTACAAACAGATGCCTACATAGGTGAGAGACTTGTCAGCAGGTCCCATAAGAAAGTCCCCAGATTAACCCTTAGAACACTAAATACAAATAGTGTTGCTCAATGATGTAAGATATCAAATTTAAAGCTGTTGAAAACCTATCGTGTGGAGACTTAATTAAAAGAGCTCCCCTGTGGGAGCTCTTTTAAACAGGGTTAACAGCGCTTTAAGGGTTAATATAGTGCTGCTCTATGACCATCAGTCTCCTGTTTTAAACTTCATTTCCCACATTTACAGGCAAGGAATAAGCCTAGTCTTAAACTAAGTGATATTCTGAATGGTTCTCTTTGCAGAACTAGATGTTTAGGTCTCAAATCTGGATTTGTGAAACAGTGCCCATCAGTGCTAATCTTCACATTATCGTTAGTGTGAACAGTGTCATATGAATGAATGAAAGAAAGCTGGTTGACTGAATTGGCCACTATTTTGGGCTTGGTGATGTGGCCTTCACTATATATTCTGATGCTTTTTGAATTTGGACAGAAGTGTTTTTAAAGTGTTTATTTTCACTTACTTTCAATAGAACATGCTAGGTTATGGGTGGGCGGTCCTTGTGCCGCCCAGTTTTTTGACCAAAAATTATGCACTCATGCTCTAATGTAAAAATCAAAAATCCATTAGCTATTTGTATAGAACATGTTACCAAATTAAAATTGTGGCATATTTCTTGCGGTGTATCGTCTATAGCGATATATATCGCCCACTCTTATCCCTCTGTGTTCAGCCAAGTCTTAGACTGAATGTTTCTGGTAAGAGCTCCTGGTTTGAGTGTTGAGTGACGCGCTGATCTGACTGTTTCAGAGACAGACATTAAGGACAAGCTGTGGGGCAGCCTGGACACGCCCTCCCTGATGGAGGTTCTGAACACCTCGACAGAGCCCGGCGAGACCCAGACGGTCGGGGTCAGTGAGATGGTGGTACTGGAGGCGTCAACGCCCCAGGACATTGAGAAATCGGACGGGACCCCGGCCTTCCCGCGCACACGCCAGCAGGAGTGCTTCCTGTACGAGAGCGACACGATGCTGGAGACCTCCATGTCCGACACCAGCATGTGACCTCGCCCCCACGCCCATACACGTGTGGGCCAGTAACGAGGGCGAGATGGACACCCTCCACACTGACTGACGCTCGAGGACTAGGGCCACTTATGAATTCTTCCCCCAGCCAACCGCCTGTGTGGACAACCTGTGGATTTTCACTTTGGTTAAATAAACCGAACGTTGCACACTGTTCTGTGGGTTTGATTCTGTCGCAACGTTGTATTGTGTTTCATTCAAGGAAAACCCACATTGCGGGTATTTTGTGGATTCTTTTAAACAAAGCGACTCCGTTGATGAGGGTAAGCAGGGGTCTATCCTCTTTGGAGCAGTGTGGTGTTCAGGGCCTTGCTCTGACCTAATGGCAGCATGGACCATATTGGCCAGTAAGGCTATAGACAACCCCATGCAATAACAGGGAATGTATGCTGCATCGCGATTGTTTTGGTGCAGAATGCATGAGTTAGAAGGTCCGTACATTTTAAGTTTCAGATGTGGCAAATTAACCCTCTCATGCATGAATTACGATAAACTCAGTTGGGATTTTTTTACTAATATGCAGCAGTGCCCAAAATTGCAAGCATATATAGAGAAAAAACACTGTTAAACAGGTGTACACTGTAGTGACCTCCATGCATGAAAGGGTTAAATGAAAATATAATGTTTAAAAAAAAATTGTACTTATTTAAACTTTGGACCCATTTTACTCCTGTTTTTTCGGCTGATGTGGCCATTTTGCAATTTGGGATTATCCACGTGTTGCAGATATAAATGCACCCAAGACTCATTGGGAATGGATTCAAATCCGGCTGCCCAAACCACTTCATAAGGGATGTCAGAGAAGTATTGATTTTTACCCCCGCGGCGATTCTACCTGAAGGGGTATTGTATTGTCTCCGCCGTCTGTCTTCCCATCAATTGGCAATGCTCTAGCTGGTGAACCATTATAGGACTGGCCCTCAAATTTAAACAGGTTATGCATTTTGGGTGTCTCCAGAAGCCTATTTGATTTCAAAGTTACAGCTCTGATTTTACCTAAATTT
Source organism: Gymnothorax javanicus (assembly GCA_029692085.1). NCBI lineage: Eukaryota > Metazoa > Chordata > Actinopteri > Anguilliformes > Muraenidae > Gymnothorax > Gymnothorax javanicus. The sequence goes on along the minus strand of CM056205.1, from coordinate 54,776,253 downwards.
GGAAGGCGCGACAAGGGAATATACAGTGCAGAGTGGAATGAATCAGGGTGGGAGTAAATACCTACGAGGATGGTAGATCTCTAGGAACAGGGTTGGGCAGCCCTGTTCTTGCTGTTAAATGAGGTGTGCTTTGTTGAAGTTGGTGTAAAAAACTCCAACATGTTTACATACAATCACTACACCAGGGGCCTGTTCCATAAAGCTGGATTAACATACCCGGGGTTTCTCTTAGATATCTGGCTGCACTTAACCAGACTTCCGCATTCCTAATAAGCGGTGCCACAAAGCCAGTTATCAACTCGGTAACTGAACTCAGGCTTTTCCAATCTAGGTATGTGCGCGTTCACATAAGAGGGGCGGTATTTGAAGCAAATGACCAATTGCAAACATGGACAAACCGACTGGAAGCAAAGCTGCGTACTTTTCAAATGCGGAGCAAGAGCTCTTAATAAAAATATGAAGAGAATAAACATATCATCCTGGCAAAAATTAACACCGTTGCAGCTGCCAAATACAGAAAGGACAGTTGGCAAAAAATCACCGACCATGTAAATGCGTAAGTCGATTATAATGATAATCTCACTGCAATAACTCCTGTATTCATGATTGTATATGTGGGCTATTGCTGCAAAAGTGATTTAATTTTACTTCTGCAGTAAATCATGACAACAGGCGCTATGTAGGCTAGTGAGCGCATCCCTCTCCTTTTCTGCTTTACAGGATATGTTTGATCCAGCGCGAAGCCTACTGGGTATAGGGATGTGCGTGTTTTATCGTTTATAATGTCACTGTCCCATCAGTAAAATTGCAGTTGCGTGTTTCATTAAACTGACGTGATGCGAGGATGTATTCTTATGGCGTGCATGGATTTTTTTTCCAGCTGCAACCCGGCGGCGTCAAAAGAGCCGGAGAACAAATAATGAATTACTACAAAAACATAATTCAAAGCGGTCAGTAGGTTTACTTTCATAAGTGCAACAAGTACAAGGCTCTAGTGCTTTTGCCTGTGGAAAAATACAGCATTGCGATACACTAAAGATGTGAAACTATAAGCGCACGACTCCGCTGCGTTCGCCACGTCAAACCCTCAGAAGAGAACCTGTATCGTACATACAGGTATTCATCCGCGCACCAAACTCCGCTGAAACCTTTACGGACGGTGATGCCATTTTCTCAAAGAACTGATTGGTCAGTAGGCGGTGCTTTTGCACGCTGTGATCTGAATCTAGAACTAAACCTGCTCCGGAGCAGGCTAGCCGTTCAGCTTATGTTGCCGCGGTGATATACCTCGGTAAGAAATTAGCCCCCTTCATGGTACAGAAAACCCAGGGTTAAACCTGAAGTTACCGCGATAAGACCAAATCCAGTTTTATGGTACTGGCCCCAGGGCTATTCAACATTATCCAGAAAGGGCCGTTGTGGGTTCAGGCTTTCATTCCAGCCAAACACTTACACACCTGATGCTACTAATCAACCCCAAGAGTCTTCGCTAAAGAGCTTGATTAGTAGTATCAGGTGTGTAACTGCTTGCTTGGAATGAAAGCCTGCACCCACACCGGCCTTTGCAGGATACTGTTGAATAGCCCTGCTCTACACCATATTTTTTTCTCAGAAACAGCTTAATCACACAACAGAGCATAGCTGATCAGCTCCCTTACAGTCTCTTCCATTGCACCTTGGAGAAATGTCCTCAGCCACAGCTTCTGTGCAGATAGAGGCAGTGTTTGGTTTCTGTTACTGGGTGGCTGATATGACTGGCGAAGAGAAGTTCTGAGTGTCAGCAGGCCTCACAGCGGAGGCTGGCTGGAGTAAAGAGGTCTGCAGCCAGACCCTTCTCCCCATTAAATATTGAGGTGCAGAATGTTGCAGCCACACCAGCTGATTATAATATGGACTTAATAAACAACAAGGCAACCTCAGGATCATTGAGATTTATTGCCAAATACATCCAGCACTATTCAGAGAAGAGAATCAGAATATAAACCTCTCTTGTTATACGACACTTTCACTGTTTTCGAGGTTTTATTTCTCTGAATTCATTGACCAAGACAACTTTTTGTATCTTTTGGGTTTTTGGACTGGTCGAAGTGGTGAATGACACAACAAAAATTACATTTTCAAAGAACAGCAGCAACTAAATAACGATCTTGCCCAACTTCCAGACAGAGAAAACAGTACCTTACCCACTAATGTCCCAAACATATTTCAGAACACTAAATCCAGGTGAAGGAGAAGAAATTTGGCAAAGATTTGCAAAACAGATTTCTGTAGCATTATATACAGCGGGGAAAATAAGTATTAAACGCGTCAACATTTTTTTATCAGTAGATGTATTTATAATGGGGCTATTGACATGAAATTTTCACCAGATGTTAGTAACAACCCAAGTAATCCACACATACAAATCAAATCAAGAAATCAAAATAAGTTCACAAATTAAGTTATGTGTAATAAAGTGGAATGACACAGGGCATAAGTTTTGAACATGTGAAGAAAAGGAGGTGCAAAAAGGCATGGAAAGCCAATAAACCAGCTGAAATCTGTCAACTGTTAGAAAGCAATCCTGCCCCCTATCAGTGCAAATTAATATCAGCCGGTTTAGTCCTAATTGATGGCCTATAAAAAGGTTTCTCATTAAGGTGTCACACAAGAAGCATCTCATGATGGGTAAAAGCAAAGAGCTCTCGCAAGACCTTCACAAACTTATTGTTGCAAAACATTCTGAAGGCTTTGGTTATAAACGTATTTCTAAACTTCTGAATATTCCACTGAGCACCGTTGGGGCCATAATCCGGAAGTGGAAAGAACATCATTTCACCATAAACTAGCCACAACCAGGTGCTCCTTGCAAGATTTCAGACAGAGGAGTGAAAAGAACAATCAGAGGAGTTGTCCAAGAGCCAAAGACCCCTCACAGAGACCTTCAGAAAGACCTGGAATTAGCAGGAACAGTTGTTTCAAAGAAAATAAGTTACGCACTCAACTGTCATGGCCTCTATGCACGCTCACCACACAAGACTCCATTGCTGAAGAAAAAGCTTGTTTAGTTTGCTGCACAACATTTGGACAAGCCTATGGAATACGGGGAGAATAAAGTCCGATCAGATGAGACCAAAATTGAACTCTTTGGATGTCATAGCACACACCATGTTTGGAGGGCAAACGGTACTGCTCGTCACCCCCAAAACACCATACCCACAGTGAAGTTTGGAGGTGGGAACATCATGGTGGGGCGCTGTTTTTCAGCATACGGTACTGTTAGACTTCATATAATTGAAGGAGGGATGAATGGAGAAATGTACCGAGAGATTCTTGATAAGAATCTGCTACCATCTACCAGGATGCTGAAGATGAAACAAGGATGGACATTTTAGCAAGACAATGATCCCAAACACAGCCAAGAAAACTCAATTGGTTTTAGGAAGGAAAAAAAAAAAAGCTGCTAGAATAGCCCAGTCAATCACCTGACTAGAATCCAACTGAAAATCTAAGGAAAGAACTGAAGATCAGAGTTCATAGAAAAGGCCCCCGGAACCCTCAAGATTTGAAGACAGTTTGTGTGGAAGAATGGGCCAAAATCATGCCCTGATAATGCATGTGACTAGTTTCTCCATCCAGGAGGCGTCTTGAAGCTGTCATTACCAACAAAGGCTTTTCTACTAATGATTAAATACATTTCAGTAAGCGTGTTCAACACTTTTTCCCTGTGTCATTCCACTTTATTACACATAATTAATGGACTTATTTGTTTTGATTTCTTTTTATGTGTGGATTACTAGGGCGGTTCCCGATATCTGGTGAAAATTTCATGTCAATGTCCCCATTAGAAATATATTTACTGAGAAAAATGCTGAGGCGTTCAATACTTATTTTTCCCGCTGTATTTTTATCTTTTTATGGTTATTTTACAATATTTTCAGGGGAAAGATCCAGCATAGCATGCCTTATAAGAAAATTCAATAAATACTGTGCATATACCCCCATCTGCAGGAGGATTGTGTACATTGCAAGTGACTGCGCTAAAGTATGACTGTCCAGACGTACACAGTGGTATCATACGTGACATCAGTGTATGACTATTAAACATAACTGCAAAAAAAAAAAAAACAGAGGTAAAACTAACGACATGTAAATTCATCTAATGCTTATAATCTGCACAATAAAAAATACATGCAGGATTCTTTCTTACTGCCCCAGCTCAAAACAATTTTACCATTCTTACAGTTGCAAAAGAGCCGATGATAAAAAATTCAATGCGTAGTGATTAAAATTGAGAATGCACATGATGTTGTTGACCACTACTGCTAAATATAACCAGGACCCTCTATATACTCTACTGGAAGTGAGGGACTTGGGTACAAATTTAAAATGACTTGGTAGTGAAATGGATTCTTCAAAGGTGTAAACCCCAGGTTCAGAAAGTTAAATTCTTCGCCCGCTATTTAGTTCCAGCCACCAGAAGTCACTCGTTTGTCAAAAGGTACACTATTACTGTGTGAGCAGCACTCAATTCAGGAGTGGAATGAACGCACTGCAAGACTAATGCTTTCTGATCGCTGGACTTTACACCTGTGCCTCTCCAAACAGATCATTGTCCAAGCTACCGTGGGAGTTCACATTTAGACAAATTTTTTGAATTCGTCGTACAGGACGAGCACGAAGGCGCCACCCATGCCGCGCAGCACATTGGACAGCGCCCCCTTGAAGAACGCCTTTCCGCCCTCGTCTCGAGCGATCTTCCGCCAGCAGTCCAACGTGCCCGAGTACATTATGTCCGCTGCGTGGAGAGAGAGGGCAGAACCAAAGCGGACATGCTGGTGTCACGTCAGGAAGAATTTAACACACCCACAGCGCATATCGAGCGCATGGGTGCACTGAATACTCAAAATATCATATCCTTTTCTCTTATTCAGACACACGTTCAGGAAATGAGTGCAGGGGAAAGTAGGACTCATTCACTCAGTATTGGCATAAACCCACTATGGTGCAGATTAGAACAGTGGTTGTGCTCTGTGCAATGAGGTGTCCTGTTTGCAGTTGTGGTTAGGCAGCATGACTTGAGTGCGACAGAGACCGTGAAACAAGGAAAACAAGTGGTAAGACAGCATTCACTATCGGCACCGCACTGAATAGTGGTAATGCAGTTAATGACTTTATTTAAATTTTGTGGGACAATGCTTCCTAAACCTCAATGCATACACCAATTCAGGCGTACTGTAGCTCCTGAAACCACACTATTTGCATGGCAAAGTACCTAAATCATGGTGATATGGTGTCACATAAGGCTGCCAAAACCCTGATTCTGGACAGCTCATCCAATAACTACAGATTGTGCAGAGCTGCCAATTCATATAGTACGATAGGCTGAAGAATCATAGACACCCCTGACTTAAACTGTGCAAAAACTATAATATAAAAATATTTTACAGACATGAACTCAAATGAGAGAAATACTGTACTTAATCAAATTTTCAATGGAACCAACCAAAATCATTCACTTAATATAAAAATCTATTACATCCACATCAAGATTCACAATTAGTGGCACCCCTAAAAATTACTGTAAATAAAATCTACCAAATTTAAACCAGGAATGAAATTCACCTTATTGAAGTTTAAGTTCACTTTAAGTTTTAAGGAACTATTTGGTGTCATTACATCTCCATTTCATGAGGGTGCAAAAGTGAGGTAACACGCATGCAAAATCTATTGGTCATCCAACACCATGAAGAAAACCAAAGAACCAGCCGTTCAGATGAGACAGACTGTTATAAACCTTCATAAATCTTGTAATGGCTACAAGATCTGCGAAAGAATCAATATAACTTGGACAATTATTAAAAAATTTTAAAAGTACGTAATGGTTGAAAATTGACGGGTAGAGGACACAAGTGAATCTTCGCCCCAAAGATAGGACACAGGAACAGCGAAATAAATGCTGGCCCAGGGAGCACCTTGGGCTCACCAGGCCTCAAAACGCACAAGCAGATGCCACCTCCATAACCACAGGCTTTTAGGAAGGGTTGGAAGGATAGAGCCTTTTCTGACCCCAAGACACAGAGGCAAGCTCATGCATTTCTGCCAAAGGTCATTTAAATTACTATTGAATGAAGGTGCTGTGGTCAGATGACACTAAAACTGAATTTGATTGGATACAGCATTGGCCTGTTTGGCATCAAAAAGGACAGGATTACAAGGAAAGGCACCTCTTACCCCCAGTGAAATACAGCGATGGATCTGTGATGTTCTGGAGCTTTTAACTCCAGACGTAAAGGAGCACTCTGGTAAAGATCAGTGACTAAATGGATTTCCCCAGGTATCAGGAAATTCTGACTGACAGTCTGGTTGCCTTGGCTGTCTAAGACTTGGACGTAATGGGACTGTCTAGCAAGACGATGACTCAGAGCACACCTCAAATCCACAAAGAGCTGGTTCTGGAATCACTGTTATGTAATGGCCACCAGACCTCAATTTGATCGAAAGTGCGCGGGCTGAACAGAAGAGGGCAGTTTATGAGCACAAACCCAAAAGTCAGTCTGATCTTGAAAGGATCTGAATCGAGGAATGGTCCAGAATCCCTCCAAATGCGTGCATTAACCTGGTCAAACAGTACAGGGAAATACCCAAGGCTCTTATCCATGCCACAGTGAATTGCACCAGGTACTAAGGGTTATCAGTAATCGTGAAACCTTAATTTTGGTTGGTTCCATTAATAAACTGCGATTTTTTTTTTCGCTTGTTGACATTTTGAGTTTCAATTATTATTTCACAGCATTTAGTATAATTCTTGTCAGGTGTGCCGATGATTCTGGAGCCGACTATTTGATGCGCCCAATAACACCAATGAGCCAGAACATTATGACTACCTGCCTAAAATGATTTTGTTCTCTGCGTTCTGTCTGAACAGCTCCAGAAAAATGCCGTCCACATGAATGCCCAGACCCGGGGTTTCCCAGCTGATCATTTCCCAGAGTACCACGCTCCCTCCACCAGCTTGTCTTCCTCCCACTGCGCATCCTGATCCCGTCTTCTCCTCATTGCTCCAATACCCAGTTCCAACACTTTTGAGCCCATTGCAGGTGTTTTTGACTGTGGACTGGGGTTAAAATGGGCCCTTACACCAATCTGCAGCTACAAAGCCCAGCAGGGTGTGATGTGCCCTAACCCTAACACTGCAAAACCCTCCATGCGGCTGGGTGCGATGCACTGTGTGTTGTGACACTGTGTGTTGTGACTGTGTACGTTCACCCCAGACAGCCTTCGTTGCCCTCACGCTTCAGTGAGCCATGGGCACCCAACACCATGTTTCTGGGCCATGGTTTATCCCTCCTGGGACAACCATAGGTGGGTACATACCACTGCTGACAGGGAGCACCCCAGGAGCCTTGCCGCATCAGAGATGCTCCATCCCACTCATCAGGACATTACGATTACACCCTCATCAAAGTCGCTCAGGTTCTATTTCTCCACATCTGACATGTCGACTACAAGAACTGTCTGTTCACTTACCGTATAAAGCAGGGGTCCCCAACCCCATTCCCGGAGAGTTACCAACCTTTTGGTGTTTACGCCAACCAAAATTTAGCGCACCCGATTCTGCCTATCAGCAGCTCATCTAGATCTCTAACTGATAAATGAGGCGCGCTTTGCTTTGGCTAGAGTGAAAACCTTCAGCATGCTGGCTCTTTAGGAACAGGGTTCGACACCAGTGGTCTAATGTCCATTCGCAGGCCTTGACATACACCGTAGTTACAAGACAACTGGCGTTATTGGCTTCATCTGTATCTGGTCAAAATGTTTTGGCTCATTAGTGTGGGGTTGAAATGAAAGTATACGGAAGGTTACGGCTCAGACACAGTGCTGGGTGTGAGGTATAGCGGGCAGTGGTTCGCAGTAGTGAATTTTACCTCCTTTACGTCCGGACTGCATCATCATGCGACGCCGCACGGTGTCGAAAGGGTAGGACACCACTCCAGCCACTGCGGTGACGGTCTGGGCGATCATCCAGCTCACCACTATGTGCGTGTTCTTGGGGTCTGGAAGCATTCCTGAAAAACCAAAACATAACCTCTCACCTCACTGTCACACAGCGCTGAGCGCCAATTCCAGCATTTACAGTGTTTTTTCTTGTATTTTTCCAACAGCTAATCGTCCCATGAATAACAAAAGGTCGCAAGTGACATTCCTGATGAAACCTGTTTTTCTGCACGTGGTGCAGAAAACAGGTTTCATCAGGAATGTCACTTGTGACCTTTTGTTATTCATGGGACGTAAAGCTTGGTGACACTACATTTCTTTTTGGAGTGGTAAGACACACTATGGCACCCACATTAACCCTTTAGAGCGCTAAAAGCAGCTCTTGTTGCGCAATGATGTAAGATAACAAAATCAAAGCTGTTGAAAACCTATCATGTGGCGACTTGTTTAACCCTCATCAGTAAAACCTAAAAATTTACGTTGGCGTAAAACGTGGGTCAGAACTGACGCAAATTTTTAAAAATTCGCAAAAAATCTAATACTGCTCCTATTTTAATGATCAATAGCTCATTTGAAAGGATAAACTCTCTACTTTTATGTATGCTTGAAATAAATGGGATTAACACCATATGGAAGTTTCACATTTCTCCGTATATGTAGAAAAGTGTGAAACTGAAAATTTGTTTTCCTTAATAACTCAAACATTGAAATTACAATCTTGTTGACACTTTATTTCATGCTTGGTACACCAATAATGAAATTATATACCAAATATAAAAGAAGTATAACTAGTAGTTTCTTTTTTTATGAATTTTTAAGTAACGTAAAGTAACGATATTGACTGATTTTGGCACCTCATACCAGTCAAACCATTGTATGAAAATTACCATTTATATAAGGTTAACAAAAAGTTCGTTTTTCTCAGATATTTAAACAATCCTTTGAATAACTCAGCTTGAATGAAATGAGGTAATAAGCAAGATAATATCCACTCAATATGAATCAAATTGCTTTATAATTGCAAGCACAGTTAGATAAAGCATGACTATTATTTTGGGTTGTACATCTTGCTCTTTTACTTGCCATGGTTCCCTTCTTTACATTCCTGCAAAAGAAAACCAATATCAGCTGAGAAAATCAGAATTTCAGCATGAAATAAGTGACAACATTAGCTCGGGTCAGTACTGACCCAGTTGACAATTTATTTATGCATTAAAAACCGCTCAAGTGATCCAAAAAAATTTTTACACACTGTAAAACAAAATTTAGTTCACAAAAAAAATTTGGGGATCGATAGATTGAGAAAATATGAACGTTTTTTCATGCTCCGGGTCATTTCTGACCCGACTTTTACTGATTAGGGTTAAAAGAGCTCCCTTGCGGGAGCTCTTTTAAACAAGTCGCCACATGATAGGTTTTCAACAGCACAAGATAATTAATTTATATTTTTAAAAAATGTATTTCAGCGCTCTGGGGGTTAATGAGACAGAGAGCTCTGTCCCAGGCTGCCAGCAGAAATGGCTAAAACCACCAGTTTCATGTGTTCCATGTCAGCAAGCTGTGTGCAAATGCTAGTGAAACAACTATTTTTCATCTCTGTTTACACATAATACCAGACTCCTTAAGACCATTGATATTACTCTAACTGCACTGGCATTTTTTCATGTTTCATATTATTCCGTATGAGCAATCATAGGAATCTATTATTTTATATTGCAGAGAGGGCAATGTTTTTCACGCACTGGAGAGGTTTGCTGAAGTGCGAATGAGAATGAGCACCTCCAAATCTGAGGCCATAGTTTTCTGCAAGGGAGGCTAGTTGCTGCCCTAAGTCGAGAAGTTTAGGTATCTTGGGTTTTGTTCGAGAGAGAGGGTAGGATGGAACGGGAGGTAGAAAGGCGAATCGACGCAGCATCTGCAGTGATGCAGGCTTTGCACCAGTCCGTTGTGATGAATTAGGTGCTGAGACTAAAAGCTCTCGATTTACCCGTCAATTTATGTTCCAACCCTCACCTACAGTCACAAGCTTTGGTAGTGACCAAAAGGTTAAGATTGAGAAAACAAGCGGCCAAAATGGGCTTTCTTCCGAGGGCATGGGGGCTAACCTTTTGTGGCAGAGTGAGGAGTTCGAACATCCAGAAGAGGCTCACAGTAGAGCCGCTGCACCTCTGTATTGAGAGAAGTCAGCTGAGGTGGTTAAGACATAAAATTCATAGGATCTAAAGGCATATAAAATTTGATAAAGATCTATAAAATACTTTTTGCCAGATCACGTGAACAGGAAGGATCTGCAGCGGACCTGGCAGACACGGAGGCGAAGATGAATCTGTAAAAACCGCTTTGCCGAAATAAAACGTCTTTAAAATATTATCTCAGTATCATTGTGTCAAAGAATGTGTTGAGTACCAGCAGTCTTCTACCCCCAAATATGCTCATCTTCAGTGTATTCATTTTGACTGCGCAAAAGAACTTTTGTGGCTGCCAGAGACCACAAGATATTACTAAATCTGTCAAATTAGAAAACAGTATGGGTGGGCACATTAAATTTAGCCAATAACCATTCAACCATTTGATCCATTAAACAGGTCTAGGCTTTGGTAGTACTTGGATGGGAGGACACCTGGGAAGACTAAGATGGTGCTGATGGGCTGGCAGGTGGAGATCTTCCCTCTGGTCAGATAATCCCCAATGTCTCAGTGCAGTGATGGGGACACTGTGCTGCAGGAGAAACCTTCTTTCGGATGAGACGTTAAACCAAAGTCCAGACTCACTGTGATCCTTCGACACTTTTTGTCATGAATAGGGTGTCACGCTAATTTCCCAACCTGGATCTCTCAACTTAACTATCAAATTGTCCAATGATGTAATAGGCTATGCAAATTGTCCTCTCCCTCTCCACCTCACCTGATATATGGTGAGCACTCTGATGCAAAATGGCTGCAGTGTATCACCTAGGTGGGTGTTACAAATTGGTGATGGTGCGATGAGATTCCCCCACATTACTGTCAAGTGCTTTAAGTACCTCTGAGAAGGTGCTGTATAAATGCGATGGTTATTCATTCACTCCCTCTCACCTTTAGCAGTGTCATAAATGCCAAAATAGGCTGCTCTGTAGATGATGATGCCTTGCACAGAGACGTTAAAGCCCTGGTACAGGCCTCTCAGCCCATCTGACCTGGAGATCTTCACTAAGCAGTCGCCAAGCCCAGTGAACTCTCTCGATGCACCGGCTTTGCCCACATCTGCTGCCAGGCGCGTTCGGGCGAAATCTAGCGGGTAGACAAAGCAGAGCGAGGTAGCCCCTGCTGCGCCACCCGACGCAAGGTTCCCTGCAAAATAGCGCCAGAACTGGGTGTGCTTGTCCACACCGCCCAAGAAAACTTGCTTGTACTTGTCCTTGAACGCAAAATTGAGGGCCTGAGTGGGGAAGTAGCGAATGACGTTGGCCAGATTGCCGCGCCAGAAAGAAAGGAAACCCTGCTCCCTCGGTATCCTCACGACGCAGTCGATAATGCCTTTGTATTGCTTGTCCACACTGATCTGCTTGCTGGCATGCTGGACCTGAAAAGCAGGAGAATCTTTCATTTGCCAAAATAGCCGCACAGAAACAAGCACTGCCAAATAGCTTTTGAGAAAACATTGTAACAAAAAGTATGTTTTTGGAGCGAAAAAGATGAGCAGGTTGTCAGTAGCATTCTGTTCTCTGCAGGGCCTTGATGCCTTCTTGGGGGTGGAGAGAGTTTGTGGGGCAAAGCATGTCAAAATTTTATTTTTATTTTTATAAACATTTATTTAACCAGGTAATTAGCCCATTGAGATCAAGGATCTCTTTCACAAGGGAGACCTGGCCAAGAAAGGCAGCAACACACGTCTATAACACAAAATTAAAAACAATATACGCAACATTGAGAAGCAAAATGGAGGAAAGCACAGACCAGAGATACAAATAATAAATAGTAATCACATAAAATGCAAATTTTGTGATGACATTGATGACATTTAAGTGCAGCAACACTGTCCAATGGATTCACGCTCAAGGTCCTTCAAAATCAAAACGAAGGCATCATAAGAAATTATTTCTGGTAATTTTATATCTTTTTGGAGCGCGTTCCATGTAAAAGGGACAGCAAGTTTGAATGCTCTTTTTCCACTCAGTGCAGACACGCGGAACAATCAATTGCAGAACGTCCTTTTGGCTTCTAAGGATATGTACTCAAATAAGAAGGGACCAGCCCAAAGAGAGTTTTATAAATAAAACACAACCAATGCATAGCAGCAGGAAACATGGTCGTTATTTCTGGAGTCTGCCAGTGAGCCTCCAAAAACATTATTTTTAGATGGTTAGATCTAGAATGAGGGTATATGAAAGGGCTCCACTACGATGTGCTTGGTGTCAGGAGTATGGGCACGTGGCAGCAGTGTGTAATAGAAAGGAGAACATGAGTTGAAGTTGTGGCAAAGATGTGTTTATCTGTGTGGAGGAGGAATGTAGTCCGTGAACAGGGCAGGCGGTATGTTTACACAGCAAAAGAAGACATGAAATTGGTTCATTGCAGTGAGAAAGAAGAAAAAACAAAAAGGGAGACAGAATGGAAAATAATTCAAGGAAAAAAATCTTATGCAGAGGCTATCCAGAGAGTGATGGAGGAAAAGGTAACAATGGAGGAGGAACAAGTAGGAGTGCTGGCAGTTGAGAAGCAGCATGATCGTGATATCATGAGAATGGATAGAGTTTCTCTGGCTTTTACAGTGATGGTGGCAATGTGTATCAGGGAGATTTATGGAGAGAATTTAAATGGTTGATGCAGCAAGAGTTTTTGTGTTTCGTGTGTATCAAATGTGAAGTGGGGGGGAAACATAGGGAATGATGAAAAAAGAGGGCTTAGTAGGGTCTGGCTTCAGAGACGTAAAATTTGGAAAAAGCGAGTACCATGTGAAGCAAAAAGGATGCTGTCAGCTAAGTAGTTGCTGATTGGGTGTTTTCTCCTATATCAGGAGTCACCAACTCTGTTCCTGGAGGGCTACCATCCTGTAGGTTTCTGCTCTACCTCCTATTCAGCACACCTGATTCAACTAATTAGCTACTTAACAAGATCACGAGCTGGGCAATTCAGTAACTAATTAGTTGAATCAGGTGTGCTGAATAGGAGGTAGAGCAGAAACCTGCAGGATGGTGGCTCTCCAGGAACAGGGTTGGTGACCCCTGTCCTATATGATAATAATTTCAAGTATTAAACAGGTCCAGAATACGGCGATAATCCAAAGTTAGGGACGCATACTACCATAAATTTAAAACTCAAAATAGAAGAAAGACAAGGACTGTATTTCGCGAAGGTGGGATGTTTTGATTAGTCATCATAAAAATATTGCTCCTGTATTATGACTGCGAGTGGATCGTGTATTTCGAAAGACAGAGGTGGATTAGAGATGCTAACTGGCTCATACTGAATGCTATTTGATTCATTATCATAGTATATCAGTTATCAACACTGACTGGTCGGGCACCACAAAGCAGCTCAAGCCTTCACTGCACTGCAGATAAACGCATCAGGTAATCGGAAAGCAGATGCAATGCGCCGAGTCGGATGCAGGCCTCGGCGATCAGATGAGCCGACTGCATATATTGTTGTTATCAGAGGTTAAACGAAGGCCACTGTCACCAGGAAATAGGCAGGAAGCATGATCACTTTACTGTTAATGCGAACCATTTATCAGATGGTGCGTTCAGCATGCGATAATCCTCGCAGATGAAGGATGCGCGTCACTCGGGGAGAACACGGTAGCAATCTGGCTATTATTAGTTCGCATGAGAACAATTCAAAAAGTGCTTTTCAATTGAAACTTCTCCGGCAAGGCCACCGCTTTATCGTATATTCAGGAGAGGCATCACCCTTGGTATATAACGGTATATATATCAATAGAACTAGCTACATAAGAGCAGCATATTATCTGCATCATCGCTCACGCAACATGCTCCAACTACGCGAGGCAAATCTTACCTGCAGCAGTAATTTGACTCTTTCTATTGGTGCCACTGCAGTCTTGGAGATGGCAGCGGCGATTCCACCTGCCAAAAAATCCTTTACGAACGAAAGAGCCGCGTCCCCCATGGCAGTCCTTATATAGGCTATGTGTCCTCTAACCAGTGCAACGATGCTTGACAGTTGAGGAGGATGCGATGCGGTTGGACCCCAGATGTGCCGGACAAAATGGACGCCCACAATAATCTCTCACGGACGTTCAAACGACCCTCGTGTTTATCGCGAGACAGGGATAATCGGGAACTGTGGATGTCTCTGTATCTAGGGGAAAATGCGTTTTATTTACGCCGAAAGATGCTCAGCCTTCGGAGTGTGCAGCAAGGCATGCGCATGTACGTTGATCATGCACACAGTTTGCTGACCAAAATGTGTTAGTGCATTTCTATTGGAAATGAAAAGTGGAGCAAAGCCAAGTCATCACGATCTCCTGCGTCTGATTCTAATTACTTATGATTCAACACAACATGGGGGAAAATGGGCAAACAGACAGAAGATTCAATCACAGCAATAATTTCCATAAAACACAGCGTGACTTTTTATATCAATTTATTTAACACCAGTTATTCATTAGGAAAAAAAAAAATAATTTACATTTTTATACGTGTTGGTAGGGGCCCCGTGAGGACATAAAAAGCAACATTATACATGGATAAATAATGAGGAAAAATACCAGTTATCATCAGTCATCTTTTTTATTGTACAAAGAACATAATTGAACAGCAAAAGTAACCACACAACTTGAACATAAAAACATTATTACTTGAACATTATAAAACAACAATTCCAAGAAAGTTGGAATGCTGTGTAAATTGTAAATAAAAAACAATACAATGATTTGCAAATCTCATATACCCACATTTTATTCATAATTGAACATAGACAACCTATCAGATGTTGAAAGTGAGACATTTTACCATTTCATTTAAAATATTAGCTCATTTTGAATTTGATGGCAGCAACACATCTCAAAAAAGCTGGGAGAGGGGCAACAAGAGGCTGGAAAAGTAAGTGATATTAATTTTAAAAAAAAACACAGCTGGAGGAGCATTTTACAAGTAATTAGGTTAATTGGCAACAGGTCACTAACATGACTGGGTATAAAAAGAGCATTTTAGAGAGGCATGTTTACAGTCTCTCCGAAGGAAAGATGGACAGAGATTCACTAATCTGCAAATAACTGCATCTAAAAATTATGGAACAATTTCAGATTAATGTCCCTAAATGTCAAATTGCGAAGACTTTGAATCTACAGTACATAATATCACCAAAAGATTCAGAGAATCTGGAGAAATCTCTGTGCGCAAGGGACAAGTCCAAAGGTCAATACTGGATGCTCGTGATCTTCGGGCCCTCAGTCAGCACTGCATTAAAAACAGGCATGATTCTGCTCTGTAATATATTGCATGGGCTCAGGAACGCTTCCAGAAATCATTCTCTGTGAACACAGTTTGCCGTGCAATCTACAAATGCAACCTAAAGCTGTATCATGCAAAGAAGAAGCCATATCAGAACACAATCCAAAAACACTGCCGTCTTCTCTGGGCCGAAGTTCATTTAAGATGGACTGAGGCAGAATGGAAAACTGTCCTGTAGTCAGATATATCAAAATTTGAAATTCTTTTTGGAAACCATGGACGCCATGTTGTACGGTCTGAAGAGGAGAGGGACCATCCAGCTTGTTATCAGTGCACAGTTCAGAAGCCTGCATCTCTGATGGTATGGGGTTGCATTAGTGCCTATGGTGCGGGGAGCTTACACATCTGGACAGGCATTATCAATGCTGAAAAGTATATAGAGGTTTTCCAACAACATATGCTCCCATCCAGACTATGTCTCTTTCAGGGAAGACCTTGTATATTTCAGCAAAACAAAGCCAAACCACATATTGCATCCATCACAACAGCATGGCTTCGCAGTAAGAGAGTCTGAGTGCTGAACTGGACCATCTGCAGTCCAGACCATTCACTAATAGAAAACATCTGGCGCATCATAAAATGAAAAATCTGGTAAAGATGACCCAGGGCTGTCGAGCAGCTAGAACCCTACATCTGACAAGAATGGGACAACATTCCTTTCCCAAAACTTCAGCAATTGGTCTCCTCACTTCCCAGACGTTTACAGACTGTTGTTAAAAGAAGAGGGGATACTAAACAATAGTAAACATGGCCCTATTCCAACTTTTTTGAGATGTGTTGCGGCCATCAAATTCAAAATGAGCTAATATTTTTCAAGAAATGGTAAAATGTCTCACTTTCAACATTTGATGTTGTCTATGTTCTACTGTGAATAAAATGTCAATTTATGAAATTTGCAAATCATTGCATTCCGTTTTTATTTACATTTTACACAGCATCCCAATTTTTTTGGATTTGGGGTTGCACTAGCCATACAAATTACAAAGAGGTCCATTTGCTATTGGCTATGTGAGGCCAGACATAGATGATGCTTAAAACATAAACGGAAGACAAGTCAAAATTCATTCCTTTATACACAAGAGAGCATCGAGGAGGTTTCCAGTGTGTTTGACGCGGGGTTGGGTAAAGCCGTGCTGGGCCAGCAGGTGAATGTATTCTGTGGCAGTCCTCTGTTTGCCCACAATCATGCCAGCAGAATGAATGAGCGCTCGTCTCGGACCACTCCTCTGCTCGTTTATAAAAATCTCCGACACAAGCAGCCCACAACCTGGACCAATACACATGCAGGCATTAGTTTCATATAGATTCTGTCAGTCAGCAAACCTGCCTGAAAACCTTATGCAACCCTTTCTCCTCGAAGACTCTTTAATTGACAGGCACTATATTACCACGGTTACAGACGATTTGGGTAAGAGACTTATATTTTTAAAGCTTCCCAATCCAGGTTCTCAAATATATATAAACTTACAACTTCATTAAGCTCAACACAAAGGAGTTCTGCTCGCTTGCCCGCAACTCATTAAAAAAAAATAAAAGTTTCCCAGGAACCTCGGGTGGCAAAGGGTTCATGTACATTACATTGAGCACGGCAGTGATAGGCTCTTTAAGGGAAGGTTTGAATCTTAAACAATCTTCCAAGTTGTTGGTAAATAGTCTAGTATAGTCTGAAATACAACGGGCACACAAGGCTGAAACAATTGCCAATGGTCTGTGATGATATACCTTGATGCACCACATCTGATATGACAATTAGTGCTGATCAATTTAATTTTCTGCCTTATCAAGCTTCCGGAAAATTAAAACTATGCCTCTGCCTGGTTTTCTCTGCATATTGCTGCAGGAAACAGTATGCCTCCTGCTCATTGTGTGTGATGAAGCATTATAAACAGTTAATCTGGTTCTTTTTTTATTTAGTGACCACAATTACCACAACTGGATAATGTGCTCTTGCACCTTTCAATCGTGTGAAATGTATGGGGAATGAAACTGCAGTCTTCACAAACAAAGAAAATGAGTATGTTTTAGCGTTTACCCAGGAAGTCCTTACCTGGAGAACAAATCTCGGACAATTTACTCAACAGCAAGTGTAGCTTTTCATCTGAGAGATCATGTAAGACTCTGATCAGCATGTACAGATCCACTTTGGGAAGGTCATCGGAAAAGAAATCACCTGATGGGCAGTGAAAATCAGAGTGAGTAACATTCCACATCCAAACTCAAATTAACTTCCATCCAAGATCTGAGATGTGTGATCATTTCTGGAGGCAACCATAGCTGATCCAGGGTTAATGAATATTCCTACACATGCACATCTGAAATTTTATTGAGCTTTGTTGGGTAACCTTGCATTTTGTATCATGTTGTCTATGTAAAAGTGACTTAATCTCAATTGCTTATTCCTGTTTAAATAAAGATTGAATAAAAGATGCACAGACACAGGGATTAAAAACAAAACATTCTTCATTTCGGTCTGTTCTGAGCAAAAACATTAGTTTTACATTCTTATTCCAGCATTCAAAGGCTCTGATTAATAGCAGGTTAGAACATTACAGAAGAACAGTTATTAACTTCATTTTAAAAATGACATCACATTCACAAAATTATCTACATACCCAAAGAACAAAATAAATAAGCATCAGAAAGAAACAATGAACATCTGCAGCTTATCACAAGGCTGAATAAAAATTTTAACCCACCATGCAGGCTGACAGTCGCCCCCCAGAACCCAGCCCCCTCCACATTACAAACAAACGAGGTGGGGAAAAAAAAAAAAAAAAAAAAATCAAAAATTGGTTTTCATGCGAAGAAATGAATCAAAAAAGCTTGCGCTCCCGCTCTCATGAGGCAACGCTGACAGAATCGGTGTTGGAGAGGGTGTAAATGCAACAAACTGTTTTCCAACTCTGAATACTGGCCAACTGGGTTAGTCCATCACTTTTAAATAACATAAAATGACATTAAATCAATTACAGTTTTACATTTATTTTTTTCCCTTACAAAAGGTTTCCTTTCTGACAGCAACTTTTTAAAATCTGGCTGTACCATTTAAACACAACCATGGCAAAACATATATTGTCAATCAATGCTTAACGAAAAAGTTCTTTTCATTTCACCATTACTTGCTTTACTTAATAACGTCTATATTACAATTTATAATAATCACTGGCATGTACCCCAGATATAGTGCTGAAACTGTCCATGAACAGTTGTAAATCTGTGGAAGATTCAAATAACTAGTTAATGCCTGTTGTATTATAGCACAGCTCATTAGCCTTAGATGCACTGCGCACAGCTAATATTACGCAAAAAAGGAGTATTCTGCGGCAGAAAAATCACCTCAGTGTACAAGATGTCTGAATTCTAATGTGAACTTATTTATTCAAAATCATAACCAGGATAAAATGGTAGCTAGGCAGCTGAATTTAGTCAATAGCTAAGGACAAATATCATGCTAGCTAGCCAGCTACAGTATATGCAAGTAAAAATACATGAAAGTTGCCTTTATGACAAATTATAATACAACTAAATGACAGCTAGCTAAGGCAAACTCAACGTAGGGATTTGAGAAACCCAACTTTCCTTCTCAGTCAAACGGAGATTAAGAGAATATAAGACCCATGGGACGGGAGCTGGATCCCCTTGATCCTCGTAAGCTACTTCCATCATCAGCTCCAGAAAAAAATACCTAGTTTAATTCAGAATATTGTGTTAATGGTCCAATCTAACAGCTAGATTTACTAGCCTGATGAGGTACCTTACTTGCAGTAAGGCAATCCTTATTGTTAAACCATGCATTATTGTGCCCTTATATATATGGCAGGTGACACAATAGGCTCTTGACTGAAAAATGTAAAGCTTGAAACTAAAGGCTTAAATCAACACTAATCAGATATAGAGGTTAACAACATGCAACAAGCGTTGCTGCTAACTGCACAGCACTAAACATATTTTCAAAGTGTCTTTGGTAGGTTGTTTCACACACCGTTTCAGTAATTTACATAAGTTGGATCAGGTACGGACAGCTACCGTTGGATAGTTCCTCCATCTTACCACCTTGCTGTAGTATGGGAAATATGCAGGCTCATAAAATCTGACGTTTGCCTAAAAGCAGTCCGGGGAGCATTCATGCGGGCAACAAGTAAATCACATCTCAAATAGAATTTAATTTCAAAATTTATCGCCAATAATACTTCAAGAAAAGATCACTGGAATGATAAATAACATTGTTTGATGGTTATTCAAGATTGAGAATAAAGTTTTCACTCTGGAAAAACTGAAATTGATTTTGTTCCTGCTGTCAATTACATTAATCCCGAAATTGTGTTGGTTCCCACCTTTTGTTCTCGTCTTTGAACTGTTTCTAATCCCTGCACAGACACGTGTATTACATTACAGAGTCAACAGGAAAGCAGTCAAGCAGAAACACTAATTTGAGGGCAGGTTTAAAGAATAACAATGAACCTTAGCACCAGCCCTCGAATGCATTCACAGAGCTTGCAGCATTCTTAAGTTTGAAGACAAAAAAAAACTATTCACAGCTATTGGCATGTCCTGTATGTATACATTGCATAACTCAGTAGAAGAATTTAAATTTTGAGTGTGAAGAATTCAGGACATAATAACTGTTTTGGAAAAACTTGGAGCTCACCTGCTGCAAACGAGACTCTGCTGGAATGCCAGTGATTGGGGTAGAAATGGTTGCTCATTTCCACAACAGCAGGCTGATCAAAGACCGTCACAGATAACCCTGGATGCGCTTTAACAAACTCGTAAGCCATGGCTCCGCTGCACCCTGGGGCGAAAGGAGAACCATATTGGAACTTAAATGTACCCACTTTGAACAGCAACAGGGGTTGAGATAGGAATTCACGGTGCACTGAAAGAATATAGCTCGGGGCCAGAATTCCCCTGAAGTTTCTGAGGAGCCCCACCAGCCGTTGGCCCCTAATATCATAATCATTCGTCGTCCACGATGCCCTGCATAGCATTTTAAAGATGTCCAGAAGCTCTGTTATGAAACAGAGATTAGTCACCTCCAAAACCAACAGGTGCAGCAAGCATTTACAGTCCAGTCCAGGGAGCAAATATTTAAGTCGCCATGAAATGGATGTTAGAGAAGAACAACCTTTCTCCAACTGACATACGCTCGAGTATGACACATGATGACACAATTACCCAAGTATGACACCAACATACATCAAACACAAGACAACTTGCTGCAACACTCTAGAAAGAAGGGGAGCCGATTTTGTTGATTTTTAAACGCAGATGCACTTTCCGAATGGTGATGCTTTTGAAAACGCTAAATAAGGATGGTTATGGGAGAAGAGCCGGTAATGGATGCCTGCTGATAACTAATGACCTCATTTTAATCATCAAATGCATTTAAATTGTTTTCCAGGAAGGGAAAATTAATTGCAAAATTGAGGTAAAACTGAATTTTGACTTTAACCCTAAAACTATTTTTCACTTTTTTTCCCCCCACTTTTTCACTCTGAAATTTTCCCTTAAGTAGATTCAACGCTAACAAAGCATTTGTTTCATATTGTAGGATAATGTCACTAAATCTTCTTCTTTTGTATGAGGCAGCAAGGCAGTCTGTTCCAGGTGTAGCAGCCAGCTCACTGTTTCAGGGTTGGGGTTGGTGAAGCCAAGGGTTGTGTCTTTCGGTGGTCGGAGGATGGGGCGCTCGTTGATAATGTGGTGTGCAGTCTGGGCCGTTGGTCCACATACTGTATACAGGCTGCCGATGGGCGCAGCCCCCAGAGATTCATGCTGTAGCTGAACCTGCCGACACCAGTGCGGCGTCTGTGCGGTGTGACCCAAGTTCTGCGAGGTAGGTCTGCACCTGGTGGCAACCATGTATTCGGGGTGACTGAACTGGTTGGGAGGGGTGGTCTCCTGCCGAGAAGTCCTCCACACATTGAGGCTGCTGAAGTTTGATTCACGGCGAAATTCCACATGACGTGAAAAAGGGCGGCGGGAAGGTAGGCGTTGACGCTCCGTTGGAGGATTCTGAACAAGACTGTGGAGAAGGTGGTTGGTGTTTGAGGAGGCCTAATTCACCAGTCGGTATGTGTGATGCTGTCTGCGAAGAGCTGCAGGTGCGATGCCAGTCACTAAATTATTCTGTATCTACTGGTTGCAGCGCTTCACTGAAGCTACATCACACTTATATTGAGAAAAATATTCAACTCAAGGACTCCATGTTTTTGTGGCCAAGGCCTTACATCAAACAGAAAATATCTAGATCTTGTACATCATTTCATACACACTTCCCTGCATAGTGTTAGCCAGAATGGAATCTCAGAGTGTCTCACCCCAGCGACCAGGCCAACTTGGCCGAGACGAAACCACCTACGAAGTGTTTCCCACAGAATTTTTGGAGAATATGGGGGCACATGTGTGGTGGCAGACCAATGTCTGGGGGGGTCATTCTCATTTTGTTGAGCGGGGGGGGTTCCCATTTTGCGGCTGTTGCGCATATTCAGACTATGGCGGGGGTTAATTACATTATGGCAAGCCGCCATAACCTCGTCTATGTATGGAAAATACTGCTACGGTAGAGGTTCATCCCATCAAACCTGCTTGTTGCAAACAAAATAATCTAGAGATTGCTTTTAAAGCACAAAAAGAAACAAATGTCTCCCCCCACCCCAACGCAGCCCCCCCCCCATTCATGTTCATAGACAGTAAAAGGCATATCCACATACAATATTTAAAGATCGTGCAAGGTTTGATGTTAATTTGATGTTACAGCCCAGAAACGGTGGGAATGCCGACGCGAACGCAGACGGGAAACCGTACAAAAGCAATATGTCTCCCCTCCCTCCTGGGGGGAGACACAATAACTGATGGGTATTTCTTGCCATTGACACAGACGATAAAGTCAAAGACGCCACTTCAATTCAAAACACCACATTTAATTATACAAGAAACTCATCTTAAATATACAGCTGTACTTGCATCCAAACATGAGGACATTAGTGCATTTGGTTCACTAAAAGGAACTGTGAATAAAAGAAAATCATGGCATTGTTGAAACCTCAAACCTAAATGAATTCAATGCTGTACTATGTCGCTGGGAAAACCTGAAGTGATCTTCGACGATACGCATGCGCCAACTGCGGACAGTCTCGATTTGAACTATCCCGAAGAATACTGGGAACAGCCAAAGGACGTCTCATGCCGAATGCCTTAGACTCAATACAAGCCTGAAGACAGTACTTTTATTCATTAAAATCGGTGATACCACAACTTTATTTAGCTTGTTTAGAACAGAGATTCTGACCGAACACTGACCGAAGCGATTTCCCTCAACTGGGGTTCCAAGCTTGGCCAGTCCGTCCGTGAGCCTCCAGCTCAGCGCGAAGCAATATCCGGGGCGATCTCTCAGTTGAGAATATAGCCCGGCCTGCAAAAAGTTTTTTTTTCCCCACTCTGGTTCTGAGCTCAAATATAACATACAACATATGACCAATCACTTCTCGTGTCAGAACCGCACACATAAAATCTTGGGAGTAACGAAGCTAGCACTAGAGAGCCTTTTGGCATGCATTAACACTTGGAATGACGAGACGTGCACTCGGAGGCCTTTTTGATGTATGGACGGTATCGCTCAAGTTTCGTAGCTCGCCTTGCGATTTCAGAACACAATCAACATGATCAAAATAACTTGTTGGGAATCGTCATCTACGTGATCAAGAGACAAGCAGTTTCAACGTGGCAGAACTGTTAGGCTTTACGCGTAGTTCATATCAGCTGCAGTAGATGGAATATCATCTCGCCTAAAGATTGTCATTTCAAATTAATTATCAATAGGAATATTCACCCAATTCTACCATTAGTATGAAACATGTCTCCATTAGAATTGTATTTTATATCCTGTGGGCTCGGATTTCAAGAGAGAGCCAATAAGGAAATGATATGGGTCTTGCGCCACAAGTGGATCAGCTGGGGATGAAATCTGGCGACTGTTGAACTTCTAAGAGCGGACAGCCGGCGACATGATTCTAAAATAAATAAGCGGAGCCACGATTACCGAAATATATACTGAACAACAAAAGAAACGCAAGTTAATTAAAGGCAGACTGGAAAATAGTTTGCGCGTAATTATTTTAGGCAATCAAATTTACTACTAGCGCGTGCACATTTACACTCGTTTCATCAATTTTTTCTTTATTTTGCGGTCACTTTGACTGAGTAACCAAAGGTGTACATTAGCTAACTAGCTAACTTGCGCTTCTTTTATTGCTCAGTATATGTACATGTTTTTCTTTCAGGCTACATTTACTCAAATGCCTGATTTCTGATAAACAAGTTTCAGTTGCGACACTCATACACCGATACCAATAAAAACTACTTGAAGGGGCTTCGAAAGGGGTATTGAATCTAACAAATCAGTACAAGGCAGAGCGTTTTGAAACACATACCAGTGAAAAAAATGCTCTTGGACATCTACGTTATCAATGTAAGCACTGATCTACCTCAAAAGCAACTCTTGTACAAGTGGACAATGCCCAGTTGCGCACACACGCTACGAGACTTGGCTATGGCGCCAATGTGTGGGGCACAGATAAGACAGAAGTGCTCGGATTGGTCCTATGTTAATAAGTTTATATTTGAGCCCAATTTCGCGCACGGCCTACCAAACTTCAGTTCACTCAAGAATTAAAGTCAAGTCGACTCCGCAGATTTTCGGGACAACCATTGTTTTCTATACAAATCCTCGCCCGTCTCACATATCGGCAATTTAATGCAGGAAACGGCCGGACCCGTCTCAAGTCAGACTTACCCGTCTCCGCGTCTCAGATAAACATTACCCGTCTCAAAGACGGGGAGACGGGCGGCTGGCTAACACTATGCCTCCCTGTTACTCAAC
Source organism: Gymnothorax javanicus (assembly GCA_029692085.1). Lineage (NCBI taxonomy): Eukaryota > Metazoa > Chordata > Actinopteri > Anguilliformes > Muraenidae > Gymnothorax > Gymnothorax javanicus. Next base: position 54,751,939 of record CM056205.1, on the reverse strand, counting down.
AGGACATGTTTGGGATCATTGGAACCCTCTGGATCTCCACTAGAATTTTAAATAGGGCAGATCAGTGGTGGCCAACCCTGGTCCTGGAGAGCTGCAGTGTCTGCTGGTTTTTGGTGTTACTCAGCACTTAATTAATGAATTAAAGCAATTAAAGTTGATTACACGCTTAACTTATCTCACCTGGTGTCTTAGGTTTAAATTGGGTGGAGAAAACCAAACTCAGCACACCCAGCGGCTCTCCAGGACCAGGGTTGGCCACCCCTGGGCCAGATGTTCCACATTTGTGGGGTTAAAGGGCTGTATTTCCCGCAGGGTTTCTTCCATGTTAAAGCGCAGTCAGCTTTAATATAAGGTGGTGCACATCCAAATTAAGGAAACGGCAAAGAAATTCCAGCAGTTTAACACTGTGCCACTGACCATATACACGTGCATCTCACTGCACATCTTATGTACACATGCTGAAGGTGATGAGAGGCATCAGAATGTATCAGGCTGTACTGTAATTAAAAAATAAATAATAATAATAACACCAACCTCCCAGGTCACACGCTGTCTTAAAGCCAGAGAGATCGAACGCTCTCGCCACGTCTGTCCCTGCCACCATAGAGCTGCTGTGCATCGCCTTCATGAAGAGCAGAGTCCCCTCTTTACCACTGTGGTTGGCATCCTTTATCAGAAACACAGCGAATACCGCAGCATCTATTATGGCAGCTTTAATTAAAACAGAGCTTACTCCTGTACTGGGTGTCCTTAATAATCAAATAAAAACCTACGGCAGAATTAAATACTACAGAGGCATCCATTACAAACAATAATCTTCGTGATCCAGATCTGAGTGGGGCTATCATCCCGAAAATTATCGTCCTCAGTAGCCTCAGTTAGATCATTTGAATATATTCCACCCTTCAATAGGCTATAAAGGTTATTTAGCACTTAACTGCTTGTACAGCACTGCAACACAACGTACTTAACGACTTGCGAGATCGAAATTATAACCACATACATGAACAACCCTCACAGAAACACGTTAAAGACATGGAAAAGCATTTTGTTCCAGACCCACTGCAGTGAGGCAGCCTCCATCATCACAGATTTGTAGAGTCACCTGATAATTGAGCTCCGGCTTCTTCTTAAAACGCTCCCCTCCCAGGAGCTCTGCGAGGTCCAGCTGAGCGCAGCGCGGCCACAGCGCATCGTTGTAGTACAGGATGTACCCGTGCAAGGAGTGCTCGCTCTCGGACACCAGGAATCGCGTCACTTCTTCGGTGTTTCTGTAGACTGAGGAAGACCAAGCAGATTCAAAGGAGCAGTTCACCCAAATAAGAAATTAAAGCAAAGGACAACTTTTGTGTGGCGTAAACTGCAAGACCTGTCTCTAAGGTGTCACAAAATTTATTTATTTTTTGGTAATTTGACCACAAAAACTGAACTGAGTGATAAATACTTAAGGTGAAAGACAACCGTCATCTGAGGTGAACTGCAAATGAAAAAACTGCCCATTAGGTAGTGTTGTCACGATACCATAATTTTGACTTCGATATCAATACTAAATTTAGTATCACGATACTCGATACCAAAAAGATACTTGAAACCAAAATGATACTGAAACGATACAATTCAATACTCGATACCAAATGGATCAGAAACCAGAGGTGTAAAAAAATACTGAAAAAAAATAACTAAGTAAAAGTAGAAGTACCATAACTGAAAGTTACTTTGGTTAAAGTTGAATTCACTCATAAGAAAATTACTTGAGTAAAAGTCTTAAAGTAGCTCATATTAAATGTATTTAAGTACCAAAAGTATCTTTAACTCCTTCAACCCCACAGCCCTCTCCAGAGGGCTGACCAACATATTCCCTTCAACCCCAAATTCCTGTAGGGAAAATTCAAACAATCTGACTAATTGATTGGAACATATCAGGTTACATTTAATGGGATTCCAGAGATAACAGTAAGATACAATGTCCAGATAATGACCAGCCCTCTACAGAGGGCTGTGGGGTTGAAGGGTATAGTGATGCTAGAATATCTGGGGTTGAAAGAGTTAAGTATCAAAAGTGCAAGTACAAGTACAAAGTATTTTTATAGTAAGCATAGAAAGAAGCAAAGCAACCACGCATTGTTTTCTCCTTGTGCTCTTTAATCAATTTTCATGTGAATGAAAGATGCAGTATTCAAAAAACAAACAGGCAGACTCTCCTTTATACATTTCTTCTTCCTCCTCCTCGAGTTTACTGGCAGCTTGAAAAACCACTATAATTGAGTATAATTGATAGTAGAATTACATAGTATCGATACCATGTCGAAAATTTGCTTCAGAAGACTGATTTTTCTTAACTACTAATTGGGATATCATTGGCTCACTGTAGCCAAAGTGGTTGCTACAGAGGACAACAATTTTTTTCTGTAGCAAGAGAGAATTTTTTTGGACTGCTGGAGAGATGCTATGGGCAAGTATATTGAGCAGTTTGCACATCAGGCTTAGCTGGGGAGTTTAATTCATACTACTCCTTAAAAACAGGGATAGGAATGAACTCGGCTTGCTTATGAATATTCAATAACTGATCCGGGTGTGCCATCTAGTGGTAGAATATTGTAACTGCGTGCACAAATTTGCAGCTCCATGTCCGCTGGCAAACATCTGCACAAAGCGCTTTAGATACCCTGCCGAGCACCGTTGCTCTTCTCGAACACGCCACATCCAGATAATCCTTAAATGATGAATTACATTCATATTTTAATTTGTAACGAGTAACGAAGTGACCAGTGTCAGAGTAACAAAGTAAAAATATACTTTATCTTTTAAATGTAGTAGAGTAAAAGTTAAAAGTCCTGGTTTAAAAAAAAAAAAAAAAAAGTACAAATCCTCAAAAAAAAAAAAAAAACTACTTAAGTACTGTAACAAAGTATATGTACATCGTTATTATACACCCCTGTCAGAAACAGACTGTCCGCAATGGTTGATCACATTTTCAAATCAACGCTTTATTAACAAACTTGTCATACAAAAAAAAAAAAAAAAAAACTACATAAAACTTCTAATTCTCCCAAAATGGGGGGAGTAAGCCCACAAATGCCACGGCTCATGTAGCTCAGGTAACATATCACAAGCAAGAACAGCCTGAGTAGTCTCCTTTTGAAATGTCCCTGGTGTTACTTGTCTCAGCTAGTGCTGCCACCCAGTGGCCATTCAGAAAAACTGCATTTGGCTCTAGTATCGAACATGGAGAGACATTAGCATTGAACCGTTTTCAAAGTAAAAGTATCGAAAAAAGTATCTAATTTCGGTGTATCGTGCAACACTACCATTAGGTGTGACAGAATAAGCTTTTATAGTTTGCAGCCAAAGCCGAACTGAGCGATTAATACTTAAACATCCTGATCTAAACACTCACGGAACCCGCCATTTTCCCGTTAACAGCAACATCAAACGTCCTCAAGTTCTTTTACGGCGAGAGGTAAAAAAGTTCTCACTGACCCAACACACCTGTAATTTAATGATCTGTGAAGAAACGTTCTCACCAAGACAACAAATGCTCTGCTATATAGCCAAGCAAACACTATTGTATGTTAAGTAACCCATCGCACATGCACAGTAATTTAACAGTGATGCCAGCTAGGCTAACCAAATAAGCAAAAGCATAAAATTAGTTAGCTAAAAATGCTAGCACTGTATCACTGTTAAATCTGTGCCAAACTTTCTAGATCCCAGAACTGTAAAAGGAGCAACATTCCCATTTACTGCAAAATGATTTAAACCTATGCAGACTCAGGGTCAGTCTGAGTCACCGTCACTTGACTGCCAAAGTGTTCCCTCGCCTCTCATTGGCTAAACTTTTTTGAGAAATGGAAAGATGGTAACCTCCAGTTTTTTCATGTTTGGTCGCATTTTCGGTATTTAAAGCGTTGTATAATTTTACAGAAAAAAAGCAACTAATCCTGGCCAAAATATCTGGACTCCATATGGTTAATTCTTTTATTTAGTGTTGATTACACCGGAAATTTTACAGAAAAAAAAGAAAAAAAGTCAATTTTGACCTTTTTTTTTTTTTTTTTTTTTTTTTAATTGAACCACACAAATTACATATCACATACAGACAAATTGAAGTCATTAATACCAACAAATTGAAGCACAAACATAGCCAGGGGGGAATTTAACAAAAAACATTAAACAAAGAGCACGCAGCGACAGTCTTAGCAGCTTTCTTATTTTTAGAGTTGGAGATGGTTTTAATGTATTGCCTGGTTTCTTCTTCAAATACAATAAAAGCAGGTTTACCATGACTAAATTTCGATTTGTGAATATGATATTTTGCTAAAATGATTATTAAATTCATCATATATAATTCTTTAGATTTATTACCATCGTTGTTTAAGAAACCAAACAATATATTTTCCCATTTAAGAGAGAAGGTGGAGTCTATATTATCCACAATAAACCTAGATGTATCTTTCCATAACTTATTAGTGTATTGGCATTGCCAAAATAAATGTAACACTGTGTCTGGGTACATATCACATAAAGAACAATTGACACAAATATCTTTCTTAAACTTGAGAAGATAATGACTTGCAGGGTAATACCTGTGTATAATTTTGAAAGAAATTTCCCTTACTTTATTGGTTAGAAGATATTTGTATGGAAGAGTCCAAATATTTTTCCAATTCATGTCAGTCACAAATCTAGACCAATAGGATACAACAGCAGAGGTAGTGGTAATATTTTTTTGAAATAATGAACGTACATTGTGATTATTTCTGAAATTATTACTCAAACAGATATTACCAATTTCAGTTTCCTTAGGGTCAAGTACTGGTGAATTAACAGTTCTCTCTGCATTTTTAAGTGGTCAATTTTGACCTTTAAAGGTCACTAAAAGTCAAGTTGACGTCAACTAATGGATATGGACTTCATATACACTTTCTATAAGTCTCTAAGACTAACATAGGCTCTATCTGTGGCCGTTTCTGCTGATGCGAGCCATTTTCACGAACAGTCGATGAGGCTAAAGCAGAGCCTGCTTTTCTTTTTACAAAACTTGCAAGTTTATTTTTCTTTTGAGCGGCATCTTGGGCTTTGCTGCTGATAATATGCTAACAAATTTGAGTTTTTTTTTTAATTATTTATTTAATGAACGTGGGCAGCGATATGCAAAAAACAAACTAAATAGGTTGTATTTCAATAAAACAGTAAAACAACAGTGGGGGGCAGAGGGAAAGTAATATAATTGGTGTGTAATAGATGTATGGCAAAATACTGCGTAACACCTGTGACTTCAGCTACCGTTGGCAAGCCTAGTTTAGACAAATTATCGCAGTTGGTCGGTTGTAGGCTACCTTCCTTGGTACACTCACCAGTACCCTGTAACATAAGGTCTTCTTGTTTGACCTGGCAATACCAGAGATCTCTCCCTCAAAACACCTGAACTCCTCAACATGCCCTGATATAAAGTGACTGTCACCCCTGGCAAAAATACGTGTGTCATCATCTTTAAAACATTAATAATACAGCTCACTGACAACATGGTAAAGAGCCACCGTTGTGATGATGTTACATGTATGGAAAAAACTCACCCACATCAGTCTTACCAGAAGATTGTGATACATGGAGTTCTATATCGCTTTCCAGCTGGCTAGACTATTTGCATAAAATTAATACAACCTAAAATATTGCTACGGATCAGAAAAACCACGTTTTCACGAACTTCAGTTATAATGTAAAATCCATGAATCACTGGTTAGCCAGGGCTGGAGAAAAGCAATTATGGTCCTTAAGACCGTTGTGACTTGCAGTTGAAAACTTTGAATTTGCAATTGAGGGTATCGCCAATGCACAAAAAATGCCCAGATGTAGCGCTTTCAGCAAAATATCCTGCTACTTCCGGAACCCACTTACTTCCGGTGCGTTACTGAGGTCACGGCTATGGTTTAGCGTCAGCTAGCTGCGGCTCGGCCGTGTACGCACGCATACGTAAATCAAGCCGAGGAAAATATAAACGTTCACTAAGCGCACAGCTAGTTTCACGAGCATACGGGCAAGTATGCAAGTAAGTACCCGATGCGGTCGGGGGACCACGCATGCCTAGGCAGCGTTCGATTTTTTCCCGCAGCCACGAAAGAGACTGGAAGCGACTGGGTTACCAAACTATCCCATAATGCATCTGAAACGGGCCACGAATGCAACATCCGGGCATTTTTTTGCGTATTGGCGATACCCTCAATTGGAAGCGAGATTTGAATCCCAATCTTCTGCTCAGAGGTCCGTGATTTTGTTGTACCAGCCATCAAGCCATAAACTGGAACACTTTATTGCCATAAAAAGATATCTTGGCTCACAAATTTGAGGGTTATATACAAATTATTGCACATTACTTTTCGTAGTGAGTGTAAAGAGATTCTGAAATTTGATGTTCTCCACGGGTGAACGGGGGTGGCACCCACCGCAACACAGGAGAAGCAAAGGGGCCCCGTGAGCCAGCCAGTGGGTGGTTTATTAAAACCAGCAAAGCCTGTTAATTCACCCCTGGCTCCTCTATGCTTGCATGGCGTGATCAGATCAGAGCCTAGATACCCCTACGGTAGTTCTGCCGATACATTTCATTGTATCACTCACGAAATATGTTTACATGCGTTAGCTGACTGAAATACTTTCCATATTTCTACAATCATTGGCATCTCTGAAAAACATGAGGAACCTAACTGAAGTGTATTCAAATTCATATTTCAACTTTTTTTTTTTTTTAACTGGTCACGATATGCCCATTTTTCAGTTCAGTGTTTACAAATATCTGCATGTTTTCATGGTCAAAAAGCACCTCATTACAGCTGTAAAAGCTGTATACGCACCACCTGAGGCTGATTCAGCCGACAACAAGCTGTTTTGGCCCCCGTCTTTTTAAGGCATCCCTCCCTTAAAATGTATTTTAACTGGAGCAACACTGTTCAGGAAGCAGCCTCAGTAAAGCAAAGGGAACACAATTACAGTTTGGGGTTGAACTGCTAAGGATTAGCGATAAAAAATGAATTTAACCACTGATTCTTCACGTCATTTTCCTTTGGAAATCTGTGAAAAGCAAATTTGCCTCTGCACTGAAGGAAACAGTATCTTCTCAACATGGTGATAAGCACTAACCAAACTCCTTCTGGCCTCCACTCTAACCAACTTCGTTCGAAGGCGTGACAAACTAGCCACAAAATGAACATCAAGCAAATGTGTTACTGTACATCGGTAAACAGAAATGTTATGGAAGACAGGACTACAGATGATGCATTTCCGGCAGTTCAGGAGTTCCCTGACAGAGCGGATCACTCCCTTTGGCATGGACTTTGGGCTTGTAATTTCGCAGAAGCTTCACATTCACAAAAAGCTATACAACACTAACGGAAAGAGAAAAACCCAAAAAGGATAATAAGACCCCTTTAATTTCACCATGATTTGGAAAATCGCCAGCAGAAAGCCAGATGGCACCAGAACCACCAGTGGGACTGGGTTCTATGGTCAGATTCAATCAAAGGACCGCTTTGGCAATAATCACCACAGGTTTTACGTAAAAACAAAAATAATCATTTCATATGGAACTTCATCCCCACTGTGAAATACGCAGGAGGATCTTTGATTTTGTGGGGCTTTTTTTTCCTTCCTAAAGACCTGGACAACTTGCCAATATTCATGGTAACATGAATTACAGGTAGTACAGTAATCTTGCTTTGTGAATCAAGGCCCATTTAGTTCAGTAATCCTGCATCGTGAAAAAAGGTACAGTGAACTTGGTAATCCTTCTTCGTGAAACAGGAGCCAGCAAGTTCCGTAATCCTGCTTTGTGAAACAGGGCATAGCTAACTCTGCGATCCTGCTTCGTCAATCAGGGCCCAGCTAACTCAGTAATCCTGCTTTGTAAAACACGACCCTGCTAACACAGTTACAGACCATTGTGAAATGGGGCCCATCTTACTCAGCATTCCTGTTAGTGAAACAGGATCCCACAAACACAGTAATCCTGGTTTGGGGGACAGGGCCCGGCTAATTCTGTAATCCTGGCTGGAGAAACAGGGAGCTGTAGTTCTGTGTACGGATAGGCCGCTCTCACCTGTGGTTTGGTTTCGTTTGACCCTGGTGAGGAGCTCCAGTGAGACCAGGGCGTCCAGGAGCCGCTCAATTGGCTCCACCGGAGCCGGAATTTTCCCAGCAACTTCCTCAGCGCTAAGCCCTTCCTCAGAGGTCAGGAGGTCAAAAACTTTCAGTTTTGAAGCTATAAATAAACACTGAAAGAGGATGTTCATCACACAAAAATCACAGTAACAGTGAGTGTTGAGCAAACCACTGAGCTGAGATGAGGCAGTAGGTACCTTAGAGGCCTTAAATCCATCCATTAGTTCAACAATCCTGTGCGGAAAATTTGGATTATTGCCGACTCCGCCTTGTGGCTCAGTGAAAGTTGCTTCGTGCACTGCGTCCCGGGTGGCCACAGCTGGAACTGCAGGGTTACAGCCATCACTGGGGCCACCTGAGGTTTGCACACGCTCTGTACAGTCCAGCAGTCTGCTGGCTGGAGCTAGTCCGCTGGCCTCAGGCGGCGCATTGTAAATCTCCCCCAGCCGCTTGCAGAAGTGATTCAGTGGAAATCCCACCACATTGAGGAAATCTCCATGCACGTACTCCACCAGCATGCCACCCAGGGCCTGGATGCCATAACCGCCAGCTTTGTCCCTGTGGGTTCACATGCACATCAGAGGCATGGCAGGGCGGAGATATTCATGAGAGAAATGGTCAGCCATTAAACACAGTCAAGGAACAAGGGTTGACACGGCTGCAAAGAGCAAGCTCATTTATTTTTTGTTAAGCATTTTATATTTTTAAATACTGCATGTGCCCAAAATGCCACAAAATAACTCGTCCAGCTTATACTGAACTACAAAACCCACAGTGAGTCTGGTGTTTGGAGAGCAAAACAGGCTCACTGAGCAACAGTACTTACATTGGCTCCCCACTGTCGATATACTCCCACAGCATGTCCTCAGACAGATCAGCAAACTTTACTCTGGTCTCTTCATAAAAATCAAAGATTCTGTAGTCGATATCTTTTCCTAAAAAAAAAAAAAACAATGATAATGGTTACATAAATGGTCAAGCAAATAGAAGACAACATAAACTCACTACAGGAAATTTTTTCTTTTAATTCAAAGGCCTTTCCACATAGGAGGCAACAATAGATCAATAATGGCGATCTATACGACCTCATACATGGCCAAAAAACCTCACATGAACCTCCAATGAACTTTAAAAAAAATAATAATAATCAAGAAGAACGAACAGCTCTGTCTAAACACCATCCATATTAGCATTTCCCAGCAGTTTGTTCTCACCTTCTCGCTCCTCACAGAGAACAATCACCACGCCGGTGAAAACACTGTGTTCTTTACCGCTCAACCTGAAATACACTCACTTATGACACAATCCAGCACAACATTACATTAAAAATCAAGTATGTAAAAAATAAATGTGGTAATGCCAGCATGTATTATCACAATGAGGTTATATGCATGTATGCACGTAGGACTGCACACAAAGAGGCTACACTGCTCCTCTTAAATGTTGTATGTGCTCCACCCTCTAATAGGCTTTGCTAGTGGTTCGCCCTCGTGAGGCCCGGCCTTGGAACCAGAGAGAGAGAAAAAAAATCAATGAACTCATCACCAAATCGGAGGTAAACATCCACGCAGCCTCCTCCCCCATAATGCCCCTGTGCACTCGAGTCCCTTTTTCACTCAGCCACCTTTGAGAGCGGATCCTCAACTCCAAACTTTGCTCACCATCCAGCGTTGCAGAAGATTTCACCTTCATTTGGCAAATCTGCTGTTAAATCCTTTCTCAGCTACCGTCTCCCTCTCCCCAGGGAGGAGCGAAATAGTAGCAGCCTAGTTCCAGACCTACTCAAGCAGGAGTCGCCGCCCTCTTGGGTTCGATACTGAGACAATATGCCACGGTTTGGAGGATGAGACAGAGCAGCTTAGGTCTCCCAGCTTTGGTGGTGTCAACAATTCAAAGTTGACGCGCTCTGTTCACCTCCAGCGCCAACATCTCATGAGACGCTTTAAAGGAAACAATGTCTCATTTCTCTAAAAATATATTTCCTCAATCCTTCTCTCCTCGCATGCTTTCCTTGCATCTCTCTTTGCATCCACAGAGAGAGGGACTGCGATGCAAGGAAAAGACACAAGTGAGGGAAATGAGGATGCAATTTAAGAGAATTGAGACACACCAAATGAGTACATCAATCTTTTCTCAGGCGCTGAGGTAAAGCCTTCAGAGGGTAAACTAATATCGAAGCCCATTACAGGGCTACTCAGGTACTCCAAGAACTGGAGTTACATCCAGGTAACTACAATTCATATAATATTTTCATCATAATGTATGGCCAGTTCCCTGCCAGGAAACACATGCAATAAGAGAAGAATAGACAGTACATGCATTGCTGTGAAAAAGTATTTGCCTCTCCTCAATTTCCTCTGTTTTATTTGTCACACTTAGGCCTACATTTTCCTGATGATCAAGCTAAAATTAATATTAAGATAATCCGAGTAAATGCAAAATGCAATTTTTAAATGTTGATTCCATTTATTGAAGGAAAAAACTATCACACCTTACCTAGCCCAGTGCGAAAAAGAAATTGCTCCCTTAGCGACTAAATCAAACATCTAAACAAATTTAATGGATAATTGGGTTCAAGTTCATCAGACACACCTAGGCATAATTACTGCCACCCCTGGTGAACTTCAACATAACTTAAATAAGCAAAAAGCAGCACAGGTTGCTGTGAACTATAGAAATTCAAGAACAGAAGCGAAACAAAATTGTTGACATCTTTCAGACTGGAAAGTCTTACAATGCCTTTTAAGGCTCTAAGACGCCAGCAAACCACAGTGAGAGCCATTATCTACAAATGGAGAAAACTTGGAACGGTGATGAACCTTCCATTGAGTGGCCGGCCAACCCAAATTCCTCCAAGAGCGCATCGACAACTCATCCAGGAAGTCACAAAAAACCTCAAACTAACATCTGAAGAACTGCAGGCCTCAGTTACCTTAGTAAAGGTCAGTGTTCATGATTCAACAGAAAGAAAGCGACTGCGCAAAAATGGCATGCATGGGAAAGCTGCTAGGCAAAATCCACTGCTTACCAGAAAGAACACAAAGGTTTGTCTCACATTTGCCAAAAAATAAACATCATGATGACTCCCAAGACTTTAGGAATAACAATCTGTGGACTGACGAGTCAAAAGTGGAACTTTTTAGAAGAAATAGGTACCGTTAGTACATCTGGCGTAAAGCTATCACAGCATTTCACAATAAGAACATGATCCCAACAGTCTAACACACTGGAGGTTAGTGTGATGGACTGGGGCTGCTTTGCTGCTTCAGGACCTGGCACCTTGCCATAACTGATTGAATCTAGAATTCTGCGTTCTACAAGAAAATCCTGAAGGATAATGTCTGGCCTTATGTCAGTGACCTAAAGCTCAAGCGCAGTGGAGTTATGTAACAAGACAATGATCCAAAGCACACAAGCAAGTCCACCTTTGAATGGCTCAAAAGAGGCAAAATGAAGTTTCTGGAGAGGCCTAGACAAAGTCCTGACTAGAATCCAGCTGAGATGCTGTGGGATGAACTTAAAGAGGCAGTTCATATTCAAAGCCCTCCAGTGTGGCAGAAATGAAATGATTCTGCAAGAAAGACTGCGCCAAAATTCTTCCTCAAAGATGTAGGGGACTCACTGCCAGATACTGCAAATGTTCGAATGCAGCTGTTACCACTAAGGATGGGACAAACAGTTATATATTATATACCTTCAATAAATGAAAGGATCATTTAACAGCTGCATTTTCTGTGTACCCACATTACCTTAGTCTCATATCAACATTAGTTGATCTGAAAAATTTATATACAAAGAATAAGCAAAAATAGAGGAAATCGGTACGGGAGCAAATACTTTTTCACAACACTGTATAATACATACACATTCCATGTTACACATTACATGTTACATATTAACCTGGAAAGCATATTGTAGGCATCCTGCTTGTCAGCTGGCTTCTCCAGGATTAAACCATCAACTGTCTGAGGAAAAAGGAGAGGAAAAATTCTAGGAAGGCCAACTTTCTGAGATTACGCAGAAATCTGTTTACAGAAATTTCAAATTTCAATTCGTGTATCAAACCAATGAATTTAATACATGAAGTTTTTAAACAAAAATGCAACAAAAACAAAACATAAACATAAAATGTGAAGGTGCATGTTGCCTCACTCAGATGAAACTGCAAGTAGAAATGAGGAAATATACTGAACTTTGATCATGCACAAATAGTTACCTAGTGAGAACTGGTGTGTATAAAGGTAAGCGTGAAAGCTTATTTTTGTGCCACTATCACTCACCACGACAGTGTCAGCTCCAATCACAATGTCTGGGGTCTTCAGGTGTTTCTGAGTAAAGCACAAGTAACAGAGCTCTCATAATGAAAGAAATCAGAGGACCACCCACAACGCCTCAAACACTGGCTTCTTTGCTTTTCCTGTGTTTCTTTTCTGGTTTCCAATATTTACTTTTCAGCAGCTGTGTGATGTAAACACTTTAAATTAAGAGGCTGTCTCGTGTACTGACCCAACTTGGCTTACGAATTACAAACCTGAGCAGAAGAACGTTCAGGATGGCGGTTCAAATGAGAGCGGAGATGCTTACAGCTTCGACTGAGTTGATGCTCTAAGCATAGATTGTGCTGAAAGCAGTGCATATTATTTTTATCATCTTAAAATAAATAGTGATTTGACTCGTCAAATACAGTTTTTCAGAGAAAATAAAGTAAAATACTTGCATGGCAAATGCCTTAGTCTCTGAACAGTCGAAGGCTAGAACAAGGAACCCATAGCTAGTTGCAAAGACTGTGAGGACTGTTAGCATCTGCAGAGAAAATTCCAAAAGGAGGGTTTACTTACGAACGGCATCCTCATAGCCACCTCCAATGCTTTCTGTTTTGCTGTCTCCACTGCGTATTCATGAGGGTGTTTGAACAAGGCCTTGTCGAGGGTCTCTTTAAACCACGATGGCACCACCTCAAATTTCAAACCCTGTCACAAGCATAGCACAGTGATGTAGCAGATCACTTCAGATCTTCTACAAGGCTTGTCTTACGAAATAACCTCCGACTTCTGAGGTCAGTGCCATCTGAGATGGATACTAGCATAATGAGCGCACGTTCTGTGGTCTGATCAGGCAACATGTTCAGCTGGTTTTTTTTTTTTTTTTTTTCAAGCAACAGCCATGTATTTTGGTCTCTGCATCAAAGACAACATGGACAACTCCGAATGCCATTTGCGTCTAACCCAAAAGTAAGCGTCTGTCATGGTATGGGCTGTGTCAGTGCACATGGCTTGGGTAACTTGCACATTTAGGAGGGCACCATTAATGCATAAAGATACATAAACATTTTGGCACATCATATGCAGCCATCTAGATGTCACCTGTTCCAGGGATGTCCCTGTATTTTTCAGCAAGACAATGACAAAACAACGTTCTGCTTGGTTTACAAGTGCATGGCTGCATAAGCTGGGAGTGCAGTAGCTCGTTTGGCCTGACAGTATTCCTAATTATTCTCCAATTGTGAATGAATGGCAAATTATTAAACAATTTATACGGCAACAAAGGCCCTGTACATTTGTGCAGCAAAAGACCATCATGATGGAGCACATACAGGAAAATGCTGCTTGTTAGACTTGACCATCTGTTGTCTTCAGTGTCCCAACTGTAAATGAATGTGATTAAAACACACGATGTTATGTGATGAAATGAACAGTCAACTATGCCAACTTCACTGGAGTTTGTAGCAGTCATCAGATTATACATTTTCAATGAACAATAAAATTCATATTATAACATATACAGTATGATGTATAACCCAAAATCACAAAAAGTTGTGATCGTGCAGAAAATGCACATAAAAAGGAAAGCAGTTATTTCTAAATTTACGTTGGCATGCATTTCATTTCTCGCAGTAGGAAAAAAAAATGATATGGTCCAGTAGTATGTTATAGCAAATTTACTGGAAAATTCATCCGGCCAAAAAAAAAGATAAAATGTTCCAGACAACTGTCGCCAAACCGCAACAATATCTAAAGCTAAAAATCAATAAAATTACTGCGGTGAAACATCAAATAATGTGCTACTGTATTGTTTCCAACATAATATAGGAAAAACTAGAGGGCACTCAGTAAAGCCATAGACTGTACAAAAAGATGGGCAAAGCAACTGTGACGTCACCCATTGGTTTCAGCATACCATTTAGGAAGCCTCGATTTTGGTAATTTGAACAGCGCCATTTTGTCATTTTGAAACTGGATGTGATTTCTATTGGACGAGAGCATGCATTGAAGACCCAGGGAGGAGCGAGGGGTGGATCAATGGGTGGATCTGACCGTATCTGACGAGGGCCAGAGGATAGCCACGCCCCATAAAGCATGTCTGGCATTATCCTTTATTCTAGTCTATATGGGACCATAATTTACAAAAATGAACATCGTGACATATCGAAGGAGACTTGAAACTTGCGATAGATACCACGCCGTCTGACGCTCCCTGATGTGCTTGTGTTTATGTTAATACTAACAATTCTTCCCAGCAACATAAACTCTCTGCTGTGTTATGATCGCCGAGCTCTGCTAAAGATCAAACTTTCTGTTGACACCTTGGTGAAGTTTGACCTAAATGGGCAAGGATCGCCGCCTCCCCCGCTCTTCTCGAATGTACCTGCTCACCTCCTACGTGCTAAGGTTTCGCTTCCCAGGAGGAGACGTCACAGACGCCGTGGAAAGAGTAGTGGCTCTCTGGTTAAAATCAAAGCCTATCTGGCGCTGAGAGAAAATCGGCTCCACTGCTACCCGTCATTACACGATGCAACCTGCCACCGCCCGTCCTCGTGGCGAGTCCTGGACCCCGTTGGTACCTGGCTTGTACCTGTTGTTGGCCCGGATGAGGACACCCACCCTCCCCGTCCTTGCCTCCCTCGCCGTCGCCGAGGTGGAGTGGATCACCGCCACCTCCGACCGCTGGCTCGGGCAACCCAAACGATCGATGTCCCGGCTCCTATCAGATGTGCCCTGGTTAACGCCAGATCGATTGTGAACAAAACTTTCATCCTGAAGGATTACTTCATGTCGCAGGATTTGGATTTGCTGTTTGTGACAGAGACCTGGCTGAGAGTTGGTGAGTCTGCCACCCTGTCTGAACTGTTGCCGCTTGGCTGTACTTGTTTCAACTCGCCGAGGACCACTGGACGCGGAGGAGGAGTAGCTGCTATTTTAAAAGAGAACATAAACTGCAAACTCCTGTCGCGTCTCTCCTTTTCAAGTTTTGAACTGTGTATGTTCGAGCTCGGGCGCACCAGCCCGATACTTTGCACGGTGATTTACCGACCGCCTAAATATAAAAAAGATTTTATTTGTGAGTTTTCGGACTATTTAACTGGCTTAGTGCCTAACTATGATAGTATTTTAATTGTTGGAGATTTCAATGTGCACGTCTGCTGCCTGCAAAAGCCGCTGGCTAAGGATTTTATAAACCTCATTGAGGCGTTTAATCTCGAGCAGCATGTTACTGGACCCACGCAAGAGCATGGGCACACTTTAGACCTCATCCCATCATGCGGTTTGACTACTTCAAATGTCTTAGTATGTGATGCTGTTTTTTCCGACCATATGCCTGCTTTATTCGAGTTCGCCTCGCCCTGCCTTGTAAACAAACCGTGCACTGCTGCGCGCAGGTGCCGTATGGTTAACCCTGGCACCGCCGCACAGCTCTCCTCTGCTTTTTACGCTACTATGTCTGACTCTGTGTCACCCCTCGACACGAACACTGAAGGGTTAACGTCTTCATTTCTGATCACTTGCAATAATATCATTGACTGTGTTGCCCCTCTTAAAACGATGCGTCCCAAACCTAAATCTGAGCCATGGTTAAATGACGTCACTCGTGCTGCGAGGCGTGAATGCAGGCGAGCTGAACGCAAGTGGAAGAAAGACAAACTCCATGTTTCTTATGATCTCATGAGGGACAGCTGGAAAAGATATCAAAAAATTGTTAAACAGGAAAAGACAAAGCATTTTTCTGATATTATTCCCAGTCATCTTAACAAACCATGTGTTCTTTTTAAAACAATCAATTCTATTTTGAATGTTCCCCAATCCACCTGCCTTGAGGTTTCTTCTGAGGTCTGTGAAAAATTTCTTGTTTATTTTGTTGAAAAGGTAGAAAATATTAGAGCCCACATATCCCCCCCCTTTATGTGACCTTTCCATTGCTCACACTTGCCCTGCGGTCCTGAACCAGTTTGAGCCAGTGTCTCTCTTTACCCTCAACAAAACTGTCACCCAGCTTAAACCCGCTGGCTCTCCCACTGATGTAATCCCACCTCGCCTTTTTGAAGAGGTTTGGGAGACCATTGGTCAAAATGTCCAGCAAATTATAAACAGCAGCTTTGCCTCAGGCACTGTTCCGGTGTATTTTAAACAGGCCGTAGTGGAACCTCTGATTAAAAAGCCAAATCTGGATCCGCGCATCTTGTCAAATTTCAGACCAATATCGAAGCTTCCTTTTATCTACAAGATCCTTGAGAAAGCTGTACTTTTACAATTGCAGTCTTAACTTGATGTTCATGGCATCCTTGACATCTTTCAATCTGGTTTTAAAGCTTTTCATAGCACTGAGTCTGCACTTTTAAGGGTTTTTAATGATATTTCATTGACCACTGATTCTGGTAACACAGCCCTTTCAATGCTTTTGGATTTAACAGCAGCTTTTGATACGGTAGAACATGCAACTCTCATTGCTCGCCTGGAACAATATGTGGGTTTAAAGGGTACAGCACTTGATTGGTTCAAGTCCTACCTGTCAGAGAGATGTTTTAAAATTAAAATTGGTGATTTTGTCTCCTCATGTGCCCCCCTACCTTGGGGAGTTCCCCAAGGGTCCATCCTTGGACCAGCTCTCTTCTCTCTATACCTTGTCCCGCTTGGGCAAATTTTTAAAAAGCATAACATATCATATCACTTATATGCAGACGATACCCAAGTATATCTCCCTTTAAAAAGAGGCGATGGCAGCTCTGCCACGCGTCTGCTAGACTGTCTTAGGGAAATTAAAGCCTGGATGGCCCAGAGCTTTTTAAATTTTAATGAAACAAAAACTGAAATAATCATTTTTGACCCTAAGGGAAACTTTGCCCCTTGTGAGGACCTGGACTCCCTTTTAACTTATTTTAGACCCACAGTTTCTAATCTTGGTGTAAAGCTTGACAGTGATTTTAAATTGGACTAACAGATTAACTCTGCTCTAAGATCCAGTTTTTATCATCTTAGGCTTTTATCCAAGATTAAATCTGTTCTATCTTTTAGTGATTTTGAGCGAGTGATTCATGCTTTTATTTCCACATGTTTGGACAACTGCAATGCACTTTATTTTGGTGTAAACCAGGCTTCCCTGGCACGCTTGCAGTTTGTCCAAAACGCTGCTGCTCGCCTTTTAACAGGCACCAGGAAACATGAACACATCACCCCAATCCTCACTTCTCTTCACTGGCTTCCAGTCCATTTTAGAATAAATTTCTAAAATTTTATTGTTTGTTTTTAAAGCACTAATCGGATCAGCTCCACAATATATTTCAGATCTCTTAAATGTCTACACTCCCTCACGATCTCTTAGGTCAGCTGATCAGCTCCTCCTCGTTGTCCCAAAGAGTAATTTAAAAACACGAGGTGATCGAGCCTTTTCTGTGGCGGCCCCTAAATTATGGAAAGAGGTACCACTAAAAATAAGGTTGTCCCCCTCCCTACCTACTTTTAAATCACGTCTTATAACTTACTTTTATTCATTGGCTTTTAACTCGGCGTGAGAGTTGTGTGAGCTCTGTTCTTATTTGTCTTATTTGTCAAATTTTATTGTATTTTTTAATCTGTTGTATGACTCTTATCTTCTTTTAAATCTATCCATTTACTCTATTATCTGTATCTTCATTTTAATCCTCATTTTCTTAACTATTGTGTCTTTTATTGTAAATCACTGTGCAGCACTTTGACGAACTATTATGTTTTTGAAATGTGATATATAAATAAAGTGGATTGGATAAAATAATGTGGAAAATCATGATTGAAATAATAAATTAGGTGGGAAAGTAGGGTCATTTTCTCATAGACTTCAACAGCATTGAACTTCTTTCTGCAACTGCTGACGTCGCCATCTGCCGGCGGTTAAATAGAATGCAATTTTAAGGCTCTTTCGCATTGGCTTCACTTTTCAGACCCAGGTGCTGCGTCCATCTTTTTATACAGTCTATGAGTAAAACGCATATCAGCAGCCATACCACTATTCAATCTGCTCTGCGAGGCTGAAGCTAAGCAGGTGTGGGCTTGGTTAGTATTTGGATGGGAGACCACCTGGGAAAACCAAGTTGCTGCTGGAAGAGGTGTTGGTGGGCCAGTAGGTCGTGATGTTCTCTCTGGTGGAATAATCCCTAATGCCCCAGTGCAGTGATGGGGACACTGTACTGAAGGAGACGCCGTCTTTGAGATGAGACGTTAAACCGAGGTCCTGACACACTTTGGTCATTAAAGATCCTACGATACCCTTCGATAAGAGTAGAGGGTTCCCCAGTGTCATGGCTAAATTCCCAACCTGGCTCTTTCGACCTGTCACCTAATCATCCCCTGATCTAATTGGCTGTGCAACTTGTCCTCTACCTCCCCACCTCAACCCCCAGGGCTCCCTAGAAAAAGAGATTTCAATCTCAACGGGACTTCCCTGGTTAAATAAAGGTCAAATAAACAAATAAATGACATAAAATATCTCAGTCATGCCATATTTCTGTTCTTTTGGTCACAGAATATGTTCTGGATCACTTCCAAAATTAAATCAACTCTTCCTTGGACTGCAACCTATCATCCTGTTAAATTTCGTACAAACACCTTAATAACTTTTTGAGTTATCAAGTCAGAAATATCACACAGAACCGCATTAGACAGGTATATTTTAATTCTTTCAGATCCAGAATATGTTCCGGATCACTTCCTAAATTGAATCAACTCATCCTTGGACTACTACCTACCATACTACCAAATTTCATGCCAAACTGTTCATAACTTTTTGAGTCATCCTGTTAACAAATAGACAAAGAAACGGGTGAAAACACAACCTCCTTGGCGGAGGTCAAAAAAAAAAAAAAAACAGAAATCACTGCTTTCAATATTAATGTAATATACAATCCAAACTTTTCTAATTTGGGGTTGTACCTTTTTCAAGAGGGTGAATGGATTTTTCATCTATTTGAATTTTCCAGGATGTTAAAACGTTTTTGGAATTCGGGTAGTTCATTTTAATATATTACGTTCTCAGCTAAATATAAGAAGTTTTAACTTAAAACCTTACGTGGCACAAAGACATGAATGGTGAATGTTTGAAAATACGTTGTATTTTATTTTACCAGTGGAATGAATTTGGAATAAAAAGCCCATTGGTCAAAATAATCAAGCATGTTTATTCTTTTCTTCTTAACAAATGAAAAAATTAAACTGGTCTGAGACAAATTGATCTGAAAAATAAAGAGGAAGCAACCCACAAGTGCAGCACATCTGAGATAATTTTCACAGTAAGTATGAAAAGGAAGTCTTACCACATTGGTCAGAATCTCCCGCCTCCTAGGAGAAGCACTGGCCAGTACCACCAGTCTGCCAGCCAACTTTGATATAACAGGATTCAACACCATTGTAGGCGTAATATTTTCCTCTTATCCTCAGGTACTTTTGAAGCCTAAAAATGTAATCAGAAAACATGGCTAAGCTTACACTTTGCTTGCTAACATATGTTACACTCCAATCTCTGAAATCTTATTCACATAATTTGCCTTCACCGGTCAGAAAATTGTCGTCAAATATCCGTGGATGTGTAGAGTTGCACAGTACCTTTGCCGTAGCCAGAGCTGAAAATTGAGTAGAATCAGAACAACCCAAAACTACAATTATAAGTCCTGACTTGTTCTCAATCATTTCCCTTTAAAAATATGTTTTCCAATTATAAGAATAAGCCATTAGCAATTAAAGACACGGCTTCTTTTTTGAACCCTTAGCGCAGGGGAGCTTTACACCTGCGAGTGCAGTGGCATAGTCAGAACTGAAAATTGGTGGGGCCCAGAACATCCCTTTACAACAATTATTAGTCCTGGCTTGTTCTCAATCATTTTCCTTTATTAACACATTTTCATAAATAAATTGGCAATCGAAGTCACGGCTTCTCTCTCCATGCGATCTATCGGCGACTAAATAATTGGCTAAATTCTGAACAGAAAAATAACACTAAAATTGGCCTATGCTTTACGAAAGACAGACTGCTCTGAAACTTCGGCAATACCTTTTCCGCACATCAGGTGATTTACCTTGCGCTTCAAGATCATTAAAATTTTTTAAATGAAATTAAAGACCATTCGAAATGTCTTTGTGCAATTTCAGAGCTTCCAACCCCAGAGAAAAGAAAAGCGTGACAGGTGCGGAGTCATTATCAGTTTCCATGTTACTAGTGGTGAAATCTACTGTAATGCACATGAAACTGAAAAACTTCCCTGCATAAGGACTTCAATTCCACGTGAGAATCTCTTAAATACACATTGATTGCATAATGATCCACGCCAGTCAGTGCCAAAATAATTCCATTCACAGCTTGTCCTCAGTGACTAGCGTTGCTGCCTGTGTACATGCAGTTCCTGTCACTAAAGAGTTAAAGGTCCCATGACACCCAAAATGTCAAAAAATTGCTTTTAAACCCTTCTTCAGTACTTTTATCACGTGAATTTGAATCTGACACTAGTTTCTTAATACTTCTATTCATGAGAAGTGTAGAATACAAATAAAAGCCTTGTTCAGGGACGCCCCTTGAAAATTGCTAAAAGATTACGTAATCCATGTAACGTCATCTCCAGAAGGACAATGCTCTGAGCAGAGCCGGGGGAAGGGGGTCTTGCATTCAGTATCCCAGACATTCGCCTCAAGCAACTAACAAACGTTTGCATTTTTCACTTCCGAATTTGACACAAATCATGCGCGACACTTCCAACAACAGTAATAAGGATGAGAGAGAAAATGCTTTGTTTTCTGAGTTCCCTGAAATATCAGATTTGTCAGAGGATTGTGAAATTCAAACTGGAATTTAGGCAGCTGGAATAGGTCGGCCGTATCAGTATGAGCCCAAGGTGATAGCAGGTTTTACTAACTCAATACAATGACAATATTGTAAGTCATTATTGGGGCTATCCAGTCGGCAAAAGTGGGGGCTTATACAACAACGGTGCCAAGTGAACTGAAAACTGATGAAGCACAGACCATTCCTTGAAAATAATGATTGGTCTTGACCCGTTTTCAATCGTTTAATGAAACTGACTTCCCATGAACTCCGAAAACAGTTGGGACCATCAGGTTTAGCCAGAGGCATGTTCGACACAGCAGGAGCCCGCAGGAGCCTGCATGCACATGTCCCCTGAACCGGGGTGCTCTGCCGAGTGCCCGCGAGCTCACGCGTGACCGACTTGGAGGTGTTTCGTTTAACGAGCAAAGATGACTTTGCTCATGCAAAGATGTTCAGCAACATGATTCAAGCATTTGGTTTTGACAATCACTGATTTGTGAACAAAATACATTTGTTTGTTCCCGAGGCACCGCAAGCAACATGTCGTGAAGATAAGCATAGTTTTGCCTAGTATTTGATGCGAAAGGTGTTACAAAAGAGTAAGGAAACTATGGCTTATGTTTGTTTGGCAGTAAAAGAACAGGATTTTCAATTCTAATTGGCTCTGAAGGAATGTTCAGGGAGAGCCAATTAGAGTTTGCATGTTAGTTCAGTTTGGGAATTAAAAGTTCTATTTCGTATGAGCTTCACCCTTTAAGGATGTTGCTATTGGGTTTATCCCTCTGTGCATGCACAGCTCTGAAGATTTTCTTTCCTGCCATATCTATTTGATATTTGGGTCTTGGTATAAAGCTGACCACGCGGTGAGCCATCAAAATGTGAAAAAAAATCCGTCCAACAAAAATCCCATTTTCAAATGCTTATAGATCCCAAATGGTTCATCACAGTGCAATTTTGATGCCAGATTCTGAAAGCCAGAGCAAAATTTAACACGAGTGGCAATTTTCAGCTTTCTATGTTATTTAGAAAAGATTTTATAGCCTTCCAAAAACGCTCACGAGCCAATGTTCACGATTCCCGAGTGCATAAAACGGGGCGACACCCCAATTTAAAATGGCTCTCACACGAAAACCATTCGAGATATTGAGCTGAAACTTGGGATTCCTTCGTTTAACACCCTACGATATTTTTAAGAAAAAAAAAATTGGCTAAATCGGAGATGCACCCCCGGAACTTTTCTGAAAATGGGTTCATTTGGCATGGAATGACCCATATGACCATGGCCATGTCTATGGCGCAGCTAGCTGCAGCTTGCTTAAATTTACAAGGTTACATTACTGACATTTGAGATTGTATATTCTTGCTGACTGACATGTGATGGTGCATATTTTGACTGGCAAAGCTGCATCAACCTTTGCTGTTTCATATTGACTGTTAAGCACACCAGCTGCCCCTCACTGCCCAGTAATGTAAAACAAACGTGTAAGTACAGCATGCAGCAATGAGATGGTAGTTTCAGGCCATAATCTATGCAGTAAGTAAGCATGAAATGGCTACCTTTTATGTTCTACAAAAGAGAAAGAAATCTGTATCTACACTGAACAAAATATAAACGCCCCATGTCAAATATTGATGCCACATGGAGTTAACAACTCTAAGTGAGCATATGCTGACTTTTACTTGTACAATAGGGATATTTCTCTTGATATTTGTACCATTTTTTAATCCATCTCTCTGTCAGTGAGCATTTGCTCAGTGATGCAGTGATTTCACTCAGAACATGGGTGTGGCATTTCCAGACGGTGATCAGACAGAATGAGCAGTACCCAGACACTCCTTATACTAGGGACAATAAAGGGCCACCCCAAAATGCCAAATTTTGTCAAAAGTCATCATGCCTCAGATGTCTCAGGTCATGCGGGAACATGCCATTGGCATGCTGGATGCAGGGATGTCCACCAGAGCGGTCTGCATGCAGTTCCTTGAAGCAGAGCACATTCCAGTTCTGGACTGGCCTGCGTATTCGCCGGACATGTCGCCCATAGAGCATCTTTGGGATGTTCTGGATTGACGTGTCCGCGACCGTGTTCCAGTTCCGGATAATGTGCGCCAGCTCCGTGTGGCCCTCCTGGAAGAATGGAATAACATTCCACAGGCTACGATAGACAACCTGATCAACTCCATGCGAAGGAGATGTGTCGCTCTGAGAGACGCAAATGGTGGACACACAAGATATTGAACATTCATTTTCTTCAACCTGACCCCCAACGTGTTCAAAGGATTGTCACTCCTTTGCAGATGCCAATATCAAGATGTAATGGACGGTGATCTGAAGATTAGTCATTAATAAAAATGAATTTTGATTTGCTTCATATATTGCATATCCCTAATGTTTATAAAAACTCAAAAATTTGACATGGGGCGTTTATATTTTTGTTCAGTGTAGATGCGCTTTTTCTACACGCCAACTTTGGACCAGTAAAGTTCTCTTCCTGAGATGACGTATACGGTCACAAAACTCGCAATCGTGGCAAGTGAACTTTTTAAGGGGCGGGGCTGAGAAAGTTAAGAAGTACACATCGTTTATGTCACAAAGCAGTGATTTTAAGGACGAAACATGCAAAAAAAAAAAAAAAAGTAACAATCAGTATAAATATTTACAAGTAAAAATGTGCAAAGTTATTTCGATTACAAGGGCGACTAAATAATAGGAAAATTCACTTCAGAAAAATTATTTACCCATAAACCAGCCTATTCTTTACAAAACGTAGCTTAACTGCTCAGGAACTTCCGCGCTACTCATCTGTCACATCAGACTATCTTACCAGCGATTCATGATCGTTTACATTGTTGAAATTAAATCAATAACAAAGATTCTGAATAAGGCTGAATGTAATGCACTAAAATGCGCGTCCAAATGAATGACTGGAACCTCAACGAAGAGAACTTGCAACATCTGATAGTGTTTTTGGAGTGAATGCATCGTTAGTGAGGAAAAATTACCGAGAACAAGTTGGAACTAATTGTTGTGTGAAAAAGACATTCTGAGCCCACTCTGTTTTCACTTCTGCCAACTCAGCTGCCACGAACGGACAAGTCTGAAGTTCGCTGTCGGATAGGGCGAGTAACATCGAGCCATTTCATGCGGATTAACATTAACTGAATGGTTAAAGGGCGATGCACGCTTGTGAAATCCAGATGCACACAGCGAGGAAAAGAGGTCCAATTTCAGTAGTTACAAACATGGCGATAACAATGCAAAAATTATATTTTAAGAGCAATAACATCGTTGGCAGCGATTTAGATTAGTTAAACAAGCCAGTAAATCACATTTCCAGTCTGCATGTCTCTGACAAACAAAATAGATGAGAAAATTATTTAGTTATGCCTGGGCCATGAAAAATATATCTGAAAGTCAAACCTTCCATGTAGTTTGTGGCGGAGGGAGCTCTGGGATATGCAAAGATGCGAACACTAAAGGAGGTTGGAAAATCAAATAAAAGTAGCTACCCAATAACAACCCTACGTTCCTACACTCACCATATATGTCATTTATCTTTTCAAGAGGCAGAGAACTTATCCAAGCACACTTTGGCAAATAGACAAAGTCCAAACACAAATAATGAATGCAGATACAAATGCGTGAGTTCAAAAAGAACTACAGAACCAGGGAAAATAAATTACCTTCGCATAAATTCGATCAACCAGGTGCTGACAGAACGAGAATTCTTCTTCTTCTTCGTTGAGTTTTATTTTCAGGTAAACACAGTTACTAGGTGCATTACCGCCCCCAACTGATATGGAGTGTGGATCAAAAGGTCGAGTATTTATCATTCGTCAAAAAAAAAAAAAAAAAAAAACCTCATATCTTATCAATTAGGTTCGTCATTATAAAATACTGAACCATTATTTCATGACACTTACTTATCGAATCCTCTCGTAGGATATCTATTAAATTGAAGCGCATTTTTTCCTTTCTTAAGTTTTCAGTCATAAGCCTTCTCTCAGCTCGTATTTCTCACAGTACTTCACCACATGTTCTATTGTCTCTTCCTGCCCACTGTGGTCACACCTACCTGTATTGTGTTTGCCCATTTTGAATAATGTACTATTAAGTCCAGTGTGTCCAAATCTTAGTCTTGACATTAGCGTCTCGTCTCTTCTGTTCCCTCCTGCGCACCTCATTTCTCCCACTTTCCTTTGAATTCTATAAAACCATCTTCCTGTCCTCTCTTCCTCCCACTGCTTTTGCCATCTTTCCCTCAATCTCTGCTTAATAATGCTCTTTATTTCAGACTTTCTGATGTTAACTGCCAACTCACTGTAACTATTTCTTGCGACCTCCTTCGCAACCTTTTCTGCCATTTCATTCCCCTTGACACCAATGTGTGCCAGTACCCATAACAATATCACTGTTAGATTTGAATTCGGTATAAGGTCTGTTGTATTTCTATCAGAATGTCTGATCTGCATTCTGAATTACTGTACTGTTTACTAGTTAACGATGCACTTGAATCTGAACAAATGATTGCTAGAAGGAGAATTTCACAACCATGTGCATTGCCTTTGAAGGGAGACAGGAAGTGAATACTGAGAGAGGGTCAAAACCAGCGAAGATGGTGGAGAAAAAAAGACAATAATATGCACTGGAGTTAACCACGGAAGTTTACAGAAATTGATCGCTCCGTTTTGGAAGGACAATTAAAGATGGCAATTTTGAACCTTTGAAACAACCACAATTTCAAAACGTTTCGAAATGTTTCTGCAGCTATTGCAAATGTTATGAACTGCAACCCAGGACTAATAATTGCAGCCTCAGGTAGCAAGTGAATCAGGGGTGCGTTTCCCAAAAGCGTAGTTACTAAGTTAGCAACTTACATAGTTCGTCATTCACAGAAAATTGGTCCCATGATGTAAATTAGCATCTGTGATTTCGGGAAACGCATCCCAGATTCGTATCAGTTTGTTTTTGGACTTACGGCCGGTGACCCAATTATCGCGGAAACTCAATTATCTTGCAGTTTTTCCAGACATCTGACGTTGCTTTGGCAGTCAGCAGTAGTTTTTGGTTCTGATTATATCACAGTAGCAACGCCAAATTCCTGTGACGAAAACGATAACAAAATCGGTAAGTAGCTTCCTAAATACAGCCGAAGATGCCTCGATCATAATGAAATCATAAGTCACACTTTTATCCCCAACTCCTAAATTTTATCTCATTGCATCCTGAATGACAGAGCGTCTGCTGTCAAAACAAAACACTTGGACACAACACACTGACCATTCTCCATTAATGTCTGCTCTTTCTCCACTACGACGATAATTGGGTCACTTAAACATCCGAGAACTACGTTTACGTGGTTTTCATTTCTGCAGTTTCTGCACAGAATTCTATCTATAATAATTTGTTTTCTTTGATTTTGGTTCCATAGAACTTACTTGTTATATATAGCTGACTGAGTTTAAATTGCTTGCCAGTTAGTTTTGTGGACTGTAATATTATATCATTAATACCGCGATAATTGGGTCCTTTGCCATAATATTAACCCCTGAACTATCCCTGGGCCCCAAGTAGGGCCGGGCCAAATGTGAGAAAATGCAGGTGACAGTTAATGGGTTTAAAGTCCAAATGGAACATTTAAAGCGGTAAAATTGAAAAGATTATTTAACCACACTACTAGGAATAATCAGGACACAATTAAACTTAAAAAGAAAAGGCTAATTGAAGAAGCAAATTTAAAATATAAATGTAACGGTTGATGCCCCCGCCGGATGCCAAGCGACTATCCGGCGGGACCGTGGATTTAAGGAATGAGACTCATGTGCCAGGCTGGAAGTGATGGGTAGTAGTTTAATTAACAAAGGAGTGAAACAAAACAGTGTTCCAAATGACAAGAAATCAAAAGGAGAGGTGACTGTTATAATTCCCACTGACCATCAGTGGGAAGGCAGATGCAGAGCTTCTAAGGCTGGCTTGCGCCAACCTTAAGTACCCTACATGCGGCTCATTATCAATGTGCCCCAGGTGATACTAATTAAGGTGCAGGGTTAGGAATGTGAGAGGAGGACTGCGAGGACCAAGCCTCACAATAAATGATCATTTGAAAATGTGAAATGACAGTTAAAAATGTGAAATTCAAAATGCAAAAGCTGAAGTGGAAGTGGTCAAACTGAAAGCTTAAATTGTAAAGATGAAATTGAAAATGGCCCTGTTTCACAATAAAGTGGGACAGAGTATGACATTGTAACCTTCAGTGGTGTGCAGTGATGATTATACACCTTTTTTGGCCAAGGTTTTATTGGAATAAGGTTGTATAATTGTTGTAAAATCATTTTTTTTTATTTAACAAGATGGAAAACAAAAAAAAGACAATTCGACAAATCATGAACCGAGCAGCGCAACATCTGAGAAACAACAACAATGAGCATTTAGTATCAGCGAGAGACAAAATTTCAAGATAGAAAGAAAAAAGAAAAAAAGTGGGCTGGCTGTGTGTATGTTTGTCATCTGTTGGTTTACGGGCATGTGTGTGTGTATGTGAGAGAGAGACTAGTGCTCCAGAGTAGATTGGTGAGAGGGGAGGGAAGATATATAGTATTTATCTATACAAAATACAATAAAAATAGTAGTGTCAAAAAAAATTAATGGTAATAATTTATTAAAGAAACATGCTTACTTTATTATATCATTATAGTTATAACATATATTTATACACTGACAAGCCACAACATCAGAACCACATGCTTAATTGTAGCCCCTGGACGAAGTCGGGCAGGTGTAATGGATTCATGCTTGTCATCTCCGCCGCCGCCACCGCCACTTTCATATTTGGTATTGACATGAGTTATATTTCACTTATGACACCTATCGATTTTGGTTTCCGTGGTGACAGTATTGCCTAAATAATGCGCAATAAAGGGGAGAAGCGGGCTTTTGGGGGCTACACCTATTCGGTCGCGGCCTACCGGATTGTCTTGTTTTATAGGTCTTTCATACTGTAAAAAAAAAAAAAAAAAAGCTCCATCAAACTGATATTCCCTGAAAATTCTCAAACCCAGTGTTTCCTATCAGGGCAATACACTCACTCCGCCAGCCTATCTTCTCTCCACAGTGTATCGAAGGTTTTACTGAACAATGCGACCATCGCCATTTGCTTTATGGTCCAGGCCTGATGCTCATGTGCCCACTGTCGGCACTTTTGGCGGTGGGCGGAGTCAAGAATGGGCACTCTGACCAGTCAGCAGCCAAAAGGAGGCACACGCACCAGGACGGGATGTACAGTGCATCACGACACATTCCCTACGAATGCGTCATCAAAATTCTGTGGGACTTGTGCCACAGCAGCCCCCTCTGCCAGCCCAGACCGGATGGGGTGGCCATCTTTGCCCCTGCTCATTGATGAGTCTGAGTGCCAACACCCTGCTGCCGGCTCATGGCCCATCTCTCCCTGGGCCATCGTCAGCAGACGCCCACCACAGCTGACCAGGCTCACCCCGGAGGGCTCACTGCTTTGGAAATGCTCTGACCTGAGGTTCTTGCCATGGTGATTTGGTTTTTGCCAAATGTCACCCAAGTCCCAGTTGTCCCGAATCCAATAAGTCAACTACAGGAACCAGCTATGTGCTTGCCGTCTGTCTGCCTACCTAGACACGCACCATTGTTATGATATGATCAACATTATTTGCTTCATCTGCAAGTGGTTTAATGTTCTGGCTCACTGGAGTGCATGCACATACACCCTTTCATCTATACACACACGTGTATATATTTGTGTGGTTTTATTACTGATATAGCTCCAAAACTGCGAAGGGATGTGGTAGCCTAGTAAGTGAGATATAAGTGATCTGTTATTTGGACTTGACTGGTGAGCAGTGCCAGAGAGGGTGCGTATAAGTATCAGCTGTTTTGTGCACAGTGGGTGCATTTTTCTGATTCCTTAAAACCCATTTTGTGTAATTTTTCACCCGTGTAGCATATTCTGTGGATAATCTTGTATGATGTGATGGAGATGTGTGATCCCTTTGTCTTTCCAGGAAGTGAAGTGTAATGTTTGTTTTTTTTATTATTATTATTGATAATGAAATCTCGGTTGTTCCAGATTGGTAAACGGTGAATTATTTCGAGACTGCAAAACAACCCCGTGGCTCTTGGGTCAGTCCATATCTAAGCATCCAGACCCTCCCAGATGACCCCCTCAGAAATTCCTCAAAAAATTCATATGGGTACCTCTGGTGGACTTATGAAATAATACCAAGTATTAGACCAATATCCCTAATAGTTTTGAAGTGATGGCCTGTCACAATTTTAAGTATTTTTTTTTTCATTTTGACGAAATTGTGTTTTGTCCAACTTTGGGCTTCCACTGCTCCTCTATTATTTAACCTACAGATCAGAGTTTTGGTTTCCCTGGCCAACTTTTCCCCTAGAATCAGAATTTCTGGTCAGATTAGGTGTATCTACCTTGGTTGCTCCACAATAGGGCTCCAAAGTTGGCCGAAATGCCAAAAATCGCAAAAATTGCTGTACTTTTTAAATGCTACAGATCAGAAAGTTTAGGAAAATTCAAGCTTGAAATTTTTTTGTGACCATTCCTGATACCTCTCATGGGTAATCCACTTTAATCTTGTTTGTATCTTGGCAGGAATGAGAGGAAAAATTTTTTTTTTATTTTGCTCGTTTTTCATTTTACGGAAAAAAAATAGCAATTTTGAAGTCCATGGTTCACCATGTGCGCAATTGACCACATCCTTCAAATCTTTACCATAGATTGCTATAGTTGTCAACCTCATTTGACAAAAAAATTGGGATGGTGTTCAGCCTAGTTTATTTTATGTGAATTTTTCAATAGACACACCATATTAGCCATTTAAACGCACCATCGTACATCATAAAATGCTATAGATTTGTTGAAAGTATGAATATTAAGTAATGTTCAGTTCATAATGTTAAAACTTGAACAAATAATGAAATCTTGAGACAAGCACAAACTTGTTTCATCTTACATCATCATTAAATCTGCAATCTGAGGTAAGTGAAGTGTGATGACTTAATCCATAATTCGTCTGAACTCGTTTTGGTATTGCGTAATGATGACCAGTATAAAAGAGCTCCAATGATCAGATTATCATAATCACTCAAACCATGGAGGGTAAGAAGGATTTACCACAGTGTGACTTAGGCACCAAATTGGGTGATGAATGTCACAATACACGTATGGCAAGAAAAACTGGCTTCTTCAGAGTGGATACCTTAAGCAATGAGGATCAAGAATTGCTCGCCTGGAGATCTGAAGTTATGCTTGAGGAAATTGAGCAAATTTGTTTTCATCATGAGAAGATGTTTTTATCTCGGTTCATGAGTGAACAGCGTACATGTGCAGATCCAGGAAATATTCATACCAAACAGATTTCACGTAAGTGTAATTTCCATGTTTTGGTGTAGCAATTGTATAAGTTTATCCTGATTCCATTACAGATTTGCATAATGTGTGATTTTTAGTCCTCTAAGTTCCTGGCAGTGAATGTAAATTTGATAGTTAGCAATGTTAGCAAAAATTACATAATGAGATTAAAAGCAGCATTCTTATGGTCTCTAACAAAAACCACGTGAACCATTCCAATGTAGTAGTCGTACATGTAATCCATTGTTAAGCTTCAAATAAAACAATGATTTTGCTTGAAAAATTGTATTGAAGTTATTTTTTGCATGTATTTAGCTGTTTCAAAGAGCCTAGCTGTGGCAAATGTGCTGAATTTGGCAATTGATGCTACACGATGCTGAATTTTCATCAATATCTGCTCGAAATAGGTAACATTATTCAAAAAATTGCAGTAAACAAACTAGGCTGAACACCAACCCAATTTTTTTGTCAGATGAAGTTGACAACTATAGCAATCTATGGTAAAGATTTGACGGATGTGGTCAATTGCGCACATGTTGAACCATGGACTTCAAAATTGCTATTTTTTCTGTAAAATGAAAAACGAGCAAAATAAAAAAAAATTTTTCTTCTCATTCCTGCCAAGATACAAACAAGATTAAAGTGGATTACCTATGAGAGGTATCAGGAATGGTCACAAAAAAAATTTCAAGCTTGAATTCCCTAAACTTTCTGATCTGTAGCATTTAAGTACAGCAATTTTTGCGATTTTTGGCTTTTCAGCCAACTTTGGAGCCCTATTGTGGAGCAACCAAGGTAGATACACCTAATCTGACCAGAAATTCTGATTCTAGGGAAAAGTTGGCCAGGAGACCAAAAATCTGATCTGTAGGTCAAATAATAGAGGAGCAGTGGAAGCCCAAAGTTGGACGAAACACAATTTCGTCAAAATGAAAAAAAAAAAACTTAAAATTGTGACAGGCCATCACTTCAAAGCTATTAGGGATATTGGTCTAATACTTGGTATTATTTCATAAGTCCACCAGAGGCACCTATATGAATTTTTTGCGAAATTTCTGAGGGGGTGACCCAGGAATTTTCTGATTTTCTGGATGCCTTCACTTGGACTGACCCTCTTCTAAACGGAATGAGATGCGCAACTGTGACCATCAAAGAACTTTTGCATAATCTCTCACTTCTGAACCTGATTTTCTCTTCTATAGCCTTTTTGATTTATGTGTTCTCCTCCTGCTGCGTTATGCCATTGCAGCTACTTGGGGGTTTATTCATGTTTGTATTTGTTTTTATTAATAAATGTTTGTTCCCACAATTTCAAGTAGATTTTCGCTCTCTAAACTTCAGAACATATTCAGAAACATGTTCACAGACATACACAATCTTAGGCGCACATGTAACACACACACACACACAGTTGCTGGCGCAGACACAATCACACACCCTCACCAAACCCATAATGAGCCTTTTAATCACTACAATCTCATTACCCCTGTGTTAATTAGTTATGTCCGCAGTTAAATATGTCAGCTGGAAGATTCATGGTATTGGACATCAGGCAAAAAAAATTAAGGTTATGAACCATCTCTCAAAAATCGAAGCCGATATCGCTTTGTTACAAGAAACTCATCTAACTGACACAAGAACAACTTTTTTGAAATCATCACAATTCCCCCACATCTTTACAGCCAATTATAATTCCAAGCAAAGAAGAGCTGAAATTCTTGTTAATAAAAAAATCCAATTCAGTCAAGCTCTTCTCTATAATCAACAACATCCCTAGCTCTCAGTTAAGTATAGGAGGTGATTTCAACACAGTGCTAGAACCATCCATAGATTGATCGAATACTGAAGGAACTATTAGATCACAAAATCCACTGTAGTCTTAAATCAATATATGGAGTATTGTGGTCTTGGCGATAATTGGAGGTTGGATCACCAAGATGAAAGGGAATACTCCCATTTTTCACAAGTCCATCATTCATACTCCAGGACTTATTTTTTCTGAACTCGCAATTCCCTTCATTCAGATATTTCAGACACTAAAATTTATTCAATTACTAAAAGTGGTCTTGCTCCCATTTCATTTACTCTTAACAAGAAGCTCCATCGAAAAGCATTGAACAGACAGAGGTTAAACACATCTCTGCGGAAGAACAAAGATTTTGACAATTTCTTTGAGAGAGTGGACATCCTTCATGGAAGTGGATGACTCTCCTAACATATCTCCATCACTTCTTTGGGAAACAGGAAAAGCAGTTTTAAGGGGCAGGACTGTATCATACTCAATGTAAAAAAAGAGAAACAGAACTGGTACGTACAATTGGAATTCCAAGAAGTTACAGAAATCCATGTGGCTGGGCGTCTCGTACGCAATGCCGATACGAGTTAATTAGCCTTACTGACAATGGAATTCAAAATTGATGTTACCTACTAGATGAAGGTTTCATAGGCCGACGAAAGTGATGGAAAATTTTTGTTCTTTTGTCTTTTGCTTTTCCACCGCAACATTGCAAAGTTTGTTATTGTCTCAGACGCAAGGATTTGAATACCGCAAAATGGCCCCCATACGAACTGTGAATGCATATCCTGAACTGTGGCATGTGAGTTACCACTTAAAAGGCTGGAAAATATGTAACTTGCTCTTTGAGCTGTTTCAGTGCAGCATTCAATTAAGCTTTTAGACCCGGTGCACAATGCAATGTACACCACTTTCCTCATGCCTTTTTTTTTTTTTTTATAAATTTGGCACCCCATCCCTTTTTTTAATGCTTGGTGACATTTTTCACCATATGAGGGCATTAGTCCATCTGATTGGATGTTAAACAGCCAATTAGACTACAGCTTGCTCCCGTCCCTTTCTTTTGAAAAAAAAAAAAAAAAAAATACACTACAATTTAAAATTGCAATAAATCTTTTTTGATTGAGTCCTGTTTCTGGATGCATTTGGGATGGGGAAAATGCATAGTTATATTTTTCCCATCCCTAGAACATAATTCAGGTCTTAAGGGGTTAACTGTTGTGGGCACAGTATTTTGCGAGTTTCTCTCATTGTTCTTAGCTGATGTCTTCCTGATCTTTGCCCCACTGAGCATTTGCATGTGTTGTTGAGTTAAACTCATCTACTGCAGTTTCTCCAGAAGGCCTCATGTCTCTGCAGGCTGGAGGTCGCTGATGGTGCATTTCAGTTTCTCACGCAGTTTAGTCATTTGCATCTTAACCACAGGATGCTCTAGTTTCGGAGGCCTCTTCTTTCCGACCTTGATTTACCAGTCCCCGCTTGCAGAGATTTGTGCCAAAGTTACATTTTGGTTATTTTGCCTGCTAAACATACTTCATATTCAGTATACAAATTGGTAATGCAGTTTGTTTTATATTCCTTCTCCCTAAAAGTGAAGTCTGCAAGGAATCGCAAAAGATGGTCTCCTTTTGGCACAGACATCACCTTCTCATGAGGAATCTCCAAAGGAGAGTGTTTTTGAATGCTTTTATTTGACTAAAGCAGGTGTATCTGACTTGCAAGTCACAAAGCCAGCCATCTGATCAGAAACCTTATTTGGTCTGAACTTCACAGTGTTATTGATAAGAGCGAACCCAGGAATGTGACTGATGTTGAAAGGACCTGCAGTGAAGAATGGTCCAAAATCCCTCCAAATGTTCCTAGTCAAACAGAACGGGAAAAGACTTGGGGGGGGCAGCAGTAATTATTAAACCTTCATCTCAGTGAATTTGGTAATTTATGGTGGCCGACACAGGTCACAACAAATGTAAACGCCACAACATGAACGCAAAAGTTCACAACACGAAAGCAAAAGCCACAATGGAAGTGACTCTGGGACAACTATTCCTGACGGACTAAGTCACCGACAGGAAGTTTCTTTCCGGAGTTTTCAATGAAGCAGGACAAGCAAAGACAGGCCGTGTTCAAAACCGCACACTAATATACTACTCACACTACCGACGACGTCAGAGTTAGGAGGTAGGGTGTTCACTTATGCGTGGGGAGTGAGTTTGTGTCCGCGAGAAGTTTCCGGATAGATACTTTGTGGGTGCATCGAAATCTCACTGTTCATCCACAAATTGCCCAAGATGCAACGCGACGTAAACCACAGAAAAAATCGCTGAGGAATAATAATAAGAAGAAGCAACAGGAAGCGTTCGTTCGTAGTGAGTAGCGTGTAGTGTGGCTAGTGTGTAGTGAGAATAGTGTATGTAGACCATAGAGCGCGGTTTCAAACACGGCCACAGTTTAGCAAGACTCCTCATCCCCATAGACCCCCAGGCTGTATTCGAATCCCTGTTCTCGAACGGAGAACACTGTTTGTCGCGAATTGAATACCCGAGAACGTGTTCGCGAACGCGTTCTCAACCACACGACGGGGAAGAAACATGGCGGCCACTGGCGAAACTGATGAAATGTAAGCTGATTTTATCCCTCGTATGGTCTATTTTACATAACTTGTAGATTTTGTAACAATTTCATCTATTCGCTGATCCATTAGGCCTTGACGTTGACCTAATACCGGATTGAAAAAAAATCACTTACTTTTTTGCAATCGCTAAGCGATATTGGTCAATACTGCAGCAGCTTTTACAAAACTCTAACACCTGTCTCAGGCAACACACAGCATAGCAAAACTGTTCATTTTGCACACAAAAATGCAAAAAACTACCAAAACACTGCATACTCATGCCCAAAGTAAATAATTCTGCCGAAATACCAGCAATAGTTTTCTGCAACAGCAACACTTTGACACTCATAGCACAATTACCTCAAAAACACTATCAAATGGTAGCATTACAATAGACTCATCATTTTATGACAGTGTTTGAAGGAGTAGATAATGTCGGACTCGTTTTTGCATGTATACTATGGAAGCCCAAAACTGCCAAAATTAAAAATAAATGAATAAATAAATAAATAAATAAATAAATGTATATATAAATAAATAAATATATAAATACATTTGAATGCAATAAAATTGCGAAATAAAAAAACATTCATAAATAAATAAAATTTATGTACAAATTGTTTTCAACTCATTTATTTCTATATTTATTGCCATATTCATTTATTTCTTAATTTATTTCCATTTATATTTATTTCCTAATTTATTTATTTCTGTATATACTTATTTAGGTATTTATTTATTTCTCATATATATATATATATTTCCGTGACAGTCCCGGACCAGCTGCAGGGTGAAGTTGCCTTCAGCCGTCGACTTCCAGGCTGCTCAGCCTGTCAGGCTGCATAAACGCCGCCCCCAAGTACAGCCAATCAGATTGCGAGCTAGAGTACAACCAATCCGCTCACGAGGCAGCCAATTCAATTCAAATTCCTCTCCTCAAAGCGGAACGGGCTTAAGAACACCAATATTGCTAAAAACGAATGCATTTAATCGTCTTTTCTCATTAAAGAAACTGATTCGGGAGGTAACGTTAGATATTTCAGCTATTTTGATTATGTTAACCAATGCAAACAAGTGCTTTTTTTTTGTCTTACTGTTAACTTATAGAACTAACCTTAGCTAAACAGGTCATACTTGTTAACCTAAACACTTCTACAATATAACTTCAAGTATAACTCTGTTTGAAACATAAAATTGGCCTACTTGTGTCATATTTTGTTCAATAAGCTGTTTAGTTGAGCTTCTTAAAAACTTCAACTGCAAGTTGCTGTAACCTTAGCTGCCTTCAAGGCTGATTGTAGAGACTAGTGCCTTACAGGCTGGTTAGAAGGCTAATGTTGATTTCATCTTGTATAATCTTTAATAGTATTCAGTCAGATGCCTTCAAGGCTGATTGTAGAGACTAGTGCCTTTAAGGCTGACAGTAGAGACTAGTGCCTTGCAGGCTGGTTAGAAGGCTAATGTTGATTTGATATTGTATAATCTTCAACAGTATTGCCTCAGATGCCTTTAAGGCTGATTGTAGAGCACTAGTGCCTTCCAGGCTGGTTAGAAGACTAATGTTGATTTCATATTGTATGATCTTTCATAGTATTCAGTCAGATGCCTTCAAGGCTGATTGTACAGACTAGTGCCTTCCAGGCTGACTGTAGAGACTAGTGCCTTGCAGGCTGGTTAGAAGGCTAAAGTTGATTTCATATTGTATAATCTTTAACAGTATTCAGACAAATGCCTTCAAGGCTGATTGTAGGAACTAGTGCCTTCCAGGCTGACCGTAGAGACTAGTGCCTTGCAGGCTGGTTAGAAGACTAAAGTTGATTTCATATTGTATGATCTTTCATGGTATTCAGTCAGATGCCTTCACGGCATCAGGGCCCGGGGTGGGTGCTGGGGCGGGACCTGCTGCAGGAGCATCAGGGTCCGGGGTGGGTGCTGGGGCTGTTTTTTTTTTTTTTACTTTTTTAGCAGGGCGGGTAGATAGGGCTCCACGATGGCGCGGAGACATCGTTTTAACTCCTAAAAAAGTGTAAAAAGTAAAGACAACATCAATATGCAACAACATCTCGGTCAGTTTTCTGAGGTAACATGGTTGGTTTTGAACTGTAATAAATCTATGGGCTGAAAAATAGAAGATTTTAAATTGCCTTGGAACGCTCCAACTCAGTAGAGACTCCCAGTAGAGACCCCCTCAGTAATGCTGAGGGAGTCTCTACTGTCAGCCTTGAAGGCATCAGAATTGTAAACACACACACACACACACACACACACACACACATATGAAATCATCAGCCTACCAACCAGCCCGCAAGGCACTAGTCTCTACTGTCAGGCAGGAAGGCACTAGTCTCTACAATCAGCCTTGAAGGCATCTGGCTGAATATTATCAAAGATTATACAATATGAAATCAACATTAGCCTTCTAACCAGCCTGCAAGGAACTAGTCTCTACAATCAGCCTTGAAGGCATCTGAGGCAATACTATTGAAGATAATACAATATCAAATCAACATTAGTCTTCTAACCAGCCTGCAAGGCACTAGTCTCTACAATCAGCCTTGAAGGCACTAGAGCTCTACAATCAGCCTTGAAGGCATCTGAGGCAATACTATTGAAGATTATACAATATAAAATCAACAAAAGCCTTCTAACCAGCCTGCAAGGCACTAGTCTCTACAATCAGCCTTGAAGGCAGTTAACGTTACAGCAACTTGCAGTTGAAGTTTTTAAAAAGCTCAACTAGACAGCTTATTGAACAATATCTCACAAGTAGGCCAATTTTATGTTTCAAACAGAGTTATACTTAAAGTTATATTGTAGAAGTGTTTAAGTTCACAAGTATGACCTGTTTAGTTAGGTCTACAAGTTCACTGTAAGACAAAAAAATAGCACTTGTTTGCATTGGTTAATATAATCAAAATAGCCGAAATATCTTCGTTACCTCCCGAATCAGTTTTTTTAATGAGAAAACTCACGATTAAATGCATTCGTTTTTAACAATATTAATGTTCTTAAGCCCACTTACCGAGTAAAGGCATCCGAATTGAATTGGCTGCCTCGTGAGCGGATTGGTTGTACTCTTGCTCGCGATCTGATTGGTTTTACGTGGGGGCGGTGTTTACGCAGCCTGACAGGCTGAGCAGCCTAGAAGTCGACATCTGAAGGCAACTTCACCCTGCAGCCCCGGGCCAAGAAATCAGGAAATTTAATGGTAATGAGGGGGTGTGGCTCATCCCTGTCATCGCGTCGCCTTATTCCCATTGGTTGTTCCATAACAGAGTGCTTAGATTGATTACACAGGCCTACCTCCTGTATAAGCTTGCTGTTTAGAATGGTCTATTCACTAAATTTGGGAATGGCTTCACCAAGACGAGCAGTAGCGAGAGATTTGAGACTTTTCGCTGACATTGCAGGAAATGAAAACGCCAATTTTGATTATTTGCTATTTCGCGTGGAAGCCTCGAGGAACTATATTTTGCACATATTTTCATTTAATGACACAGAGGTTGACTCTGAGGTGTTGACCAATTTGGATTAAGTGGTTCATCGCCTGAATCTTTTGCTCCTAAATGCTGATAAGGCTGTGGGACGCCCCTCTCTCGTACTCCCCATGGAAGCTGTGGAAAGCTATCTTTTAGCTGATGTGCATGTCGGGGACATTGCTGCTCTTTTGGGGGTTAGCGAGAGAACCGTCTACCGCCGATTGGCAGAGCATGGCATCCAGGCGCGCGGGAAGATGTTTGAATTAGGGGGGCTGCCAACCGAAAGTAGAAGAGTGACGTCATTTTCAAAAAATATATATTTTTTAATTTTTTTTTTAATAGCGCTGCATGAGGGCGTTATGACAATGTTGGTCTTTGCAACGGCGGTCATAGCAACTAAGCGTGCAAACGAGTACTGGAATAAAAGAATACTCGCCATATAAATCATAACCGATTACAAAAAACGATAATTTATCGTCGTTTTGTTGTTCTGGGGCCTGAATTTTTTTCTAGGTTTTATCCCAATAAGTTCCTTTGTTTTGTACGCATGTGTCATTCAAAAGCTATCATGCTTTTGTTGCCTTATTTGTTTCAACCTCTTCAACCCCAACTCCTGGTAATGCTGCCGGGATTTGTCTGTCTCGCACATGATGGCTCACAACCCTTCCCAGTTTGATATCGCCTGATTCACAATCAAACAATTTATTATTTGAATTAACGAGACCAATTCATAATCGTATAATGATTAAGAAATTATTAATGAGCAAATGACCAAGAAACCACCGACAGGCTACATTGAAAACGCGCACGTAATTACAGGGATGACAAGTACCCCCCTTCTCACAAATAAACCCCTCTAAAATATAAAGGCGAGCCCCCTTTTAAAATTGTTCTGGAAAATAAAAAGCTTTAAAAAGTTGTGGTTGGAAACGAATTAATTCCCTTTCTCTGAATTCCATCTCCCGTTTCAGCATTTTCTACATTTAGAGCAAAAACATTTTCCGGTCGCGCTCTATAAAACATTGGCGCAGAAGGACTTCACTTTGTAAGCCTAGCTACTATGCGCCGTTTTATAAGCTACAGGAGGTCGTCAGCCCCAGAAATAAACAAATGATCCTCGGAGAAAATCCTCCATTTGAATAAAGTGATTAATCGCATTAAATGCCGTAATGTTTAATTCAATCAACTATCCTTAATTAATGTAGCTTGTCAGTTTCGCCAACATCCAGGCAGCAGACTATTCCCATAAAAGGCGAAAATAATCGTTCCCTTTGGGATCATAATCAGCATTCTTAAAATTCTCCCAAATTGGCAATTTTTTTTTTTTTTTTACATCTTTTTACAGCGGGTAAGTTAAAGCCATTCTCGAGTTTTCGGTAAAAAGTGCATTCTGTCACACAAGCTGCTGCGGTACGTGTCGCGATGATGGTGCCATCTGAGCGGTATTCCTTCATGGCCCAGGAATTTAGTCGATCTGAATAAATGTTACAACACTGTCCTTGCAGACTGTTGATTCCAAGCAGCAAACTCCCAAAACATCGCACTGACTGGAGTTACTTTAAGCATCGCTAACACACGTAATGAATCAGAGTGCAGGTCTGACAACTCATGCTGACCAAGTTCTTTCTTCTGCCTTTTCCCAGTTGCTAAATCTCCCTTTAGCAAACGAACTGTCACTGAGGTTGTGCAGATAAAACAAAGAATGAGGTCGATTTCTTTAACACAATGCAATCATCGCCATTTTCAAACAAACCTCATTGAAACGATCTGTCAAATCACACTGTGCCGAATTTGCTTCCAGGAAATACGATGTTCTGGAGAAAGGATCCCAAGTGCACGGCAACGTTGAAGTGAGTGAGCCGCTGCTGGTGCTCTCTACCGGAGCGACAAGCTAGCCCTGAGTGATAGCTATTGCGATGATAGTGGTGTTGCTTCCATCATTAGGGCCCGAGCCGACTGCAAGTCGTCCGAGGACCCAATTGAAATCGTACAGTTTATTATTATTATTATTATTATTATTATTATTATTATTATTATTATTAGCGACGACTGCAAGTCGTCCGCGGAGGACCCTATTGAAATCGTGCTGTTTATTATTATTATTATTAGGGCCCGAGCCGACTGCAAGTCGTCTGCGGAGGGCCCGATTGAAATCGCGCTGTTTATTATTATTATTATTTTATTATTATTATTATTATTATTATTATTCTTCCGACATTTCAAAGGCCAATTTCGCCCCTTTCCCAATGGTGAAAACGCGTCTAACTTTCCACATTCGTCCGGCCGGATCCGAAATTCGATATTTTTGGGGGGTCATTCATGGTCAACGCAAATTGCCAAAATAGCGCCCCCTAAACACGTTTCAAAATTCCCATAGGGAAATTCGGTTACTTTCTTGTAAGCAGACAAAATTCAGTACACATATGTATCATACCCAGACATGCAAAAAATTTCAATGCAGCCACGCCCTAAACCCAACAGG
Organism: Gymnothorax javanicus; assembly: GCA_029692085.1. Lineage (NCBI taxonomy): Eukaryota > Metazoa > Chordata > Actinopteri > Anguilliformes > Muraenidae > Gymnothorax > Gymnothorax javanicus. Next base: position 54,710,961 of record CM056205.1, on the reverse strand, counting down.
AAGTCGGCCATTTTGATTTGAATTTTTGAATTTTAAAACGAACTCCTCCTAGGGTTTTCGACCGATTGACTTCAAATTTGGTCGAGATCATCTAGAGACCAAGCTGATCAAAAGTTGTGCTCTGCATGTCTGTAGGTCAAAGTACGTGGCTGCTAGGGCGTGACAAAGTTTGGTGACTCGACAAAAAAATTTCAAAAAGCTCTCACGCCCATATACTTGATCTTAGCAGCTTCAAACTTGCTGGACATGATGATGTCCCTGCCCTGAACGTCCATATATCAGAACTTTTCACTTTATTAATAGCGCCTCGCGGTGGTAACAGGAAGTGACCAGTTTTTACTTTGAAAACGAACTCCTCCTAGAGATTTTGCCCGATTGACTTCAAATTTTGTACAGATCATCTAGAGACCAAGCTGATCAAAAGTTGTTCTCTGCATGTCTGTAGGTCAAAGTGCATGGCTGCTAGGGCGTGACAAATTTTGCCGACTCACCAAAAAAAATTCAAAATGCTCTCACGCCAACATACTTGATCGTAGCAGCTCCACACTTGCTGAAGATGATGAGGGCTCCGCCCTGAACGTCAAGATATAATTACTTCCTACGTTACTAATAGCGCCCCCCGGTGGTAAAAGGAAGTGACCAGTTCGGTTACTTTGTCGTAGGCAGATGAAATTCGATACACATATGTATCATACCCAGACATACAAAAAACTCATTGGAGCCACGCCCTAAACCCAACAGGAAGTCGGCCATTTTGATTTGAATATTTTAATTTTAGAATGAACTCATAGGGATTTCGCCCGATCGACTTCAAATTTGGTACAGATCATCTAGAGACCATACTGATCAAAAGTTATGCTCTGCATGTCTGTAGGTCGATGGGCGTGGCCGCTATGCTGTTCCCATTTCTGATGCCTCGCCATGCATATTCGAACAGCTCTTTCTCCCTCACACTTAATCCAAACGACTTCAAAATTCTTGTATATGATAAGAGCCCCGCCCTGAACGCCTCCATATGCTCTTAGGCAATCTCACTCATGGCTCCCCCTTGAGGAAACAGGAAATGCCATATTCTACATTGACATTGGCCGATTTGCTCGAAACCTCACATTTGTGCTGAGGGTCTTCCCCTGAATTCACCTGCCCACATTTGCTTATGCTCTGAGCGCCCCCTGATGGATGAACTATCCACGTGTCACTATTACTTCGTGCTTTGTCCGATTCGCTCGAAACTTCATCACAGATTGGGGCCTGTACTTGACCTGTTCTCTGGCTGTGAGTGCACACCTGCACCCGTCAGGATCCCACCACTACCCCCAACGTGCACAAGGGCGTGAGGGCCCGTTCAACGCTGCTTGCAGCTTTAATTATTATTATTATTATTCTTGCGACAATTCAAAGGCCAATTTCGCCCCTTTCCCAATGGTGAAAACGCGTCTAACTTTCCACATTCGTCCGGCCGGATCCGAAATTCGATATTTTTGGGTTGTTGTTCATGGTCAACGCAAAATGCCAAAATAGCGCCCCCTAAACACGTTTCAAAATTCCCATAGGGAAATTTGGTTATTATCTCGTAGGCAGACGAAATTCGGTACACATATGTATCATACCAAGACATACAAAAAAATTTCATTGGAGCCAGCCCTAAACCTAACAGGAAGTCGGCCATTTTGATTTGAATTTTAGAATTTTAAAACGAACTCCTCCTAGGGTTTTCGACCGATTGACTTCAAATTTGGTAAAGATCATCTAGAGACCAAGCTGATCAAAAGTTGTACTCTGCATGTCTGTAGGTCAAAGGGCGTGGCTGCTAGGACGTGACAAAATTTGGCAACTTGACAAAAAAATTTCAAAATGCTCCCACGCCCATATACTTGATCTTAGCAGCTTCAAACTTGCCAGATATGATGATGTCTCCGCCCTGAACATCCCCATATCATTACTTTTGACTTACTAATAGCGCCCCCGGTGGTAACAGGAAGTGACCAGTTTTTACTTTGAAAACGAACTCCTCCTAGGGATTTTGCCCGATCGACTTCAAATTTGGTCTGGATCATCTAGAGAGCAAGCTGATCAAAATTTGTGCTCTGCATGTCTGTAGGTGAAAGGGTGTGGCTGCTAGGGTGTGACAAAGTTTGGCGACTCGCCAAAGAAATTTCAAAATGCTCTCACGCCAACATACTCGATCGGAGCTGCTTCAAACTTGCTGGAAATGATGATGGCTCCGCCCTGAACGTCAAGATATAATAACTTCCCACATTACTAATAGCGCCCCCCGGTGGTAACAGGAAGTGACCAGTTCGGTTACTTTGTCGTAGGCACACGAAATTTGATACACATATGTATCATACCCAGACATACAAAAAACTCATTGAAGCCACGCCCTAAACCCAACAGGAAGTCGGCCATTTTGATTTCAATTTTTGAATTTTAAAACGAACTCCTCCTAGGGTTTCTGACCAATTGACTTCAAATTTGGTACAGATCATCTAGAGACCAAGCTGATCAAAAATTATGCTCTGCATGTCTGTCGGTCAAAGGGCGTGGCTGCTAGGGCGTGACAAAGTTTGGCGACTCGCAAAAAAAATTTCAAAATGCTCTCACGCCAACATACTTGATTGTAGAAGCTTCAAACTTGCTGGAGATAATAATGGTTCTGCCCCAAACGTCACAATGTAATAACTTCCCACTTTACTAATAGCGCCCCCTGGTGGTAACAGGAAGTATCCAATTCGGTTACTTTGTCATAGGCAGACGAAATTCGATACACATATGTACCATACCCAGACTTACAAAAAACTAATTAGAGCCACGCCCTAAACCCAACAGGAAGTCAGCCATTTTGATTTTAATTTTTTCATTTTAAAATGAACTCCTCCTAGGGTTTTCGACCGATTGACTTCAAATTTGGTACAGATCATCTAGATACCATGCTGATGAAAAGTTGTGCTCTGCTTGTCTGTAGGTCAAAGGGCGTGGCTCCTTGGGCATGACAAAGTTTGGCGACTCGCCAAAAAAATTTCAAAATGCTCCCACGCCAACATACTTGATCGTAGCAGCTTTAAACTTGCTGGAAATGATGATGGCTCCGCCCTGAACGTCACAATATCAGAAATTCCCACTTTAATAATAGCGCCCCCTGGTGGTAACAGGAAGTAAACAGTTCGGTTACTTTGTCTTATACAGACAAAATTCAATCCACATATGTTTCATACCTAGACATACAAAAAAACTCATTGGAGCCACGCCCTCAACCCTACAGGAAGTCGGCCATTTTGATTTGAATTTTTGAATTTTAAAATGAACTCCTCCTAGGGATTTTAACTGATTGACTTCAAATTTGGTACAGATCATCTAGAGACCAAGCTGACCAAAAGTTGTGCTCTGCATGTCTGTAGGGCAAACGCCGTGGCTGATAGGGCGTGACAAATTTTGGCGAATCGCCAAAAATATTTCAAAATGCTGTCATGCCAACATACTTGAATGTGAAAGCTTCAATCTTCTAGAGATGATGATGGCTCCGCCTTGAACGTCCAAATATATTAACTTCCCACTTTACTAATAGCGCCCCCTGGTGGTAACAGGAAGTGACCATTTTTTACGTTAACATATACTGATGACACACAGTTGAACCCATCAACTTCATTCCACTTCTAAAACATGCAGAACAAGTTGGTGAAGCTACATTATGAATGCTGTGGAGCTACGAGTAATGGCGTTCGTGGGGCAATGCAGCGAAGAGGGATCTTTTGCCATGAAAATACGTTTGTGTTTTTGATGTCTTTATTGAACTCGTATCATCATAAAAATTGATACACAGGTCAAGGATGGCAAGCTGTTAAATCTGATTGGGGCCTCGCCAATGGGGGGAGCAAAATGTCTCTATAGCGCCCCCTTGTGGAAAAGGAAATGCCATATTTTAAATTGACATTGGCCTATTTGCTCGAAACTTTGCATTTGTGCTGACGGTCTGCCCCTGAATGCACCTGCCCACATTTGGTTACGCTCAGAGCGCCCGCTGGTGGATGAACTATCAACTTTTCATAACTCCTTCCTGCTTTGTCTGATTCGCTCGAAACTTTATCACAGGTTGGTGCCTGTACTTGACTTGTTCACTGGTCGTGAGTGCACACCTGCACCCGTCAGGATCTCACCACTACCCCCAACGTGCACAAGGGTGCGAGGGTCCGTTCAACGCTGCTTGCAGCTTTAATTTGTACTGTTCTTTCATCACTCTCCACGAGTAACGGAAGAGTTTGTATCATATACTTCAGTTTTCTCTGAAATATTGTTTGGAGGAGAAAAATCAGATAGGCTAACCCTCTCTGCTTGCTGTTCTCCGTTTTTGCTTGCCAATGCGTTTGTGTCAGCGCCTTCCGCTTCTTTGAGAAAGTGTTTCCTCAATACATAATGAATCATTTAAAAATATTTCAACCCAAATTTTTTAAACACAAGTTTTTGACATAGACTGTACAAAACTGTTTTAAGTCAATTGATGTGTTTATTTTTCCGTTTTAAATTTTACCGTTAAAATTACTGTGACATCCAAGATGAGCCTGCAGCCGACATCAGGAAGGGCTGTCAAAGGGAGGGGGGGCTGCAGCCCTGGCAGCCCCCCACTTCCCGCGCCAGTGATGGCATCAGGAGAGTTAACAAAACATAAGTCATATGTTTTATGTTAACATATATACAAACATAAACACTTTGAACAGTACAATACGGATGATTTATAACACTCAGAAAGTGGTGTTCATTGCAGTGTTATTCTCGCAGTCGGTGTGATGTCGCAATCACGTGAGAAAACATCCGCCATGACACTAGGAGGATAGCAAGAGAAAAGTTCTGATCAACATGCATTCACCGGGCACTCGTTTTTTACTATCATTTTACGTCATTAAGTTAAGAATTTGAAACAATGTCCTATGAATATCAGGAACAATTACCTCCTGAAGCTCAGTCGCGATATTTAGACAAAATTAATTTAACTGGAATCAGCAAGTGCCCCTATACGGAACCAGATGATAAATGGGTCAACAACCGTCAGCGATGGCCAGGAATTGAATATAAAGAAGTCTGCCATTATCTCATCAAATCACCAAGTAAGTCATGAGGGTTGACATAACTGCAAAAGTTGCCGTGCCCTCAATGTTTGCCAGTGCACTCCTAAAAAAACACACCCGTTCAACAGCAAAAGTTACTATCATGCCCCTTTAGCTTAGCCATCGGTGTCTCTCCTAGCAGTGTTGTGCACTTAAGAGCAAAAACCGAACGAACTTGACAGTCGGTCGATCTGGCTAGACAGACCCAGCAGTAGCAACAGTGGCTCCTATATTTCTCAGCTTCATGATAGCTAGCTAGCAGGGCAATACAGATAAGGGGCAGTCCAGATAAAACAAAACCTCAACCTTTGCATTTGAATTTAGCTGGCTGCAAAAATGCAAAAGCAACATGTATTACGTTAGAATCACGGTAGGATAATGAGGAAATCCTCAGATTCAACCTTTAATTTGTGACCCTCAACACATTTGTAACGGCAAGCTAGCTTAGTGATAGTTCGGTTGGATGGTTGCATGCAAGAATTTGAAGTCGCTCCATGTCGTCTTTGGTGTTCTAGCATTTTTGTTGACACACCTGTTCAGGCTGTCATCTCACGCCAATTACGTATGTATCGCGTGTGAAATGCCACTCCACTCACAAGTGTTTATTCTTTCCTGATCTGCTTGTGCAACCTTTCGAGTGCTTCCTCATTGAAATGGTATGCCGCAGACAAATCGATTTTGTTCATTTATCCCCCAACTGTCATGGCCGCCGCTGTTATCATGGAAGTCACGTGGTATGTCCGACCGCGAGAATAGAAACACAACTTACTTTCGCTTACTTGTCCTGCTTCATTGAAAACTCCCGAAAAAAAACTTCCTGTCGGTCACTTGGTCTGTCGGAAATAGTAGTCCCAGAGTCACTTCCGTTGTGGCTTTTGTTTTTGTGTTGTGAACTTTCGCGTTTGTGTTTCGAACTTTTGCTTTCGAGTTGTGGCGTTTGTGTTTGTTGTAGACTTTTGCGTTCGTGTTGTGGCGTTTGCATTTGTTGTGACCTGTGTCGGCCACCGTAAAGCAGTAGAGGGGTAGTGGCCAACTAAAATGTCAAATGAGTAAAAGAAAAACTTTGGGAGGAGAAAACCCTCAAGCAGGGGTGATTTAAAAAAAAAAAAAAAAAAAAACTCCCCTTTATAGTAGGGGAGCCCATCCTCCCCTGAACAGCTACAGTAAGTGAATTGTAGTTGATAAGTAATCATTATAAGGCCTCAACTGGGTTGAACAGGTTACAACTAGTTATTGTGTGAATTTGAAAAGCCAAAGTAAGGGTTATATTGTTTAAATAAGCTGTGAAGAAAGGCGTGGTAGTACATCATCAGCTCCAGGAAGCATTTGGAGGAAGAGAGACAGGGCTGCAGTGATCCATGACTTCACGGTGAGTCTTAGCCTTTCAGAAATAAATCACCACGCAAATATAGCAAATTTGTGGCTGCATTTTCTCAATTCAGAAAAAATCAAGAATGTACGCTCTCTACCCATGTTTGTTCTTAGATTCGTATGTAATAGATTGTGATGTTTTTAATATTGCGGAATTTATTTGATATGACAGCCATTTACAAGCCTTAGATGTTAACCAAATGATACCAATATATGAAAACGGCACCCTTTCACGGACAGCCTGAATTACGCCTTCTCAAATGAATGTGTTAAATGGTAGCTCAGTCGATTGCAGTGTTTTTCTCAGCGATGGAATTTTTTTCCTCGGCTTAGATTTTTATACAGTGCACTTTTAATGAAAATATTATGATGTAACAATGCACAGGAAATCTTGCTAAATTAAAGGCTGTCAATGATTTAGATGAAAAAATTGAACTTGCAGCATATTCTACGCTATTCACGGCTGTTTGCCTGCAAATAACTTCCATCCTGTTTCCTGTTTTGGCTGTAGTTTAAAGCTCTAGCATTCACACCCGCCAGTTTTCATTTTATCTTGTTGTTTCATGAGTTAGTCTTAATAACCAATGTGAATCAGAGAAAAACGTCAGTTTAAACTCAAGGATGCATATGACATTCTTTTTCAAGAAATTAGTGTCTTCGTGTAAAATTGACAGTCCCAGTGACAGTGCTAGAATTTATAAAGGAGCAGAATATGCAATCTGATTATATAAAGATGTCGAATTTTATACAATTTATGAAGTAAAATGTAAATATAAGTCCACACAGAATGAACAAGGTAAAACAGAACTCATAAACTTGAATTTCCCCCTGCAATTTCAGCCTCACCTATGAACACAGCGACCTAATTGGTGACCTAAATCTAAAACCTCAGGGAGGGATGCAGAAAAAAAAAAAAGTATGTCTACATCAGGAAATGATAAAGAGGGTCACAGAATGTTATCCAGGCTCCGCTGCCCAAAAACTGATTTCCCATTCTGTCCCAAATTGTTTTTTATTGATTTTCCTGCCTCCAGCTGTCCTTTTCCATTTTTTCCTGCTATTTCCCCTAATTATATCTGATTATTTATTTACTGTCTTGTACATCGCCCCTCCTTATGTGCTCCCACTCTCACCTGTTTCCTGTTCCTAATTGTTTTTACCTGTATTTAAGTTCCTGGTTTGGGGTAGAGTTCCTGAGTTGTTTCTCTTCATTGTGGTACAAACCAGTTCTGCATCAAGCTCTATGGCTGTGTTCATGAATTCTATTAAGAAATCCAAGCAACCATTTTATTAGGGACATCTCCCTTTGCTGTCAGCTCAAGAGTCTGCCGGTTCCTCCAAGTCTGTGAGTATGCACTGCCCAGTGTGCCCTGTACCCCTGCACTGCTTTCCTCACACTTCCCTAGGACCTGTCTCTCAACATGGCTTACCACATCCCCTTGAATCCAGTTCTCCCATTGGCTGTCTCAGACGGCCCCTGACCACGCTTCTGTCGAAGCTCTATTTAGTTCTCATGTTTCTGTTTCTGCCAACTGCGCCTTAAAAGTCATTATTAAAGAACCAAGAGGCTTTCTCTCTGGATCTGCGCCTGGTTCCGTCTCTGATTTCCGCAATGTCAGCAAAATCAAACTCAAGGCCTCACATGTGCAAGGTTTTACTATTACTCTTACTGAAGTGATTTCCAGCCTCGTTAAACCATGTTCAAGAATTTTAAGCCTTCAAGTAGACCCCATTATGAAAAAAGGTGGGATGGTAAGGAAAATGCCAGGATAAAAGAGATGTGACCTGTATTAAATGGAAAACAGCACAAGACATGTTTTACGTCATCAATTTAATTCATTTCTACATGCTCATTTTGAATTTGATGCCTGCAACACATTTTTAAGAAGTTGGGTGTACAGTTGCCCAAGTTGGCTGCTCCGAGGGTCAAAGCAGCCCAGGTTTTATGTGTGATAAAAATGGTTTGGTGTCAAAAAATGTCCTTAAAATAAAAAAAAAAATCTGTCCTTACCTTCCAATATATCCTTTTTTTGATAGTCTAGATTGTTTTCTGCTGAGTAGCTGTAATTTAGAATTAAAATTATCATAGATAGAAGGCCCAAAAATATGTTTATGTTGACTGTTTGAATTTAGCTCCTTCATCTTCCAATGGCAGATAACCGCAACTGCAAATAGGCATAAATAACAAATTTTATCACCCTTCTGGAGGATTATAAATGTCTTAGACTCTTTCAATTCTGGTGGCAAGTACGTGGTTTCCTCCGTTTACATTTTCCAGTCTGACAGCTGTCTATTTTTTACAGCAAGTTGCGTGACCGTGCTGCAAAAACAGGTGTAGGTACTTGCCGAAATAACCTTCATTTGCAAATGAGTTCTGAAATGCGCTCTCGCTGGAAAAAAAAAAAATAACGTTGCTGAGTGCCTGTGCATAGACCTAATTATAATTAAATTATTTTCTCTACTGAATGTACCCCATTATTTGCTGTTAGATCGCATGGGGGAGAGAAGCCGTGTCTTCAATTGCCACTTGATTATTCTTGAATTGGAAAAAGTGTTTATAAAGGAAAACCATCAAGAATTAGCCAGGACTAATTGTAGTCAATAAAGGGATGGATAATTTCCTCCGAATTTTCAAGTCTAGCGCTGGCCCGGACCCGCCATTACGAGTTATCTCGTAGTTGGCAGTCAACGTGTTAATAAGCCCAAAATCCGGCAGTAAGGACCCCCAGATGTCTGAGATGGATATCAAGGAAGAATGAGGAAAAGAACTTCCGTAAAAAAATTTCTTAGAAGGCTGTCAAAAGGAACGGTGGTGTAACACAGACAAACGCAACCCTGTCTTGACTTACCAGGAGTGTGATTCAGGCCTAAAATGCCAAATGGGTGTTTATTTTCAAAAAAATAAATTAAGTACAGAGGGAAAACAAGCAATATCTTGACTTTGCACTATTTCAGTTGAATACTGAACAAGGATGATTAACAAATAAAGGTTCTCTTTTTTATTTGAATTTTCTGTATTGTTCCAACTTCTTCAGAAAAGGGACTGTAATTTAGTATTCAGAAAACATTGTTGCAAGTTTGGTGTTTGAAACCCTTAGGGAAATATTATCAGAGAGATGAGAATATTGAATACATTTAAGCTATATTCAAACAAGGAACAGGACCAACATCATAACATGACCAGTTTGCACCAAATATGGTGCAACCTTAATTGAATATATTGCGTCGATTGCATGCAAGGATTCTGTTACTGAGTTGCATTAAAAGAATGTGATTAACAGGCTAGAAATAAACCCTTTTCCTGGGAGTGACAAAACTGAGAAAATTCCCCTATTTTCCTATGATTGGGGGGGGCACGGCACATTCAAGCAAATAATTGCAAAATGTCCTCATTAAGTTTAAAATAATGGCTTTATTTGTTTTTCAGCGAAAAAAGGTAATGTTTTGTGATGATAATAAGCTTAGCATAGATAACTGGTGCCACACAGGTTTGCAAGCATTGGTTTTGATAGATCAGTTTTTTGAAATCATGGAAAATGAAATAACGTGAAAAAGAATGACGACGGTCCAGTTGCATTATGTCTACAAAAGGCCCGAATGGCGGGAAACATATTTTGAGAATTTGGATTAATGCAAAAACACAGTCCAGATAGATGCAGGCTCCTGGCTCATGCCTGTAGTTACAGTCTCCCCCCTCCGTCCCATCAGCTCCAACTGTATTTCTCATTGACTCAGTGAGCTTTCTGGGCATGGAGATGTCTCTCAATAAATCGGTCTAAGAAAGTCATGTCTTATCACAAATTTCACAAGGTGTCAGACTAATCATATATAACACATACATATGCAGTCCTTCCTTGTAAAGTTATACTGGTAAAGTATATATTTACTGGGTTACAGAATGCCAGAGTGAATAATTGGAATGCATATGGAAAAATTCACCAGATATGACACCAGTCTGTCAAGTCAAAATTCCTGTTTGAACATTCTTATGGTCTCAAAATATTTATCGTCATGATTGGATTACGTGACCCAATCAATTCAAACATACAGTCAGAAGCATGGAGCTAAACACCAAGCACACAGCCCATGTAACGGTGAGATTGTTGACGTGGAACAGGCACAGTCCATATCACAGTGAGATTCTCTGAACAGAGCCGGCACCGTCAAAATCAGGTGAGATTTTCCATTCAAAACAGGCATAATCCACATCACAGTCGGATTATCCACACAGAACAGGTTCATTCCATATTGAAACTGACCAGTTTCGTATTTGTTCAATATGCTTTGCTGTGGATTTTGCTAACAAGCAAAATGTCATTTTGCCTAAGTTTTTTCTTTACCTGATATTTTGATCCAAATGGACTTAACATTGATTTGAGTAGGCAGCGGCAAACTCCACCCCCCCAGACCGATGTGGGTACAAGGGCCTCAACAGCTGCACTGACTGTAGCAGCACTGGTGCTTCAGGCACCAACCTTCCAGGCTCCAGCCAAGCAAAGCGGCCTCTTGTTCCCTCACAAGTTACAAGGACATCAAGCCCCTGAAGTGCGCTACTGAACCGAGTTATTTCTCTCCAAGACAGAGGCCTGGAGGCCCTCTAGCTCGGTGGGGCCTTGGTAGGTCGAGCGGGCGGAGAAGTGGCTGTCTCTGTTGAGCTCTGTTCCGGTACCTTCCATACTGCTGACGATGTTTAGCTGCAGCACCTTCCTCAGCTTCTTGCGGAACTCCTTGGAGGCGAAGTAGTAGATGAAGGGGTCAATGCAGCTGTTGAAGCAGCTGAGCGACAGCGACAGCTTGTAGGCCACGTATAGAGAGTCGTTGTAGAAGAGTCGGCGCACCGCGTGCGCCAGGAGCAGAACATTGTTGGGTGCGAAGCAGATGACAAACACAAACAGCACAGAGAAAGCCAGGCGCACGGCCTTCCCCTTCTGGTGGCTCCTGCTGGTCCTCACAAGCTTGTGTATGATGCTGACGTAACACAGCACCGTGGCGATAAAGGGAATGAGGAAGAGGATGCCTGAGAGGGTAAAAAGAAAGATGGCCCAATGGGGAATGGAGGGCAGCATGTCTTTCTTGAGGACATCGAAGCAGGTGGTGATGTTGAGGTCATCCACTCTATAGGTTAAGTCTGTGCTCTCTAGCGGGTATAATGCCACCAGCACAACTGCCCACATGACCAAACAGCCAATCACGGCGCACTCTTTTCTCTTCTCCTGCTGTCTGAACTGCACGGGCCGCACGATGCCCAGATAGCGGTCGATGCTGATGGCCATCATGGTGAGAATGGAGCAGTACATGTTGGCGTAAAACATCACAGTCATGAAACCGCATGCAGCCGACCCGTACTGCCAGTCGAAGCCACGGAGCTGGTATGTGATCTGGAGCGGTAGGGCGAGGCCCATGGCCAGGTCCGTGAGGGTCAGATTTATCATGAAGATGATGGTGGGCGTTTTGGTGGTGCGGAACAACAGCAGCCATAAGGACATACCGTTTCCTGGGACATTAATAAGGAAGATGATGATGTACACCGCAGAAACAGCTCGAGTAGTCGTTTGGTCCCTGAGCATAGCCAAGGTGGCATTGTCCAGCTGCGTGGAGTTCCAGGACCAAGGCATTCTGGGACTGCGGTGAATACAAATAGGACCCAAAAGTAAAACCTGGAAGGAAGAGAAGAAAAAGCGACTGAGCACAGGGAGATGTGACCAAACAAAACACACACAAAAAAAAACCCTCCAAGATAGACTTCTGCTGCGTTCATCTACATACGATCAATCATTTTGTACAGCACTTTATGAATTGGAAATCATTTGCCAATTCTGTACCTTCAGCAATTTTTTTTTTCAAATTGCAAGGATCGGTTTCTGTGGAACCAAATCATATCAGTCATCACCTTGTTATGGCCCCAATTTGTTATGGCGTCAATTTGTTATGGCGTCACGGACAGCAAGGGATGACAGACAAAATTCTTAAACTTCAACAGATTTAATTAAACAAACAGAACCAATCTACTCTCTACCCTACTGACCAAGATTGAAATAATAATATAAAAAAAAAGATAGTTACAGTCCCTTGGTAATTGAGATGGGCTGCTATGTTGCGATGTCCTGGGACAGGAAAATGCTCCAACACAGGCAAAAAATCCACAAAAAAGCTTCACAGGTCTTGAAAAAGAGTGACAGGTCTGGTCAAATGTATCCTTCCACAATTTCTCCTTGCAATTTCTCCAACTACAACTCACTCTCTCAATTTTTCTCCTTATATACTCTTGTCCAGCCCCCTCTGAGGCATGCCCGGGACATGCCCAAACCTAGCTTTAGATTGCTTCACAAAAAAAAGTCAATACTGCCATCTAGTGGCTTTTTACCAGACTACACCTCCATTCCAAAAGGGAAAAATTTTGACTTATAAAGGCAAAATTTTTCGTTTCAATACAAAAATGGTTAAGTAGACACTTGTATATATATACATATAATACAATATGCTTATAAACATGTGATATATATACACATACTCAAACACGGGATAAGCAATCGGCAATTACATTGTCAGCACCCTTTACATGCTTAATTTCCAAGTCAAGCTCTTGTAAAATCAAACTCCAATTCAACAATCTCCGATTCTTGTTTTTCATCTTACTCAAAAACATTAACGGATTGTGGTCAGTATATACAATCATTGGCTTTTGCCCTGTACAAACATAAACCTCAAAGTGTTGTAAGGACAGAACCAGAGCCAACAGCTCCTTCTCAATCGTGGAATAGTTCTTTTGGTGGCGATTGAACTTCCTGGAGAAGTATGCCACGGGATGCTCAATGTCATCAGAGTCACTTCTCTGTAGGAGCACAGATCCACAAGCTTGGTCGCTAGCATCGACCGCCATGGAGAACGGTTTGTTGAAGTCAGGAGATTTGAGCACGGGGAAGTGACACAGCAGAGACTTCAAGCGATCGAAGGCTCTTTGGCATGCTTCATCCCAAGTGAACTTTACGCCTTTCTTCAGTTGGTTGGTGAGACTGAGAGCAATCTCAGCAAAGTTCTTGAAGAACTTGCGGTAGTACCCGATCATTCCAAGGAAGTGGCGCAAAGCTTTTTTGTTGTCAGGAACTGGAAAGTCCATGATGGCTTGGACTTTAGCATTTATGGGTGCCACCTTACCCTGGCCTATGACGTAGCCAAGATACGTGACAGTAGCACAACCAAAGTCACTCTTGTTCAGGTTAACAGTCAGGTTAGCCTGGGTCAAGCGCTGGAACAACATCTCTACATCTTTCAGATGTTCTTCCCAGGAGTCACTCCATGTGATCAGGTCGTCGATGTACGCACCCGTGTGTGGCAATCCGGCGATTGTAGACCGTATCATCCTTTGGAACGTGGCTGGGGCATTTTTCATGCCAAAGGGTAGGACTTCATACTGGTATAACCCAGATGGTGTGGCAAAAGCAGAGATGCTCTTGGCCCTCTCAGTTAAAGGCACACACCAATAACTCTTCAATAAATCAATCTTGGTCGGAAACTTTGCTTGCCCTACTCTATCGATACAATCATCCATCCTAGGTATTGGAAACACATCAGTTCTAGTTACAGCATTGACTTTGAGATAATCTGTAGAAAATCTAGTACTTCCATCAGGTTTTGGAACTAGAACACAGGGTGAACTCCAATCAGAGTTAGAGGGTCTGATAATATCATGTTCTAACATGTACTCAACCTCTTTCTCAGCAATCTTTCTCTTTTCAGGATTCATCCGGTACGGATGCTGTTTTATTGGTTTGGCATCACCAACATCTACATCATGAGAGGCTATAGAAACTCTCTTTGGAACATCAGGAAATAGACCTTTATATTTCTTGATCAACCTCTCAAACTGATCTTTCTGTGAGGGTTCTAAGTGCTGGAGTTTTACATCAAGATTTTGCAACACTTCAGAATTTGACAATTTACATGAAAGAACTTCAGCTTTAATTCTAGGTTCATCATCTCGAAACTCCCCCTCATCTTCACAAGTCTCGGCCATAGGAGGATCTGAAGTGACAGCTGCAACCCTAGCATTCCTATCATGGTAAGGCTTCAGCATGTTAATGTGACACAACTGTTTTGGCTTTCTCCTATCTGGAGTCTTCACAATGTAATTGAGATCATTGAGTTTTGTCAGAATTTCATAAGGACCATGAAATCTAGCCTGCAATGGATTGGACTGCAAGGGAAACAACACAAGGACCTTGTCTCCTGGTTTAAACTCATGGCTTCTAGCCTTATGATCATACCAAGTTTTCATTTTTCCCTGACTTGATTTCAAGTTCTCTTTGGCTAGGTCACAAGCTGCACGCAGTCTTTCTTTGAACTTGCTAACATAGTCTAACAGACTGATATGCGGCTCTTTCTCTTGCCATTGTTCACTCAACAATGGCAAAGGTCCTCTCACTTCATGGCCAAACACTAGCTCAAATGGACTGAATCCAGTAGACTCCTGCACTGCTTCTCTAGCTGCAAACAACAGCAAATGAACACCTTCATCCAAGTCTTTCTCATGGTCATAACAATAAGTCCTCATCATTGTCTTCAGAGTGGAATGAAACCGCTCTAAGGCACCCTGACTCTCTGGATGATAGGCACTGGAAAGAATCTGCTTCGCACCTAGTTCATATACAACCTGCTGAAACAATCCGGAAGTGAAATTGCTTCCTTGATCTGACTGAATTTCCCTGGGAAGGCCAAACAACGTGAAGAACTTTAACAAAGCCTTCGAAATTGCAGTTGCCTTGATGTTGCGTAGAGGGATGGCTTCAGGGAATCTGGTAGATGTACACATGATTGTCAACAAGTACTGATTTCCAGATCTAGTCTTGGGTAATGGACTAACACAATCAACAATGACCTTGGAGAAGGGCTCCCCAAATGCTGGGATAGGCTGCAATGGAGCTACAGGTGGGTCTAACTGGTGTTTTCCAACTACCTGACAAGTGTGACAGGTTTTGCAAAAGTTGGAAACATCTTTCCGAAGTCCAGGCCAGAAGAAGTGTTTCATGATCTTGTCAACAGTCTTGTTAACACCAAGATGACCTCCTAAAGGCAAACTATGAGCCATTGTTAAGATCTCATTCCTGTAGACCTTTGGAACAGCAATTTGCTTGACCACTGCCCAATCTGCATTGGCAGGGATATCAGGAGGGCGCCACTTCCGCATCAACACTCCATCCTTGAGATAATACCCAACTGGAACTGCGTCTATTTCTTCATTAGGAAGGGCTCTCTTCTTTAGTACACAAATTTCAGGATCATTGGTTTGCTCCTGAATCAACCGCTTTCTGGACAGAGACAAGTCTCCAGACACATCAGAATCACCAGACCCATCTGGCTGGCTGAATAGAGAACTGATAAAAGTGTCTGATAAGTCCTCAAACGGAGAAACCATAGTAGGCTGAACAGAGTCATGAGGTGAACCACCTGAGTCATGACTATTCAAGGTGCTGGATGGCACCACATCGTCTTCTTCTTGAGCCTTCTTGGCCATAGCACGAGTCACTGCACAGGAAGGATACAGAGATGGGTCTTCATCGCCATCTTCAGTGCTCGGCTGTGAAGTAAGATGAACAGGGGGAACTACATTGCCCCCAGCCAGGTCATTGCCTAGCAACAGAGAAACACCCTTGATAGGTAGACTTGACATAAGTCCCACCTTTACCTGTCCTGTAACTAAATCTGACTTCAAGAATACAGAGCGCAGGGGTACAGATACAGTCCTCCCTTCAATACCTTGTACAAGTATGAAATCCCCAGAAGCAGTCTCATCACGTAACTCCAAGGAGTCCATCAACAAAAGTGACTGAGAAGCTCCGGCATCCCTTAGGATATATATGGGGACAGGAGGAGAATGCTCATTCAGAGCCACAAATCCCTCTGACACAAATGGAAGGAATTCCTCCCTCACAAAGTCAGCAGTATTAGGCTTCTTAGCCTCACAAGGAGCAGGCAATTTAGCAGATCGGTCATCTACTACAGGGGTTTCTAACCTTGTCTTCACAAAGGCATTGGGTTTGGTATCCTTTTCTTTTTCTTTCTTAGCTTTAAGGAACCAACAGTTAGTTGTAACATGACCAGATTTCTTGCAATAATTGCAAACTAGACTACTTTTGTCACTGTCAGCTTTCACACTTTGATCAGACCTTTGACTGGATTTCTGAGCACCATCACCAGATTTGTCTTTGGGTGAGGAATCTTGGGTATCACCACCGTACCTTTCTTCTGAAATTGGGACCATCTATTTTTACTGCTAGACTGAAATTTGGACTTATGTGTGAGAACATATTCGTCTGCAAACTTGGCAGCTGATTGCAAATTCAGTGCTTGCTTCTCATTAAGGTAGGTCTTAACATCATCCTTGACACAGTTCTTGAATTCTTCAACTAACACCATCTCTTTTAGTGAGTTGAAATCATCCTTGACCTCCATAGAAGTACACCAGCGCTCAAAGCAAACCTTCTTCTCGTTAGCAAATTCCACATAAGTCTATTTGTCAGATTTCTTCAGACCTCTGAATTTCTGTCGGTAAGCCTCTGGAACCAACTCATAAGCTGTCAAAATAACCTTTTTGATAACCTCATAATCAGAGGAATCATCTGCAGACAAAGCTGAATAGGCTTGTTGAGCTTTATCCTTGAGGACAGTTTGCAACATCAGAGGCCAGTGTTCCTTTGGCCACTGACAACTCTTAGCTACCTTCTCGAAGCACTGGAAATACTTATCAACCTCCTTCTCTGAGAATGGAGGCACCAGCTTTACCTCCTGGCTAGCCCGAAATTTGTTTTCAGCTTGCAGTTTGATTCTTAGTAGCTCCATTTGGAGCCTTTCTTCTCTATCTAATTTTTCTAAATCGAAATCTCTCTGTCTCTGTCTCTCTCTTTCTGCTCTTTCCTCTTTCTCTCTCTCAAATTCTCTTTGTTTTTCTTTTTCCTCAATTTCTTTTCTCTCTTTCTCTCTCTCTTTTTTCTCTTCTCTTGCTAATTTTTCTTACTCAAACTGCCTTTGTTTTTCTTTTTCTTCAATTTCTTTTGTCTCTTTCTCTCTCTCAAACTCTCGTTGTTTTTCTTTTTCCTCCCTTTCTATCTCTAGCGTTCTTAATTTAAGTTCCAATTCTACATTTGGATTTTCCATCGGAAACTGTTCCAGATCTCCTGGTGCAAACACATTTTCATCAATGTAATATTCAACAATCTCTCTAGCCAGTCTTGCTTTTCGCATGGCTGGTTTTACATCTGTCAGCTCTAACTGTCTGCATATTTCTAGCAGTTCTGTCTTTTTAAAAGACTTCAAAACCTCTACGGTTGGTGATGCCAAGAAATCATCCATTGCTGTTGATCTGCCAATATATATCTAGGAAAATTCAAAAAAACAATTTCACTATTTGAAATTTTAGATTTTCAATAAATGACTCGCACAATGGTCTATCCCGGACGAGCCCCCAATCTGTTATGGCCCCAATTTGTTATGGCGTCAATTTGTTATGGCGTCACGGACAGCAAGGGATGACAGACAAAATTCTTAAACTTCAACAGATTTAATTAAACAAACAGAACCAATCTACTCTCTACCCTACTGACCAAGATTGAAATAATAATAATAAAAAAAAAAGATAGTTACAGTCCCTTGGTAATTGAGATGGGCTGCTATGTTGCGATGTCCTGGGACAGGAAAATGCTCCAACACAGGCAAAAATTCACAAAAAGCTTCACAGGTCTTGAAAAGAGTGACAGGTCTGGTCAAATGTATCCTTCCACAATTTCTCCTTGCAATTTCTCCAACTACAACTCACTCTCTCAATTTTTCTCCTTATATACTCTTGTCCAGCCCCCTCTGAGGCATGCCCGGGACATGCCCAAACCTAGCTTTAGATTGCTTAACAAAAAAAATGTCAATACTGCCATCTAGTGGCTTTTTACCACATTACAACCTACTCAATGCTCAATGATTTACTGCACTGAACTTTTGAAGTTGAAGAATGATACTTTCATTTTAAATCATGAATTATAGCCTCTGATCAAAATACACCTCCACGTAATTTAAACTGCATATTTGATCAAACATGAAGTACAGAATAGAAATTTATTGATTCCCCGCTTTTTAGTGCAAGTTTTTTTTTTTGCTTATATGTTTTAATTACAATTTGATTCACGTGTTCTGAGTTCACGAACAAACATATGCTTATTACAATTATGTTACATAAATGATTTTTTTCAAAAATATAAAGTGATTTATTGGCTGCATTTAATTTTTAGCACTTGAGTTAAAATGTTACAAGTGAAGGTTTCAAAAAGTTAAAAAAAAAAAACATACTTTCGTAAATTCAATATAATTATGTGTACCGTTACAGAATATTGTCAAAGAGACTTTTTGAGCCGCACTTGGCAACCAACAACTTGCCATTGTTATAATCCTATGCATATATATAATTTTTTTTTGAGCTGCTTATTTTAATAATAGATTAACAAAGCTTTAGCCACAACTACATTTTGGGCAAAATGTATCAGGTGGAAAATAGTATCATACTCTGCTTACCTGGACCAAGTTTTTGCTGTTGTGAGGGGCAAACGTATAAAGAACCAAGTTTACAGTAAAAAACGATAAAGGAAGCTCTTGTCTGGGGCAATGAGTGCTGGCAGACAAATTCGGCAGTGGGTTTCTGAAATAGAGTGTGGCAGGTCTTTATAACACATTTTGCGGAGTGCAAACATGGCAGTTTCATCTGTGCAGAAGGTTAACCTCTGACTCACAGGGTACTGAGAGACTATAGAGGCCTGGTTTATTGTAAATCTGATTGATTTCAATACTATTCTCAATGGGCACAGCCAGCACTGCTTGTGATCAGAAAATTTGTGAGTTTGCCAACTCTCATGTAAACCATTTATTGTAGTAGCAATGAATGAGTACAACGAATGTTGCTATTGAGCCTCTGACTCTGACGCACACTACACTGTGAAAGGTGTCGGACTTCTCAAGTAATCACCATCGCCAAGGGGGTTGGGTATGATTGTTGGTTCATTTGTTTGTTACCAACATTGCGGAAAAAGTTACGGACAGATTTGTATGAAATTTTCACCAAAGGTGCGTCTCGGCCAGTCTTCAGGGGGATAGCATTCTAGGAGTGATTCAGATCGAATTCCAGATCCAGGAAATTTTTAAAGGATTCTTTACCATTGCTGGATTGGAAGATTGGAATAATATATGCCATACATCTTTAAATCCACAAGATGGTAGTACAGTTGCAAATGCCTTGGGGGAGGTATGCGCTCTCTGAGTGCTCTTGTTTATTCTCATTATGAGACTTTACTTCTTTTTTTTTCTCTCACAAGTTAAAAAAAATTGATTTAAGTTATCACGTGTTTGACAAGTAAAATTTTGTCACCCGATGGACAAATCTGCAGATGAGTCAAAATTTTCTAACAACAGTGGCAGAAAAATACGACTACTGTCACCCAAACCCTCCCGTACTACCCTGTAGAGGCCATTGCCTGCAGGAATATACTTGCTAGTAAAGCAATCAATGTGTAGCCAGTGCACAAGCCACAGTGAGGCTACTCCAGCGGGAAGAACGTCAGACCTCCAAGGACCAAACCACACAACAGTTATCCTGAGGCACCTAATCGACTAAGCAATCCACCTTGAGCAGCAGCAGACAGACCTACCTACCCTATGTGTTATGTGAATTTATTGCAATGCTGCAGCTGTACGCAGCACAGAAACTAACGAGAAATCACTCAAAGGGCGTATACCTCCGCCAACGCATTTGGAACTTTACTACCATCTGGTGGATTTTATGATGTATGGTCTTTATTCAAATCTTGTAATCCCGCAATAGTAAAAAATCCTGGATCTGGAAATTGATCCGGTTGATCACCAAACTCCAATCGATTGTTTCTTGGCCATGACCCATATGTCCACACAATATCATAGAAATTGGCTGAGAAATGGAGAGATATTGTCTGGACAAACAAACTAGCCAACAGAAAAACAAACCAACATGGGTGAGTACATACCCTCTGCCCACTTTTGTTGGTTGGCCGAGGTAACGAGCCTGAAAGCAAACAGTGTATTTCGTTGAAAAAAATCAGGTATCATTGATTAGGCCTCAGTTATTTAATTATTAGTTTCCAGCCACCCACGCATGTTTATTAATTTTTAAGGAATAATGGCAAATTTTGTCAATTATTGTTGTGACAACAGAAAAAAAAAAACAAATTTATATTTTAAAAAAGAACAGCACCTTTCCTCAACATGTAAACTATTCTAACAGCACTTCTCATGACTGCGAGAAAATGCTTCTGAGTCATCATCAAGGAGTAAGGAACTTCCCTAAGCAGAAGTGACTATTCTTGACATATCGTTAGCCTCATAGCATAATTGCCTAACTCATATTTTTGTCAAATTGAGTTATAGGCTGCCTGTTCTTTCAGATTGGTGAAAAAGAAATGCGGGTTTCCTTTTTTATTAAAACCTTTAAAAAAAATCCATTCTCTTAAATAACTAAGAAAACTAAAAAAAAATTAAAAAAAAATAGGACCAAGGGTCCTGTAGCTTACCGGCAAGTAATCTTATAGTGATGATACAAGTTATGACAATTTCATGTGAAGTTTGACATTCGAATCATTAAAAGTCAATGCCAGGGTCACCAAATAAAAGTTCACAACATTTGTAAGACCTAAATATAATCCTAAGCTCTGAATCAGTTTTGGCGATACAAGTCATTGAAAATTCAATGAGTCAACTGTGAACTTTAAAGGTCACAGAAGGTAAAGTATAGGTCAGTAAATGGACTTCATATACGACTTTCTAAATGTCTCTACATAAACCTTGGCTCAATCTGTGACCATTTTGGTGATAGAAGTCATTGTAATTTCACTGTCGACTTTGAACCTCTAAGGTCACTGACAGTCAAGTTGAATATCACCAAATGAAAGTTCATATGTGACTTCCTAGATGTCAGTAACACAAACCTAGGCTCCATCTGTGACCATTTTAGTGATACAAGTCACTGAATCTTCTCTAGGTCACATTTGACCTTCGCAGGTCAATATGAAGGTCACCAAATGAAAGCTCATATATGACTTCCTATACATCTCTAATACAAACCTAGGCTCCATCTGTGACCGTTTTAGAAATACAAGTCATTGTAATTGTATTATGTCAAGTTTGACCTTCAAAGGTCACCAAGTCAAGTTGAATGTCACCAAATGAAAGTTCATGTGCAACTTCCTTTAAGTCTGTGATACAAGCTTAGGCTCTATCATTTTTAGTGATAGAAGTCATAGAATTTTCACTCCGTCAAATCTGACCTTCAAAGGTCAATATGAAGGTCACCAAATGAATGTTCATATTTGACTTCCTATATGTCTCCAATACAAACCTACACTCTATCTTTAACGATTTTGATGATATAAGTCATTGAAATTTCACTGTAAAGTTTGGCCGTTGAAGGCCACTGAAGGTCAAGTTCAAGGTCACCAAATGAAAATTCATTCATGACTTCCTATACGCCTACAATACAAAGCTCTATCTATAATAGTTTTAATGATAGAAGTCATTATAATTTTGCTATGTGAAGTTTGACCTTCAAAGGTCACCCAAGGTCAAGTTCAAGGCCACCAAAAGAAATTTCATATCTGCCCCATAAGTGTTTAATACACATATGTTCCCAATCTTCAATATTTTCAAGCCTAGAAGCCTTTGAAAATTGTAACATTTTGCTTTGACCTCAAGTTTGACCTTTCAAGGACATCTGAGGTCAACTTCAACATAGCCAATGTATAGGTCATATATGACTTCCTATATGTCAATAATACAAACTTAATCTCTATCTGCAACGATTTGGCCTCCAGAGCCCATCTTGCTTATTCATAAAGTACAGCGCCTCCACTAGACCCACTTCTGTCGATTCAATCAAAATAGCGCTCTCACTGTACAGTGATGGTACCAAAGGGAGTTGATTGCCTGATTTAGAAAAAAAAAAATGTATCAAGCGGTTTTTGAGAAACAATTTTTTAAAATTTCTCAGTCCTATCTTTAACATTGAGGCCAAAATTTCAAGGGCCCATAAAACGGACAAAAATGATTCAATCAAAAATCCATGAAAAAGTCTGGAGATATGGCCTAGTAGTATGTTATGGCAAATTTACACAAAAATTCATCATACCAAAAAAAAGATAAAAAATGTTCCGGACGACGGACGCCACACCATGACAATAGCTTATCGGCCCTATGGGCCGGTAAGCTAAAAATGCAAAAAAAAAAAAAAAAATTTTTGCTACAACAACAAGTGGAGAGCCTGAAGAATCTTAGATGGAAGTTGGACCAATGGCAAGAATGAGTGGTGAACGCTGCCCGGCACTGAAGACACAAGTCACAAAGGGAAGCTGACCTTTCCTGTGTTATGGCCCCAATTTGTTATGGCGTCACGGACAGCAAGGGATGACCGACAAAATTCTTCAACTTCAACAGATTTAATTAAACAAACACTTAGAACTAATCTACACTCTACCCTACTGACCAAGATTGAAATAAAAAAAAAGATAGTTACAGTCCCTTGGTAATTGAGATGGGCTGCTATGTTGCAATGTCCTGGGACAGGAAAATGCTCCAACACAGGAAAAAATCCACAAAAAGCTTCACAGGTCTTGAAAAGAGTGACAGGTCTGGTCAAATGTATCCTTCCACAATTTCTCCTTGCAATTTCTCCAACTCCTCTTCACTCTCTCAATTTTTCTCCTTATATACTCTTTTCCAGCCCCCTCTGAGGCATGCCCAGGACATGCCCCAAACCTAGCTTTAGACTGGGCTTAACAAAAAAAAAAAAAGTCAACACTGCCATCTAGTGGCTTTTTTTTTTTCCACATTACACCTCCATTCCAAAAGGGAAAAATTTTGACTCATAAAGGCAAAATGTTTCTTTTCAATACAAAAATGGTTAAGTAGACACTTGTGTATAAATATACATATAATACAATATGCTAATAAACACGTGATATCTATACACATACTCAAACACGGGATAAGCAATCAGCAATTACATTGTCAGTACCCTTTACATGCTTAATTTCCAAGTCAAACTCCCGTAAAATCAAACTCCAATTCAACAATCTCCGATTCTTGTTTTTCATCTTACTCAAAAACATTAACGGATTGTGGTCAGTATATACAATCATTGGCTTTTGCCCTGTACAAACATAAACCTCAAAGTGTTGTAAGGATAGAACCAGAGCAAACAGCTCCTTCTCAATTGTGGAATAGTTCTTTTGGTGGCGATTGAACTTCCTGGAGAAGTATGCCACGGGATGCTCAATGTCATCAGAGTCACTTCTCTGTAGGAGCACAGATCCACAAGCTTGGCCGCTAGCATCGACCGCCATGGAGAACGGTTTGTTGATGTCAGGAGATTTGAGCATGGGGAAGTGACATAGCAGAGACCTCAGGCGATCGAAGGCTCTTTGGCATGCTTCATCCCAAGTGAACTTTACGCCTTTCTTCAGTTGGTTGGTGAGACTGAGAGCAATCTCAGCAAAGTTCTTGAAGAACTTGCGGTAGTACCCGATCATTCCAAGGAAGCGGCGCAAAAGCTTTTTTTGTTGTCAGGAACTGGAAAGTCCATGATGGCTTGGACTTTAGCATTTATGGGTGCCACCTTACCCTGGCCTATGACGTAGCCAAGGTACGTGACAGTAGCACAACCAAAGTCACTCTTGTTCAGGTTAACAGTCAGGTTAGCCTGGGTCAAGCGCTGGAACAACGTCTCTACATCTTTCAGATGTTCTTCTCAGGAGTCACTCAATGTGATCAGGTCGTCGATGTACGCACCCATGTGTGGCAATCCGGCGATTGTAGACTGTATCATCCTTTGGAACGTGGCTGGGGCATTTTTCATGCCAAAGGGTAGGACTTCATACTGGTATAACCCAGATGGTGTAGCAAAAGCAGAAATGCTCTTGGCCCTCTCAGTTAAAGGCACACACCAATAGAGGGTCTGATAATATCATGTTCTAACATGTACTCAACCTCTTTCTCAGCAATCTTTCTCTTTTCAGAATTCATCCGGTACGGATGCTGTTTTATTGGTTTGGCATCACCAACGTCTACATCATGAGAGGCTATAGAAACTCTCTTTGGAACATCAGGAAATAGATCTTTATATTTCTTGATCAATGTCTCAAACTGATCTTTCTGTGAGGGTTCTAAGTGCTGGAGTTTTACATCAAGATTTTGCAACACTTCAGAATTTGACAATTTACATGAAAGAATTTCAGCTTTAATTCTAGGTTCATCATCTTGAAACTCCCCTCATCTTCACAAGTCTCGCCATAGGAGGATCTGAAGTGACAGCTGCAACCCTAGCATTCCTATCATGATAAGGCTTCAGCATGTTAATGTGACACAACTGTTTTGGCTTTCTCCTATCTGGAGTCTTCACAATGTAATTGAGATCATTGAGTTTTGTCAGAATTTCATAAGGACCATGAAATCTAGCCTGCAATGGATTGGACTGCAAGGGAAACAACACAAGGACTTTGTCTCCTGGTTTAAACTCATGGCTTCTAGCCTTATGATCATACCAAGTTTTCATTTTTCCCTGACTTGATTTCAAGTTCTCTTTGGCTAGGTCACAAGCTGCACGCAGTCTTTCTTTGAACTTGCTAACATAGTCTAACAGACTGATATGCGGCTCTTTCTCTTGCCATTGTTCACTCAACAATAGCAAAGGTCCTCTCACTTCATGGCCAAACACTAGCTCAAACGGACTGAATCCAGTAGACTCCTGCACTGCTTCTCTTGCTGCAAACAACAGCAAATGAACACCTTCATCCCAGTCTTTCTCATGGTCATAACAATAAGTCCTCATCATTGTCTTGAGAGTGGAATGAAACCGCTCTAAGGCACCCTGACTCTCTGGATGATAGACACTGGAAAGAATCTGCTTCGCACCTAATTCATACACAACCTGCTGAAACAATCTGGAAGTGAAATTGCTACCTTGATCTGACTGAATTTCCCTGGGAAGGCCAAACAACGTGAAGAACTTTATCAAAGCCTTCGAAATTACAGTTGCCTTGATGTTGCGTAGAGGGATGGCTTCAGGGAATCTGGTAGATGTACACATGATTGTCAACAAGTACTGATTTCTAGATCTAGTCTTGGGTAATGGACCAACACAATCAACAATGACCTTGGAGAAGGGCTCCCCAAATGCTGGGATAGGCTGCAATGGAGCTACAGGTGGGTCTAACTGTTGTTTTCCAACTACCTGACAAATGTGACAGGTTTTGCAAAAGTTGGAAACATCTTTCCGAAGTCCAGGCCAGAAGAAGTGTTTCATGATCTTGTCAACAGTCTTGTTAACACCAAGATGACCTCCTAAAGGCAAACTATGAGCCATTGTTAAGATCTCATTCCTGTAGACCTTTGGAACAACAATTTGCTTGACCACTGCCCAATCTGCATTGGCAGGGATATCAGGAGGGCGCCACTTCCGCATCAACACTCCATCCTTGAGATAATACCCAACTGGAACTGCGTCTATTTCTTTATCAGGAAGGGCTCTCTTCTTTAGTACACAAATTTCAGGATCATTGGTTTGCTCCTGAATCAACTGCTTTCTGGACAGAGACAAGTCTCCAGACACATCAGAATCACCAGACCCATCTGGCTGGCTGAATAGAGCACTGATAAAAGTGTCTGATAAGTCCTCAAACGGAGAAACCAGAGTTGGCTGAACAGAGTCATGAGGCGAACCACCTGAGTCATGACTATTCAAGGTGCTGGACGGCACCACATCATCTTCTTCTTGAGCCGTCTTGGCCATAGCACGAGTCACTGCACAGGAAGGATACAGAGATGGGTCTTCATCGCCATCTTCAGTGCTCGGCTGTGAAGTAAGATGAACAGGGGGAACTACATTGCCCCCAGCCAGGTCATTGCCTAGCAACAGAGAAACACCCTTGATAGGTAGACTTGACATAAGTCCCACCTTTACCTGTCCTGTAACTAAATCTGACTTCAAGAATACAGAGCGCAGGGGTACAGATACAGTCCTCCCTTCAATACCTTGTACAAGTATGAAATCCCCAGAAGCGGTCTCATCACGTTACTCCAAGGAGTCCATCAACAAAAGTGACTGAGAAGCTCCGGCATCCCTTAGGATATATATGGGGACAGGAGGAGAATGCTCATTCAGAGCCACAAATCCCTCTGACACAAATGGAAGGAATTCCTCCCTCACAAAGTCAGCAGTATCAGGCTTCTTAGCCTTACAAGGAGCAGGCAATTTAGCAGATCGGTCATCTACTACAGGGGTTTCTAACCTTGTCTTCACAAAGGCATTGGGTTTGGTATCCTTTTCTTTTTCTTTCTTAGCTTTAAGGAACCAACAGTTAGTTGTAACATGACCAGATTTCTTGCAATAATTGCAAACTAGACCACTTTTGTCACTGTCAGCTTTCACACTTTGATCAGACCTTTGACTGGATTTCTGAGCACCATCACCAGATTTGTCTTTGTCTTTGGGTGAGGAATCTTGGGTATCACCGTTACCTTTCTTCCGAAATTGGGACCATCTACTCTTACTGCTAGACTGAACTTTGGACTTATGTGTGAGAACATGTTCGTCTGCAAACTTGGCAGCTGATTGCAAATTCAGTGCTTGCTTCTCATTAAGATAGGTCTTAATATCATCCTTGACACAGTTCTTGAATTCTTCAACTAACACCATCTCTTTTAGTGAGTTGAAATCATCCTTGACCTCCATAGAAGTACACCAGCGCTCAAAGCAAACCTTCTTCTCGTTAGCAAATTCCACATAAGTCTGATTGTCAGATTTCTTCAGACCTCTGAAAAAAAATAACCTTTTTGACAACCTCATAATCAGAGGAATCATCTGCAGACAAAGCCGAATAGGCTTGTTGTGCTTTACCCTTGAGGACAGTTTGCAACATCAGAGGCCAGTGTTCCTTTAGCCACTGACAACTCTTAGCTACCTTCTCGAAGCACTGGAAATACTTATCAACCTCCTTCTCTGAGAATGGAGGCACCAGCTTTACCTCCTGGCTAGCCTGAAATTTGTTTTCAGCTTGCATTTTGATTTTTAGTAGCTCCATTTGGAGCCTTTCTTCTCTATCTAATTTTTCTAAATCGAAATCTCTCTGTCTCTGTCTCTCTCTTTCTGCTCTTTCCTCTTTCTCTCTCTCCTTTTTCTCTTCTCTTGATAATTTTTCTAACTCAAACTGCCTTTGTTTTTCTTTTTCCTCCCTTTCTATCTCTAGCATTTTTAATTTAAGTTCCACTTCTACATTTCGATTTTCCACTGGAAACTGTTCCAGATCTCCTGGTGCAAACACATTTTCATCAATGTAATATTCAACAACCTCTCTAGCCAGTCTTGCTTTTCGCATGGCTGGTTTTACATCTGTCAGCTCTAACTGTCTGCATATTTCTAGCAGTTCTGTCTTTTTAAAAGACTTCAAAACCTCTACAGTTGGTGATGCCAAGAAATCATCCATTGCTGTTGATCTGCCAGTATATATCTAGGAAAATTCAAAAAACAATTTCACAATTTGAAATTTTAGATTTTCAATAAATGACTCGCACAATGGTCTCTCCCGGACGAGCCCCCAATTTGTTATGGCCCCAATTTGTTATGGCGTCACGGACAGCAAGGGATGACAGACAAAATTCCTCAACTTCAACAGATTTAATTAAACAAACACTTAGAACTAATCTACACTCTACCCTACTGACCAAGATTAAAATAAAAAAAAGATAGTTACAGTCCCTTAGTAATTGAGATGGGCTGCTATGTTGCAATGTCCTGGGACAGGAAAATGCTCCAACACAGGCAAAAATCCACAAAAAGCTTCACAGGTCTTGAAAAGAGTGACAGGTCTGGTCAAATGTATCCTTCCACAATTTCTCCTTGCAATTTCTCCAACTCCTCTTCACTCTCTCAATTTTTCTCCTTATATACTCTTTTCCAGCCCCCTCTGAGGCATGCCCACGACATGCCCCAAACCTAGCTTTAGACTGGGCTTAACAAAAAAAAAGTCAACACCATCTAGTGGCTTTTTTTTTTCCATATTACACCTAAAACAAACAGGTACCAAAAAGTCAATAAAAAAAAAACATCTCTTTGTGACTCCCTGCACATCAACGCTGAAATCCTGTGTTTTGACTGCATGGTACTAACTGCAAAAGTTATTTTTGGTGGGGTCACTCAAAGCTAAGTGGTGTATTAACCAATCTTCTTGTCAGTGTCCAGGACTGTCAGTGGTATACTGGCCCAATACGGTAACCCATGATCAAACACACCAACATCTGCGCACGCGAGCTGAGTTTTGAGTTCCGTGATGTAATGGCATTGCGTGAAATAAGCCAATCAGAATGCTTGTTAAATGATAGTCCTTTTGGGTTTCCCTCTCAAATATTAATGACAAAAATTGCGGGTACAGGAACTCCTGAAAAAATTGTTGCTAATGACATTTGTATGTAAAATAAGAATTGGATCGAAGAAAGAGAAAATACGCGTATATGGCAAAAGCCAACTCAATGTCCTTTCAATTATACGTTGTGTTCTTTCCATATTTACAACTGTATATTCCTCAAGTGAACTGTCCATGTGCCGTACTGGATGTTACCATTTATTGGAATAGTTCTCACGAATAAAAAGCCGACTGGATGAGAACATAAAGGAAATCAAGCGACTTTACCATGATAGCTACCGGCCCTGCGTCAAACATTTAACTACCGAAGCGCCAACCGAAGTGTGCTGCTATGCAGCTAAGAGCTTGTGTTCCGGAAAACTTCAACACTGAAGAAACCTGGATAAATTTCTCCTTTTAAACATTTTCAACATGTTGGTGTTGGTTAGCCTCTGTTACAGACGTGTTTCGCTTACCTGCCACAACAGTATCTGCCTGTAGCATCAGAAATTTCGAAGCTTATCTCTGATTAGTTGAACACAAAAGCCAGCTCGAGTGCGCAGACATTGGTGTGTGAGGGGAGCAAACCACATAGGATATCTGCATAGGAGGCTATCAGATTGTAGAACCACATTGCAATACATTTAAATCACCAATTAAAAGACATAAACAAGAATCTCACAATGGCATAGATGATAAAGGGGATAGGGTCTATTGTCCAAATTGCACAAATCAATATTAGATATGACTGCCATTGGCCAGCTGCAATGCTACACATCTCCACCATATGTACCAAATGGTCAATGGTGACTTGGGGAATGAGCACCCACTCCTATTCAAGAGCTACACAGAGTTGGTGGGTATTGGCTGGAAGTGGGAACCAACGACAAACTTATTGGTCGAGGACATCCCGAAGATACTCGATGGGGGACAAATCCATTAATTAAGCAGGCCATTCAAGCATACGAATGTAAACAGCCTTGAGGGACTCCGTGCATACACTGGAGATGTGGCGTCTGGCGTTGTCATGCGAGAATATGGTGCTGTTTTGGCAGATGAATGGTAGGACGAGAGGCTTCAATATCTTATCACAATATTGCACTGCATTCGAGTTACGGTTAATGAAATGCAGATGGGTGTAATGTCTATTGAGTATTCCCAACCAAACTAACACTCCTCTACCAACATATTCCATCCTGCGCACCCGAATCATGTCAGCATAACATTCCCCTGTGCGGCACCAGACACGCTGCAGTCTGTCCGCTCTGTGAAGCTGGAAATGTGACTCATCAGTAAAGAGAACAGTCCTCCATTGCACCATCAGCCATCAGACATGTCTGTTCACCCAATAAAGCCAATTTCTCCCACCAGCAGGGGTGAGATCCAATCCATGAAGAGCAGGACGTGCGCGGAGACGGGCTTTCAGGAGATGATTTCTTACGGTTTGCGCAGAAATGTACTGATTGTGGACTAACTGTCCCATTTGCAGCAGCAGTTGCTGGTGTCATGCCCAATTCATCAAAACAGTGTTGTAGGTGACTTATTGTCAAAACTTGGACATTAGGAGCCCTTGCGACAGCTCTGAGATACACTTCTGCATTGAACTTGTCAATGCCATGCTTCCTGAGATTTCGAGTCATCTGTGACATTTTGAAAAATGGCTGAACTGGGACTTTTGGGGTGGCCTTTTATTACCCAGAGGACAGGGTGTGCTCTGGATCAGGCTCCACCTGTCTGATGGGTCAATTTTGACCAAGGAAATGAATTGACAATGATATGGCAAAGATGACTGAAATGTCCACAGACCAGTAGCACACAACCTTGATCATGTAATTCAACCCTAACAAGTCAACCACAAAAATAATTTTGCTGAATATTTAAAGGATTAAACAGTTGTGTTTATTTTTTGTTCAGTGTATTTATACTGTAAGTAAGACTTTATTTCAAACAAATAAGAAATAATAATAATAATAATAATAATAATAATAAAATAAAAAAGAAAAATTATACAATATAATACAATATACAAAATAAGGTTCTGACAAACTAATCAGTGATGCTGAGCCAAAAGGACAACATTTCTTTCCTCAATATCCGAAAATGAGTTAGAAGAAGCAGAATGCTTTTCGTCTAACCCGTTATTTCTATTTCATTTCTCATTTAACTTCCATTTCATATGTAATCGACTTCTTTTACTAGTACCAAGTCAAAATACTTGGTCCAGTCCAAATATATCATCTGTTGCCAATGTAATCGCTACAATTTATTAAACAATCAGTCATTTACTAATCAATCAATCAATCAATCAAGGATAGAAACCATCATTTATCAATACTAGTATACTTTACGTTCCCTTTCTTCTAGACTGTAATTCTCAAGAATATTTTGCTTGTACTTTTTTTTTAATTGTTTAAACTGTAAGTCATGACACTTCTTGCATTCTTGATAAGCTCAAACTATTTCATTATCACCTCTTTTTTTAATTTAATTATTTATTTATATTTTTTGTTTTGTTCATGTCCTATTTCATTGACATATAAATTTCATAGACTTGGTTAAATAAAATACAAGATTTCTTAACCAGCTAGAAATATGTAAACATCTGAGCTAACATTTCTTTATACATTACATGTAATTAGCTTCATAAAGTATGTATTTAAATTCAAGTTCATACTTGGGTGAAAAATGACAAGGCCAATTTTATTCAGCTAACTCTACTAGAGCATGTAAATGCCATACCCAACCTCCTGAAGAAGTCCTACATGCACTGTCAAACCTTTAATATAGGTCCTACATGCTCCCTCAAGCCTTTAATATACAGTATCTCACAAAAGTGAGTACACCCCTCACATTTCAACAATTAATTTTTATATCTTTTCAAGGGGCAACGTAACAGAAATGAAACCTGAATATATTCTAGAGAAGTCATTGTACAATATGTGTAGCGGTGTAGATTTACTGCACTGTCCAAATAACCGAACAAAAAGTCACTATTTCCACAATGGGTGGCAACAAAAGTGAGTAAACCTCACCGTCAACATGCCAAATTGTGTCCATAGTGTCAATATTTAGTGTGACGGCCATTGTTGTTCAGCACTGCTTTGATTCTCCTAGGCATGGAATTCATCAGAGCTGCACAGGTTGTTGCTGGGATCCTCCTGCACTCCTCCATGGCAACATCATGGAGCTGGTGGATGTTGGACACCTGCTGCTCCTCCACCTTCCTCTTGAGAATGCCCCATGGGTGCTCAATGGGATTCAGGTCTGGAGACATACTTGGCCACGTCATCACCTTCACCTTCAGCTTCTTCAGGAAGGCAGTTGTCATCTTGGAGGTGTGTTTCGGGTCGTTATCATGTTGGAAAACTGCCATTTCCGAAGGCATCATGTTCTGCTTCAGAATGTCACAGTACATGTTGGAATCCATTATATCATCAATGAAGCGCAGCTCCCCAGGACCAGAAGCACTCATGCAGTCCCAGACCATGATGCTGTCACCACCATGTTTGACTGTAGGCAGAACACACTTGTCTTGGTACTCCTCACTAGGGCGCCGCCACACAGGCTAGACCGCATCTGAGCCAAACAAGTTTATCTTGGTCTCGTCAGACAACAGAACATAGTTCCAGTGGTTCATGTTCTTGGACTGGTTGTCTTCAGCAAACTTTTTTCAGGCTTTCTTGTGGTCTTTCACTTTTGATAGTGCTTTTAAATTTGACAGGCAAATTGGCTCTGTAGTCAAAGGTGCTTTCTTTAAGCTTTGGCTGCTCGCCAAAGTAAAGCCCTATCTCTCACCCAAAGACTTGGAGAGAGTTATCCATGCCTTCATTACGTCTAGGCTTGATTACTGCAACTCTCTGTATGTGGGCTTAGACAAATGTTCTCTGCGGCGTCTGCAGCTAGTGCAAAATGCTGCTGCTCGCCTTTTGACCAGTAAGAAAAAACGTGACCACATCACACCGGTTCTGGCCTCTCTGCATTGGCTTCCTGTTCGCCTCAGGATTGATTTTAAGATTTTGATGTTTGTTTTTAAGATATTGAATGGCCTGGCCCCCCAATATTTAGTTGAACTCATCAATGTTCACACATCAGCTAGAGCACTGAGGTCATCAAATAAGTTGCTTTTAGATATCCCGATATCTAGACTCAAAACTAAAGGTGACCGAGCCTTCGCAGTGGCTGCCCCTAAATTGTGGAGCAGCTTACCATTGTACATTTGATCTGCCCAGACTCTTGAGATGTTTAAGTCATTATTGAAGACCCATCTCCTCTCGTTGGCTTTTGATTCATGTTGAGCCGAACATTGCCAATAAATGGGCTGTTTTATTGATTTTTGTGTTTATTGTCCATGTTACCTTGTTTTCTATTGTTACACTTAAATGTTTTGTGTACTGTGCGCTCTGACGTTTTTTTTTTTCTTCCATTCCTATAGTTGTATTTTAATTCTTTAGTGCTTTCTAGTTTGTACAGCACTTTGGCAGGCTTCGGTTGTTTAAATGTGCTATATAAATAAATTTGACCTTGACCTTGACCTAACGTCAGAAGAGGCTTCCGTCTTAGCTGACGGCCATGCAGACCGACTTGGTGCAGTGCATGGTGTATGGTCTGAGCACTGACAGGCTGTTCTCCCACTGCTGCAACCTCGTTAGCAATGCTGCCAGCACTCCTGCATCTGTTTTCTGAGGCCAACTTGTGCACCTGATGCAGAGCACGAGGACTCAACCTCTTCGGTCGACCCTGACGAGGCCTGTTCCGAGCAGAACCCGTCTTGGAAAACCACTGAATGACATTGGCCACCGTGCTGTAGCTCAGTTTCATGGTTTCACAGATCTTCTTGTAGCTTTGACCATCTTTGTGGACAGTAACAATTCTCTTTTTCAGATCCTCAGAGAGTTCTTTCCCATGAGGTGCCATGTTGACCATCCAGTGACCAGAATGAGAGCATTGTACCCAAAGCACCACAATTTAAACCTTCAATGCGTTACACAACCTCATATGGCCCAGTCCAACAGACAAAAGCATGAACTTAATGAATAAGACATGTTTCATTGCTTGGTTGACCATTACCAATCGGGGTGTGTACTCACTTTTGTTGCCACCCATTTTGGAAATAATGACTGTTCAGTTATTTGGACAGTGCAGTAAATCTACACTGCTACACATATTGTACAATGACTACTCTAGAATATATTCAAGTTTCATTTCTGTAACGTTGTCCCTCAAAAAGATATAATGAATTAATTGTCGAAATGTGAGGGGTGTACTCACTTTTGTGAGATCCTACATGCATACATACATGCAAGTCCTACATGCTCTCTCAAACTTTTAATATGTCTTACATGCACTGTCAAACCTTTAATATAAGTCCTACATGCACTGTCAAACATTTAATATAAGTCCTACATGCACTCTCAAATTTTTAATATAAGTCCTACATGCACTATCAAACCTTTAAAATAAGTCCTACATGCACTCTCAAACCTTTAATATAAGTCCTACATGCTCTCTCAAACTTTTAATATAAGTCCTACATGCTCTCTCAAACTTTTAATATAAGTCCTACATGCACTATCAAACCTTTAATATAAGTCCCACATGCACTCTGAAACTTTTAATATAAGTCCTACATGCACTCTCAAACCTTTCATATAAGTAGTTAACTAGTAAGCTAGCTATGAAACAACAAAATGAGTGTGGAAAGTTAATGCCTGCAGGCTAAACAAACATGGATCTTACATTCACAAGGAAGTACGACATACAGTCACCATAAAATGTTTACAGTGGGCTCCAAAATTACTGTGAAGTCAAAAATGACACCCCTGACTGGCAATGCACGAATGATATAAAAAAAAAAAAAAACAATAACTGTAACTACATTTGTAATTCAGGCTTAACTTTAAGAATGACCCATAGCTAGCAACTGTCAGTTAACATTTCATTTACAGCGATAACATTACTCTCACATAACTTTATTCAAGCTCTGTGACTACTCCAGAAGAAACAGACTGATTTCTGTTCAAAAACGATCACCAATTCTATCTGTTCCTACTGACTTGTACCATACATTTCCTCTGGCTGTACTAGAAACAGTTTCTAAATTCCCAGTCATTTTAGTAGCTAGTTTGCTATAAACCATACAATGATTGTAGAAAGGTAATGCGTTCAAGCTAGCTTTCTGAGAATGGCAGTTAGCTAGCTAATGACATCTACAACCAAGCCATACAAATTTTACTGAGGTTAGCCTTTGAATTCAGTTTAAATATTAACAGAAATTGGAAACATTAATCAAGCTAGCTACAAGTTCTCTTTAAAAATAAATCATAGCCACTGCTTCTTTGTGTCTCCGGAGAAACATAATTGGTCCCCTTTAATATAAATGTTGTTGCCAGTCATGCATTATTCTGATCCAGGTTAGAAGAATAAAGCAATCAGACAAAAAGTGGATAGTACACATATACTATAGGATTTGGCTGACTGAAGCTGGGATGTTGCCATGAAAAAATAAGCTGTGAGTAAAGATGTTCAGATGAGGGGTGGAATAATTCTCCTGAACCTGCATTTGACATAGAATGGGGAGCCAAATCTGAACACGTGTTGATTGCCTTGCTTTATTGGAAAGTAAGCCCACAAAAATTGACTGGGTTGTCTTATTTCACAGTATAGGTTGGTAGGCACTCAAGATAACAAAATGCATGTGCAAAAGAACTGATGGATGAGTTTTTCATTATATGTCCCTTTGAAAAAGAAGTGTATTACTTTACAGGAGCAGCAGTCACACAATGAGATGGTCTGAGGATGTCAGCTGCCATATGTACGCACCAGAGGAGAAAGACCTGTTATACAAACCCCAATTCCAATGAAGTTGGGACATTGTGTAAAACGTGAATAAAAACAGAATACAATGATTTGCAAATCCTTTACGACCAACAGTACCAGTCAAAAGTTTGGAAACACCCACATTTTTCTTACAATATATGTTAAATAAAGAAATAAGCAGCCTTTATTTTGCAAAAAAAAAAAAAAAAAGATCCAATTCTTAAATCCATCAAACTAACCACCAAACACAAATTCACCCAATTTTTTTCTCAAAATGAAAAATTTGGATCACTCTTTGATTTGTTGGAAAATCTCAATTTTTATAAAATGACCCAAGTGACCCCTCTTCCTAGTCCTGCACACATTTGTTGTCATATTTGCAGAGCATTCTCACATTTTTTTTTTTTTTTGTAACAAGGGCAGTCATATGACTATAATGAATTTGCAGCGGCACGGTTGTCCAACTTCCCAAAGACGTGCTGCACTTGAGGTGCGCTCTTCATCAACCTTTTCGCCCAATAAGTCCCAAAACTGCTTGACTTTAATTCCGCTTTGGAAAATAGGAGTTTATTTATCTGTTTACTTTGCAAAATACTGATATTAGTGATCATTGCACACTTGCATGAGTTAGAAACACTAAACTGCCCAAAACCAAGAGCTTAATTGTACTTAGACACTGCTTTAAATACTTCTCAGAACAGGCTTTTCTTCATGACTTGTTTGGGGTGAATTGGCATCAAGTAACCTTGATTCCTACTGTCGAAGAGGCAGTTGCCTTTTTCCAACACCACTTTTTAAAGATTGCAAACAAGCATGCCCCTCTTCAAAAGTTTAGGATCAAAAATTGGGACAATCCTTGGTTCACCAAAGAAATTGCTGGTATGATTCATGCTCGTAATAAGCAATGGTCTTTAGCCAGAAAGTCTCATGCTTTAGATGATTGGGCGCTTTTTCGCTCCCTTAGGAACAAATGCTCATCACTCATTAAAAAATCTAAAGCTGAGTATTATTTGTCATTAACCTCTGATTGCCTCAAAGATCACTCTAAGTTTTGGAAATCAATTAGAGCCCTACAGAATAAAAAAGTCTCCAGCTTTCCCAGCAAAGTCAATGTCAATAACATATCTATTTATGATAGAAAGGAAATGTCCAATTCAATCTTTATTTTAAAAATCTAGCTAATTTGTTTGATGAACAAAGTCATGTCCTGCATGAAAATGAGAGCACACTTTGCAACCAAATGACAGCAGATATATTCCAGCTAGCCTCCGTTTTCGATTTTACCCCCTTTTCAGTCTCCGAAGTCTTGCATGCCCTCCAAACATTAGATCCAAAGAAAGCTGCTGGGCCTGATGGGCTTGATCCTTTCTTTTTAAAAATTGCAGCTCCAATCCAGTCACTGACATTTTTAATCTTTCAATTCTTACCTGTAAATGGCCTGTATTATGGAAACAAGTTTTTGTCACGCCGCTATTAAAGGCTGGTGACCCTGCTGAACTGAATAATTATAGGCCTATTTCAAATATCTCTGCTTTGGCCAAGATATTGGAATCCTTAGTTTCTGCTCAGCTGAAATCATTTTTAGACTCACACAACTTAGCCCCATGCAATCTTGATTCAGGGCTAGGCATAGTACCATGACGGCTGGACTGAAGGTCCTCGATGACATCAAGAGTGCCATCGATAAAAAAAAAAATAAAACCTTGTTGCTGTTTTTTATAGATTTAGCCAAGGCATGAGATACTGTCGATCATCTTTTATTAATCGGTGCCCTTGCAAAAGCTGGTATTGGTCGTAAAGTGATCAGTTGGTTCTAGAGCTATTTAACTGACCACACTCAGTTTGTCAGATTGGGTAACATTATTTCTGATCCTGTTGTTTTGGATAGAGGAGTCCCTCAAGGATCCATTCAGGCACCACTGCTGTTTTTATTGTATATCAACAACATTTGTGACCAGTTGAAATGTACCATATGTATGCCAATGATCCTGTTTTACATGCTTCTGCTCCCTCTCCTATGACTGCGGTTGACAAGTAGCAGTCTGATTCTGACTTGTTGCAGCAGGCTCTCATTCACTTAAAACTGGTTCTAAATGCAAACAAAACTAAGGCAATGTTATTTGCCCCCAGCAATACTATAGTCCCCTCTCTCTCTATCAACACTTAGGAAGGTGTTGGTATTCAGTTTGTCGACACCTATAAATATTTGGGGATATGGATGGGCAAAAACCTTAACTTCAAACACCACATTGGCACGCTATGTAAGAAACTCAAGCTCACACTAGGTTTCCTCTATAGGCTAAAGTCATGTTTCTCACCAGATGCACGTAAACGAATGGTTACTGCCTTGTTTATGTCTCAGCTGGACTATGGTGACACCATTTACGGATTTGCTTGCCCCGCTGTGTTACGGTTTCCAGCCCCCCGGATGCCAAAGGCTGGGACCTAAAAGGACTCGCTGATGCCAAGGCTGAGGGAACGGAACTGAATTTAATTCAACCAAAGAAGAAACAAAACAGCAATGATAAACCAAAAAGGGGAGCCGGCAAACATCCCCACTGACCAGAAGCGAAGTGAAATACAGAAGCACCAGAGCTGGCACCTGCCATCCCTAAATACTCTGTTAACACCTCCACCTTAATGGGCTCCACCTGTGGCCCATTAAGGTGGAGGTGAAAGAATGTGAAAGGGGAGGGGCTGTAAGGAGCAAACCATTACACACTGTCCTGGCAAAACTTGATTCATTATACCATGCTGCCTTGAGATACATTTCAAACTCTGTCAACCGGACTCATCACTGTGTACTGTATGACCTGGTAGGCTGGCCTTCTCTTGCTGTACGCAGGCTGCGGCACTGGCACATTTAAATGTATAAGGCCATTTTGGGAAGGTTACCCAGCTACATAAGTTCAAAGTTTGACGTTGTTCAAAATGCCTAGAATCTTAGGTCCTATAACCAAATACGTCTAAAAGTGCCACCTGTACGGACTGAGGCTGGGAAAAGGAGTCTGTTTTATTTCGGCCCTTGGTCTTGGAACAGCTTACAGGCTAAACTCAACCTAAGCTCCCTGTTCCCCCTTTGTAGTTTCAAACAAAAGCTAACCCAAATCTGCCCCTCAAATTGTTCTTGTTTTATTGCAAAATAACCTGTTTTATCTTGATGCACTTTGTTTTTATGTGCCTCTGTATACTCGCAACCCTGTTCTTCCCTAAAATATTGTTTTGTATTTCATTGTATGTAATCAGTTTGTTCTTGATGTGCAATTTTCTGCTGCCTTGTACCTGGTTAAATAAAGGTTAAAAATAATTAATAATAATAATAAAATATGGCTTCTTTGAGAATTCCAAAATTTTGGACACTATTCAAATAAGTAAATTATTCTCTTTTCATTTCTGACTGTTTACTTTTTACAAGATTCCATTTGACATTATATAAAGAAGTTAAGCCGTTTAAATTTCTCTATAAAAACAGAGTGCAGTGACATTAGCGAAGCTGTATGACTGGTGCTGTATATTCAATTGAGTACACTTCAAAGACAAGATATTTAATGTTCAAACTGATAAACTTTATTGTTTTTTTGGAAATATTCGCTCATTTTGAATTTGATGCCTGCAACAGGTTCCAAAAAAGCTGTGACAGGGGCAACAAAAGACTGGGAAAGTTGAGGAATGCTCAAAAAGCACCTGTTTGGAACATTCCTCAGGTGAACAGGTTCATTGGAAACAAATGAGTGTCATGATTAGGCATAAAAGGAGCATCCCTGAAAGGCTCAGTCGTTCACAAGCAAGGATGGTGAGAGGTTCACCACTTTGTGAACAAAAGCGTGAACAAATAGTCCAACAGTTTAAGAACAAAATTTCTCCAAATGCAATTGTAAAGAATTTAAGGATTTCACCATCTACAGTCCATAATATCATCAAAAGATTCAGAGAATCTGGAGAAATCTCTACACGTAAGCAGCAAGGTCAAATACCACTACTGATTGTCCGTGACCATCGGTCCCTCAGGCGGCACTGCATTGAAAACCAACATTATCTTGTAAAGGATATTACTATGTGGGCTCAGGAACGTGTCAGAAAACCATTGTCAGTTAACACAGTTTGCCGCTACATCTAAAAGTGCAAGTTACACCTCTACCATGCAAAGTGAAAGTCATACAGTACAGTGCCTGACAAAAGTCTTGTCGTATACGGACATAGTAACTAAAAATAGCATATAACTTTATTTCTAACCAATCAATTGTTACAATAAACGGTCCATTTTAATGTCAAGGGCTTTCACATTAATAATTTGGTGCAAAATGAAACCGTCAAAAAGTGTTCTGATGTTCGCAGCTTGGCTAAGCCCATAACATCTGTTTTTGCTAGGACAAAAGTCTCGTCGTCTCTTCAGATGATGCAACAAATCGCAGATTAGAGTTTAACCTATGAGAAATACTGTAATTAACACATTCCCAGATGTGTAAAGAAATAACCCAGCACACCAGACTTTCATATGAGCAGCGACTACACCTCTGACAACATACCAAAGATTCAACCACAGACCAAAGTGCTGATCATCAGGAGCCTGAAGACTGAGTCTGCTGCTGAGGTGGCAGACATCTTTAATGTATCCAAATGTCAAGTGGAGGGGATGAGAAAAAGATTTGAAGAAACTGGTGACGTTCATGGCAAGCGCAGGTCAGACAGACCCCGGTATGACAACTGTTTGAAAGGACCCGTTTGTTGCTTCAACTGTACAAAACTAGCCCTTCTTCAACTACAGCGAAGCTACATGAGGAAATGTCACCAAGAATCCCGGTATCTACAAGAAGAGTTTGTCAAATTCTCTCTCAAAATGGTTTTCATAGCCGAATTAGTACACAGAAGCCTACATTAAACAGAAAACATAAAACCTGCATTGCATTTGCCAAGGCCCACAGCTCGCAGAAAGGATTGATATTGGAAAAGTGGCTGAAAGTTTATTTTTCTGGTGAATCATCCATTGAACTGCATCCCAGTCGCTGTACAAGACCTGTTGGAACCCTCATGGACCCAATATTCTCCCAGAAAACAATCATGTTTGGTGGAGGAAAAATCCTGGTTTGTTGTTACATCCAGTATGGGGGTGTGAGAAAGATCTGCAGAGTGGATGGCAACATCAACAGCCTGAAATATCAAGAAGTTCTTGCTGCCCTACTTATACCTCTGCTGCTTCTCATACTTCTGCCTCCATGTCACAGTTCCTGAAAGCGAAGAAGGTGAAGGTACTCCAGGATTGGCCGACCCAGTCACCTGACATGAACAATTATTGAGCATTTCAGGGGTAAGATGAAGGAGGAGGCTTGGAAGATGAAACCATAGAATCTTGATGAACTCTGGGAGTCCTGCAAGACTGCTTTCTTTGCCATTCCAGATGATTTCGTCATCAAGTTATTTCAGTCATTGCCAAGACGTATGGATGCAGTCCTCCAAGCTCATGGGAGTCATACACAATATTAATTCTTTTTTCCAAGGCACCATGACTTTATGTTCTGATATTATAGTGGCATATTTGTGTATTCAAAATAAAGTGAATGTATAATTTCCACATTTTTTTTCAATGCGACAAGACTTTTGTCCAAGCAAAATCTGACCGTTCTGTACAAATTAAATTATAAAACTCAATGAATGACACAAAACTCTATTTTGGTATATTTCGCATAATCTAGAGGGCTTTGCCTTACATATAAGCCATTTTTGATTCCAGTTGATCAACTACAAGTCAGGTTATTATTTGTTGTTCCTACAACTTGGATAAGTGACAAGACTTTTGTCAGGCACTGTACCAGTCAAAAGTTTGAACACATTTTGCTAATGTGACAGCACTCTGTTTTGAGCAAAATTTAAACAGCCTAACTTCTCTATATAATCTCAAATGGAATCCCTTAAGAGGTAAACAGTTAGAAGTAAAAAGAGAATAATTTACTTGTTTGAATAGTATCCTAAATTTTTTAATTCTCAAAGAGGCCATATTTCGCAAAGTAACCAGACATACACTCTCCTTCCATTTCCAATGGGCAAATTAAAGTCAAGCTATTTTGGGACTTACTGGGAAAAAAAGGCAGA
Source organism: Gymnothorax javanicus (assembly GCA_029692085.1). Taxonomy (NCBI): domain Eukaryota; kingdom Metazoa; phylum Chordata; class Actinopteri; order Anguilliformes; family Muraenidae; genus Gymnothorax; species Gymnothorax javanicus. The sequence goes on along the minus strand of CM056205.1, from coordinate 54,669,140 downwards.
AGAAAAGCATACCACAAATGCAGCAAATCTTTGGGAAGTTAGAAAGCCGCGCAGCTGCAAACTCATTGTAGACTAGCCTTGTTAAAAAAAAAAAAAAAATTGAGTATGCTCAGCAATATGACCACAAATGGAGATTAGTTTGATGGATTTAAGAATTAGATTTTTTTTTTTCCCTGCAAAATAATGGGAGCATATTTCTTTATGCATTGTAAGAAAAATGTGGGTATGCCCAAACTTTTGACTGGAACTGCATATCAACAACACCCAGAAACGCCACCACCTTCTCTGGGCCCGAGCTCATCTGAGATGGACTGACGCAAAGTGGAAAAGTGTGCTGTGGTCTGATGAGTCCACATTTCAAATTGTTTTTGGAAATCATGGACGTCGTGTCCTCTGGGCTAAAGAGGAAAAGGACCATCCAGATTGTTATCAGTGCAAAGTTCAAAAGCCAGCATCTGTGATGGTATGGGGATGTGTTAGTGCCAATGGCATGGGTAACTTGCACATCCGTGAAGGCACCATTAATGCTAACGGTACATACTGGTTTTGGAGCAACATATGCTGCCATCCAAGTGACATCTTTTTCAGGGACGTCCCTGCTTATTTCAGCAAGACAATGCCAAACCACATTCTACACGTTACAACAGCGTGGCTTCGTAGTAAAAGAGTGTGAATAATAGATTGGCCTGCCTGTAGTCCAGACCTGTCTCCCACTGAAAATATGTGGCGTATTATGAAGCGCAAAATACGACAACGGAGACCCCGGACTGTTGAGCAACTGAAGTCGTACATCAAGTAAGAATGGGCAATAATTCCACCTACAAAGCTTCTACAATTAGTGTCCTCAGTTCCCAAATGCTTATTGAGTGTTGTTAAAAGGAAAGGTGATGTAACACAGTGGTAAACATGCCCCTGTCCCAGCTTTTTTGGAACGTGTTGCAGGCATGAAATTCAAAATGAGAGAATATTTCCTAAAACAAAACAATAAAGTTTATCATTTTCGACATTAAATATCTTGTCTTTTCAGTGTACTCAATTGAATATAGGTCAAAAAGGATGTGCAAATCATTGTATTTTGTTTTTATTCACGTTTTACTCAATGTCCCAACTTCACTGGAATTGAGGTTTGTATGATTTGCAAAAAAAAGTTGAGTGCTGTAGATTTCTATGAACCGATTCACATCGAAAAACTCCTTTAAATTAACTAACAAAAATGTCATAAATTCCACAAAAAGGGTTAACGGTATCACGGATCAAAACTGGGTGTGTTCAACCCCATTCCAAAAATTTTGTGACTAAGACTAATTAATTATCTGTGAATGTGGTGGGGTTTTGGTTCCATTAAGGCTAATCGGATTATCGGCTGTAATTCCTTTTAAACCAGTGGTTCTATGCCACCGGTAATATCGTCAGGTGAAGAATGAGCAACTAACTTGCGTAACTGCTACCTCCTTTGATCCTCTGAGAACCACGCTCCAATGTAGTAATACATAGAGGTGTTTGCGGGGGATGGAGGTCGATTTACCAGGTAATGTGATTTGTATGAACAGATGTGGCCGATGTAAACAATATACATAATGGCCCTTGCAGTATTAAAACGAGGGTGAGACTGAGGTGAATTATTTGAATTTCCCCCAAGCAAAAAAAAAATTCACTTGCATAAAAATACCCCTTCACCTCCCCCACCCATTAGACCACATGTAGGCACTATTTATAGGGAACATGAAAAAGAGAAAATGTTAAGGACACAATATGCATTTATGTGCAAACATCTCAGCTGGCTGCAATTTAGGCCCACAGTCAGAGGTGTAAAATCCAGGGGTCAGAAAGTAAAAGTCCTGCCAAGTTTTCCTCCCTTTCACAGAATGAGATGATCGCTCATATTCGCTCTCTCCCCTGTCCAAAGTAAATCCAGGTGTTTGGAATAAAGTTCTGAGGAGGATTTTTACTTTCTGAACCCGGAATTTACACCCCTGCCCACAGTACTACCATGGAGCAACAGCGTTTGGAACAAAAAGCGGTTTGAGTGAGTCAAAACGCGAACAAGCGTTGTGTGTGAAAATTGCACGGTGCCAGCTTTATGCATTGACACTCCTCCTTTTGTGCTGTCTAAACCCTTGAGACACAAACACTTTTATTTTAGAGCAGAAAACCACCAAATTGGATGAAGGCAATAAATATGCTGTTCGTCCCGGACTTAAATTGTGCATAATGCAAACAACACATGCATTTCCATTAGTGAGGGAATGTAAATAGAACCCACAGTTTTCCAGACAAAAATACTGTATTAATTACTGGTTCCATTTAAAATGTTTGTCTAGAGTATTTTGGATTAAGATGATTCAGTTAACTTGGTTCAAGCAACTACTGGCCTCACATCTGTAAGGGAGGGGCAAGCGTCTTCACCCAAGTTTTCCTTTCATGCGCATATGTACCATTGTAAACAAATGTTGAGCTCGCTGAAGCTTGAAGTTTGTTTAATCTACAGATTACTGAAAGAGGATGATTCAGCAAATGCAAATGAGAATATTGTCACGGTCCGAGGAGGCTAGACCCCAATGCACCGCTCAGAGGCAGAAGTGCAGAAAATCTCAGTACAGCGTTTATTAAACAATAAAAAAAAGTCTCAGCAAGGCAGATGAGTCCAGAGCTGGATGGGGGAGCAGGCAGGGAAGCAGGCTGGACCTGAGCAGGTCAGGGTAGACGGGCAGGGCAGGAGCTGGGCAGGGAGGGAGCTGAGTGGACATAAAAACTAGCGAAGGTTAAGCAGCAGAAATCACAAGACTTTCTTAAACAGAACCTACAACAAACTGGCACACAACAGAGGGCAAAGTAGGGTTATAAAGGGGAAGAAGCAGGTGAGGCGTATTAGTCAGTATAATGGTGGAAGTGCAGGCAGGGCAGAGGCTGGAATCAGTAATAGAGTAGGATGAGGTGTGAGTGTTAGTCAGTATAATGGAGGGAGTGCAGGCAGGGCAGAGGCTGGAATCAGTAATAGAGTAGGATGTGGTGTGAGTGTTAGTCAGTATAATGATGGGAGTGCAGGCAGGGCAGAGGCTGGAGTCAGTAATAGAGTAATAGAGTAGGATGTGGTGTGAGTGTTAGTCAGTATAAGCGTGGGAGTGCAGGCAGTGCAGAGGGTGGAGTCAATAATAGAGTAATCGAGTAGGATGTGGTGTGAGTGTTAGTCAGTATAATGATGGGAGTGCAGGCAGGGCAGAGGCTGGAATCAGTAATAGAGTAATAGAGTAGGATGTGGTGTGAATGTTAGTCAGAATAATGGTGGAAGTGCAGGCAGGGCAGAGGCTGGAATCAGTAATAGAGTAATAGAGTAGGATGTGGTGTGAGTGTTAGTCAGTATAATGGTGGGAGTGCAGGCAGGGCAGAGGCTGGAATCAGTAATAGAGTAATAGAGTCGGATGTGGTGTAACTGTTAGTCAGTATCATGATGGGAGTGCAGGCAGGGCAGAGGCTGGAGTCAGTAATAGAGTAATAGAGTAGGATGTGGTGTGAGTGTTAGTCAGTATAATGGTGGGAGTGCAGGCAGGGCAGAGGCTAAAGTCAGTAATAGAGTAATAGAGTAGGATGTGGTGTGACTGTTACTCAGTATGATAGTGGGAGTGCAGGCAGGGAAGAGGCTGGAGTCAGTAATAGAGTAATAGAGTAGTATGTGGTGTGAGTGTTAGTCAGTATAATAGTGGCAGTGCAGGCAGGGCAGAGGCTGGAGTCAGTAATTGAGTAATAGAGTAGGATGTGTTGTGAGTGTTAGTCAGTATAATGGTGTGAGTGCAGGCAGGGTAGAGGCTGGAGTCAGTAATAGAGTAATAGAGTAGGATGTGGTGTGAGTGTTAGTCAGTATAATGGTGGGAGTGCAGGCAGGGCAGAGGCTGGAGTCAGTAATAGAGTAATAGTGTAGGATGTGGTGTGAGTTTTAGTCAGTATAATGGTGGGAGTGCAGGCAGGGCAGAGGCTGGAGTCAGTAATAGAGTAAATAGAGTAGGATGTGTTGTGAGTGTTAGTCAGTATAATGGTGGGAGTGCAGGCAGGGCAGAATAGGCTGGGTGTGAGTGTCAGAAATGCAGAGAGGCTGGAATCAGTAGTAGGATGTGGTGTGAGTGTTAGTCAGTACAATGGTGGGAGTGCAGTCAGGGCAGAGGCTGGAATCAGTAATAGAGTAATAGAGTAGGATGTGGTGTGAGTGTTAGTCAGTATAATGGTGGGAGTGCAGGCAGGGCAGAGGCTGGAATCAGTAATAGAGTAATAGATTAGGATGAGGTGTGAGTGATAGTCAGTATAATGGAGGGACTGCAGGCAGGGCAGAGGCTGGAATCAGTAATAGAGTAATAGAGTAGGATGTGGTGTGACTGTTAGTAAGTATCATGATGGGAGTACAGGCAGGGCAGAGGCTGGAATCAGTAGTAGAGTAATAGAGTAGGATGTGGTGTGAGTGCTAGTCAGTATAATGGTGGGAGTGCAGGCAGGGCAGAGACTTGAATCAGTAATAGAGTAATAGAGTAGGATGTGGTGTGAGTGTTAGTCAGTATAATGGTGGGAGTGCAGGCAGGGCAGAGGCTGGAGTCAGTAATAGAGTAATAGAGTAGGATGTGGTGTGAGTGTTAGTCAGTATAATGGTGGGAGTGCAGGAAGGGCAGAGGCTGGAATCAGTAATAGAGTAATAAAGTAGGATGTGGTGTGACTGTTAGTCAGTATAATGGAGGGAGTGCAGGCAGGGCAGAGGCTGGAATCAGTAATAGAGTAATAGAGTAGGATGTGGTGTGACTGTTAGTCAGTAGGCAGGGCAGAGGCTGGAGTCATAATGGAGGATGTGGTCTGTGAGTGCAGGCAGGGCAGAGGCTGGAGTC